>JAFBJZ010000343.1:0-600000 GCA_016785225.1 Psettodes erumei
TGTTGGGACCTGAACCTGGTGGTGAGCAATGGAAGCTCACCACGCATAACCAAGTTTCGACCACATGGCTTTCTTTGTCTTGGAGACAAAGGAAAGCACCGGAACATAAAGTCCCACAACCTTCCAGGTGTGAAATCCGATCCAGCAGCCACCACTGGATGACTGTGGCATGTGACCTCTGAGGTCATCAAGTCATATAAAGGCTGTGCTCAGCCTTTATCCTCTCTCTTCTCTTGAAGCTCCTTTCTCTTCTCTTCTCCAAGCCCTGGAACCACTCTCCAGGGACCCCCAGCTGTGCAGCTGCAGCTGGCCATCTGAGGTAGCTTGCTGACCAAAGCAGATCCTCAGACTTTTCCTCACAGCAGCGACGCGAGAGCCTGCTGAGGAACGATCAAGATCCGGCAAACAAACTCCATTAGCCAACAAACACAAGGTTTGTAGGCTAATCCTCCATACAACAGGAGCCACACAGCGAGTTAGCACCGAGCTGCTAACCAACTACGTCAAAGGAGCGGCCAGTTTCCCTCCAGCGTCTGCCATCAGGACCACACAGCAAAGACTGCCTTCCAACATTGGAATTCTAACTCTCTCAGCTTGGCCCTTCCATCAGGAACCACCAGCCAAAGGAGCAACACACCAGAGAGAGTTTCTCTCACACCAGAACTGGTAACACCAACTGGGCCTAGTCAAGCTAAGATAAGCTAAGCTAAAGATAAATCAAGGACTGTGAGTTGATGTATTTGTGTTTACTGAGTGTTGTGATCAGTTTGGTAGACAGGTTATTGTATTGTTGGCTCTGCCACATTGTTAAGTAGATGAAGTTAGGTTACGCTTGCATGCTAACTAACCATCCTTCCTCTAACCTGGCACCTCATGAAACACACACACACACACACACACACACACACACACACACACTCACCCAGCACATGGTCTGAGTGCCTCCACAGATCTTCTTTGTTCAGGGCCTCCAGACCTCAGCAGCCATTTTGACACACCCAGCCACACACACACACACACACACACACACACACACACACACACACACACACACACCTGTAGAAAGTACACTGTAGCTAGATTGTATGTTTCCTTTTCTCTTATTCTTGTTAATAAATGATTATTTAACATACCTGTTGTCTGTTTAATGTTGCACAAGAGTGAATTCCGCCAACCTCTACACGGTCAAGAACTCCAAATTCCTTCTACCTAAACTAGTTGTTAATCTGGTAATTTTGGTTCTAGTTATTAAATTAATTATTAATCAGAGTTCCAAATTGACAATTTAGTACTAGTTATGAGATTGATTTAATAAATTGGCTATCTTTCCCTTGTAACAAGGGTGGTGCCCCGAGGTGATCTAATGTATTAGATCCAATTATTTAATAATTAATAATTATTAATCTAATAATTATTAACTATTTTGGATAGCCAAACCCCAATAATTAGTGCCCGGTGCCCCCGTGAGGTAAAGAACAATTGGTGACCACGTGTTATGCTGGCCCAACAATGTGATATTCAGATACTGCAGATATGGTGTATTTGTGATTTAGTCAATCCATGCAGCCTTATAAAATAATTGAAATGACAAAATAAAATTTCAATCACATTACAGAATGAAGAGGCAAAAAGATACACTGACTGGCAACATCATTAAAAGCAGTTACCTGTTTCAGTGCTGTGGCTAAACGGTGTAAGTCTGTGATCATGCAGGCATTTGGGTGACACAGTCAACGAGCAAATTGCACGTTGGGAATAAAACTGGATCAGAGGGAGTCAGTGATTGCTTTACTTGCTTGAGGAGAGGATGAGGAGGAGGAGGCCGTTCAGAAAGAGAAGCACTGGGTTTAAGACAACCTCCTGGGAAGAACAGAGCACTAAGAGTTTTATCTCTCCTCCAAATGCTCTGCTTCTAGGTAAAGCCCATTTCAATGCTGATTTTGACTAGCATCATGTGGAGAAAGGTTGAAGATGTGGTGGCACAGAATTGTGCTTTCAAATATATAGTGCTCTGTAACTGCTCCATGCAGTCAAAAGATAACTGCCACTAAATGTGGTGGATTAAATACTTAAATAAAACGCAGCATACTGATGGTTCTCAACAGTCAAAACATAAAATGCAAACTTCAACTTTCATCGATAGAATGCAGACAGTAAAAAATACTCTGTGAGACCAATGCCAACTGGGCAAATGACCCAAATGTACAGGAAAAAACTTGAAATTAAAAAACTCCAAAATTAAATTCCAAATTAAAGCAGCAGAGGTCGAGGTTACCCCCAGCACAGCACCGACTGTCTTCCCCTTATCTATAGAGTATCATACAGGTACATAAAGGGTTAAATCAGGGCACTTGTCCAATAATATACCATCTGTGTATTCACAGCATACTCTTTTTTAATAAAGAAAACAAATGTGAATTCCCCTAGATATGCGGGTGGAACCAGAACCAATCAATCTTCGATCACAAATAAACAGTGCCACTGCTTAGATTTCTCAAATAATCATGTTACCAATGTAAAATTTAAACAATTGTCTTAATTCAACTATTTTAACAATTTATGGTTTTAGTAAATTCCTATTAAATACAATTCATGAAATGTTTATCTCTTTAATCCAACAGGTTTTTAACATTATGGAGACCATGGATTTACCTTTTGTACTTGTAACAGAGTGTATTATCTTTAAGCTTTTCACATTTTCATAGAGAAAGGTAACCACTTTGTCACATAAGTCAATCAAACATTCACTGAATATTATGCCATTAATTGTACTAGAACACTTGTCCTTGAGTGTTCCAAGGAGGCTGAAGCCAATCCTAGCTGACATTGGCAAGAGGTGGGGTAAATGCTGGACCTGTCAATCACAGGGCTGACATGCAGAGACAGACAGCCGCTCAAGCTCATGTTCACAGCTACAGGCAATTTACAGTCATCCATTATCCTAACCTGCAATCACACGCTGCATGTTACACTTACAGCTTGTTGTATATCACCAAAGCCTAACAACTAGCACTTGATGGAATCCATGAACAGGGTCTTAAACCTTGGGTCATTTCCATTTTGTTGCATTGATGTGAAAATATATAAGTTCAACCATGTTGCAGTTATGAAATCTTAAAAGCTAGTGATGAAACATCCACTTTGAGATCTCACATGGCATGTGCATGCTACTTGTAAGCACCACAATTGGAGCCTTAATAAACACTCCTGCTGACTGACTATGCAGTAGCAAACTCGCCATTAAAAACAAAGCAAAAAGGAATGCAAACCTTGCAATGTGGAGACATAATGTGGACTAATGTGCAATTAAACATCTTCTACAATGAAAGTCAGTGATTTAATCTCAGTTATTTTTTTAAGTCCTCACAGGCACACAATGAAAAATGTGTCTCAAGGCAAATACTACAAAAACTAGACTGCAATGTACTGTATATGTACCTGGCAGTTTCACTCCAGCTGTTTTAGCTTCAAATGACAAAGAGCCCTAACATTATCATAGGCCTCAACTAAACTAAAATGGAACTAAAAAGGTAGATGTTGAAGTGTGATTATAAAAGTGTCAGTGGTGGGACAGGATTAGATACTGTTCCAGAGCCTGAGGGCAGCGACAGAAAAAGCCTAGTCATCTACTTATATTGAAAGGGTCTCAAACCAGGCATTTACATTAGCTACTGGCTTGTACGATTTAAAACACAGGAATTATACTTCATGGAATAAAAATCCAGTTTTACCCCAAAATTAACTGACTCAGTTTCACATTTCCATTGCAGTTCTTCTTGTACACACTGCCTGCAGTCTACTGAAACCCAGATCCAACTAACCTTCATGTCCAATCTTAATTTGGTGGGCAAATCTTGCCAGCTGCTGTATTTTGTTCACTTCTTGACTCGTCTCTCTTTTGCTCTGACTCTCTCGAATTCAGTAGTGTTTCCAGTGGAGGCTCTCTAAATTCTCAGTTGGTCTTATTCTAAACAAGGGCTGATAGAGGTCCTTTCACCACTGAACTATTGGTCTGCCTTGAAGAACTTTTTTTTCTTCAGCAGGATAAACTTTGATGCTGTTAAACTTATGACTTCACATTCTGACCTTTCATTTACCTTCTCCTGCCTCACGATCCACACTTCACACTGTCTCCACTATTTGTCAAACTATCTTGCTGTATTCATAATTAAATCTCCTCGGTAATGTTTTTGACTTTCTGATCCAAAATACTCATTACTCAGCATTAAACCTCTACTGTGAGGTATAGACAATTTGATGCATACTATGTAGACTGTGCAAAATTTCACTCGAGGGATTTTAAAGCTTCAAGCACCTTCTCATTTCAGTCTCTTATTCTTCTTTGCAACAGGCCATTGTGTGCTGTAAAATAACTCATCTAAAGCACTGAGATGTTCTTTGTTCTACACTTTCTCTAACAGACAAGTTCACAACTTACATTTTGTTCAGAGAAGAAGTCTCTTCAAACCTTTCCTTGATATTGGGTCCTGACTCTGTGCCTTTCTCCTGCAGTTTGGTCCTCTTTATCAGCTTTTTCACTTCAGTGCAATGTTACTACAATTTAAGTCTAACCCAAGTCTAAAGAAAGCAATCTTAGTGGTTGATATAAAAATATGCATATTGTATTATTATATTATCTATTTCCCACAGTCAGAGGGGATGATGATCCATATAAGTGAGAGAGAGCAATATCCAGACTGATTGGGAAGTTTTGGGATGCTTTATTCCAGCAAGTTCCACCATGGATACCCCACTCAAACAGTTGCACTATGGGCAGGAAAATCAACTGGTACACGAAGAGCTCTTCATAGAGGCAGAGAGATATTATATCATGTGACATTATGATCCACTTTCTTGTTAGTAGGTTATTAGGAATGAACCAAGGTGTGCCGAAAATGATCCTCATCAAACATAGTATTAAACAGTGTCAACAGTTTAATACAGTGTTATTTTAACTGTCTTTAAAACAGTGAGACCTTTTTTTTATGAAGCAGCTCTTGAGAAAATTGCTGAAATCATTCCCAATAGATTCCAAGATGTTGAGGGACCTGAGATAGATAGATTTTTTTGTTGTTGTTCTTTGAGGGACCTGAGGGTGCTTGACCCAGTGCACTGACTTGACATACCTCCATCGTCAAGTCAGATTCTGCTTTGTTTTGTGAGTAAGGTGAAGCTAGGCATAGGTAAATGATAAAGTCAGCCATATGGTTCTTGTTGTTTTCATTTTCATTCATTGTCATTTGCAGATAACCAGCCAAAAATCTGTCTCCCTTTCAAAGCCTTGTGTTGGCAGATACGTGTTTGGACTGGCTCTGAAACAACAACCAAGCACTGTGGATTCAGCTACAGTAGGATTTCATGCTGTTCAGAGATTGGCATTACAGGACAAATTGATGGACATATGAAAGAGTCAGATGACCATGTGATGAACCTGAATAGAATAGGCTGGATTCACTTCAGGTAGCAGCAAAAGGTGACAAAAGATCACTTACAGAAAAGCAGAGTGATTTCCTCACAGATAAGATGACAACTGAACTGGAAGACAGGAACTGAAGGAAAATGGTTAGTCTGCCAGAATCAGCAGGGACATTGGTACTGATGTCCCACTTCTGTACTGCTGTTCCAGTGACCCAGCACAGGGAACAGCCAAAAGAATGTCAAGGATTTAACTATAAACATTGTGGAAAACAACAATTTGGGCTGTGCAGATTTGGCTTAAGCCCGCTGCATTGCAGTGGACACATCACACATCAACAAGACATTCAGCTTCTACGGACCTTCAGAATTTGGTCCTTGGCAATACCAAGGAAAATTACAAACTTCATATTGCAGAAGAAATGAAGAACATGGGCTGTTTTCAAGGTCACAATGCACTTTAACAGCCTAAATGAAAACTCCATTCAGATGCCCTGTTTTTGATGGACTTACTTCTGAATCAACAGTAAACCATCAAGAGACTCAGGATCTCTTGGTACATGGAACTGTCAGCTTGCTGAGAAAACAGTAGCTTCAGTTTTCCAGTCTCAATTCATGCAGTCACTCTGATATCTATAATACAGTTATGGTCAATGGGACAGTGCTGCAGAGTCACATCAGGTGAGCAACATGAAAACTATGATCCGGTCTCTCCAGTGACACATTACATTTGGCTCTTTGCCCTCAGGGCAGTATAAAGTTTTATGGCCTTAGCTTGCTGATCAGATAATTTGCAATATATCATATGAATTCCATAATTAAGCATACCAGTATGCAGCGCGTATATTTCTTTTCTAAGATCCTTTGACATTTTCAGTTAGCCGACGAAATCAAAGCCAGGTCTTATTCCCTTCTTTTTAATGAGCACCTTGAACTCTTTTTCTGCCTGCTCATCTGTCTTCATCTTTACTTCTTGCTCTTTAATGTTGCTATCTTGTGAAATATATCTGTTCTTATTAGATTGCTTTCGTTACTACTGTTGCTACAGACGTTATGCCACTCTCGTCCATTTTCACCTCTTTTGAGTAGGTCACGAATCATCTGTCCCTTGTGTGTCTTTGTAGTTGATGTGATGAATCCCAGAAATGGGGATGACCACACTGTTGGGAAAGCATGACCTTATATCATTCCTGGTGTTGCACTACAGGCATAAAGGGAGATATACAGGTGCTGGCCAGTAAATTAGAATACCATCAAAAACTTGATTTATCTCAGTAATTCCATTCAAAAAGTGAAACTTGTACATTATATTCATGCAATGCACACAGACAGATGTATTTCCAATGTTTATTTCTTTTAATTTTGATATTTATAAGTGACAACTAATGAAAACTCCAAATTTGGTATCTCAAAAAATTAGAATATTGAAAAGGCCAATGAAAAGAAATGTTTTTTTTTTTTTTTAATGTTGGCCAACTGAAAAGAATTAACATGAAAAGAATGCGCATGTATAGCACTCAATACTTAGTCGGGGCTCCGTTTGCCTCAATCACTGCATTAATGCGGCGTGGCATGGACTCGATCAGTCTGTAGCACTGCTCAGGTGTTATGAGAGCCCAGGTTGCTCTGATAGTCATCTTCAGCTCCTCTGCATTGTTGGGTCTAGCGTATTGCATCTTCCGCTTCACAATACCCCATAGATTTTCTATGGGGTTAAGGTCAGGCGAGTTTGCTGGCCAATCAAGGACAGGGATACCATGGTCCTTGAACCAGGTACTGGTGGTTTTGGCACTGTGTGCAGGTGCCAAGTCCTGTTGAAAAGTGAAATCTGCATCTCCATAAAGTTGGTCAGCAGCAGGAAGCATGAAGTGCTCTAAAACTTCCTGGTAGACGCCTGCATTGACCTTGGACCTCAGGAAACAGAGTGGGCCAACACCGGCAGATGACATGGCACCCCACACAATCACTGACGGTGGAAACTTTACACTGGACCTCATGCAACGTGGATTCTGTGCTTCTCCGCTCTTCCTCCAGACTCTGGGTCCTTGATTTCCAAAGGAAATGCAAAATTTGCTTTCATCAGAAAACATAACTTTGGACCACTCAGCAGCAGTCCAGTCCTTTTTGTCCTTGGCCCAGGCGAGACGCTTCTTACGCTGTTTCTTGTTCAAGAGTGGCTTGACACACAGAATGCGACAGCTGAATCCCATGTCTTTCATGCGTCTCTTCGTGGTGGTTCTTGAAGCGCTGACTCCAGCTGCAGTCCACTCTTTGTGGATCTCCCCCACATTTTTGAATGGGTTTGTCGTCACAATTCTCTGCAGGGTGCGGTTATCCCTAGAGCTTGTACACTTTTTTCTACCACATTTTTCCGTCCCTTCGCCTGTCTGTTAATGTGCTTGGACACAGAGCTCTGCGAACAGCCATCTTCTTTAGCAATCACCTTTTGTGTCTTGCCCTCCTTGTACAAGGTGTCAATGGTCGTCTTTTGGACAACTGTTAAGTCAGAAGTCTTCCCCATGATTGTGGAGCCTTCAGAACAAGACTGAGGGACCTTTTAAAGGCCTTCGCAGGTGTTTTGAGTTAATCAGCTGATTAGTGTGGCACCAGGTGTCTTCTATATTGAGCCTTTTCAGAATATTCTAATTTTCTGAGATACTGAATTTGGTGTTTTCATTAGCTGTCAGTTGTAATAATAAAAATGAAAATTAATAAACACTTGAAATATATCACTATGTGTGGAAGGAAAGTATACAGTATAGAAGTTTCACGTTTTGAATGGAATTACTGAAATAATTCAACTTTTTGATGATATTCTAATTTACTGGCCAGCACCTGTAGTAGATGATAGAAGTAGATGTGTGAGTGAAGAAGAAATCAGGCCTGAAGTGAAAATCCTACATCCTTTCATACCTCTGCACATGAAGTGACCATGATTGCTGCATAACCTGATTCAGAGAATTTGAAGGAGAATGAATGCATACTTCTCACACAGAGCCCCACAAACACATGCATGCGCCCACAACTCTGCAGTCACAGTAATTTCTCTCTCTGTACTAATTACACCGATGGCACACAGCTACTTATTGGCTTGTTTATCTGTGAGGCTCAGAGCCAATCACCTCCTCTTTAGCCTTGCTCCAAATAATTAACATTATGTTACCCCAAAATATCCAATTCAAATTAATGAACATGTTCATAAAGACGGGCAAAACACAGTGCCAAGTAAAAAACAAAAGACATGCTGGATATACTGCCACTGTAAAAGTTTGAACAAAGAATCATCAAATGTAGCTTAGCCTAGCTTAAAGTACTAAGTAATAATGTGTGTGTTATGCAGTTATTATTACTGAGGAAATAATGTAATATACGAACTAGCCATGTAATGTATGTAATATAGTTATGACCACTGTGTATACATGGATGAGATCATCACTGTGTTGAAGCTGGTGTGATCCCATCACAAGATGGTCCTTTTTTGTATTAAATTTTTCCTGCTCAGCTTCAAAGAGTCGGAAGCTGTCTGCCACCAAAATGTCTTCTCTGTCCTGTCCTTACGCATTACTGATTGTATGTTTTTGTACATGCTGTGTTTATGAGAGTATTTTTTGCTCTGCTACACATTCAAGTTCAGTGCAAGTTAGAATATATGCCTATGAAAACAGAATTTTCCTCTGTGAAAAATGAACTGGGTGAAGGGTACTCCTAATTACCAAAGCATTATTTGCCCACTCATTTTTAAAGTCATTGACATTTAACAGGTTTTCAAGGGCACATTCTACCACCCAAACCACCTCTAATGGTGGTTAGAAGCAGTTTTTGCAGCATTAACAATAAAGTTAAGTGCAAGTATAGTAAATCTACTGTTTTAAAGTATTGAGCTGTTCTCCTTATGTATCGTGAACAAAGGTTGATGGAGCAACGCTGAAAATAACCACCTAAGTACACTGAAAAAAACAACTTGTAAGATTTACTCAATAAAATCCTCATAACAATTTGTACACACAATTTATGTTTACTCATGTTTAACAATTACATTTTTGAAAAAATTAAGTAAATGTTACATTATTATATTTAGGTTAGAAATTGTATTTACTTAAATTAATTAAATAGAATTACATTTTTAATAGTAAGGAACACTACTTCTATCAAAAATATTTAGTAAATCCTATTGATTTATTTCATTTAATTTTATGAAGAAATTAAGTAATTTTTATGTCTTTTTAACATTTTTAATTTGTAGTTATATTGTTATTTTTACTTTGTATTATAATGTAAATATTGGTAATTTCCTTTCAATAAATGTTACCAAATAAATACCGTTTTCTCTATACATTAAATAAGTCATCACAAATCACAAACCAAAATACAAACAGAGCACTTTTATTTGTAACAATAAACAAATGTTTACATCAACTGTTTAAAGCTCTTAAATACAAATCCACCCCATCACAATTCTGGAATGGTGCTTTTTAAATATTTACTTGAACAGTGCAACTGCAATATTTAAACAGACACTCTGGACAAGTGCGCTTTAAGTCCTATTAAAAGTTACACATTAAAACAACAAATTAAAAACACCACCACTTAAAAGTATTAACAGAGATTAAAAAAAATAAAACTTAACTCTCTTTCTCTGTAATAAACATATAAGTTGACATAAAATGGAAAACATTTCAATCAGACAATTCCAACAACTAGTTAGTCAGGGAAGAGTTAACTTGCAGGAGCAGTGCCAACTCTCCAAGGGGTTGAGTACAAGAACACCACCCAAAACCCCCTTATCAAATTTTTTGTGAAATGAAATGAACAATGAAGGGTATAGTGACACTCAAAAAACATTTTTATGCCACTGCTTGGCATTATTTTTTGCATTAAATCATCTTATTAACAGTTAAATGAGTTTTAAGTCAACAGGTCAGGGACAGAGTCTTTCGAGGATGAGTCAGAACTTAAGAAAAATCAAACATGTGTTTGGAGAGTTGAAGATCCATATAAGAAAAGCTCCTTGATGTGAGCAAAGATTCCTATAGAATTTAACAGCATTTGCAAGCTGTTATTTCAGTCATTTGCAAGACTGAGAAGTGAGTTGGGATGTACCAGCAGGTGAGATTGTTTGGTCCATTCCCTGGTGACAGCATTTAAGAGAGCAACTTCAGTTTTAAAGCTTGTATTTTTGGTGACAGCTTAATCCCATCAAGCTCAAGGAAAAGTTTCTGAAACACCTCAAAGGTGTAGCATAGTGCTGGGGGGTATGCAAGGTTTAGGGCATAAATTAGTCCCATGAGCAGCACACAAGCTTTGGCAGTACTGTCGCATCCTGGCAGCATCTCCTTTCCCTCTAGAAGAATGGACACATCCAATGGCTCCTCTCCGTCAGCTCCATGGACAACCAGGATCTTGAGGATGTGCAGAGTTACATCACTGCGGTTGTCCACCTGTATACATTTTGCAAAATACATAATGCAGAAATATTTAAATGAGACAAAAAGACAATTTAATTGAGAAACAAATAACCTCGAATTAATGAAGTGACTTCATTATCAGCAGAATAAACACCTGAGCTAAATACAGTAATTTAACAGTCCATAGATTACATAAAGTTGAGTCCTACATTGATAGCCTTTTTAATGCACCCTTTTGGCCATCCAAGCAGAATATTTTCATCTGCCTATTAACCTAAGGTAAACTTTCCCTTTAAAGATGGACAAGTCAAAAACAATTGTAACACTAGTGTCTTTAAAAAAAAAATTGCATTACCTGGCAATCTTCAAAAAGTTTTTTTCTTTCGTTTTTTGTCTTTCTCGCCAAGATACACTATAAGGCTGCGGATAACAGTTTCACGTCTCATTTCAATGCTTTGGTTCTGTGAAGACATGAATACTGTGTCAATAATGACATTGTTCATTTAAAAAAAAAAAAAAACATCAAATGAGAACACAAAAGCATACATGGGCAAGAACCTGCAATTCAAGCCCATGGAGCAAGAACCATCTATGGCAAAATGGGCCAGAGTCTGAGGATTTGTGTTACACCATATACATTGGGCTGTGAATCATTAATATAGACTTACATTAGCTGGTATAGTGACAACCTGTGCTGTGGGTTAAGATGAGATGGTAAAAGGAGTGGCTGTTAAATTTCACCCCCGTTCTTTAGCTGTATCTATCACACCAATAAACCGATAATCTGATTAACAGACCTAGGTTTTGCCCAAAAATCAGATTACTGCATGTAGATGGTTTCATCTGGTTTCTTTTGTTGTATTACATCTGCGCATGTGTAAAGTATGGAGGAGGAGGAAGAGGAAGAAGACGTAGAAGGAGGAATAACAAAAAGACAGAACAAGAAGAAATAAAGAAGAAAAAGAAGAAGGAGAGGAAGGACAAAGAAAGATAGGAAAATGCTCAATTCAACGAAGGAGATGGATACCATTCACCTCCATCTCCACCTCAAGACCTTCATCTTGAAGACAGTAATGGTGGAGGCATGCAAGTACTTGTAACAAACATCAGTAAATTTCTTTCGTCCAATTTCAATTTAAGAATAATGTACATTATAAAAACATTACTGACAATAATTTCTCATTAATGCACAGAAGAGCAGGTAACATTTTATGGTCTGTAAATTCACATACCTCAGCTTCACAAAACAAAGCAGGCCATCTCTCTTTGAAATCATCAGCAGCTGGACTGCCACTCACAACTTCAAGCCTTCGACATGAGAATGTTTTGGCCATCTTTTCTTGAATCACCTTAGTGTTGTTTTTCTTCTTAACCTCATGAAGAAGCTCCTGTCTCTCCAGCTCCAGACTATCACTTGTTTCTCCACTTGGATGTGGAGGAAGATAGTTCACCTCCACTCTCTTTGGTCTCTTGCAGTTTTTTGCTGGATTTTTCTCACTAGGGGATTTCCTTTTCAAGGAGTTGATATCAAGCTCAGTACAAGGTACTGCAGACCTTCTCATTTTGGAACGGTAATTCGCCATCTTGCATTTAAGATGCTGCTGCCACCCATACATGCCTGAGAGTGAGGTTCTAGGCTCCTTTAGGCATGGATGCTTTGTTATCAGGGCTTCTACAACTGCCTGTATTTGAAGACCAGTGGGGTAGGCAGTAAAGCAAAATATTGCTTCAGCAAGTCTCTCAAGAATTTCAGAGTTCATGCTTGGGTTCTGTAAGAGTGAGCCATCCCTTTCATAAGTACTATTTCCAGCTTGAAGGAGCACCTTCAAGCAACACTGTATGAAAAGGTGGGTGTCACAAAAGTAGCAGGCCATGGTTCTGATCAATGCTCTGGAGGCTGTGGTAAAATGATGATGTCAGATGAACCCAGGGAGGAACTGTCATCCTGGGAAGACCGATCCAGTGCCACTGAAGGTAAGGAAGCAGTATCCTCATGAGTGGGAGTCAATGTGAGACTAACAGAAGGTTCTGTTTTTATAAGTTTGATTGTGTCTTTGTCCTTAACTACATCTGTGGACATGAGAGTGAAGAATTGGTTATCAAAATCTTTGTCCATGTACATAGCAGTGTAACTGCCTTGGAGTCCAAAATGATCCTGCATAGCAGCCAAAAGTTCATCTACAGTGCTAGGAATTCATCTGGTATGGTTAACTTGTGAACTTGAGTCTCATCAATAATAACACGTAGCTGAGTTGGGGCAGTCATCATCACAGCCTGGGGTGAGCAGAACTGCAAGACAAAACAGAACAAAAACTTGATTTGACAAGGTAAAACTGATATTTTTCTTTACCAGTGAGGCTGTATGAAGTAAACAGTCATTGTGAACTATGTCAGACATCCATTTGCAGAACCCCAGAAGGGTAGAGATGAAGAAAGAGTACCAACACAGAAGTTGAGCAATGTTCTTATATGGACAGGTCCGCAGCAAAATATAATGCAGGTGTAAGCTATATTTAGAATATTTTCACATCTTATCTTGCTGTCAGCTTTTTCTGATGGAAAACTGCAGCTGTCCAAAGCAGACTCCTCAGTGAAAAACAGTAATTTTACCTCAAAGGACAAAGTAGGGGCTGGTTTGCTGCTACCTTCATCGATTTGTGTGTGCTACTGTGGGACTTGGGTAAATCTTCACTATCAGTGGCTTTAAAGCATGATGTGGTGTTTCAGTGAAATGTGGTCGCTGTCCACTGCATAGGTAGCCAATGGGTATGTGTCAGTGAGTTGTGACTGCTCAGTTACTTTGACTACTCTTGTGGACTCCAACTTGAAACATCTAAAATGCTCAGAGTACTTTGCAGTTTCACTACAAACACTAAGGTGTCGTGAACAATGATGATTTGTAGTATTTCAGCAAAGTCAGCAACCCAGCAGTGGAGCCATATACCAACATCATGCCAACACTGTAACCGGTGCCCTGAAATTCTGTCTGGTTGGTCAAAGTAACACCTGTCTCTTCTGGATATTTTTGTGATAGAAATTCCTGTACGTTCTCATTTACAGTTTCTAATGGAGCTCTTGACATCTTTGATACAGACATGGCAGGCTTTTACAACTGAAGCATGGAGATGGCATGCTATCATGGACTGGTGTTTGTTTGCCATAGATTTCAAAATGTTACGAAAGCAGTTAGTCTGTCTTACAATCTTAAAGAAGCGGTGCTTGGCTTCGGACCTCATTGTCCATAAGGACACTATGGGGCCAAATGATTTAATGAGCTGTGGGTAGTGCTCTATCAAGTGCTGTTTCTGGATCAGGTTCACTTGTGGAAGGACACTGGTAAATCTATGTCTGTGCTCTGAAATCAGGCTATCGAGGAAAGCAATGCTTTCATCTGTGTGAGTGGGTGACATAACCAGCTCAACAACATCTTTAAGTGTCATCAACAACTGCCATGCTTGGTCTTCTTCTTGTAATTTGGAGCCAATCATAAGTGGAAGTAGCCTCAACAAACACCAATTTTCAGTTGCATTACCACCAATGGTTTTACAGGAGGCAAAGGTTGGTGGTATAGCTTGGGGACAATTTGTCCTGTCTTTCCACTTGTATGGAAACTGTTTGATTATTCTATTGAGCTCTTCAAGAGAGAAATATTTTTTCTTTATCAAAATATCTAAACGCAATGCCAGTTCTAAAGGTACAATACCCTCCAGTAAATCATGGAGTACATCAGGTGGGTAACCTGTTGTCACATGAAAATGAATGAATTTTTCAGTAATTGTACACTGTCTTTTTACTCCACGACTATGAGTGTTACTAGCGAATGCTGCTTCAGTGTCCAACTTGTGGTGCTCTTTTGTTCTACCTGGGAATGCTCCTGTCCTGACCTCAAATTCCTTAAATTTCTCTCCTACGCAAAGTCTGCACGTGTGACCCACAGAAACTTTCAATAAACCCCCCAACTGAGTGGGCACCAAGGTTATCGGCAATCACAGAGAATACAATGCCCTTTATTATTTTTCCTAAACAGGGCACAAAAAGACTGTCTTCTTCAAGTCTTTTCAAATGACTTAACAGTGGATCGAGCACTTGGGGATAACCAAATTTCTTGATGTCGTCAGCCTTGCACAAAACAGATAAGTAAATATTTGATAATGTAGACCTCAATGCAAAAACCCAGTAAACAGATGTTACCTTGTGCTTCTTACGAGAGATTCCCAACGGGTTGCACATCTCAAAGTCATCACAGTAAAGTAAAAGTGAAAGCCTTAACTTTTCCTTGAAGTGGTAACCATAATGAAAACTAGTGTACTGACATGAAGAACCACAATGTCTTACACTTTTCAAAACCTTCTCCTGGATGTCACTATTTTTCAGAACTTTCGACAAGGATTGCAAAATAGGTATATACTGAAAGGTCCTTCCTTCTTTAGCATCTAGTATATACTCAAAAGGCTCAACAATGGAGAAACGTTCTTAAGTTTTAAATAACTATTTCTCTTGTATGCCGTGACAAGAGGGCCTTCTTCACTAAAGGCTACACTAACTGGCAAAGGTTTTTTACTAAATCTGTGATCACCCCTTCTTCAACAATGCAGTTATGGTTTTGTAATGTGCTATGGACAATATTTTTAATAATGGGTGCAGATGCTGAACAAGTAATAAACTGAAGCTCCTCTACAATCTCATCTATACATCTTCTAGGCACATTGAATATACAGTCTAATTTAAGCAATAAGGAACCAAGCTCATCAACAATAACCTGGACTAAATCTTCACCGTCTTGGACAAATGTTTCATCAGAATTAACCTCAATTTCAATCAAACTACTATCCTCTGTTACTTCACCTCCCTGACTTGAATGTGTCTGGAATACAGTATTTTTAAAATCTTCAATGCAGTGATTGTGCTTCCTACTTTTATGTGAAGCAATATAATCATACTGTAGTCACAATCTTTAAAAACACAATTAAGTTTCGTGCTTTTTCAGATGAGTTCTGAGGTGTTGAAAATATTGCCTCTGTGTTAAAACTACATGAATTACATACAAGACACAAAAATGAAACTATCTGTCCTGCCTGTTGAGTCTGTGTATGATTTCTAGACAAATGTGCATGAAGTGCTCCACCTTCTGCCACGTTTCCAGCGTCCATCCTTTTAGCAGGCTGTGGGCCTTGGCAAATGCCACACGTTTTTTTAATTGCCTTTTGTTTAGTGCTGGTTTCTGGGCAAATAATTTGTCTTTTTTCTTTGCAAAAACTGACTCAGTGGGCTTTACCAAGCTGTGAACGTTAGAATGCTTTTCAGCAGTTTCGTTTGGCACCAAAACAATATTTCAAAAGATGTTGGGATTGAAATCAGCCATTGCTTGTAAAAGAAATGATTAGACATATATTTGAGGGGCACTTAATGTCAATTTGTACCCATGCGACAAGACTTTTGTCAGGGACTGTACTGTTCTGCTTCCTGTTGATAGAAACATGTTTTTTAAAACTTTATTTTGAAGTAATTATGAATTACCATACACTTTGAATAATACTAATGACAACAAGCTTGCACTCACATGAGGATTTTAACTCAGTTAAATGCTCAATCAAGTTAAGTGCATTGAGGATTTATGGAGAATATATAGAATAGAATATAGATATAGAACATAAAGAATAAAGTATAATTGCACATCCATTACAGTAGTTGGCAGTGGTGCTCTCGTTGTCAAAGTGTGTAGGGTTATTTTTGCAGCGAGCAAGCGAAGTGCAGTATATAAACCCTTAAGGGACAACATGGAAAATTTTTTAACAGGTATGAAAAGAAAGGCAGAGAAAGACGGAGATAATGAGACAAAACAAAAATAATTAAGAAAATAAGTAAGCACTAACAGCAGTCTGTAGTGGTGTGCGATACTGCATATTTTGGTATTGATCCGATACCAAGTAAATACGGGCCAGTATCGCCGATACCAATATCGATACTTATCAATAAATAAGGTGGATGCATCATTGAATTGCTAAATCTCAATTAATTTTCATGAGCTTAAGTGTTTTTTGTGATGTTTCCTTTTTTATTATTAAATAGTTAAAACTCAGGACAGAATTAGGACAAAGTTTATAATCAAACAGAAAATGCTTTATTATCAAATGTTTTAAGAAAAATCTTTTTTACGTCATGTGTCTAAGTCAGGTCATGTAACTCATGTGACGGCGCAAAATATCTAAACACAAGAGGGGGAGGGGGAGCAAAGTGTGCCTGCTCTGCGCTGACACAGGAGCAGCGAGTCCGGTGACCTGGCTGTTTCCTCTTTGCCGAAACTGCAGCATTGCAAACAAGAACGGAACTTAAAGTAAAGAATCGAGCTCACCAGGCTAGTATCGATCCGATACGATAACCACTTGGTATCGATACTATCGATATTTGGATCGATCCACCCACCACTAGCAGTCTGGCTACTTTGTTTTTACTTGCTAATAGTTCATTTCATTTATTAACCCATAAAAAAGGCAGTTTAAGATTAATCATCGCCATCTATATATACCTATTTCTTTTTTCACCAGCTAAGATTAGCATGACAAAAAACCTGACTTTTCCACATGAATTCTCTGCTTTTGAGGAACGTTTCTCTCCCTCTATTTGGCAATTTTAGTGTCTTTAATTTTACCTCAAATTATATTAATAATGTTAGCAGAGTTGTAGCTCCACTAATTAAAGCAAAACCTTAATTAGGTTCATCAAATTTGATTGTTTGCACCACAAAATTACCAAGACTATTAGAAGTTAAAACAGATAGGCAATGTGAAACAGATTACATTAGCAGAGCTGCCCTGCAGGTAACAGGCTACACACGGAGGCCATTGTTCTTAATCTGGTAATGTAATTTACCTTTCCAAGCATATGAGATTCAAACTGACATTAACATGATTATGAACAGAACATATATTGTCTCAAACAAATGAGATTCAAACTATTACAAGGTCTCATATAAGAATTTCTAAACAAACACACAATTACTTACGTTTCACCCGAGCTAATACAACCCAGCCAAGTAGCTTCTCCGTGACACTGAGCGTGAACGGTCGCCTTCTTTTAAGTGCCCCGCCGTTTTACGTTACTTCCGCCAAAATCGCGGGATTCAAACATGCTATATTTTCAGATTAAAAGTTACTTTGTTTTTCAGGTTTATGTGCAGTGACTATAAATCATTTAAACACTATGAGCACTTCTATAATAAACGGTTCTCCTCACAGCAAGTTCACTTATTACATGAATTAAATATGTAAATGTATACAAAATTACATACATTACATTACATCTAGTACTCTCCGAATCACAATATTACAATGTAGATTTTATAGAAGTTAATTTGATATTGTTAACTTTGTCAGCCAAACAATGAGTCCTTCGTAATTGACAGAATCCATAGTGGTTACATCTCTCTCTTCCTCTCTATCTCTCTGCCATTGTTTGTATCTCTGTATCTCTGTAGGGTACCATGCTCCCAACTGTGTGTGAGAGCTACCATTAGATGCTGTTTGTGCGTGTGTGTGTGTGTGTGTGTTGAGGTATAAATAGATCCCCTTACCAAGCTGAATTGATTAATTGCATGTTAAACCCCAAAGAGTGGTGTTTGGAGAGGCCACTACTTGAGCCATTAGGCTTTCACTTTATGTTCATACACACACACACACACACACACACACAATGCATGAAGATTCGACAGCAGCAGATTCATTTTCAGACTTTTTCATAAAGGTGCACTTTCACACACACACACACACACACACACACACACACACACACACACACACACACACACATACATACACACACAAACGCACACAGAAAGACACACACACACTATCTAATCGAGATGCCTGGCAACTTCTGCACTAAGAGGTTTGGAGAGTAGGAATAAAAGAAGCCACCTGCCTCAATTAGTTTGAGGACAGGGGGTAAATTCAGAGAAGCCATGAAAAGAGAGAGAGTGGGTGGTGGAGATGGTGGATACTGGAAGGAGGCACAGACTGAGAGAGAGAGAGAGGAGTGGAGGACATTTGTGGGTGGAAGAGAACATGCAAAAGGAGCAGTTGATCGGGGCTTTTGAAAGTTGATTCTGAAGCCTCCAGTTTTAGAGTGAAGCTGCTGATCCACTTGTCTATTGCTCAGACAGAGAGGCCATATTGCTTCCTCTGTTATCCAGAGAGAAAGAGAGAGAGACTTGTTTTGCAGTCAGGGCAAGATTATCCCTTTTGGATGCCCAGGGGGTAAAATGTTGACTCCAAAGTGCTACCCTTACCTAACAGTTATGTAACATTAGTACATACAAGTACAGCAGGTGCATTGTCCTTCAGTAATATATACAGTGTGACTCAACCAGGCTACTTATACTGTACTAAGCATAGCAGAACCAGCAGAGAAGCATGCTTGCACTGGCGCTAGGTCATTCTTCTGTTGGAAAAGGTTCACTGTAGCTTTAGGTTCTTTGTCAGCAAACAAAGCATAAACTTAACTAATCAGAATCACAAAGGGTTCAGATTCTAAAAGTGTGTGCTGTAGTTGGTACTTCTTATCTTAGAATATGAAGTGGTAAACCCAATATCCCTTTTTCATTGAGTTAAAGAAGGTAGTATGATTTCTGGTCTCTTTGTTGGGGTTTTTCTGTTATTAAGTTTAAAATCAGTATCAGTGTATCAAATACCTCAGGGTGCACTGAAAAGACAAGTTCAGACCTTCAGAAAAATCAAGACCTTTTGCTCGCTTGTCACCAACTTAAATTGAAGTTTCAAACCAGTCTATCAAAACTGTATGATGTATTTGTAAAAAGGGAGAAGTTTAATGTTTGTGTATTGTTTCTTTTTCTCTGATGACATTTGTATGACTTTTCTGAAACAAAAGATTTTCTAAGATCTATTTCTGAGTCTGTTTGTGTTTGCTTTGATTGTAGTCCTGATCACCCACTGCAGATCCTTCCTATCGTTTGCTGTGCAGCTGTTAAACCCCACCATGCAGCAGTACGTCAGGAAACTTTCAGTGGTAGCCTGGTACAAGTTGACCAGCAGCTGCTGGGGGCAGTGAGTCTGTCTCAGCTTCCTTAGGTAGTATATTCTCTGCTGGGCCTTCCCCACCTGATGGGAACTGTTTGGATGCCTCCACCCTCTTCACCTCCTCCCTGTGTATGCAGAGGGCATAGTGTTCAGTGCACCTTGATTTTCTGGTCTACATTCAGTTATTTTGTCTTTGTTGTGCTCAAATCCAGTCTATTATGGAAATACCACTCTGCTAAATGTTGCATGTCCTTCATCAGTCCTACGATGGTGGTGTCATCAAATTTGCTGATGACACCACCATCAGAGGGTGTTGTGTATGGGGGAGCAGTTGTGTCTGAGCAGGGAGTAATGGAAGGGACTGGAATGGAAGGTCATACGCCTGCAGCCACAAATACAACAGGGCAACAGACATTAAGTCAGCCAATCAGACACGTTGAGAAAAAGAAACAAGTTTAATATCTACAACTGAGGGAAATGGTTAAATTGTCTGATGTAAACATCTATCAAAGATTACAGAAAGACTTCCCTGATGTAGTTGTGTAAATATGAAAATCAATACAAACTTTACAGCTCTCATACTTTTGGTTTTTACAGCACATTTGTTGCTCTGTCTTTGTGCTCTTATGAACCTGGCTTCCAATAGCAGCAGGCAGCTATGAAAAAGATCTAAAAACCCACTTTACAATGATCTGATCTGATCTAAAAACCCAAATGTAGAAGACAGAAAAAGGCAGAGACTAGCTGATGAACATAGCCAGCCATAGCTGGTATTTGGAGTTGGTAGAGGCCAATGGTCCTAATGTAATATGGTTGAACATGAATATAGGTAACACAACATTTGTCTTTTAATGTAGCAAATGACCATATTGGCAAAGGACAACACTGATTTCACTAATAACTACTTAATGAAGCTCAGTGTTGTCCCAACACAAAGTGATAAATGATATTGAAGGACAAGAGAGAGGGAACGGAGAAAAGAGAGAGGCACTGTGAGTGGAGTGTGTTCCCAGCAAACAGAAGCTACAGGTTTGTTGGCTCGGTCTCCTTTGCATGCCTCGCTTTTTAATAACTGCCATCTTGACTCTGCCGCAGACTCCATACTGGGTGAGCTATATTCAAGATCATGCACCACTCTCTCTCTCTCTCTCCCCCTCTCACTAAATCAGTTAAGTACCAGCTCTGCATCACAGAGAGAGGCAACAAAAGGGGTTACAGTAACGAGAGATAGAAAGTTGGATCAAATATCAGTTGGGTGGTGGGGAGGTGGTGTGTGTGTGTGGGGGTGCTTTTCTTTATGTGTGTGTGTTCCTTAGTTTCCTTTGGTTTGAGCTGGAGACATTGTCACTTAGGACATTTTGCCACTTCTCATTTCTTCATGGGTACGATGTGGGAGAGTTGTAGATAAAAGAGCTTGTTTTTCTCCCCATACAAGAAACCATTTGTCGTCAAAAGAAAATGCTTCCACTGGGGCGGAATTCTTTGCAGTAAACATGCAGCTGGTGTTTCTTTTGTCAAACTTGCTGTTTAATTCTGTCTTCATTGTGTTGGAGTTGAGTTTTCGATATCAGTGCACACATTCAGGGACTTCTCATCAGACCACAGCACTGTTCAGGCTCTTTGAAGAGTAAAGCCAGAGGGAGTGCATTTTCCAATATAACTATTTAAACGTACAATATGTGACAGTGTATGCTGCCAAATGTTTTGGGAAATGTAAAGTAGATAGACGGAACTCTTCCTCTTCCTTGCAGTTGCATGTGTGTCCATTTTGGTACTTTGTATCACTGACTGGCACCATGCAATCTTGATTCAACCTGCACCTTTATCAGCCTGCAGTAGCTGACCCAGCACATGCAGGTATGGGGTGCTTTGCTCATCCCAACTAAAAGTGTCCTAATAAAATATCTGGAATTACGGGACAGAAAATGTGGTTAACCCAATTATTCAATGCTTCGTAATCTTCCATATATTCAGGCTGCCTCCTGTGTTATTTTGTTTGTTTGTGTTAGTTTTGGTGCCTGCCACGTTGCAGTGGCAGTCCATCCTTGCTCAAATACCCCTGTAAACTACAGTACTGCATGTAGAAGCCAAGCCAGTTTAACACGTCAATCAAGTCAATCCACAAAACCAAAAGTATTGTAAAAAACCCAGGAGTGAATCATTTCCTAAAGAGACAGCTGTTTGTGCTGGATATAGTAGACTGTGTGTGACTCCAGTACAGTGAGCAATGTTTTCTCAGCGGTTGTTTTGAAATAACACATTTGGGCTTTGAGGTTTTGGAATATGAAATTAAATGGATGGAATTTGAAACATTTTCTGTCACTGAAGAGATTTCCTTTTATTTTTGTACTAAGAGAGCAGAATCACCCAGGCTCGACAGACTGAGACATGGACTCAAGTGTTCATAATTTAATACACTGCCTATCAGTTCAAAAGTTTGTCTTGCTGTTTTGAAAATATAAAGACTTGAGGTTAATGTTTCAAAGTGTTTATTTAGGATGATCTTGATGAATAATAATCATGATGAAAAATTTCATAAAGTAATAAAGTGCTCCCCATACTAACAGTGGGTAGGGCCTCACTCTGCTCTCATGCTGTCAAGCATGCCACAGTCAGTGAGATCACATTTTTTGTCCATTTGGCTGTGAAGATTAAGTAAATCTCTTGACTTGTATCTGCAGGATTTTATACATCTGAATACCTGCGAGAATAATCACGCATACGTGTATTCTTTACAGAGCCCCCTGGTGACATGGTAAAAAAAAAAAAAAAATCGTGGCCACAATACAGTAATAACGTGCGCACGAAATACTAATTTGTGGCCACTAAATAGGTATAATGGGCACACGGACAGCTGGGTAAGCAAATCAAGCGCACCTTCTCTAGGGTCTAAGGTAGAGATATTAGAGGGGCTAAAGTGACACGATGGACAGGGACAGTCTGATTGAATTTTATTTTAGGCTGGGAATGAGCTACAAAAACATTCTGAAAAGCCTGGCATTGCAAGGAACTGAGAGACATTTGAAAAAGATATTGAGAGCCAGGTTACTTTACCGGCGAAGGTACGACTTGGACGCCGGGATAGATTTCGTTGTTGACCAACTGCAAGACCCTGGAAAGGATCACGGTTACCGATGGATATTTACAAAGTGTAAACAATGGAGTATTTCCATCAGAAAAGAAGACATCAGGATCATCCTCTCTCTACTGGACCCCATCGGTTCACAAGTTTGCCAGACCAGACGTCTCAGAAGGAGGCAATATTTTGCTCAGGGACCCAACTTTGTGTGGCACATAGATTCATATGACAAACTGAAGCCATATGGGATATGTATTAATGGCTACATCGACGGGTTTGCACGCAACATCATTTGGCTGCGGGCCGCCTTCACCAACAGCGACCCGAAAGTTAACGCGGGGTACTTTGTGGAAGCAGTGGAGCGCCGTGGAGGCTGTCCAAGGCTCGTACGAACTGACATGGGCACTGAGAATGTGGTAGCCAGAGACCTTCAGCGGTATTTACGGAGAAATGATGTGGATGACAGAGCAGCGGGGAGAAGCTACGTCATAGGATCAAGTACCGCGAACCAGAGAATTGAGAGCTGGTGGGGGACTGATGAGAAAAGAAGGAATCGAACCCTGGATCACACTTCTGGCAGAACTGAAGGATGAGGGATTCTTCGCTGGGGATCTCATTGGCAAAGCTCTTTCACAGTTCTGTTTCATGCCAATCATTCAGGTAAATAGCCTATATCATGATCACAGCAAGAAATCCAGGAACTGTACCATTAACTCTACATTACATAATTTCCCTTCAGGGATGAATAAAGTAATCTATCTATCTATCTATCTACCTTCATGTAATCTTAGAGATTTAAGCCACTGTGAGTTTGTTTTTTTTAATTTGTGTGATGTACTGATTCTTTAGACTGTTGTGGAAATAAGATACATCACAATGTAACACAAACTTTTGTTTTTCTTACCCACTGCAAAGGCAGAGAAGAAAGAGGACTATATTTCATACTTTTTCAACAGGAGGTATTAAATGACATCCGGGGTGTTTGGAATGCTCACCGTATAACGCCGTCCAAGAACACCAACGTGCCCAGTGGGATACCTGATGTCATGGACATGGCCCCTCACCTTTGCGGTGCAGAAGACTGTCTTGTTCGACTGACTGATGATTTAACCACATGTAAAGACAGCTGCACATTTGTCAGTTCAGTCCCATGTGATGTGGACATGTTTGATTTGTGCACAATAACAATGGAGGAATCAGGTTTGGAGTTCCCATCTACCATGTTCAAGGCACTTGATTTGTATTTTCATCTGAGGGACACGGTTTGTCCACAATTATTTAAGGCTATTTAAATGGACATGTTTAGTACATGTTTTTACAGCATAATGTACATATTACTTTTCAAGTTTGTGTGTTTAGAGAGTATCTAAGTAAGTGGTAAGAATTATTTGATTCAAATAGTTGTAGCCTACAAGTTAGACAAAATGAATCTTTTTGGGCTGGCGTTATTATCCTTCAGTTAACATTAAACTTGTCAAACTGTAAAGGCTTCAAAAGTAATTCATAACAAAGTTTGGTTGTTACATGTTTTTGGTATTTTGCTTTAGGATAAAGTTCTACCAAAAAAAGATCTCTTATTGGCATCACCTCAATAACACAAAAATGTATCCATTTCTAACGAGGACAATAGCACACTGAGCAGCAACAACACAGACTGGCAATGATATCATAAATCTAATGTTATGATTAATTAGACAAGAAGACCAAGTAGGCTGCTGTATAGTGTATCATCAATGCTCTGTATGTTTCCTGAGCCTGTTTTTGTTTTTGTAGAAGAGATTAAAACAATCCAATGTTTGATAAAGAACTTTGTCTTTCATAACAAATCACAGCACATTTATAACACGAGAGTGAGGTGTAATAACTATGGGTAATGTCATTAGAAATGTTTAAGTGTAAAGATGTATAGAATATAAAAGAGAAAGGGCATCAAAATTTTGTACAAACTTGAATGGTTTATTGGTCTTTTTTAAAAATACACCATAGTCAAAAACTGAACAGGTTGTATTTTGTACATAATAACTGTTATGATCCATGTCCTTTTGGGTTTCTGTCTGGTGTGTCTTCTCCTGGTGTTGCTATCTGTTAGGGCTCCCCCTGGTGTTCTTCCCCTTTTTTGGTTAATCACCTGGCTGATTCCCCGCACCTGTGTCTTGTTTGCTCGTCACTCCCCAGTGTATTTAAACCCTGCCTCACACTTCCCTGGTGTCGAAACGTGACCATTTCATGCCTAAGCCGAGAACCCTGTACGCTAGCCTGATCTGTTTTCGTAGACACTTTTATGCCTGACCACCGTTTCTTGCCCTAGCCCATTGGATTTGTTTGCTGTGCTCTGGTTTTTGACTCGGACTGTTTGACTACGCTTCTGGTTTTGCTGCCCTGGTTTTCTGACCTTGATAACGGACTTGTGACACGGATTTTTGGATTTGCGACTTTTGGACTGTCTAATAAATATCATTGCCAGCACACACTGTCTTGCGCCTGGTTCCTGCACTGTTCATCACAATAACAGGATAAGAACAGTTTTCAAACCTCCTGTTAGCCAGTATCATACTGATAGTTACAAAATAATGCTATTTAAACTTTAAAGTGTAAACAACTGAATTATTTCACACATTTGAAACATCAGCCAAGGCTCACATTCTTGTTGCTACAATCAACTGTAATAATTATATAAAACATATTTAATCAAATGGATTTTGGTATTTGAAGTGGAGCTGTATGACTGCTCACTGACTAAGAATACGTACCTCATACAACCCCACTGGACTATCCCTTTAAGTTTAACATTCAATTGGGAAAGAACAAATCAACCACTTTAAAATCAGATGAAATAAAATGCTGTACATGCAAAAGGAACAATGGGCTACATAACAAAAACATCCAGTCTTGCAAGAAGGTTTCACATCCTTCTTGTTATTGTTTGTATTATTACCTACACCATATCCATTACCCCATGAGCTTGTGAGAATGCTGTTAAATTTGCTGCGAAAATCTGGATAGCTGTAGTAACCAATGGGCATCTTTAGTACACATCCACATGTGTGGGATTGTGGTCTGCGGAGGAAATCTGTGGTTTCTATGAACTCGATTCGTACGGCCTTATCCAACAGATGCAACAGATCAGATCCTGTACAAAACCGCAGGAAAAGATGAAGATTGTTGCTATCAATTTCCCCTATGTACCTTTTTCAGGTAATGAGAAACTGTTGATTGGGCTGCTGTCATCTCCTCTGGAAACTTTAGAAGCTCCTTCACTGCTTTTGCAGTTGTGTTTTTTTTGTGCAATGACATGATGCAGTCCTGCTGGTGGTAGTAAACCAGTCATAGAAGCCACAACAGGATGCCAGCACTTAATTACAAACATTGGGCCCTGAACGATTACTTTGTGTCCAATCTGTGACAAAACAGGGAGCAGTGTGTCCTTGGTAGGGACTTGCTTGCATTCATGTGCATCGAGTACATCCAGCAATTCATTAGATTAGATTTGATTAGATTTACTTTATTAATCCCACAACGGGGAATTTCACGTGTTACAGCAGCAGAAAAAAGGTGGAAAAAAAACAGAAGACATAATGAATATATAGAGTGTCAGCATTGCTAACAGGAGAACAAAAAATAATTGTACAACAATTGTAAAACAAATTTTACGACCAATAAATTATATGACAGCCTTAAAGAAATGTAGTGAGCATGATATAAATAATATTGTAAGAATGAATAATATGATAAAGTGACCACAGTGCCTACAGCAAGATTCAGGTGGTGCAGGTGTTGTAGCGCCTGACAGCGGTTGGGATGAAGGACCTGCGGAACCTCTCCTTCTTACACTGTGGGTGTAACAGTCATCCATCTCATCCTTCTCTCCCCCACTTCCTCTATAGAGTCCAGGGGACAGTCCAGGACAGAGGTCACTCTCCTGATCAGTCTATTTAGCCTGCTCCTGTCCCTGTCCGTGCTGCCTCCTCTACAGTAGGCCACAGCAAAGAAAATGGCTGTGGCCACCACAGAGTCGTAAAAAGTCCTCAAGAGGGTCCTGCACACTGCGAAGGACCTCAGTCTCCTCAACAGGTGGAGGCGACTCTGGCCGTCCTTGTAGAGAGTTTGGGTATTTTCAATCCAGTCCAGTCTATTGTTAAGGTGAATACCCACGAATTTGTAGCTTTCCACTACCTCTATGTCCGATCCCTGGATGTTTACAGGAGTTAATAGGGATGCTTTCCTCTCGAAGTTAACTATCATCTTCTTTGTCTTTCTGTTGTTGAGCTGATCTGTGTCCACTGAATTAAAGTCCTCCAAAGCCTTCTGAAGGACAGATCTGTCTTCTTGTGATATGTACAGCAAAAGGGAATCCTTGAAACTACTGGTTGTCGAGCACCTCTTCCAGAATGGTATTGCAAGCTTCACTGGGAAGTAAACAGCTTGTTTCCACCCTACTGCAAACACTCTAGCTACAGCCTGCCATTCTTCACACTGAAAGTCATGCCTGATGAAGGGGACTTTCACCTCAACTCCCAGTGTGCAGCTGTCATAGAAATCCCTCCAAAATTCTGTCAGGTAGTCTCACTGTTGAAGCTCTCCATTTGGTAAACGCATTTTGATGTTGACCTCAGATGCAATAATGTTTGGGTTCTTGAAGGCACTGATCAAGTCAGTGAGACAGTGACCTCTTCTTCTTACAATCAGTATTACAGGACAAGATTGTGGTTCAGGAAGTGCTTGGGCTGGAACATTGGCCTCTGCTGAATGACCGGTGACAAATCCACAGTTTGATGAGGTGCATCATCCTCTTTTTCTGGAAAGAGTGTTTCAAGGTTTGGCTCATCCACACTTACATCCAGCCTGTCCCCCTTACAATAAAAACTTCAGAATCTTCACTTTCGCCCACAGTTAGCAGACCATCCCATGGTAATGTGTCGTTCAGTTCCAAATATTCACTTCTGGAAGCTCCATCATTAATTCCATAGTGCTTTGGTGATTCTGAATGTCTGTTTTCTACCAAAAGATCCTCACCAGCCTGATTCTGTTCATTGTTAGTGAGATCTACCACTGAGGGCTGGCTTGACGCGTGATCACCCTCCACTCCTGAAGGCTTCTGTCCTGTTTTCTTTTTGGTGTACAGATTAAGTCACAGAATTTTGACCTTGCTTTGATAATACAACTCGTCTACTGTATTGGACAGATCAACATGTATCTGTGAGCTCTCAATATAAGTTGAATAGTGTGAAAGACTTTTGATTTTTTTTTAAAGGCCTTTGGGGAAAAAAAGATTTTCAGCCATAAGTTTGATATTTGCCACTGTTTTGTCAATCGAGAGATGCCCCATTCCTCCACCACTTACAGACTTCACCTGTTTGAACCTCTCCTCCTCCTCATCAAAATCCATCCAGCCAACCTCAATTTGTCTCACTTTCCGTTTGGTATTTGTATTTCCTGCCCACTTCAATGTTTTCTTTTTTGGTGGCATCCCTTCAGCTCCAGACAGTCTTTGTTGCAGCCTTGAGAGTATGGATTCTTTCCTGGATTGTGATTATTGTGACAGTGATGCTTGTCGGCAGAAGGCCACAGTGGAGACTCTGGAACTTTGGGGATGTACTTTGCCAGGTCACTGTTTGTCATTAACGGAATGACAGTTTCATCAATCTGAAAAAATAAAAGATACCCCAAGTCGATAAATAAATGAATTAATATGTACAGATCCATAACATAGAATGCCAATGGATATCTAAAGGAAGTTAAGAATATAGCTATATTGATGGTATAAGGGTGTAGTTATTCACATCATTAGTTTTTCATTTTATGCAGCCTACTTTTGATAGCATTTACTTTTGGTAATGATGCAAATATTTTTCCAATTTAAGATGACCAAGGACTATTTAAAATTATTCTGTAAGCACAGTTAAAGTATTTGATTACATTAAAAATTAAAACATATAACATTTTAAGAGTGTGCATCTGGATTTGTGCATTGAGCCAGTCTGTTCTGGTGTGACCATGTTCTACACAAACTTTCAGTAAATATTAATCTTCTGTTTGGAAAAAAATACACAACACACACACACACACATACACACAAGGCAAGCAAAGACAGCAGCTGCAGTGGCTTACATTCTCATCTTCAAGTTTCTGGATTACATCTTCTTCAAGTTTGTGCTCCATCAACATTTCTCGCAGCCGAGTATCCATAGTTGACCTCTAACTCAGGCTTTAATTAAAATTAAAGCCTGAGTGCCAGGGCAGTGCTAATGCACGCACAACCCGACAGAGTGCCTTTTGTACATGAGGGTAACTTTTGAGGGTTACTTTGGAGTCACAGCGGTGCTCATGTAATCTGCTGTTTGAGTCAATGGCAAGAGAAATTATGGCATTGAGGGAGTACTAGTGCTGGAAACTTCCAGAAGTACCTGGGACTCGTGAATATCACATTGGTATCAAGAAATCACATTTACAGGCAAGGGGATCCAAACTCTTCTCACAAATAAACAAATACAGTAAGAAAAGTCTGTGTGCATGTGTGTGTGTGTGTGTGTGTGTGTGTGTGTGTGTGTGTGTGTGTGTGTAATCAAGACTGAACATAGAACACAGCCCTACTGTTCTCTGCTCCACAGCAGCCGGACAATGGGTTATGAGACTTGGGCCTGATTTACACACACAAACACACAATGGGGCTCTGGTCACAAGCCTAATTCATGACCAGGACATGAACGCTTCCGCCCTATCACTAATTGAGATATATTGCCCTGTGCGCCACAGTGCACACACACCAGTAGCCTCCAGCTATCTACAGCAACTCCCAAACTGTGTCCTTGGGGAAGTGAAATGTGTTCCATGGGTCTTTAAGTGGGTTCCAAAAGCCCTTAAAGTGGATCCAGAGGGTTTTCAGCAACAAGAGATAATTTCGCAAAAATATAAGTCATAGGGAATTATGACAATTACAGAGAAACCTCTAATATTCATAGGATATATTGTGACCTTTTCAATGGTCCTGCTTTATTTGGTGGTCTCTTTCAGGGTCAAGACCAATAGGCTGTACTTTTCCTCTTTGTAATCACTCAATGTGCTTCCATTTTCCATATCCCAAACATGAGCTTTTTAATGAGTAGTTCACCAAGAGGAAAATTGCAACCTAACAGTAGAAGTAATTATTATGCAGACAGTAGAATGATATTATTAGGGGCAATAAGTGAAGATTATACTTAACACTTGGTGAATTGCCATGGACGAGGGCCCTTCAGCTGAAACTGGGTTGAGAGGAATTAATCACAGAGAAGTGGCTGAGTCAAATATCAGTTATCAGTAATAAAATGGTTCAATTCATGTATTGAAAGCAATTAAGACCCATTTCAGTGGCAGCTTTCGACTTGCTCCTCACTGTTTAAATTGCTACCATTGGTATTATCATTATGTTACCACCACCGCCATCATCATCAGCACCATCTGTGTACATGTATGCAACTGGTCAGTCATGGCCACTTACTACATTTACACTTCTTGAGAACATCCATTGTAATAAGTAAAATGCTTCCTCTGGTGTGATTTTTACTAAGTAACTATAATAACTCATTTAATTGCCATTATGATCACAGTCACCAGAAATGTAATCCTTCTTGTAATATTTGGCAGATGGCGGTGGTGACTCATTGGCAGCACTGACTTTTATTATACTCTGCTGAGCCACATTTAAAGCCAGGTTAAGTGAACATGGGTTTAAAAATCTGATTCCAGCTGCATTTTGAACACCAGCCAGTACTGGTGTACTAGAATTTGACCCTCTTCATGTCCAAAATATCCCAGAAAAGGAAGAAAAAAAAAAAGTCACATCCTGCTGTTAATTTGATTATCAAGTCAAAACACTGGCCAGTCCCATGCCAGGAGGTTCCCAGTAAGAAGGTTCTCAGTTCTAGTCTCAGTTCAGGTGGGTTCTTTCTGTGTGGAGTTTGCATATTCTTCCTGTACCTGTGAGGGTTTTTTCCAGATATTCCAGCTTCAACCCACTCCACCAAAAACATGAAGGTTAGGTATATTGGTGACTCTAAATTGTGAGTGTGAATGGTTGTTTGTCTGTATGTGCCAGTCCTTTGATAGATGATCCGTGTACCACCCTCATCCATTGTCAGCTGGGATTGTTTCCAGCAACGCTGTGACCTGGGTGCCTGGATAGGTGGTATTGAACATGTATGTATGTATGTATGTATGAATGTTTTGTTTGTACTGCTAGTGTTTTAGCACTCAGACTTATCAGGTTTAGATGCGAGACTGAGACAAGCCTGCTACAAATATGGTTCTGCTTGAGATGCTTCTTCGGGAGATTGAAGGGCCGATGTGAGGGACTTGGGTTTTGTCAGTTGGGGAAGAAGAATGTCTGTGATATTGCTGTTATGATGTAATTTTAAGCATATGAATGAGTATTCCACACTTAAGCCATTTTAACCATGTTGTCTGTCTTCTGTTGTCTTCCTAGACACAGGGCAGTTGCTAGGAATTCTGGGCCCCCTGAAAGAATATTGGCGTGTGCCCCTCTACCCCATTCATTGCCACTTTTTTTACAACTGTGTATTATGATGTTTTTCTTTGTTTTTCTGTTGGTGCCTGGTGTATAATCACTCTACACATTACATATTACATATTGCTGTTTGTAAATATAAAATGTTAAGTTTCATAGAAAGCTGATGAAGAATACACAAAATCTAAATGGGTGTACTCAGTAGGCTACCAGAGCTCTGCCATTGTATGTGGAGGGCAAGCTCTTTTGAGTAATGTCACCCTTGTTGGGCAGAAAATATTTTTAAACCGTCCAAAAGTCAATGTAATCTGTCCATAAATCTAAATTGTCTTTTTGTTATTGTCAGCCATTATGGTGTATTTTATTTTATATTGCTGTGAAAACAACAACAAATCTTGGAACATTTTACTTTTTTGTATTTTCAAACGTCCCACCAATAGTTAACACATTTTTACAACACGTCACATGTCATGATAACATTATTGACCTTCGCTTCATGTTCATAATTACTGAGTAGAACTTGAATGCTTCATAATACAATTCAATGTAGCCTCGTAACTGAGCGGGTGCTTGGTGCTTACTGTAGCATTGTCCGACAGTAATATGTGTGAAACACACAGTCCATTGTAGATAGCCTCCAAAATAGTAACGTTCAGTTATCTACACTAGGAATCGTTGCTCCACAACGAACTGGCGACTTGAAATTATTAAAATTAAAATATTGCGTGATTTTGTGGCTTTATTTTAGCTCAGATTCATTACTATGAATATATATAAGTCAAGTCTATGCATAATAATTTAGTCATAGATGCTGCTGGGGGCTGTGTGTGGGCCCTGATGGGCTGTGGGCCCTTAGAATTGTCATCACCTTTCCCCCCTATACCACTGTGCTGCCAAGACACTGTCATCAGCCTTTCCCCAAAATGACCTAAAATTATAAAATTAAGTCCTGTGGAAAATGTGGAAAAAAAACCTCAGGGTAAGGGTGTAGGTCATCATTTTTTTGTGAAACACTGACATGACAGATGATAGACTGAACGCTGCTCTGTGTTTTGATGGAGGACATCACCTTATTCAGAGATATATATGTAAATGCAGTGCTGCGTGTATAGAACAAGTGCTCAAGGAATGTCTGTGAGAGTGGGTAAATGGGGCCGTTCATGTAAAGTGCTTTGGATGGTCATCTAAGTCAAGGAAAGGGCTGCATTAATGAAGTCCATTTACTACCTTATGACTCACATGTGATTAAACAGAGCATCCTTGTCCTCATGCTTATGACACAAATGCTATGAATGGGATTTCAAAAGCACGAGCCTGTGTCGCAGCAATCTGATCGGAACTCATATTATTCCCTCAGATTGCATTTCTTCAGCTTGAGTCTTTTCTTGACAAGCAAGTGTGTGGTTCTAATCATGATGATTCATTCCTCGATAAAATGTTGGGAGAGCAGTAGGAGTAGAGCAAACAAGATTGTTGTTTTCCTTTTCAGAAACTCTTTTTGAAGCAGGAGCTGTTTAAGAGTATACAAAGTACACAGTTCATCCTTGACAAAGCCTATCTTGACGAGCTTATCTTGTGGGCACTTTGTTAAACACATACAAAGTATAACCAGCTTCAGAGCTTTGTGCCTGATAGATGTGCACCTGTGTATCTGGAGACTGACTCTGTGCCTCCCCTCTCGATTTCTTTGTTGTAGCCTGACAATGTGTCGCTGGAAGCCGCAACAAACACAACTATGTAGATAATTGGTTAGCCAAAAATACATGGTGGTGAAAAAAATGAATGTAGCACAAATTAGTGCAAGAGGAGGCCATTTAAACAGCCCAACTTGACAAGAAAATAGGGTTTGATTGGTTAATTACATAAATTTTACTCCTACCCCTACCCTAAGCACTTTGTGCAATTTGTGTTTCCATTTTCTTCAGTTCATATTGTAAATCATTTTCTTTCCTTGCTGTTTGCTGTTCAGCATGCTGCCCCCATGACCTTGTCTTGGATAAGCAAAAGAAAATGGATGGATGGATGGCTGGTCTAAAGGTAATGTTTGAAAAGCCAGTGTTAAACATTAGGTAGTGTAATGAATCATAACTATGGGTGGTGATAAACTGCTCAAAACAGATGAATGACAGGATCTGCTTTTACACGAGGCCTCTCTCTGCTAACCAGGGATGAATCTGACTGTTTGGCAGAGTTGGGGGTCATGTGAGGGTGTTTCTGAGCATGCTGGACACAATGATAGTCACAGTGGATTGTCAAGGAAGTTGGTACAGACATTCATAGTTTGTTGTTGCTTGATAGTGTTCTCAGGAATGTTTTTAGCAGGTAAGCACACTGCTTACCTTTTCAGCATACCCCAGTTTAAAGCTTAATCAATGGTTTTCATTTTTGTCTGGGAGCAAGGTTATATTGTATAGTACTGGACACACACTAAGTACACTGTTGGTTTTCCCCCACTCCAGTTGACCATCCATTACATCTGTTGGGAAGCAGCAAGCTCTCATGTTGCCTTTACAGTTATTCATTCGGTACAAGTTGTATTTGAATTCTTCATGTCTCCTGTCACATTTAAATCAGCCCACTCATTCGGTGTTAAAATGCTTTTTTCATCCATCTGCCCATCTGCCAGACACTATTTTCATGAAGTCTCACATCATTTCATGTGAGTGAATATACGGGACTTCTTCCATTGCACCACTGCTATTACTGCCATTTTCCTCCATCACATTCAATCATATTCCATTATATCCCATTGCTGACCCTGTCAGGCTGGGTGCCACATCCCTCTCTGTGCCAGCTGAAATGTCATCCATGTTCCCCCACGGGTGTATTATCCCTCCAGGAATAAGACACAGCTGCTGGCATCGGCACTTCATTGTTGGATCATGTCTTTCGGTCAGCCCCTTTCCCCTTTGCTATATGCAATATTCTTCTTCATGTACTGTCCAGCAGCAGCAAGATGTGGCTCGCCATGTTGTGCTGCATGAAAACAATGACAGATACTATGTGTTAACTGTTCATCAAATCTGGTTCATTCCTCAGGGCTGAGATCTACCAAACACACGCGCATACACGCGCACGCACACACACACACACACACACACACACACAGCTTCTGCAACACGTTTTGGCTCCTGAATTTGTGTGTCTGTGTGTCTTGGAAAAAAAAGAGGAAACTGTCGATGTAGCTCTTTGACGTTCTTCATAACGTCATGACTTGCCCTCTCTCATGTCAACTTCAGAGCAAACATAATCAAGGAGGACAGGACATTGCCTGGAGGAACTATGTAAAACAGAAGGAAGAGGAGTAAAAACAGGTGTGTATGTAGTGTATAGTATAGTGTAGGAGGTAAAAATGAAGTAAGTGGAGAGAAAGAAAAGCAAAATGTTTTGGAAATCCTAAAAGCATCATTCTTTTTGCACTGAATGTTTTGTTTTTATACACTCTAAAAAGAAATGTTTAGACTCAACAAAAAAAAAATCAACTCAACAGTTTCATATTGACGACATATGACGACTTAATTTGAAATCATATTGAACCAAGAAACTAAAGAGCAGGCAAATTAACTTTTCAGCTTCAGTCAAAGATTATATTAAGTACCACTTACTTAATAACTGTTAGCCTAAAAGCAAGTTTGTAAGTTGATACCTCAACTCAACTCAAACTTATGCCACTCCATATTTTTTTAAAGTACTTTTATTTGTTGTCTAGTTAATTACAATAATAATGCACACAACTTTTTAAGTAGCAACGATTTTAAAAAATCTGCTGCTCCAATTACATTTTCTTAAGTTTTCTTTTTTGTCGTTTTTTCTTGCTTTAGGTAATGAAGTAGCTTTCAAGAAAGAGAGTTCAACTACTGCTTCTGTGCAACTTGCAAAAAGAAAATAAGAAAACAAAATACTGTGAAATATTGCTCTTCAGTGACAAAAGCATTAAATATGTAATTCCATATGGATGTTAAAGAAGTGTACCCACCTCAAAATTGCTGTCTCCATAGATACATAACAGCAAAACCCAGTAGTAGCTGTGATGGTTCAGTTTCTGTTCTGCTTTTCGGCTGCTTCCCTCCCTCTTTTGTTTTTTTTCTCTCTGTCCCCAGGCAGTGGCAGGAGGCGTGGCTGGTCCCCAACAGGCACAGGAAACACACCTGACACTCATTATCAGCAATCACTCTGCCCCTAAAAAACCCGGCTCTCTCTTCAGTCTGAGCCAGGTGATTGCAATATCATCCCGCATTCCTTGGCTGTGCTCTCGATCACATTCACGCCCACGCCCACGAGCTGTAAGACCTGCGACCAGCTTGGACAAAGTGGACAAACTTGGAGAAATGATCAATAATGGTCAGAATGACTGTGTTCCCACTTGAAGGGGGCAAACCGGTGACGAAAACCACGGCGACATGTGACCAGGGGCAATGAGGTATGGGTAAGGGACGAAGGAGACCGACTGAAGCATGTTGAGAGGACTTGCCGCGGGCACAGATGGAGCAGGCAGAGACGAACTTTCGGATGTCGGCGGACATGGAAAGCCATCAGAATCTCTGCTGCGGCAGCGCCAGGGTGCTGTGGTAACCGGGATGGCAAGCCAGCTTGGAGTCATGGCACCAGTGGAGAACGGATGACCTTACTGCAGCGGGAACAAAGAGCCAACCTCGTGGACAGTCCTCGGGTACAGCTTACCCCTGGAGGGCATTCTGGACCTTCTGCTCGATCTCCCACCTGGCCGCCCCAACCACACAGGAGGATAGGATGATGGTCTCCACAGGGGCCTCCTCACCTGCGGAAGAGAACTGGCGGGACAGGGCATCAGGCTTGGTGTTTTGCGACCCTGGACGGAAGGTAAGGGTGAAATTGAACCTTCCCAGGAAGAGGGCCCACCGAGCTTGACGGGAATTTAGCCTAAGAGCAGATTGTAAATACTCCAGATTTTTGTGATGTGTCCAGACAATAAAAGGGTATTCTGCACCTTCAAGCCAGTGTCTCCGCTCCTGCAAGGCCAAAACGACTGCCAGAAGCTCCCGGTTGCCTACGTCGTAGTTTCTCTCAGCTGGGGAGAGGCGTCTGGAGTAGAAGGTGTAGGGGTGGAGCTTGTGGTCGACTGGGGATCGCTGGGACAGTATGGCACCCACTCCTGAGTCCGAGGCGTCGACCTCCCCGATCTATTGCCGTTGGGGATCAGGGTGTACTAGCACAGGGGCACTTCAGAACCTCTCCTTGAGGGTATCAAGTGCCGCCTGTGCTGCCGAAGTCCAATCAAAGGCTGCCTTAGTTGATGTTAATTGAGTAAGTGGGGCTGCCAACCTGCTGTAGTTCTTAATAAAGCATTTGTAGAAGTTGGCAAACCCCAAGAACCTCTGGAGGTGCTTACGTTTGGTCAGGACAGGCCACTCTAAGACAGCCTTGATTTTGGCTGGGTCAGGTTCCAGTTGGCCCTGCTTCATGATAAACCCCAGGAAGGAAACACTAAACTCACATTTTTCTGCCTTAACAAAAAGTTTGTTCTCCAATAGTCTTTTCAACATGGCCCTGACATGCATTACATGGTCCTCCTTACTCTCAGGAAAAAAAAAAAAATCAGAATGCCGTCAAGATAAACATGAACCTATTCAGCATGTCCCGCAGCACGTCATTCACCAGGGCATGGAAGACTCCTGGTGCATTGGTCAATCTGAAAGGCATTACCAAGTACTCGAAGTGCCCTGTGTGTGTGTTAAAAGCTGTCTTCCACTCGTCCCCCTCCCTAATTCTCATCAAATGGTAAGCATTTCTCAAGTCTAGTTTGATGAAAATCACCGCGTTGTGGAGGGGGGCGAAAGCCGAGTCGATCAGTGGCAGTGGGTAATAACTGTCACAAGTAAGCCCACATCATTCATTTCAAAAACACACACAAAAAACATTATCTTTGGGCTAAAATATGTATGTATTTCTTTAAACAACACCTTTTTGTTTTGTCATCCAGTGATCTGATTCAGGGGCAGACCAGTCGCCTACGATGGCAATTTTCATCACGTGACTTTCAAGGCTGATCTTGAACTCTTCATTGCCCTTGTAAAGTGCAAAAAATGAATTATTGTCTTTTTTTTTACCATTGACCTTCAGTTTGTGTGACCATCTTGATATTTTTCTTGACTCTTTTCAGGTTTCATAAAATATATTAATATAATATAATATAAAATAATTGAACCAGTTAAATACCATGCTGATGTAAGTACATCATACTTAATGGGAAATTCTTGCACAATGTTGACTCAGGGTCTAACACACCAGAATCAGAATCAGAAAAAGCTTTATTGCCAGGTATGGTTTTACACATAGAAGGAATTTGTTTTGGTGTTGTTGGAGCAGGCACATTTTTAAAATAAACTAATAAAAAGTAGCAAATATAACAATATAAATATGTACACAGTCTGGAGTGTGAAGAGTGTCCCGGGGGTCACTGGATGTTGTTTATAAGGCTGACAGCAGATGGAAAAAAACTGTTCTTGTGGTGTGAGGTGTTGGTCCTGATGGACCGCAGCCTCCTGCCAGAGGGGAGTGACATGAAGAGATCAGCCACAATCTTTCCTGCATGCCTCAGGGTCCTGGAGGTGTACAGGTCCTGAAGAGACGAAAGATTGCAGTCAACCACCTTCTCTGCAGACCGAATGACATGCTGCAGTCTGCGCTTGTCCTTGGCAGTAGCAGCAGCATACCAGATGGTGATGGAGGAGGTGAGGATGGACACAATAATGGCTGTGTAGAAGTGCACCATCTTTGGCAGGTTGAATTTCTTCAGCTGTCGCAGGAAGGACATCCTCTGCTGAGCTAATGATGAGGGAGCTGATGTTCGGCTCCCACTTGAGGTCCTGGGAGATGATAGCACTGAGGAAGCAGAAAGACTCCACAGTGTTAATAGTGGAGTCACAGAAGGTGATGGGAGCAGGTGAGGCTGAGTTCTTCCTGTAGTCCACAACCATCATCCTCTGTCTTTAGGGCATTGCGCCCTCGGTTGTTTAGGTTGCACCAGGTCTCTAGATGATCAACCTCCCACCTGTAGGTGGACTGGCCACCATCCAAGATGAATGGTGATGAGGGTGGTGTAGTCGGGTGTCGTCCACAAACTTCAAGAGCTTGACAGACTGGTGACTAGAGGAGCAGCTTTTCATGTACAGGGAGAAGAGCAGATAAAAAATTCTGCTGATAACCACAAATAATGCTCACAACAGCACCATGCTTCATCAACAGTACAAATAGGACCCCAGCACATAATAGGATGCATCAAACACTTGCTAGATTTGTCTGCATTTTAAAAAGACAAAAACAGAACTCACACTGTTCTCCAGCCACTTCTGAGTAGTGGTGCATTCATGGTAACTCAAACTCAGAACATTGAACAGTGTACCCCTCAGGTTGAGTGCCTCCCAGTGTGAAGACCAACAAAGAATTTTGCATTTGATGCCTTGTATAATGTGCTGGGACCCTAATTGTGCTGTTGATGCTAAATTCAGTGTTGGTTTCAAACTGTGAGGTGAAGGTTACATGAACCATGAACGCACCACTACTCAGAAGCAGCTGGAGAGGAGAGGGTGAGTTCTATTTTCATCTTTTTAAAAATACAAACAGGAAAAGGGGGCGTTCTACTCTGACTCATGGTGTGTTAGACCCTAGGTTAAAATTCTGCCAGAATTTCCTTTTAAAAAATGTAACGAGCAATGAGTAGTGCAGGAGCAATCTTCTGCCTTTGCGTTTACACTGTGCTCAATAAGGATTTTTTTCTGTTTCATAATATCATATTACTTACCCCAAACTCCTTGAACAGGTCCTCTTCTTTCTCTCCAAGGTATACAACAAGGCACCAGATGGATTCTCTCTGCATTGTTATTGCTTTATATGAAAAAAGGGTGGTGGGGATGTCAGGATAAAGTATAATCTATAGTAGAGTATAATCGATATGACCTAGTATAATCTATATGGCTAACTGCCCATATAGAGTGCATTTGCAGAATCTAAATAATTATCGTACCTCAAGAAGCATGTCCTTAAGCTGCCTGATTCTTGCTCCTGAAGCTCGTCCTCTTGATGAAACCACATCCATCACTTTGAGTGCACTGGTCAAGTTTGGCCATGAAAGTTGCTTCCAGGTTTACCGTGGTTATTCTTTTGAACTCATCATTTATCTGTGGAGCATAACATTAACAAAATAATTAACTACAGTATATCCAATAGCATTAATGAGGAACAAATTAGTTTTTTGAGAACTTGTACATACAGATAGATAGATAGATAGATAGCACTTTATAATCATTGTACAAGCTATACAATGAGATTGTAGCAGCACAGAGTGGTGTTACAAAATAAAATGAAATAAAATAAATAAGTTAGGAAGACATTAAAATATATAAAAAATATCAAGATATTTAAAATATACAATAAATAAACTGCAAAAGGTGCAAGGTGCAAGTACACGCTGTCCTTACCAGCCTCTGGAGTCTCTGCCGCTCTGCCTCAGTGCAGTGGGAAAACCACACTGTGTTGCAGTAGGTCAGGATGCTCTGTATGGTGGACCTGTAGAAGGTTTTCAACAGCTCCTCCCCCACATTGTACTTCCTGAGCACTCTCAAGAAATGCAAGCGCTGCTGGGCCTTTTTGATGACAGCAGTGGTGTTGGCTGTCCAGGAGAGGTCTGCCAAGATGGTTGTGCCCAGTAGGGTGAAACTGTGGACCCTCTCCACACAGTCCCCATTGATTTAAAGGGGGAGCTGGTCTGACCTGTGTCTCCAGAGTGAGTGAGTGAGAGTAAGAGAGAGAGAGAATGTATGTAAATGTAAAATAACTTTTAACATTTCTTTTTACGTGTGTTGCATCAAATAATGCAGGCCAGCGCTGCATGAAGTCCCTGATTGCTGGTGCCTCATATATGATTTCTTGTCTCCGAAGAGAGAATGTCTTGGCCATTTTTTCAGAACCCACCTGACCATTATCCCTTTTCATTACTTTATCAGTTGAACTACACAGCTATGTGAATGAACAAGACCTTTTTTAGGTTGTGGCTATGGCAGTTGGGTAACAGTAGCATATGTAGCTGATGGTCACACAGTTTAATGAGCAAAATTTGAATAATCCTTTTCCCAACAGTTCTCTTGCTGGACACATATTATCTCAATGAAAATCACAGGAACATGTATAAACCCCTTACTTCAGTAGAAAAAAAATGTACTCACCATGAAATGTTACTTTTATCAAGGTTGTTCAGCCTCCTAACACACCGTCTGAACTTGTCCTGGCACATTGTGTGGGTAGGAGCGGTAACTTAAAATTGTACAGTCACAATGTTGAGCAAAACTAAATTATCAAGCCAAGTTTGTTAAGTTATGACAACTTGAATTTTGTTTTAAACCCACCAACCCTGAAATTTGAGTTTAAATAACATGCAACTCGAAGTTGATGTAATTACCATCATTATTATTTGATCACAACTTATAAAAATAATGTTTGTAACAGAAGGTTTATCTAAATCAACTAATTGCAATTTTTAACTTGCATCCATGTATTAAATCAAGTGGTGTTAACAGGTCCTCTGAGTTACTTGAGTCTCAATGTAATGCACTCATTTAAAGTGAAAAGGGAGGAGAAAACATAAGAGAGTAGAATCTAAATATTTTGGATGGTACAGAACAAGACCAAGCACAAGCGACTGAACACAGCTAAACATTAAGTATATTACACATGCAGACACAATAAGTAGAGGACAGTAAAAAACATGTTTGAAAATCTAATTTACTGCTGTAAATTAAAATTATGTGTATTGGCCAGAGTCAGTGTACCTTTTTATTTTTATGTTCATTAGTGTAATAAGCAGTATTAGCGTATTAAGCAAAAACTGACTTAAATCAATAGTCGGTTTTAATAAACCTGAGGATAATGGAACAGATAGCATAGCATATAATGCAGTTTTGTAGTAGCATACTGGAGTCACTTACACAATAACAAAATTGTAGGAAATAAATTACATAATGTAGTACAGAAGAATATAAAAGAGAAGTATTTGTGACGGCCCAGGATGGGCGTCCATTTCCGGTTTGCCTCTCCCTCTCTTTTCCCTTACTCTCAGGTGGTGGCAGGAGGCGTGGCCAGCCATAATTATTCTAATAATATTCCTTGTTCTCCTAGACCTCGACTAAGTTCCGACTACGCTTTGACCACGTCCCTGACCACGATCCCGACCATTGCTATGTCCCTGACCACGGCTACGTTCCTGACCACGATCCCGACCATTGCTACGTCCCTGACCACGGCTACGTTCCTGACCACGATCCCGACCACTGCTACATCCCTGACCACGGCTACGTCCCTGACCACGATCCCGACCATTGCTACATCCCTGACCACGGCTACGTTCCTGACCACGATCCCGACCATTGCTACGTCCCTGACCACAGCTACGTTCCTGACCACGATCCCGACCATTGCTACGTCCCTGACCACAGCTACGTTCCTGACCACGATCCCGACCATTGCTACGTCCCTGACCACGGCTACGTTCCTGACCACGATCCCAACCACTGCTATGTCCCCGACCACGACTACGTCTACGCCAACCTCCCGAAGGAGTCGGCACATGCTACACCACGGGTGCGACTATTCAGGGAGTTTTTCCTCGTGCTGTTTCCCTGCTGGAAACTAATAAAAACTCAAACTGTGTGCCTCTGGTCTCCTGCACTTTCTGGTCCGAAACCCCACCGTGACAGAATCATCTGGCCAAAAATGGACCAGGCAGAGACCGAGCGCCTCCAGCACACCTTGGCCGCACAGGGCGCGGTCCTCGGCCGGCGGGAGTCAGCCCTGGCAAGAGCTCTGGAGACAACAGCAACTGACCTCCAGCGTGACCCGGATCAACGCACAAATGGGTCTCGTCTCCGCACAACTCGCCTGCCTCTCGGCCTCTGGAGTCCTGTCTGCTCCGCCGGCCGCCGCCTCGTCTGTTCCCTCGCCACCGGCGGCTCCTCCGGGACCGTCTGCTTCCTCACCCGGAGAACCGTGCATCACGACGCCAAGCCCCGTCCTCAAGTCCCAGGTTATGACGCCAAGCCCCGACCGCAGGTGCCTGGGTACGACCCCAAGTATCCTAAGCTTCCTGTTCGACCAAGATCCCAGGTCCCTGACTACAATCCCAAGCTCAGTCCCCAGATCCATGGCTACGACGCCAAATCCCGGCCACAGGTACCAGGCTATGATGTCAAACCCAAACCCCAGATCTCCGGCTACGACGCCAAATCCAGGCCTCAAGTCCCAGGTTCCGACGCCAAGTCCAGGCCTCAAGTCCCAGGTTACGACACCAAGCCCCGTCCACAGATGCCCGGCTACGACGCCGTCAAGCCCAGGCCTCAAGTCCCAGATGACGACGCCAAGCCCAGGCCTCAAGTCCCAGGCTACAATGCCAAGCCCCGTCCCCAGGTCCCCGGCTACGACGCCGTCAAGCCCAGGCCTCAAGTCCCAGGCTACGATGCCAAGCCCCGTCCCCAGGTCCCTTTTCAGCCAAGGTCCCAGGTGCCCGGCCACGACGCCAAGCCCCGTCCATAGGTGCCCGGCTACGATGCCGCCAAGCCCAGGCCTCAAGTCCCAGGTGACACCGTCCAAGGCCCAGCAGCCAGCCTACCTGTCCAAGCGACGGTGGCCAGCCTACCCTTCCAAGCGCCAGCGGCTGTCTGAGCCCCAGCGGCCAGCCTACCCGTCCAAGTGCCAACGGCCGTCCAAGCGCCAGCGGCCGTCCAAGCGCCAGTGGCCAGCCTCCCCTCACAAGCCCCAGCAGCCGGGGTTCGGGGTGACCCAAAGCAAAGCTGGCATGTGGGACTTTGCACTTTCCCTGGATGGTGTTGCTCTTCCCTCCAATGAGAAGCCTGTTGATTCACAGATTAATGTTGAGCCAAGATCTTCTAGATTATCCGAGATTCATTCTAGCCGACGTGCTGCAACCAAGCCCCTCTGCCCACAAGGCCCGTCCAAGCCGCAGAACCGGCACATGCCCAAGTCCCTGCGCCGGAGTGCCAGGTCGAGCAAGAGGCTTGGCTATCATCATGCAAGTTTACCCCCCAGATATATCGGCCCCCTGAGACCTCCAGCCGAGCCCCCCCCACCCCCCCACCTCATCGACGGCCACCCAGCATTTACCGTAGTGTCGCCTGTTGGACGTACGTAGGCGGGGCCGTGGTTTCCAGGACCTTGTGGACTGGGAGGGGTACGGTCCGGGGAATAGATCTTGGATCAGCAAGAGCCTGATCCTGGACCCGGGGCTGCTCGTTGGTTTCTACCGGGAGTTCCCGGAGAAACCCGGTAGGCCGCCAGGGGGCGTCCATTGAGGGGGGGGTACTTTGACGGCCCAGGATGGGCGTCCATTTCCGGTTTGCCTCTCCCTCTCTTTTCCCTTACTCTCAGGTGGTGGCAGGAGGCGTGGCCAGCCATAATTAGCAGATGAGACACACCTGACTCTCATCTGCAAATCAGCACATCCCCCTACTTAAGCCCAGCTCTCTAGTTACTCAGGGCGAGATGATTGCCCTGCAACATCCTGCGTTCCTTGTTCTCCTAGACCTCGACTACGTTCCGACTACGCTTTGACCACATCCCTGACCACGATCCCGACCATTGCTACGTCCCTGACCACGGCTACGTTCCTGACCACGATCCAGACCATTGCTACGTCCCTGACCACGGCTACGTTCCTGACCACGATCCCGACCACTGCTACGTCCCTGACCACGGCTACGTCCCTGACCACGATCCCGACCATTGCTACGTCCCTGACCACGGCTACGTTCCTGACCACGATCCCGACCATTGCTACGTCCCTGACCACGGCTACGTTCCTGACCACGATCCCGACTATTGCTACGTCCCTGACCACGGCTATGTTCCTGACCACGATCCCGACCATTGCTACGTCCCTGACCACGGCTACGTTCCTGACCACGATCCCGACCACTGCAACGTCCCCGACCACGACTACGTCTACGCCAACCTCCCGAAGGAGTCGGCACACGCTACACCACGGGTGCGACTCTTCAGGGAGTTTTTCCTCGTGCTGTTTCCCTGCTGGAAACTAATAAAAACTCAAACTGTGTGCCTCTGGTCTCCTGCACTTTCTGGTCCGAAACCCCACCGTGACAGTATTCACTTCACTTCAGAAAGCCAGACCCCTTTACTTTGGACACTTTATTGCCAATTTAATTTCAAATTTCAAATTTACTTTCAAATTGATTAAAAAAACAGCTGTATTTGCTCTTCAGTTAACAGTCTCATTTCTAAACATATTCAGAGCCTTTGCTCTGACACTCCATACTGTGGTCAGGTGCATCATGTTTGCTTTAGTTATTATTGACATTTATTGACAAACTGATTGGAGTCCACCTGTGGCAAACAATATTGACTGGACATGGACAAGCTTTGAGTGTCCCCAGGAGCACAGTGGCCTTAATCATTACCAATGGAAGCAATTTTGAGCCACCAGGATTCTTCCTAGTTGGGCCCCCAGCCAAACTAAGTAAGAAGGGCCTTGGGGCAGAGAGGTAACCAAGGATCCAATGGTCACTAGGGCAAGGCAAGGCAAGTTTATTTGTATAGCACCATTCTTACATGAGGCAATTCATGGTGCTTTACAGAGGCAAGGAAATATGTTGGAAATTAAAAAATAATCAATTAAAAATAATAAATTACAGAAATTAAAATGATTTAAAACATTAAACACTTTTAAAATGAAGCAGACATTTTTTTCATCAACTCTGAACATTTAACATTGGAATGTAATTTAAAATCATTAAACAAGGACATATGAAAGTTAAAATGGTTAAAATTGTCACTATGGGAAAGCTGCAGTCAACAATAATGCTTTCAACCCTGATTTAAACAAGCTGACAGTTTGTGCACATTTCTGTTCAGGGAGCTCGTTCTATAGGTGAGGACCATAGAAGCTAAATGCAGCTTCCCCTTGCTTGGTTCTGACCCTGGGGACGCTGAGTAAACCTGTCCCAGATGACCTGAGCGGTCTGGATGTCTCGTACCTAATGAGCAGCTCCGACATGTACTGTATTTAGGCCAAAGACCATTCAGTGACTTATAGACCAGTAACAGGATTTTAAACTCTATCCTTTGACACACAGGAAGCCAGTGCAGTGATTTAAGGACAGGTGTGATATCATCCATTTTCTTGCTGTTGGTCAGGACTCTGGCAGCAGCATTCTGGATGATTGATCTGACTGGTTGATTGATTTTTTACTGAGACCTGTAAAGACACCATTATAATAATCTAACCTACTAAGAATAAATACTAAAACAAAGCTTCATATGTTCTCTGCTGAGGTGAAAGAACCTGCCTGAAATATGACCTCAGCATCAACCAGGCCTTTATAGAGTGGCTAAACGGAAGCCACAGAAGCTAGAAAAGAACATATGACAGCCAACACAGACAAAACCAACCAGTGGACAGAATGTCTCATTGTATCTGCTCATCATCACTCCTGTAGCAGTGTGTGTGTGTGTGTGTGTGTGTGTGTGTGTGTGTGTGTGTGGGGGGGCAGTTCATTCAGCACAACAATGACTTCAAACAGTCAAGACAACACTGCAGTGGCTTCAGGACAAATCTCTGACTGTCCTTTAGTGTCCCAGCCTCACCCAGACTTAAACCCCATTGAACATCTGTGGCAAGACCTAAAGATGTCCAACTTCACATGTGCGGTTTTAGATTTTTTTATTAAATTTCTAAATTGCAGTGGGCAGTTTTTGTATATCTAATACATGTTTCAAAATTCTACTTTGCAATAAATACCTCAAATTAAATATAAAAAAGAAAACAAATCTGATAGTAGGAGGCAATTCTATCCAAACTTCAAGAGAGGTTCCACACTTTAAAGCTCTCTTCCTCTCATATATGTAGAAATGACTTGCTGTCCCGCACATCCAATGATTATCCTTTTCCTTTCTCATTTAACATCAGAACCAACAACATTAGTGCAACTCAAGATGATCCAGACTACACAGAATCCACAGAATTGTGTCTCTTATGCTTTAATCCAGCAAAACATCACCAAAATCATCAAGGAAAGACTGGAGATTGGTTTTCAGTGCAAGCTTCCCTGGTCCAGCACCAGGTTGTCAAGTTTGCATTTTCCTCCATTTAAATAAATAGCCCCTCCAATCAGTGGCAAATCTTACTGGCACTGGGATGGTAAGTTTGCACCATCCTCTGCTCACTTTAACAACTTATTCCTATTTTGGTACTAACACTGTCCTGGCAGCACCACCCCTCAATCACTAAAGCAACCTTTCCTAGTGCCAGCTTACCAGTTACTAGTTTTTTTTTTTTAATCCCACATTGAAACTATATTTCTTAATACATGGCCAAATCTGCCACAGGTGTCATAGGTGTCAGGACCTATGCAATGGTCAGTTTTACCTTTATCCTCATGAAAGCTTTTGGCGCTTTGCTGAGCACAGACACAATGGTTGATAGATCCTGAAGCTAATACATTGTAATGTTTTACAAGCGGAAATTTTGACCTGTTAATGGTGCCAGATGGAAACTCAGGGGATCACCAGTGTCATCAGGATTAATCCTCTGATGACAAAGAATGTCTGAACTAAATTTGAATGCGGTCCTTCTACCGGCTGTTGAGCTATTTTAGTCAAGACTACAGTGAGCGATTGAAAGACAGACATCACTGGTCCTGTAGCCGTACTGCCATCATGGCTAAAAAGTAATAAAAGGAGATGGGAAGCACAGAAAAAGCAGAGGAAAAATAGGAGAGCAAAAAGAGACAGTGTCAGATACAAATTCATGCTGACCTCCAGCCACTTTGAGAGACAAATTACATTGGTGAACCATTTTCTCCACTCTTCCCCTCATTCATTACAGCTCTCTGCAGGAAAACAACAAATGAATGGCTGCTGAAGGAAATCTATGTTTCACTAAGTGTGTCAACATGGCCCACACTATTCAATGACCAATCCCTCTTGCAATAGCCATGTACTGAGCCAAAATACACCACAATGTATTACATTTCAGCCAGTATAATCGGCATCAGCAATCCGTAACCATGACAGAGAAATAAATCTTCCACAATAATTGAATTATGAGGCAGATATTTCTCAAGTGCAAAAACACAGTTGGTCCACCATTAGCCTGCTGTTGCAGTATATGTAGCCAGTAGTGGTCTTTTATATCTTTTATTAGAATCCAGATATCCTCCAACTAGTACATCCTTGCAGAAGACAAGGTGTCTGATACCTCTTTTCCCAACTCCTGCTAACCTTCTCTGTTGTGTCTATTTTTATTCGACCAGTTTTTTTTCTCATGAGATTCACTTGTGAATGTATATAAATGTTTGTATTTAGTAGCATCTGATTTCTCTTCTTTAATGCTGCAGTTTGTCGTATCACACATATAGCATTTTTCTTGTATATAATAAGTGACAGAAAAGGATCTATAGAGTACAAAAAAACAGAGAGAAAAGGACACAATATAGTTCTGGCCCATCCTGCTATATGTGGTCACCTGTAATGTGATGTAATGCAACTGAATTAACAAAATAATACTTCTCATAGAAATTATTATATGTTCATTTTCCCTGTTTCTGTTGTTAACAGTCACTGCATCATCTGACAAAATGAGCAAATATGCAGGTTCATGACAGCAGTGGTGCAGTGATCAGCTATGTGTGAAGAGAGAGAAAGTTAGAAGCACAAAGGAATGTCATGTTAAAGCACAGACAGAAAACATCTAATCAAGCTGAAAATATGTACTCAGTATGCTGTAAAGCATTAATAAAAACAAGATAAACAAGATGTGGCGGCTGAAGAGCAGACGCCATGCTCCTGAAATACAACAGGGCCCGGAGTTCCCCCTAACGCAGTCAGAACATGAAACAGCTCGATCCTGTGGAGGTAAGGGTTAATCACACACAGCATTGAAGTCAATTTGGATCACAGCAAAAACAGAGGGAATTACTATTGTTAAAAATTACCATAAATAATTTTAATGAAAATAGAACAAAATAGAAAATAGAACTTTAACCAATAGTTATTATTTTCACAAAGATTTTTTTTTTTAATCTAAGAAAGTACTAATTTTTTACTCAAACAGTATTCACCTCAACCTCAGTAACAAGTACAAAATCTTTAGTATTTTTAGGGTTTTTTATTACATTTTCTATTGTTCATTTTTAATATGGAAAATCAAAGTGATGAATGATACATACACTATTAAATGGCCACAAGACACTGTGTACTAATGTACTCATCCTCTAAAGTACCTGTACATATTCATTACTTCTGAAGTACTTTGTATTTGAAGTATCTGTATTTTTGATACAGTGTACTTGTTACATGGGACCATATGGGAGAGGAGAGCCTGAGAGGAGAGAGGAGGAGAGGGGGAGCAAGTCAGATAAAGAAAGTGTTTTTGTTTTTTTTTAATGGATGCATCAAGCTGCTCCATGCCACAGAGAGAGCTAGGAAAGGTCACCGCCATCCTTTTAAATTACACTTCATTGAGTGGGTAGTGCTCACTTTGTGTAACCGCACAGCTCAGCCGAGTTGGCAGAAGGTTTGCATTTGGGTTGGAGAGTGTTCAAACTCTCCCTCTTTTCTCTGTAGTGAGGTGTTCTCCTCTGATGTAGTTACACTGAAATATTGCATCGATTATGCTTCACACTCATTCTTTTATCAACATTTTTTTTCCAACATGCTACATTAAAATGAAAGACAATATTTTGCCATGACTATACTATTGTTTCTGTTGAGGCTGATATTAACAGCCATAATGATGTCAAGAAATCATAATAAAAGTAAAACTATTTTTCGTGTTATCAGCAGTAATAAACTAAAAATGATTTGATGATGTCTTTTGTGAATGCATAGAAAAGCCAGCCACACCTTAGCTGCTGGCATGGAGAGGTCAGATGTATTGATGTGGCAGACATTTGAACTGATGTTCTGCTTAATATATTTTAAATGAAGTGGTTACTTAAAGAAGGGGAACCGTTTTGTCTCTTGTTTATACATAGCCTCCAGCTTATCATGTTTATGACTTTTGTGAGCAGCTCTTTTCTGCCTTAAAGGGTACCATAACATGCTGCAGCAAAATTAAATTCTTTACAGACTCGTAGCATGTCTCTGTTCTCTGCTGGATCTTAAATAAAATCAGCAGTGCTGCACTCCCTTCAGACCTCCAGTTACGAAGGCTGGGAAATGCACATGCATGTACACAAGCCATGGTTATGTCATCTGATGCAAGTGTGAGGGTATGCATGAGCATAAAACAAGGCTATGTTTGCTTGGGTTTCCTGTGTCAAACTTATTTTACCGCTGCATGTTCCCAGTAAATTCTCAGTAAATTAATTGCTATTAGGCTTGAAAGAACTTATGCAATATTGATTATATACACCACTGATACCTCATGGATCTGCCATCTTATCACTGGAATCCCAAAAAACAACAACACAACAACACCCTGCAAATGTTTCAACTGTTTTATGCTGATGACAGAAATCCATCTGTCCTTCATCTTGAATGTGATTTTACATTACTGATTCATTTATTGTAAACCAGCCTGATTCCTAAGCCCCATATATTTCCATATCATCATGGATAATTGTCAACTGAGAAAAAATGGTAATGGTGTGATCAGGTGTGGTTCTCTAAATAAGGGAAAACATAAATTAATAAAAATAAAAATAATACGATCAGGTGGGTGGATGATTTATGCACACATTCCCATTCGGATGACATTAGAGCTGATCTGTGCATCACTGTTTTGGACCCAGTTAAATTGAAAGCAGAGTTTACGTAATCACTAAGGAAGGTGGTGACTGGCAACAGGAAATGGTCCATCCAAGCATAAACAAGCAGGTGGGGTCAAAAACAGGCTGTAGATGGGCAAACTCTTTGGCAAAGATGGCTCAGTAGACATTCTGTCAAGGAGTAGGTGTAAATGAGTTGGTACACTGTACATGCTTTCAGGGTCCATGTGGAATGCGTAGTATGTGTATGGACAGATCTGCAATCAGGTAACTCAACCTGGCATGATCACACAGGGCCACTGCTGGTTATACTGTATGGCTACACCTGATGTTGCTTGATCAGATGTTATATGGATATTGGCCAAGCCTTAGAAATATCACCAAAATTAAAACTTTTCTTTCCTGTAATAATTTTTAAAATGTCTCAAATTCCCTTATTTCCCCCTGGCTGGATTACTGTAATGCAGTCCACCTAATAATCAATAATTTCTTGTTTGCAGCTGGTACAGAATGACCGACTCCGACTCCGTTACCAGGAAGAGAGACAGTACTTGCACTGCTATATAATACTTGCAATTGGCACAGGATTGACTTTAAAGCTCTGCATAGCCTGTCCCCCCAACACATCTCTGAGCTCCTCTGCCCCCTCTCCATCTGCAGAACCCTCAGATCCTCTAATCAGATGCTTCACACTGTCCCTCGATCAGGTCTCAGAGATAAGGGTGATCAGGCTTTCTTGAATAGTCTTCCCCCTCTTTACATTTTTTTTAAGGAAAAACTGGGAACCCACCTCTTTTCTCAGCCCTTCAACTGCCCTTAGGATTCTATCCTCCTCCCACATTTTCTTTTTCCCCACTCTCAAACCTACTTCTTATTGAATCAATCTTACTGTGCTTATATATGCTTTATTTATTTATTATTAATTCATTACTTGTGTATGCAATTTTATGTCATTTATGCCATCTTACTGTACAGTACTTTGGTCAGGGGTGGTTCTTTTAAATGTGTTTGATTGATAAATTTGACTTGACTTGACTTGGAAAGCAGGGTGGATCATGCTACTACTTGCTTACTTGACTATTTGTATAAGCATCTCAAAGGATAAGAAAACCTCATGCAAGTCTTCTATTTACAGATTTATCCCTTTTCAGTTTTTAAGCTTAATAGTCTATAGTCCAGTCTATAGTACATTTAGCCCCTAAAATACTGGCAACTAATCTTGTTGGTATGGTGAAATAGGTAAAGTCAGTCAGTCAGTGCTTACTGTGCTCCATTCCAGAAGCAGTTGTCCTCCACATGGTCACTCAAGGGGTATTTACTGTCCCCATTGTTGTATATTCTATATACAAATGAATGTAGGAGTACCTACATTGACAGGCATTTCCTGAAGTTCACACATGACACTGTCCTACACTGTACTCCAGGAGGAAAAAGCTGATCATGTGCCAGGTATTTAGAATTTAGAAGTTATGTGACAACCACTTCCTGAAGTGAAATGTTCACAAAGTTAACCCCTTAACGCCTGAATTTATTTCCAATTATCCCCCAAAAAATTTTGGTGTGTGTTTTTGCTTTCACGTAGATGCTAAATTAAGTTGAGAGTGATAATATGAGTATAGCACATAAAATAGATATAAATTATTTATAAATCTATTATTATCTATCTATGATGCAAATTAGCGACAACAGGCAATAAAGGTAAAAAAAAAATACCTGTTCCCATCTCAGGTATGAAGATTCTTTTATTAATGTAACAAAGCAATACTAATACAGACGCTATTTTAGCTGTTTTGGAACGGAAGTGGTTTGTTGTTAAATTGCGTCAATAGGCATTAAGGGGTTAAAGATATGGCCATGGACTTCAGGAAAATCTTCATGTCAACCTTTCCAACTGTTATTAAGGGCTTCCTTGTTGAGATGGTTGAGTGTACCTGGGAGCAGTGAGCAGAGTGCCCCCTCATCCTCTACTCTTCTCCAAGGGAATGTCCTGGATTTTATTGTTTGCCTTGTATATGCTTCTCCTTATGCAAGGCAATTACATGAATGCCTTTAATGTGTCACATTCTGTGTACCCTATCCAGACTACATGCTCTCGCATAGCTGCTGCTACTTCTGCTGCAAAGCCAGGACCAGCTCATTCAAAATATGTCATCTGAAACAAATCAGTTCCTTCACACTGACTTTCCATTAAATTCAGAGACCAGTTCTTGCAATTATTTTACAGCTCTGCATGGCCAGACACCTGTCTATATTACAGAGCTGCTGCAGGGCTACATCCCCAGAATCATCTGATCCAGAGCTTGTTGATTCTGCCTTGGTCAGGACTCTTGCTTTGGAGCTCTCTCTCTCTCCATTTTGTCTTATGATTTATGGGCCATGATTAGTTATTAGGTCACTCAGTGATACATTGGACTGACAAAAGCATACATGTGCTCAGCTGAACTTCTAAGCCATACACACAAAGAAAATATGAAATAAACACCAGTAAACAGCATTCTGTCCTGTAATGATTGCACTGAACTAAAAGAATTACCTTAGCTGACTGAATAATATTTTTGGTCAGTAGCCGGTCAACATCAACAGTGCCAACATGGGTCAATAATAAGTGACTGTGCTTGAATACATTTCTCATATTTACAAACATGTACGTCTATTTGTAGCAGTAGACACACAGTTGAAATCTAAGAATGGTTAAAGTAGTATTTAAATGAACCAAAAAAATAAAATGACAGCAATCAGCAGCAAGGATGTAAGAAACCAAATGAGAAGAGTTAAAGTTTTTGGGAGAGCCAATAGAGTTTTGCAGAGACAGAATGAGTAGTTGAGACAGAGAAGGATAAGGATACGAAGGATTGACAGAGAGAGAGAGAGCGAGAGAGAAGATAGACAGCTGGCAGCGCTCAGAGCAGGACCCCAGTGATTTATCCTAAAGTCCTGCATTACTCAGATGGATGTTACCATGTGCAGATTAAGATTAGGATACATTCATCAATGGAGCAGCGAGTACAAATGCATTACAGCTGCGAAGTAAACAAGGCAACTGCCACTGGGGAGGGGCCAGCATAACACGTGGTCACCAATTGTTCTTTACCTCACGGGGGCACCATTTGCTGGGGCACCCTTTGTTGAGGTTGCCTACTAAGGGCACTAATTATTGGGGTTTGGCTATCCAAAATAGTTAATAATTATTAGATTAATAATTATTAATTATTAAATAATTGGATCTAATACATTAGATCACCTCGGGCACCACCCTTGTTACAGGGGGAAAGATAGCCAATTTATTAAATCAATCTCATAACTAGTACTAAATTGTCAATTTGGAACTCTGATTAATAATTAATTTAATAACTAGAACCAAAATTACCAGATTAACAACTAGTTTAGGTAGAAGGAATTTGGAGTTCTTGACCGTGTAGAGGTTGGCGGAATTCACTCTTGTGCAACATTAAACAGACAACAGGTATGTTAAATAATCATTTATTAACAAGAATAAGAGAAAAGGAAACATACAATCTAGCTACAGTGTACTTTCTACAGGTGTGTGCGTGTGTGTGTGTGTGTGTGTGTGTGTGTGTCTGGGTGTGTCAAAATGGCTGCTGAGGTCTGGAGGCCCTGAACAAAGAAGATCTGTGGAGGCACTCAGACCATGTGCTGGGTGTGTGTGTGTGTGTGTGTGTGTGTGTGTGTGTTTCATGAGGTGCCAGGTTAGAGGAAGGATGGTTAGTTAGCATGCAAGCGTAACCTAACTTCATCTACTTAACAATGTGGCAGAGCCAACAATACAATAACCTGTCTACCAAACTGATCACAACACTCAGTAAACACAAATACATCAACTCACAGTCCTTGATTTATCTTTAGCTTAGCTTATCTTAGCTTGACTAGGCCCAGTTGGTGTTACCAGTTCTGGTGTGTTGCTCTCTGGTGTGTTGCTCCTTTGGCTGGTGGTTCCTGATGGAAGGGCCAAGCAGAGAGAGTTGGAATTCTGATGTTGGAAGGCAGTCTTTGCTGTGCGGTCCTGATGGCGGATGCTGGAGGGAAACTGGCCGCTCCTTTGACGTAGTTGGTTAGCAGCTAGGTGCTAACTCGCTGTGTGGCTCCTGTTGTATGGAGGATTAGCCTACAAACCTTGTGTTTGTTGGCTAATGGAGTTTGTTTGCCGGATCTTGATTGTTCCTCAGCAGGCTCTCGCGTCGCTGCTGCTGTGAGGAAAGGTCTGAGGATCTGCTTTGGTCAGCAAGCTACCCCAGACGGCCAGCTGCAGCTGCACAGCTGGGGATCCCTGGAGAGTGGTTCCAGGGCTTGGAGAAGAGAAGAGAAGAGCTTCAAGAGAGAGAAGCGAATAAAGGCTGAGCACAGCCTTTATATGACTTGATGACCTCAGAGGTCACATGCCACAGTCATCCAGTGGTGGCTGCTGGATCGGATTTCACACCTGGAAGGTTGTGGGACTTTAAGGTTCGGTGCTTTCCTTTGTCTCCAAGACAAAGAAAGCCATGTGGTCGAAACTTGGTTATGCGTGGTGAGCCTCCATTGCTCACCACCAGGTTCAGGTCCCAACACTGTTTGTGGTATTGGTTTGAGTTGGCATGACACTTCTTAAAACCATGTGAACGCTGTCGAAACCTCAGGTCTTAATTTCCCCAATACAGGTGGATATTAATACTAATCCATCGTTTAATCTATTAAAAGACTCCTCTGCACTTCCTAGATTAATTTATCCCCTAAAGATTGACCAGCCCCTATGCTCAACGTCTACAATAGGGGATTCTACTCATTTACTTTTAAAGATTTTAAGAGAGAGGAAGAATATTTACTGGACTTTTGCGAAGAGACTCGCCTCTTACTGCCGACATCCAGACACCCACTCTGCTTCCACTAAGACTACTATGACCCTCACCCCGAACAGTTCTCAATAAACTGAGTGCAGCGCAGCCTCAGTCACATTTGTTAATGGCAGCTCTCTTCTTATGTTTTGGGCTTTGGGCTTTAAATGCAATAATTGAATATATTTATTTCTTAAAATTTTAGCAGGAGCAAAGCATACAGCATAACTTTATCATAACAGATCAAAAATATTGTAAATAATAAATCTGTTACCAGTAATAAATAACATAAAATATTATTGGCGTTACCTTGAGGATTAATAAATTTAGGGGAGAGAGAAAGACAGTGGTTGATTGCATGGCCGTTGCTATCTTCCTGTTTCCAATCCTGCTCAGGAACCAGACACGGTCTTTGGTAATCGGCATCCCCGTCCAAGGCTTAGCCAAAGTCCAGAGTGTCAAGTCTCACCCGGGAGCAGTGGGAGACTAAAGAGAGGCTTTTTAGTCCAATTCCAAGTTCATGATCTTTAAGTCCACACGAAGTTGACTCCTGAATGCCTTCAACTCTCCTGGAGATCGGCGATGGTACTGATCCTCTGAAACCTCTTCTCTCAATGGCTATCCACGAAGGATGAGCGTAAGATGTTGAATGTGCGTGAATGAGTGTGAATAAGCCCCAATACCTTCGCAACTCAGCCTTTTATATCCTCATCTTTCTGTTTCTCTAGCCGACCACATCTCTCTCCTCTCACACCCAGTTTCCCTGGAACTCTCCTCAGGTTAGGCAACACTGTTAACACTTCCCCATTTTAGCTGAGGCCCTCTTGGTACACACAACAGCAAAGATTCAACTCTTAGTATTACATTTATAACAATCATAGAATCATTACATTGAATCATATTATTAGTCAAATACAATCATAAAAAGATTACTTTTCTTACCAACCTATAAAATCAATCACAATGTTGATTAATTTATCATTATAAAATCATATCATTCATTTGTTCACTTTGTCTGTAATAAAATCTCACTAATACTTCCATTCAAACATTCAAAAAATTATAAGCTTTGCCTTGCGTTTTAATCGTCCATTACTTAGTGATTGGTCATATATGTACTTTGTGTTAGAGTGCGATATTTGCCACTGTGTGATTTTGGTTGGCACTGCATGGGTTAATAAAAGGGGCGGAGCCTACCTGCAACAAGCGGAGTTCGCGCAAGACCGTGTGCATGGTGGCTGCCAGCTTCAAGAGAAATTCTGTCTCCGGTCTATTGTATATTGTTTATAAGTACGTTTATAAAAGATGTCAAATGAAGCCACGACCTCGGGAGGAGAGGCAGGTGCCTCCCGTGCTACAAACCGGGCGCACGCTGCGGAAGAACCAACACTTTGCGGTTGGTGAAATCTCAACTGTCCTTGACATCATGACACGTGTTTTATGTACACAAAACTTAGAGCTCTGTTTTGATTTTATTATCTATTTTTCATTTTAAAAGTGTCAGTTTCAGATGGATTTTCTCTATAGTTCTGTTGTCTTGGTGGTCAGCACTGCAATCTCATAATACATAATGGCAGAGTTCAATCTGCACTAAAGGCAGACAACATTTAGCAGCTGTAACAGCAGAAATAACTGGTCCCAGCACTCTATTTTTTTTTCCAAAAAAATTAATTCTTTAATTCCTATATGATGATAGAACAATGGTTGGAGTCTGACTCCTCTGCAGCTCATTGAGGAGATCCTGGCTATTACTATCAGTATATTCTCCCATATTACAGTGATTTTATATTAATTCATTATTTTAAAGTAAATAATTTGAGACTCTATGTCAGGGTAGGGATGGTTTGACTACTTACACCTACTCCATTTTCAAAAGCTGCTTTGGCATATATTCAGGCACTGATCGTGTTCAGACTCTGAAATGCTCACAAGATGTTGGACTTCCAAAGTGGCACTCTGTATTATGATATATTTCATATATTTGGAACAATTCTGGTCAAAAGTCAGCCTCTTCCAGCCTGTCATTGGGCTTGCTAGAGTGTGGAGAGCTTCTCCACACTGTAGCAATTTTTAAGCAGCTCTCAGTCCTGCAGTTTTTACTGTACCAACACATATAACACATTTGAATGTAGCCACGAGTCTCTTGTCTTTCAAACTAAAAACAAGTATTCTGCTGGAGATAAAGCTTGTAAGAGCTGAACCATAGCTGAAAGATAAAGTATCCTGCCTAACCCCTGTTACTCATCTTCCAGTCAAGATTCCAAGCCTGTGCAGTATAAAATAAATTACCAGATTGTTCAGTCACTTCTGTGGTAACAGATGCTTTGCTCAAATCTTCCCTCGTTTTGGATCCAGTGTGGTCGAGGTGTGGCTTTTTTTCCTTTTTCGTTTGTGTGTGTTCTGAACTGCCTAACTGGGCTGTGGTCCTGCATTCTTTTCTGAAGCTTCATTCATTCATGCACATTCCTGTTCAATTTCACAATAAAATATCTAATCTGTCAATGAGTCTGAGTAATCCATTATATCCAACATAGATGCCTTCGCAGTTAGAGCTGTTTCATATTTCTGGTGTACTGCTACTGTATTGTAGTCAACTACCAACATTTCTGTACACTCTATGGTACGTCCTGCAGTGAAGTAGGGCAACTGTAAGGAAATTGTGCAGATCACAGCAATACTCAACTGTAATTATAACAGCGATGTTTCTCAACATACACAATTTAAACAATAAGCCTGGTATTAGACTTGCTGGCTCACAGCTTATGAACCATGAGGCAGCAGAAATGGCACAACTCACACATTTCCTTGGGACATACAAATGAGTCTGTTGGTCTGTTTGCTGCTTAGCTGTGTGGCTCCTCCGTGAAATGCATGAGAAACACTGCCGGTGCAAAAACTGTTGCCATCCATCACTGAGGCGGATTGCTGATTTTGAGCTAATTACTCTTTGTGCTAGTTTTGTTAACATAACAACAGAATGCTTTAACAAAGGCAGTGACGTAACAGCTACTGAACAAAAATGTAATTTGTACACATAGCTAGTTTGTCACAGATGTGCAAAATGTAATGGACTGCAAAAGCGAATATAGCTTTGCACTATTTATACATAGAAAGGAGAGAGTGTGGAACTGACTTCCAATTAATTACCATCCAGTGCTGAGCTAGCATAACCTAAGATGCTGTTACACATGCACTGCAACCCCTGAATTTATCAACACACTACCAGGAAGAACTGTATGTGAGAATGCAAAGGCCAAATCAGTTAGAACTGGCATTAAACAGATTTTATACTGCTATTTCCCTGCCGCAAAATCTGTGTCATATCATTATATATATATCCATCGTCTGGAGAATTCACAGTAAGTCAGTGGGCATGTTTACAACATCTCTACCCTGCCTCCCACACACTCTACCTAGGCTCCCCCCTCGCTGAAACCATTAGGAAAGATTTTCAGGTGAAAGTCTCTGGGAGTGTGTTATATGTGTAAAAGTGCAACTCCAGACATTGTTTGGACATGATTCTGCAGATATTTTCTGGGATTCATTTGAGGGAACAGTATGTAGTCTTTAAGGCCCGTACACCCGAGAACATTTTTACATGAATTCGTAAAAGTTTTTGGGAACCCTACTCGTGCAAGCGTGCAAGCTTTATGTGCATGCCTCATGCCTTCTTCTTTGTTTTTGGTGTATTTATATGGCAGCATTACAGCATCACAAACAGGCCTTGCACATCTACTACAGCGTTTTCATGTCATTTTCATGCGTATGGAGACATTTGCAGAAATGATGCAATGTTTACAAGAAAGTTCTTAAAAAATTAAAAAGAGCAGAGCAATCTGTTCTGGTGTGGATATAGCCAGTGCCCAGCAGGTCAGCTGAATGTGCAAAAGAAGAACAATGTTTTTTATCTGCAGGCAATGAATTCAACATTCTATGAAAGATAAAGTAGAAAACACTTTGTGCAGACCTCCTCTAAGATTGAACATTTCCCCAAAACCAAAAGAGTATCTGGATCTGTATCAATGTGTGATATTTTCTTGAGAGCATTGAGATAATGACCCCTCTAACAGAGAGTGAATGGGGACAACACACAACAACTTGTCCAAACAGCCAGGAGTCTCACTGTGGACCTGCTGCTCATGTGGAATGTACCATACGGTTAACAGGTTGCCACTTACACCAAATATTTATGCATTTAGAGAAATAGAAATTGAAGTGTGAACTTTTGCCCTACTTTGCAATGAAGTGAAGAATTCAAACATTTCCTGGGTAATGATACTGATGCAGATAACTTCCTTAATTCAATGGATTCTCTGGTAAATAAATAAAAATGAGTGAAAATCTTCTCCATTCTCTCCATTTGTATAATGCTAAAAAAACAGACAAACAAACAAAACAAAACCAAAAACTTAACCTTCTTGGCTGAAGTAATTACAGTTTCCCTTTAATTCTTCGAACCAATCTTGACCAAACCAATGTGAGCCCTCTGCAGGGCACTGGAGCCAAAGCCTTGCCTGACACACACACACACACACACACACACACACACACACACACACACACACACACACAGACTTTCTCTATCTTTGGCTTTAGTCCCTTTGCTGTGTCTTTTAAGAATCAAATTGGTTTCATTAAAATGACATGACAAATACTTATGTTACCAGTGCAAGGCAGTATCAATTGAGGAATTATAGACATTTGCGGATAACTAGTAGTAATTCTGTATATCTGTTGTAATATCAGTGCTGTCAGCAATTCAGCATTATTGTAGTCACTCTCTAATTTCTTTTCTTTTGCTCTGAACCTCTGGGCTATTCTCTTCATTTGCTCTTATTATCAAATGGCCAACACACACCAGCAATGAATTTCAGTTTGATTCAACACACCACATTCATTGGCTTGCAAAGCAGTAAGATAAAATGCCAGCCCTCTTAATTTGAATGAGCATGTGCTTCTCAATACAAAGGCCTTTAATTTTGTGTTGGCAAAAGAACTAGCTTTGGTGTTAACACAGTCTCAGTGACATGTTTGTACAGCAGTTTCAGTTAAAAATATACTGTTCAAGTGCTGTTGAAAAATGACTTTACATTTGGCATGGAGGAAAATGCCCTTCCTTATTTAGTGGTGTAATTTATCACAAAATTCAAAAGTTTAATAGGGCAATGTAATATTTTTTGGCACTGGAAAAAACTGAAAAAAACAAAAGCCTAACTTTACTTTATTTCTTCCCAAAAGGATTTATTTCAAAATGTGTTTTGTGTTTTTTTCACATTAACATCACCGTTTCCCGCGGTGATCATTTTATTTCCTCGAGCCACTTATATAATTAACTAATATATACTTAATATATAATTAAAAGTGACTTTGGTGGTCAAGGAATTGACAATCAACCCCGGAACTATCATGTTTATCACTTCTCTTGTGTAATATTACTGGTGAGGCAATACAGTTTTCATCTTTTCCCGTTTTCTCCAGTTTATCTTCTATATATAAATGAATTACAGGGAATGATATTACATAGGCATTATATTCAGTGGATTTCTCTATAAAGGTGATTGCTGTATAAATTATTGGCTGGGAAAAGGCATTTAGATGAGGAGATTATGGTAAAGCTCAACACAACTTAAATGTAATGGGCAATAATATTTGATTGTGTTTGATGATGAACCCTGATGTTTCCTGGCAGATTTTCCGAACGGATGACGTTTTTAAAGGAGGAAATCTTTAACCTGTGTCAGATTCCATTATCAAATAACCTTCCCTACACTGTTACCACACAATTCTTCAGTCTGTGTTGTAAAGATAGTAAGAGAGCAAATCAGCGACTGGCAGAAAGATAGAGACAGAACAACAGAGATAAGAAGGTGAGGGGGGGATGGAGGGAGGTTGGTGGTCCCGAGATCTGTCTTAAGATGGTTCCATCACAAGAAAGGAAGGAAAAAAAGCATTTTATCAAAAAACACTCAGCAGAGTAAAAGTAAGACATGCTTAAAAATGAAATGTGTGCATCATTAATTCTTGAGTGATTCAAATCAGAGTGAGATGAATGAGGTGAGAGCAGCTGTAGTGCCCCCCATGGGTCAGACCATGGACAGAGCAGCAGATCAAAACAGGCAGAGGATCTGTCAGCAGTGAGGGTGGTGTGTTGTGGGTGGGGGCTCTGTCTTGATCCTCAGTTTGTTGTCATGTATGCATGTCTGCAGCTTCACGTCCTTGTTGTACTGAGACAAATCTCCTTGCACTAAAGTTCATCTTATCTCACTTTGTTTATCTTTGCATGCAAATGGTGTGACCTGCGGTGCAAGTAGAGATAAATCAGATGCACCTCATGGAATTCAAATGCACTGAAGAGTAGTTTATTCTCGCAGACCTCCACAGAATCAGGCACAGAAAAGCTCCCTGTGAACTTCTAGTGAAAATTCTGGGGTTTTTTGCTCCTCCACCTATGAACCCTTTCCATTTGGGATACTTTAGTGCCATAGACTTTTGACAAAATGCCAGGCTGTGATTGTCTGGCAACATATCCATGGTGTACCCTGCCTCTCATTTCATGTCACCTGTGACTGACTCCAGAAGCCGTATCAGATTGATGGATGGATAATGTATCAGATAGACTACGATAATAATATCTAAGCACTTTCATGTTTCCTACATGACAACAATTACAAACCTTTAAATTTTAATGACTTTTCAACAAAGCCACACACCGGCTGTCAGCAGAGATGCTGGTCTTGCTGATCTATTTGCTTGGCACACTGCCTCTCCCCCAGGAGAGCTGTTACATTATAGTGTTAGCTGCTTTATTTACGCTTAAAACTACCTCTCACACAACAATCAACTTGGGATGTCTCACTGGAGCAATGCATGATCTGCGTGCATGCAGTCTGTCACTGTGTGTGGCGAGGGTATTCCCAAGAAAGGAGGTGTTTCTCCACCTCGCTGAACAAGAATAATGACTTGCTGGTCCGTCGAGGGAAGGGACGTGTCCTGCTGTCTTGCTCCTCTCCCTTCTGCCATTATTCCCCAATTACCAGCATGGAAAATGGTGATGTACCTAACAGCAACCCCACCCATAATAGCTTTGTAATTTACTCGTTCATTTTTAAGGATTTGAGTTATTATTTGATGAGCTGCTTCAGCTCAATAATTGAGGGCTATTATTAGCCAATTAGTCCAATTACTGAGCCTGGCAAATCTCAAGCTCTTTCCTTGAATGTTGGTGTTCTTAAGCGTTCAGCTCCTGTCTTTGATTTTGCTGCTTGTTGTGGGACTCCAAGAGTGGTTCCTTGAATTATCTACTGAAAAAGACATTAGCGGGAGTGCTAAAGGGAGCATTTCCATTACAGTTGGGATTCATCTTTCATTATCTTTTTGAGAGGTTTGCATGGGGAAATATCCTCTGGCACCACTAGGATTTTTCATGGAGTACGTTCTGCTTTCTGCCAGCATAGATAAATAAAATGGAAATTCTAATTAAACTTTGATCCAGTGATATATTGTATTAGGCTTGTGGTAAGAGATCCAGACCATTTGCACCATAATGAACCCTGAGGGGCTTTTTCCTGCTCTTTCTTTTTCTGCATCCATGAAATATTGTTTCATTATTCTTCTTGAACTTTATTTGGAAACTCTGCATTCACACAGGATCCAAAAATTAATTTTGAAGCTCTTTCATTTTCACCCTGCTTTTATTTATGATGCATGAATTCTCTGTCTGACAAGACTGATGATGACACCTATGTTCCGGTTTGTATAGATTGACAGACTGGCATGAGACTGACCTCAGCACATCATCATCACACTGTGAAATTACAGGATTAATGAGGGATGATAAGTGTACTATAAGATGGGGGAGCACAAACAAGCATACTGATGCCCCCCAAAAATACTGACTGACACATTTAGTTTCACAGTCAAGTTCAAGTCGAGCATCTGTTGTACAAACACATCATCCAGAGTTTATATTATATTATATTATGATTAATCAAATGGAAAATATCAGTCCTTATCTTCTTGTGCATATTCAAGTGTGAACATAGAGGGCTTCTCCACCCCAAATTCCTCCCCCTCCCTTATGATGTTTTACAGATGTGTTATGTAGTCTGTCTTATTTTGCTCTTGTTTTTGCATTTTGTTTTCACTTCTGCCCTGTGTAAAGCTTGTCATGTATTGAAATGCTTGCTCGTCATTTGATGATGTATTCGAAGTGCTTGGTTTGCTGAAACAAATAACTGTGCTAGTGCAAATACGGCCGAACGGTTATCACAGAGATGAGATTGAAATTGTGATGTTAATGAGATTCATCTTGAGAAGACTGGAGAAGCTGCCTCTAATCTCATCACAAAATATGGGCTGTGCACCTCTCTCTAGCACAGCAGCTGTGATATTGGAATCATGTGCCCCTGCTGCTGCTTTGAGAGGCATTAATTTCTGCAGTAAACAGGGTCAGAGCTGACACTACCCAGCTTTATTTAACTCATGATAATCAAAATATCAAACCTTTGTGTGTTGCCCCATCTACAGTATATCATGTGAGAAAAGGTTTGTCCATACCACTTAAAGGCAATCACTGTGAAAAGTTAGGCCTTCACATATTTAGAGTTGTTAATACAGCTTGATTTATTTTCTTCCTTCAGACTTTGGTTGCTCCTGTGCATCTGGTTCACACTTTAAGTGGTAATCCATGCATGCTTTGTATTTGTTTGTGTACTCACACCCACCTGTACAGTGTTCAGTCCAAAACAACATTTCTGCCATGAACATGACTTCTACAAAGTTTTTAATGTTTCAGTTTTGATAATTTATTGATAGTTTGACTTGATGTTCATTACTGAGCTCATTGAGGGTGTTGATGATATACTGGAGTGCATTATACTGACAGTAGTTCCTCTCATGTATATAAATGGGGTGCACAAAATATTACAAAGACTACTCAGTACCACACCACTGCAAAATACAACATCACAATAATCAACATGCAGTTAAATGAAGGTCTCTCTGAAATTGTCAATCAAGAATGAAAGTTAATGTCTTTGTAAAGGCTGAGGAGGTGCAATGTAGCATGAGGGTCCCTGGGGCATGGCAGCCAAAATTTATTGAGCCACAATACATCACAGATGAGGAGTGTTGAGTATGACCCCTGAGTATTGCGGAGATTGGAGCATTTCTTAGAGGTCCAGCACAGGACATGCTCCCAGAGCCACAGGAGAATTTGCCCACACCACAGTTCAGGAAGAAATGCTCTTCATGCAGTTGAATGTCAGCAGGTAAGCCACAGAGGTCCAGAGTAATCATGCCATTTGAAGGCCATTCACAGACAATATACCCACGTAGGCCCCTGGAATAATGAAAGTACCAGGGTGACAGAAATCTGCAGCGAGAGCAAGGGGACGACAGAAGAAGTAGCATGAGACTGTGTCATTTAGGATGTTCTAATAAAAATGAATGCAGTCAAACTGATGAAAGAAATGACATTTTAAATGTAAGTAGCACTACAGTGGTTGGGCTCCACTGTGAAGTCATCATTTATATTCAGAATATGGGCTCTAAAGGAGGTGTTTTTTTCTATCACCTTCAAACCCTTTATACTATACTAAATATCCAAATATAGACAAATATTACCTCAGGGATCACAAACGTGCTCAATGTGTACTGGTCAAGCACATCATTTGAGTTTTCTTTCTGACTATATCTATACATCATAGTACTGTAGTACTGAAGCATCAAAATACTGTCATCGCACAAGTATAGTACATTAAAACCAGGGTTTGTCTAAGTCCGGCACTGTGGGCCTCCATGCAAACAAAATCAACTGCAACCCCCAGAATGGGACATTCTGAGCTTCAGTCATTTACATTAATATTGAAAGTGATTTTATTGACAGTTTTTGTGTAAAGGGCATGTGTGAGCATGTTCACATTTCACTCTGCTATGACACCAAGAAACCATTCATATGCCATTACAGCCATTACATTACCCCATGATGTTGTGGTGGCAACAAAACCAGTCTTTTTCCCCCCTTTTCTTGAATGAATGAATAGATGAATGAAACTCTACATTCTTATTAACGGTAACAAAGTCTCTTTCCTTAAAATAAACTGTACTGCATGATATAGGCCAGATAGGTTGCATTAAAACAGAAGCTGATATTAGAGATGACTATTGAGATGACTGAGAGTTTCTCTCCTGACACACTGTGTCAAAAAAAGAAACACAACCATATATGGGCCACCAAAGGATCTGAAAAAAGAGACTCTACACAGCTGCTTATTGGTTTTTTTTACCTGTGAAAAATTAGAAGCATAACAACCTGACACATTGTCCACTGAAAGCCATCAACCTACTCCCTGATCAGCTGTCACTGAACCCCTCCCAAACTTCAATTCCAAAGGCACATCAACCACAGAGCCAAATAAATATGAACAATACTAAGGAAAACAGCCATGGACACTTAACTAAGTGTGAGCTGTCTCATCTTAAAAATTGTGTTCATTCCTAATGTGTGAACAGGAGACGATCAGGCAGGTTTCTTTCCTAGGCTAATGGACATTTTCCACTCATTAATTTTGTGATATGTGCCCAAAAACAATTTTTCATGTTGGTCCTCATAAACTTCCAGTGGGTTGTTACTCCCCTCCATCTCTGCATGTTTGTGTATTTAGTTGGTGAAAATAAATTCAAATGCAGTGTGTCTGTGGGTGCGTGTATACAATGATGTTATCTGCACAGCTCCAAGCTGAAGCCTCCCAGTTGGATATGTGGACACCTTGGAGAGAGATGTGCATTTCTGATGGAAATCAAATATGGCTATGGTATAACATTGCACAAGCTGCATGAGTAATGGAGGTTGCTGAATATATTTTTGCGAGAATGGTGGTAAGCTCTTCATACAGCAAGCTATACCCTGTTTTCAGTTTTTAAAGGTCACATATTTCAAACAGAACTTCTTTGTGAAATATTTGACAGAGGCCTCAGGGGACTCTCAGGCTTTGAAGAGAGAGGAAATCTCACCTTAGTTATTATGGAGTGGAAATGATGTCAACTTGATTATTTGCTGCAATGTTTCCAAAGTTGATCTCACTAAGTGGCACAGTGCAAAGAACTTTTGAAAACTACACAAAGAAAATATGGAGAACAGAAAGGATTTAAGTTCACTGAGGAACAACTCCAAGGGAATATATATGAATGAAAAAAAATAAAGGGTTACTCTAATAAATCAGTAATAATTTATTATTCCAATATTGCTGTAGTTGGGGGATACAAAAGGGACAGATTAAACAAATAATTTGGTCAAAATGGGAGCAGCTGATCCAACACTTCCCACAGTACATAAAGCATTTTAATTACCACTGTTCCTTCCAAATGCTCACTTCTTTTAAACCTTATACCTTCAGTTTGTAAGTTAGTCTTTCCATTTAAATGTTTAAATCTCACATCCCTGTGACATCATTTTTTTAAACTTTAAAAGGCTCTTTCAACACCCATGAGGGGCCTGAACTGTTTCACAGGCTGAGTAGTGCTCTCCATGAGGAGTAAATAAAGACTATGTGTAAAACTGTGATGTTGACCACGGTCACCATCTTGGTTGAAGACGTCACAAAGTATTAAACACAAAGTTTAGCTGAGGTTGATGGGAAAACCATTTGCAGTTTATGATTGTCTTGTTGCTGTGAAATTTCAGATTTTTCTTTCGTTAAAAAACACTCCCTACCCCATACCCCCAAGGGTACTGACAAACATGATATCACTGATGTCTAATGTTTCAGCTGTTTCTGTGCAAAAAACACTGACTGGACAAGTCAATGTCTCAATCAATTTCAATCAATATCAGTCCCAGCTGATTGTAACATGATTTTATATTAAAATATCTCCAATATGCATTCAAAATTTAAACTTCAGGTTTTTATATAGGATTCATGGATTTTTCATCCTTAAAAAAACAAACTCGCTCACCCAAAGAAATCACAGAGGAATACAGAGACACACACACACACACACACACACACACACATGCACCTGCCCACATAGCATGTACTCATGAAATCCCTCTGTCATGCTAATAAACCCTCTGAATGCTTCTGACGGTACTAACAGGATTTGAAAATGAGTTTGCTCTTGGTAATGAAATGCACATAGCGTTGTGTTGCCCTGGGCATCTTCAGACATGTCAACAAGGATGTTTTGGAGTAATTTCTGTCTCAGTAAGTAGGTTAGGTCCACTGTTCCTGCACCATTACCATGAGTGTGCAGGATGTGGAGGCAAGCCTTGCAAATGTGCTACTTGCTCCTAACACATTAGTTTGTTTACACCTGTACTCTTTAAGTAACTCAGGGAGACAATATGTAGCAGTTTGCTTCCTAACAAGCTTGAATATGTTACCAGCAACAGGAGCAAACAGTATTAGCTGGAAAACAATCTTGTGTTATTGTCAGATTCCAGATATCTGATAGGTGATGATCCATGCATTCCTGATATTTTTAATAATCAATTTTGTATCTTTGACGTATCCATATCTCCTCCACTAAGTTTCTCTGTTTTACTGTTACATTGCAATGATAAATGTACGTTACACAATCATATTTTTCATAATGCATTTGTCAACACCAGTGCAGTGTCACAAATTAGAGCAGCAGAGAAAATAACAAAAAAAAATGGTTGAAACTCTTTCTGCAGTAGCTGTTTGGGGTCCATACCTCTATTTTAAAACCCTCTGTGTGAGTTCTGCCTAAGGCCTTTAAAAAGAAAACACAAATATGAGGCCATGCATAGCAGCAAAGAGACATTATGCATCCAGATGCATTTGTGTGAATGGAGGAAGTCAAGTCAAGTGCTCAGTGAAGACTTAAAGGAGATAGAACATGATTCAGAGACTGAGGATGACAGCTGAGAAGGTCTTGCATCAGACAACTCCACCTCAGCCAATGCTTTATTCATTAACAAACTAGAACAATGTTACATGTTGCATATGAAAATGAAAGTAGCAAGTTTACTGCTCCCTTCCAGATGTTGAATCTGGTCCTTGCTGGCCTGTCATGTGACCTAGTGCTGTGGATTTACAAGATTAATTAAAGGAAATTAAATATAAGCTATTATGGAGTTGGAGAGGGGCTTCCTGTGCTGATTGAAAACACAGTGGGTTTTAATTTGTCTACACTTCCTCTCTGGAGTCAGGAGCCAGGGATCAAAGGTGACAGATAAGTTAATATAGCTGGTAATGAGGTAGCAGCAGACAAGAGCACAGAGGAGACATTGTTCTGTCATGCAGACCACATGGATATTAGTCACAGGGAGATGCAGGAAGCAGAAATAACTGTCCTCATGAACAGGGTGGGCAGCCATCTGTCTTTAGCTCAAGTCTGGGGCAACAAGAGTGTGTTTGTGGCGATGGAATGCTGTGGGGAGGGGGAAAGAGGTCTTGAAGGCATCCTGACATCTGAACCATCTATGGTTACCCCCATCCCTTCCTCTGAGGCTGTTTGATGTCTGAAATGGATCTCTTCACGCCCCTAATGAGTTAAGAAAAGGATAGAACAGAGACTTGTGGTTAATAGAACCAGAAGCATTCCATCAGGAAACAGAGCGTCAGTGTCCCTCAGCTTCCACCATTTCATGTGCCACCCCCCTCCCACATTGGTAAAAATTATTTCCAGTAAATCACAGAAAATGTTGTGTGATCTTTGTTATGTGGCTGCCCCGCAGGCAAGGTGACAGACAGATGGTGGCAAAGTGTGTATAAAAGCTGCTGTGGCACAAAAAGAGCTGTCAGAAAGATAAGCATGAAGGTGTGAGGGCTGGGACTGGCATGGTGGGGTAATGATTAAAAAAAGCAGGGGGCAAATGCTGGTGTGTGTGTGTGTGTGTGTGTGTGGGTGAGTGGGTGGGACGGGGAAGTCATGGGAACCTGCAGTTAGCTTGTTAACTTGTTAAGAGGAGGCTGTAAATTGAACGTGGCGAAGCAGTCGACGTGATTTAAGAGTTACAAATCACTACAACACACTCCAGTGAACCTGACAGCCTGATCCCTGATGCATATGTGCGCGCCCACACACACACACACACACACACACAAAGACAGCTAATTAGACTGCACAGACAAGATGTGCATTTAATGACAATCTGCAGGAGACTTTTCCACACTTTCCACTGTTAAGTTTGCATTCATGTGCATGTGTCTGCGGAGCGACACATGTGCATACCTGCCATTAGTGTTGCTTTTCCTCTTCACAGTGGTTGTGTGTTTATGTCCTGACTTCTCCCCTGTGTGAGACGGTTTCTAAGTTTTCCATTTGCCTGGCTCGACAGTGAGTGTATGCGTGACAGTGTTCATGCACTGTGTGTGTGTGTGTTTGTGTTTGTGCGTGCCAGGGAACCAAGTGAGCATGGCAGCCACCTCAGAGGAGGCAGCTTTCCTGCTAATGCAGCTGGCTTTAAGTGTTGCTGGCTGCTTTAGTGGCTCTGTCTGCCTCCTCTGCTCGGTACAGCTTAATGCCTCGCTTCAAGCTTGTCAGTCCGGTTTAATCTTTTGTCCTCTCTACCCTCCCATGTCATTCTTGCCCAGGACAGAAATCCATTCCCGCCTACACTCTGAGCAGTGGCACTTCTTTGCAGTGTAACTGTAGCAGGGAACATGACCTTATTGGGTGCTATCTGGTGCAGAATTATGGCGCTTGTTAAGTTCACACTCCATGGATGTAAAAAGAAGACAGGAAACTGTCCTCCAAGATGGTCTGGCATATACTGAATGTGGACCTCTCATAGTACACGTGTGTTGTGTTTGCTTACAATTTACTTCTCATTCACCCATTCACACACATTCAGTGTGAGTGTGTATATCTGTTCACAATGGCCACGCTTGCAGGAGGGTCAAAAAGAAGTGTTATCAGTTGAGGGTCAACATTTTAAAATCCAGAATTTAGTTGAAAAAAGTTCCCCATTGCCGAAGGGATTAAGATGGTTACCATGACCCATGTCCCAGGCTTGAATTCGGTCAGTAACTTTTGCTGCTTGCCTCTCTCTGCCTCATTTCCTTTTACATCTGTATGACTGCTAATAAAAGTTACAAAATGTAAACATGACTACAACTACTCTTGAACTGTGTCTCTGCAGACAACACTGGTGTCATTAATCTGTAAACTATATTGTAGTGTATTTTATTGGGGTGTCACATCTTAGAGAAGCTCTCTTGGTCCACAAACACCTCCATCTATGCAAAGAAGGCCCAGCAGCTACTCCACTTTCTGAGGCCTCTCAGGAGAAACAAGCTGAACCTGAAGCTGCTGGTGGCCTTTCACTGTTTCACCACAGAGAAGCGCTTCCTGGCATTCCTCATCACAGTTTGATATGCTGGGCGCTCAGCTGCAGACAGCAGAGCTCTCCAGAGGGTTGTCCTCTACCCTCTCGAGAAGACATTGCCAGCTCCCGCTGCCTTTCCAGAACACCCTCAAAGACTCTGCCCACCCTGCACACCCCTTGTTTGACCTGTTACCCTCTGGCAGGCATTACAGGTTCATCAAAACAAGCGCCTCCAGATTCAAGGACAGTTTATTTTTGTCGGACATGAGCTCACCAAACACTAATAAAATATAAAAATACTAATGCCTATTGAAAAAAACCCCACACGTGCAATAATAATCCTACCTGGTTAATTTATATATTTCATCATCTTCTATTTGCCTCCTGTGGCTGTATGACTGTTTTAATTCTCTGTTGTTATGTTGTTAAGAATTGTTAAGTTAGATGAATAAATAAGTTAATTATTTAACAACAATAAGATTAAAAAAGACACACTTCTAAGAAGTATAAAATGGTGAGAAGAAGAACTGACCCAGAGCTGAGGCACCGGCGGGAGAGTGGATCGTGGGGAGTGACTGGAGACCCTAGAAATCACACCTCACACACACGTGCACACACACCAGCGCCCAAGCGCATGCACACACACCACACAGGGGGGGGGGTGCGTGACCACTGAGAGAACACGGCACAGCACACAGGAAGAGGGGTCCGCCACCAATGCCACCAACTCCACTGTCGCTCCTCAGCTGCTGGGACAGAAGAAAAAAAGAATTAGGGTGTGGGGAACACACAGATTTATAAAATCAGGCCTAAATAAACCAAAAAAAAAAAGAAGGAGAATGATAACTAAAGCGCAAAGGAAACCAAGAAAATACCAAAACAGCGAAATAGTAAATCAAAATAACCACTAAACTAACCCAGGGTAAATCATGAGAGCAAAACACACATATATGCACAAAATTAGGAACCAGAAAGGGGATAAGGATGGGATAATCCACCCGGCAAGGAATATAGTTTAAAACCCTGTCCCTGCAGCGGTTCAATCGCTTCCGACCCATAGCGCCCGACAGGGCCGTGACGGAAAAGCGCGGCGTCTTGGCGGTGAGGTCGGGTCGGTGGCGGAGCTTGACAGCGGGCACACAAATTTAAAATGTCGGCAAAATAACGGTGGCAAAGCAGCAGCGTTTTGGGACAGGCTTTCATTGGCGGCTCCACCACTATAGCGCGGACTCCTGCAATTAACATAAAAGCGGGTTAGTGCGGACGTAAGTGGAGACTAGCCGAGTGACTCGCGGAGGCACCAAGCGTACACACCTACCGGATCGTACAAGCCGTGTGGGGGAAGCGAGAAACCCAACAGTGGAGGCAGTGCAGCGCCAGCCAGTGCAGCTAGGGCAGCGGCAACCCTCGCAGCCCCACAGTGCCCTCAGCTCCCGGGCAACAACCCTGAGGGCGTCACAAAGCCCCCCCTCGTAAATCACTACTACGCAGCTAAAAGCACTTAAGTGGCAACCGCCAGCCTACCTGACACCAGCGGAGGCGCTGCACGGAAGTGAGCAAACCCGGAAGTGGGTGGATCTCGGTCCTCAGGAAGAGGCCGTACCATACCCTCTCCAGCTGGGCGCGGAGTCGGGATGTTCCCACATAGCCAAGTCTCCGTGAAACACAAAACAGGAGATGAATAAAAGTCTTTGTTTCTCCTCAACAAAAGATGAAGTTCGTCTTTTGTTGCACAGTGAACGAACATTGGAAAGAAATATTCCAGGTAGCGGCGGCGCGTCTTCCCGCTGGCGAAGGCGCTGCGAAGCGCGCCGACCCGTTCCCCCCCGTCGTCGGAGAGGTTGCCATGGTGAGGCACCTTTGACCAAAATGTCCAACAAAATTGCTGTGGGTGCCAGAAACTCGGGAAACAATCCCTTTGGTGTTGTTCCCCGAATGTTCATAAGCTCTTCTCTGGTGAGGAGAGCCGTGAACCAAAACAGAAAGCGTAATCTGTCCACAAAACAAGACAAAACAGTGCGCACCAACAAATCGAGGCAGCCGTCCATGGCGCCATCTTGTCCCCTTTTTTTTTACTTCACTCTGGGAATGTGAGTACATCGACGACCATTTGATTATTACCTCTATGTTATAAGAAGCAGCTAATCTTTAATAAACAAATAGTTCGAAAGTTACACGCCCCCCTCTATCATTGAGAAGCTCCAACTACACAATATATGTAATGGCAATAAAGCCATTGTATTCTATTCTATTAAATGTTGTTTAAATGTTGGACATGGCGGCCATAGGAAATGAATGGGTGGGAATATAATTTAAATGTAAAATATATATTTGTATATATTAATATTTAGTATCTTCCACCCCTAAAGCGTAACACCCCATACAAGCATGCACAAACACAGAACACTGCACTATGGGATTTCTGCAGGAACATGCAGGAAACATCAATAAGTCTCACTGCATTCAAAAGCCTCCCCTCCATTGGAGGAGATGCACATGAGAGGCTGACATCTGGGAGGAATTCTCATGGGATGGGAGCAAAATTGCATTATGAATTTTATTACATATCCATGTATATTTTACAGTCTTCAGTTGAAGGGCTCCAGTCGAGAACACTGAATGGTAGTGTATGACTGGCATTTAAAAGAATTCCTTCATGTACTTAGACCTGCTCAGTTCTTTTGGGTGGAAGCTTTCTTCATGTCAACATTGATTTGAAATGTATTGGGAAGTCAAAGTGACAGGATGAGGTTGGAGATTAGGTTGGACCTGTCTTTGTGTCCCTCTGGGAATGCGAAGAAATTCATATGATTGCACGTGGAATAACTTCTAAAATGTTGGAGAGAACACAAGCCTGCATATTAGTTACATATTTACTATATTATATGGTACAAACTCATTTAAAATTATTTGTCTTACTATAATTTACCAGTAAATGTGAATGTGTTATGAATTATTTTGAAATGCATTTATGTTATGTCTCTGTAGTTGCACATGAAACAGGCTTTGAATGTGAATGTGAAGCACTCTCTCGGTGCAACAGCTTATCAATTTTACCCTCACAAAGACCATCTGAAATAAATTATAATAAAATTCAGTAACAGGATTTCATCTACAGTAAATTAACCTTGAGGCACTGCCAATAAAAAGCGAAATGTTGAATCAGTGAAGGCCAATTCACTGATTCAGCCATCAAATATATTTTCAATTTGGAACTGTGATTAATAATTAACTTAATACATACATACACCAAAATTACCATATGGATAGCTTGTAAAAGTTGAAGGGTTTGGAACATGCACTCTTGTACAACATTGTTTTGTAGATAACAAAAGTAAAAACACACAGTATGTAAAATAATGCATGATACAGGTGTGGTTGTGCATAAACAGACAAAACAAAATGGTTGACTCAAAATGGTGGCTGGGAGTGCATGATCTTTGAGAGAGGTAAACTGGGAGCGGAGGCTCGGAACCAGCAACCCGGATGATGAACGGAGCACTTTGTGTCCATGTATCTCATATCTTTTTATGTTGTACCAACCTCAGGACCCGTGACACAGTACGCTGTATATGTATGTTACAAGCCTGTAGTCAGACAGAGGTGTTACTTGTGCAGCCTTTACTGTGGAACTCTAAAGGTCAGAGCACTGCAGGAGACAATGGTCCTCATCTGCTTGTTGCATCGACGTGTCAACTTAAAATGTAACGCAGATTGTGAGGATCTTGTCACATTTTTACCAGTGTCCGGTGAGTGCACATGTCGCACACAGAGCTTGCATATTGAGTTGAAGGAAAGTGTCTCCCTGTTCTCCCAGAGCTCATCTTCACTCATGGTGATGGTGCCGTTGGCTTGTTTACTGATGACGTATCCCCCAGACTCCTAAAACTGCACTAATTGAAAGGAAATTATGGCAGCGTGGTAGTGTGAATAGTGTTTTGAGAAAGTGTGATTTTAGAGAGTGTGATTTTAATTACACACATAGTGGCAGAGAAATTCCACTCTGCTAAGTACTCAAAATAGTAGGGGTAGGTTTTGTAGGGTACGGTGCAGGCTTTGCGTCAATCCTATGAAGATGCATGAAGCATTCTTAACCTAAAACATGTTTACACATACACACACACATTTGTGTGTTGTTGCACAACTTTTCACCTTATACATAAGAGGTCTGTCAGATCTTATTTTAAGAGGAAATGGACAACAGAGGCCTTGCCTCAGCCTCTTTTAGCTGCTGTCCTGGTGTCAGAGGAGAGGACAGACGGTGTCCTGATTTAATAAAATAAAGTTCTCACAGACAGCATTATGCCAAATTTGTCCAAACCTAAGTGAATAGGTGAACACAGCTGTGTCGGCAGGTGTCTAATCGTACCAACAGCCACAACATCACCTCCGCCAATATTTGTCAGTGAATGTTTTGCAATTTGAATAATGAAAACCAGACAGTAAGCATTTTGTGACAAAGGGACAAGAGACACCCCCAAACTTTTGCTCCTGAGGTTCTCAACGGATCTTAGTGTCAAATAGGAATTTCACAACTAGCCCCTCATTTGCAAAATTTGAAGTCGTTTGCTGCCTTGGACAATTGGATTCTGTGTCTTGCATTTATTCAGCAAAGCTAACTGTGCTTCCTAGCTCTATAAATATGTATATAAAAAGGTTTCTTGATATGTGGAACATGTAAGGCATGACTCTTGGAAATATTTAACAAACTGCCTTCATTTACAACATCAGCCTACATTTCATGATTAATATAACATCATGAGATCTAGTTGAACACTGCCAGCAATCAGATCATACCAGGGATTTACATTTTAACTTGCATGCAAAAGGGGTTGCACTGAGTGCTGTATTAACAAACAGTAACTCAGGAAGAGATGGGGGCATTTCAAAAACTGTGTTACGGTTGTGGTCTGCCCACAAATGACTGAAGTTTGTGGACTTTCATTTTGTGTTAACTCTTATTGTGTACTTGTTTTGTTAATTTTCTTCATATTGTAAGAAAATGTTTCCTTTTTTATTTTGTTGTTTTTCCAAGTATGTCTCCTGGTTGTAAGCTTACTTTCTACCCTAGTGTGTTCCACCTGTGCCCAGTTATCCCAACCTCCCTTGTCTATTTCAGTCTATGTCTTTCCCCTTAGTATTTGTCAGTTTGTCCATTCTTTTCATTGCAGTTCTGTTAAGATGTGTTCAGTGCCATCTTGCTCAGCTCCTCAGTTGTCCTTGTTGTTCCTGCTCTGTACTGGTGTATTTTGTAAGTTTTGGTTTGTGCTCTGCTTTTGTGTTTTTTAGTGCAACATTTTTTAACCACTGTATTTAATAAACTGGCATGATCCAGTGTGATGCCCACTGATCTCCAGTTGATCTTCCGTCCGGTGTTCACCTCTGTTTCTGGTCCCCTATTGTTAACCTGATTGAGTCCTCTTGATGTTCAGGCACTGCCTCTGGGTCCTCAGTCATGGATCTGGCTGACCCTTGCTCCATGTTCCCAGTGGGCTGTCCCTGTCGACATCCTCCCTGATCTCCACAGTGACTGTCTTTGACGCCAACCTCCTGCTCGTCCTCCAGTACCAGGAAAATTCTGTTGTATCTACACAAACTGTGCGGGAAAGTGCACATGCCAAGTATTATGGTTACAGGGTTTGGAGTTACGGTGCACCGATTGGATATGTAGAGTTTAAAGTGAAAATGCAAGGCGCACACTTTCTGTGAACTGGTCGAATCACTGAAAATTTGACACTGCAACATAAACATAATTTCCACGAAACATGGTTGAATGCAAAGGTCAGGTACAGTTGAGCCAGTGTGTAAGAGTGTGTACGTGTATGTGAATTTGGTTGAATAGAGGACGGAAATAAAAGGGAACTGAACTAACTTGTGAAACTAAGCATTACCTCAATATAAAAAGAAGTGTGTGTCTTTACACATTACAGTAAATCTAGTAAAGGTGTGCACAATTTCAGATCTGATGTCAAAGGGGCACAGAATGGTTCCTATATAGCTGGATGAGTCTGATATTACGGTAAATTAACTGGTATTAAAACGGTAAATTAACTGGTATTAAATTAAAACTGGTAGTAAATGAGTTTCACCCTTCTAACCAGTCAGAGAAAGCCAAAGTAAGAGGTGTGAGTTTTTCACTGTCAATCAAGATGTGAATGTGCCTCTTGTCTTAAACTCATCTCACACTCAGGTTTCATTTTGTTTGACTCAGAAATAGTAAAGATTATTGAGTAGTGAGTGCGTTGAATGCATCCATACTTTTGAAGGGCATATCATAATCCTAAGAGCTGGGACTTTGTTTGCCTGAAATTGTTGTTTATGCAGATACAATTTGAATCGAAACTGACTAGTGATTTTTAAATAAGGAAAAACCTGGGGCAAAACTGTTTTTACTTCCAGGTTGAGACTATTTCAACTTTCAGAGTTCTGTTTAACACTCAATTCATACAATGATGCAAAGCAAAAGTTTGAAGATTCTCAAAAGCTGCAGGGAATATGCAAGCAAAAAGTTGTCATCACTGGGGTGAAGAGACAGGAGGAAAAAGAGAAAAGAAAAAAAAAACACATTCCTGGTAAGTGTTTGATGATCATCAGTCTGAGTATGAGCTGTCACACACATTTACAGGCACACTTCACTCCCACACAGTCAGAGCATGCTGTTATAGCCACAGTGCTGTCAGTCTCTGAACACATGCATTGGCTGTTTGTAGCCAATAAACACAGGCAGCAAAGAAAACCCAAAAAACAAAAACAGCCTCTTCAGCGGTCACGTTTGCCTGAGTGAAATGTGAAATGAGAAAAATGCAAAAACAACTTTTACTTTCTGTTGTACCTGAAAACTCAATTAAAGTTTGCAGGGGTGGTGCATCTTCAGTGTGCACAGGTGATAGCCAGTGAGAGCTCTTGTTACATGTTGTGGTGCATTAGCAAAGGTTTGCCTCAACAAGGCCATGCAGAGCTGGCAAAAAGAAAAATCAGGGGGAGGCAAGTGAACAGCATAAATAAAACCCTTTACCAAACCTGTGACAAAGAGTTAAAAGAACATATAGTTTTTATCCCACCTGGAAGAGCATTCTTTGATTTTTCTTCAACCAGAGACTCAGTATGGGGAAAACTTTAGCACATGCTACAGTTACTGTTACTTTTGTCTGTTCTTTAATGTTTGTTCATGAACTATAAAGGAACTGCGTTGAACAACACTTGAAGAAAGGCTCTTTTGTAAACAAAAAAACACCAACATTTTTAATAATATATGTGAAATTTTTTGCTCTGGGAATGCCCCAACTTGCATACAGCTGTACATATGCACACACACACACACACACATCTGCCACTGTAGTTCAACTGAGGACGGTTGTGTGTGGATACGAATCTGATAGCATTTGAGAGCCAGAGCACTCCAGTCCCCGGATGTGCTGTTTCTGACGTCCTCAGGGAGAAGACCAGCAAGCCGGTCAGCTGAGGGACTGAGGCATTAATGTAGTGTTCTTTCCCTTGTCATTTGGCTGCTGCTCCTTTTGGGATTTATGTCTGTAATTTGACTCACATCCATTCTCTTTGTGTTTGCAGCTGCATACGTACGTGTGTGTGTGTGTGTGTGTGTGTGTGTGTGTGCAGGTGAACCTGTGAATGTCTACATTATTAATTTCCTCTATCTTCCCTTTGTTGCACTGACATTTATGCCTTTGAAGTATTTCAATGTGTTGTTGTAGTTGCATCAGGGGCACGTCACAATTCTTTTGTCATTATAATTAACGTTAAGCTCTTATTACAATTCGGGTATAAGCAGCTACAAATAGCATGGCAGACAATGCAAGACCACAATGTACAGGAGAGAAGATCATGTCTTCCATGGAACAGCAGCTTGCTTGAAAGTGTGAAACCCCTGGGCAGTGCAGCTGGTGACAGCCTGTCAAAGAAACAAATCAGCACTGTTGGCTTCTTATTTCAGCCAGGTAAACATATGCATATGGCTCTTTGTCAGTAAATAGGCATATCCCAGCAGAAGTCAAAGACAATGGGATTTAAAACTCTAATGCCCTTCGTAACTTTTATTTGAAAAGTGAGGATGATGGATAATGTTATTACAAGAACTTTACATTAGATTAGAGTCGTGGTAAATGCTGCTATCTGCAGGGAATTAGGAAGGGGAAGTGGGATGTACGTTGTAGCACTGCATCTGTACTTTCTTTCTGACTCATTAAATTGGCTTTGGGATTAATAGTTACCTTAGACTGCCAGACAAGGATTACATCATATACTGTGTATAGAATGTTAAAGTGTCAAGTGAAGTTTAACTTTGATGGTGTAGCCCAGTATCACAATTCATATCATATTCTTGAGGAGGTTAACAATCTCTACAGCATTAAGACACCCTCTGTTCTTAAACCATGACAAAAATGAGAAAGTCTCAAAAAAGCACTAATGGAAGAAACCTCAGAACGGATTTCGCTTCCTGTTATGGACAGATATGCGGTACATGTAAAGTGCAGAGAATAAAGCAACAAAATAGATTTGCTGTGTGGAGAATAGGGATGACAAATTCATGGAACATGGAACAAAAAATTTAGCCAAGCATATGATCTTGGAGGACACCTCCAGGTGCTGTCAAACAGATAGGACCTGAGCCACATGAGCTCCTCTCCAGCATGACAATGTTGAAAGAGGACAAAAAAACCCCAACACACAAGAGGCGAAAACAAGCACGTGATTGACAGGTTGGGTAGGTAGGGATCAAACATACAAAATGAGACAGAGACAAGAACATTAGGAGGACACCTAGCGGACAAATATCCAGATCCAAAACATCCAAAATGAGGCACCAACAGCCAGGACAGAGGAGAAGGATCCATGATGAAAGGAGAGGACAGGGAGGACAACATCAGGGATGGAGAGAGAGATGGGCACAGAGCCTGGATGTTTGTGCTTGAGGGAGTAAACAGAGGCTAAGAGGTAAGGTGGAGGGGTTTTCAGAAAGGTTACAGTAACCAGGAAAACATGCAAGATTGGTTTCATGAATTCATCAAGACAGGGAGCGACCCACGGCCAGGACAATGGTAACAGGCACCAGGAGCAGTTTAAGGTAGTGCACCAAAGTGTCCAGTGGTGAATACTTCAACAGCAATGTTACAAGGACAGGCTCATGTTGCTTCCAATTTAAGAAGGCAGTGATCTGAACAGCAAGGCAGTGAACATAACAGACATCTTATTTTCAGTTTGGACAATACTGAAAACAACAAGTTAAATGTTACCTAACAGGGTAAAGGGTTCAGTATCCTTGAAAGAAACACCCAAAAGCCAAGCAGAAATCCTGCAGAAACAGTTTTCTTCTGGCTCCCACTTGTAGTCTTGATGACATGAACGGCACAAACAATGATAAGAACACACACTTTCAGGCAGTCTCTCCGTGAAAGCATTTTCGGTGTTGCACCTTTGTCATACACTTGAAAGGTGAAAGAAGTCATTGTGTGAGGAGCAGAAAAGCTTGAAAAGAGAAGTTCAAACTCTTCCTGCCTCTCACACCTCCACAAACATGGCCAATTGTTTGTCAAGTGGGGGACATTGTTGCCTTGTCTCTTTCAGAAGGGCATCACAGCATGTCCCCGTTCGCTGTTCGACAATCAACTGTTTTGCTAGAAGCATTCTAAGGACTTCAATATTATGATGTCAACTGGGCAAGTGCAATTTTACCATAAGCTATAGAAATCATACACAAAATTGTAAATACAATTAATAATAGATAGACCGGAATTCCCTTCATTTCTAAATAACCATTGCCATAGCCATTCCCATGCTTACCCCTGCTTAGTTTGTGATGACACTGAAGCAAATACAGTGGACAAAATGTCCTTTTGCCCTCATTTTGCCATGACTCAGGCTGCCGGCATCAAAAGCCTCACCGACCTCACCTGATTGTAGATGTAGAGGAGCAGTGGCATTCCTGCAAGCTCAGCACCCTGCTCCTCCAGGAGCAGCCCTGATGTCCTCTGTCTGAAACTCATTCTGGCCTCATTGTATTTGTGACCTCATCCTTTCTGCAACTATTCAGACCTCACTGCCTTACTTGCGTTGTGGTTCATAAAGCCCAGGATCTGTTGATCTCGCGCTCCATGAAAAAACAATGGTAGCTCATTATATGAGCACCATATCCCAGCAGAGTGGAATGACCTCAGACCAGGAAGTGCTGACCCTCATCTTGACTGCTTCACACTCATAGCATACCAGCTCCAGGTGTGCTGGAGGTCATCGCCAAGCAAACCTACCAGGACTCAACCTTGAATGAAAAGCAGACACACAGTCGTGGAGTCACCAGCCTGGACTGCACCTTGAGAGATCTGTGAGAGTGGAAGTGGTAACAAATTGCAGGCTTGCCACTGCGTTAGGTAAAGACAAACAAGGAAAATCATCAATGTTATCTAGAAACAAGCTAGGAATTGTACACATGAAAATCTTATGCGTTCAGTATGCCACGAAATTAAATCAAATAAACAAAACAGTTCATTCAAAAGGATCACCCAATCAGGTGTCAGCCAAATGTTTCCTATCTGATGCGAATGCACCTGCATTTGCCAAAACAGTGCATGGGGGGCATATCTATGCCTCCCTTCAGGTGCTTAACTTTAAAGACAATGAAAACTGTCAAACAAGCACCACTGCCCATGAATCAGTGTGAAGAAGAGGTTGTTTTGGTTTTTTTTCCATTTCGCTTTCTCCCTCTACCTGGCAGCTGTGTTTGTGGATGGTAGTTGTGTCCACTAATAGAGGGTCATCTCTGCTGCTGCTCTGTATTTTCTTGTCTGTGCTGTGACACAGGTCAGGCAGTTATTGCAAAGGGTCAGTTCAGCCAGGCAAGAGAAAACTGCTTCACTGACAAAGAGCCTGGCTGATTGGTCCTTGGAGAGACAGAGGCTGTTACTGTGGCAATCAGGACATCATAGTTGGGCATGCACTGTATTTGCAAGTCTCCCAGGATCCAGTGATGCGGCAAATACTTGAGCGGCCCTAAGAGAATGGAGAGTGAAATGGAGAGTGAAAACATAAAGCAACGGTAGGCTATAAAACTGAAGTGAGGAACTGCGAAAAACAGAAGGATTGTCATGGAGAATACATATTTGATAGGCGTGGCAGAAATTATTATCTATGATCTGCTGTTTTTGAATTGTTTTCATGGCAAGAAAAAAGGCAGAGCTCAAACAAATATTTATCCACCCAGATGTGAGGGAGCTGTCTTTCAAAAGTAAAATAAAAAAATATATTCAATTGTGCAATCTCTGATGAAAATCAAGCTCTGTGTGTGTGTGTGTGTGTGTGTGTGTGTGAGAACAAATAACCTCACCTGCATGACATTGGAGGTGGGACTGATTAACTGCAGCAACTTTTTCATAAAAAGCTGATCTTGGCTTCCAGTATTGGTTTGCCTAATGCTGCAATCTGTCTCTCCTTCTCCGTCTCCACTTTAACTATCTGATACTCTGGATTTATCATTTTGAGAGCGCACTGACTGTTGTGGTGCTCCCTGCACATTTGTCAGAGTCACAGACCTAATATTGCTGGAGATACAGAAACGAATGAAGTTTTGTGAAGCATTGAACCACTTGAGCCAATTGCTTCGGAAATGGGTTCATTTCTCGAAGCTTCATTTAGAGCGACCTCTCCTGGCGACGTGTGAGGGTTGCAGTCTAAACTAGACATGATTATTACACACGCTTTTCGCTCCTGTGTTTATAGCAACTTTTTTTGAAAAATGTTTTGATGCAAATGCACACACACACACACACACACACAGTATGTCATGTTGTATTTACTAATAAAGATGGATGAATTTGTGTTTTGTGCTACTGAGGAGAGTTCAGGGGAAATACGGCATGGTTGGGTGTGCTTGTGTAACTATGGCAGGGGGTGATTGGGAACACTAAAAGATTTTTACTCAAGTACATTATTTTTTTTGAAGAGTTTTTGGAGTGAGGCGGTTCCTTTTTTGCTAACAATTTCTCCACATTTGGAAAAAACCCGCTCACAGGGGACAGATGATGCTGGGGAACACAGAAATTGTTTGGCCATGTTAAACAGCTGTGGATAAACATTCTGGTGGTTGAGCCAGTACGCCATTGGATCTTCTGATCTCTCCAGTGGTGGATCGTTGAGGTACCGCTGCACCTCCACCGTGGCATCGGCTGTGGCGTTCCTGGCCCTCCTTGCAACAGATGTATGTCGGTCTAACATCTCCCATAGGTTGACATCTGAAAAACAAACATTATTACTGAATGATTTCAACTGCAATAATTTTTAGTTGTACTTATTTTGTTCTGCCTTACCTGTTGAGGGATTGGCAGCAGTTGCTGCTGATGTGGAGGGCTGTTCTTCCATTTGTGTGTCAGGTGGTGTTGTGTTTCTTAGCAGCTGTGCACATTGCGCTGTCAGGCGTTTTTCAGCTGCCTGTGCCAGCACCTGGTTGTAAAACCCGATCTTTTGAAACGCGGGTCCAGGAGTGTGGAAAGCGTGAGTCCTGTTTGGCTTTCTGTGGTATCAAATTTAGTTTGCATTAATGAGACTAGGTTCTGTCCAAGTTGTTTTGCTGTGTTGTGTTCTATTCTTCCCAGTGAGTCGTGCAAGTAGAGCATGAGCATTTTCGTCATGGGGATGACTTTGGACCCTGACACTCTCTTCTCCTCTGACAGTTCTGTTGTGGCCTGGTAGAATGGAGCCAGCAATTTCAGACACGCTGAAAGTGTGTTAGTCGTCTGAAGACAGAGGTCGCACATCAGTTCTTAGAGTTGTGAGAGCTGCCCCCACTGACTGTCTCTCCTCAAAAAGACGTTGCAGCATGAGAAACGTGCTGTTCCAACGGGTGTCAACTTCCTGAACCAATTTTTTCACTGGTTTCTGCATCTGCAGCTGAATCTCTCTCAGGTTTTCTCTTGCAGTAGTGCTTGTTTTAAACAAGCTCACAACCTTTCGTGCCCTGGTGCGTAGGTCTTCCATACCAGCAGTTGCTTCAAGCGCTTTCTTCACAACTAGGTTCAATGAATGTGCAAAACAAAGCGCATGTCTCAGGTTTAAATTCTGACAGAGGCAACCATATTGGCTCCAGCATCCGTCACAATTGAGGTCACTTTCTTTTCAATGCCCCATTGTTCCATGAGAGACCTCGTTGCTTCAGTGATGTTTGCAGCTGTATGAGCTTCTGGGAAAGGCACCTGATCTGTTTTTCAGAGACCCAGTTTTGTCTGACCACCGTTTCTTGCCCTAGCCCTCGGATTTGTTTGCCGCTTTCTCTGGTTTTTCTGACTCGGACTGTTTTGACTACGCCTCTGGTTTTGCTGCCCTGGTTTTCGGACCCAGATTACGGACTTGTTTGGGATTTTTGGATTTGCGGATTTTGGATTGTCGCTAATAAAGATCATTGTCAGCACACACTGTCTTGCGCCTGGTTCCTGTACTGATCATCACAGTACGATTCGACCATCATGGAACCAGCAGGCAGTGCGCAGCTACAAGCGGCAGTGGATAGGCAGGCAGGACGCCGTGCTGGGAGTACAACAGCAACAACTCCTGGCCCTCTCGCAGCATCTGCAGACGCTGATCCACAGAATGGCTGACTTGGCAGCTACCGTCAGAGACAACCAGCTCACCCCCACTCTTCATCCATCTGCTTCCCCTGCTCCCAGCTCCACCGCTCCGATGATTTACACACACCGAACCACGTCTTCCACCACCAGAGAAATACGACGGTGAGCCCGGTCCTGCCGGGCCTTCTTAACCCAGTGTAAGCTCATCTTCAGCTTACAACCAGCCACCTTTTTCACCGAGCAATCCCGGTCGCCTACATCATCACCCAGCTTACCGGGAGGGCCAAACAGTGGGCTACAGCGGCCTGGGAAGCGGACTTACCATGTGTCCAGAACTCTGCTCTGCTGGCTGAGGAGATGAAGAGAGTGTTCGATCGGTCCAAACACGGCCAGGAGGCAGGAAGAGCGCTGCTACAGTTACGCCAGGGGTGCAGGTCAGTTTCGGACTACTCCATCGAAGTTTCAGACGTTCGCCACTGACAGCGGCTGGGGAGAACGTGCCCTGTATGATGCATTCCTCCATGGTCTCGCTGAATGCATCAAGGACGAAGTTACTGACCCGGGACCTCCCTGACGATCTGAATCGGGTTATCGAACTGGCTATCCGTGTCGGGCGACGCCTAGAGGAATGTGGGCGCCAGGCCCACTCTAGCCCATACCGTCAGCCATCCCCTGCTCCCTGCGCCGACCAAGGTTGCCCTCTGGGGCACCACGCCCCCACACACCCGCCCGGAGGTAGAACCCATGCAGGTAAATCGAGCTCTGTCTTTCAAAGGAGGAACGAGAAAGACGGATCCGAGAACAAGCATGTCTATACTGTGGGGGGTTGGACACTTCAAGATCAGGTGCCCAGTAAAGGGCAATGCCCACGAGTGAGGAGAGGAGCGCCTGTGGGTGCAATGTCATTAGAATCCTCCTCAAGAAGCGCACCAGCCTACCAGTGACCTTAGAGTGGAATGGGGCTCTAAGGGAACTAGGGCACTAGTGGACTCAGGAGCAGAGGAAAGTTTCCTGGACTTGAGGGCGGCTAAGCGCTGGGGCATTCCCTGGGTGGTGCTTTTTCAACCTCGAGTGGCGGTCTCTCTGGATGGCCGGAGGATCGGCCGCATCACCCATGCTACAGCTCCCCTAAAGATGCTAGTCTCAGGTAACCACCAGGAACTCATCAGTTTCCTGATCATCAACTCCCCTGCTCACCTGTCATCCTTGGCCACCCATGGATGACCACCCATAACCCAGTCATAGACTGGGAAAGGCATGAAATCATGGGCTGGAGCCCTGCCTGCTCGCAGACATGTCTTCGCCAAGCCCACACACCAGTTCCAGTCGCACAGACGGAGCCAATTCCTAACCTGGAGGAGGTCCCCCGAGTATCTGGACTTAAAAGAAGTCTTCAGTAAGGCGTGCCACTTGCCTGCCACCCCATCGCCTGTGTATGATTGCCCCATTGACCTGAAGCCAGGGGCGACGCCCCTCGAGGCAGGCTGTTCTCCTGTCCCTTCCCGAGACTGAAGCTATGGAGAAATACCTTAGCGAGTCCCTGGCTGCAGGTATCATCCGCCCATCCTCATCGCCAGCTGGGGCGGATTTTTTTCGTGAACAAGAAGGACGGGTTCCCCGCCCTTGTATTGACTACCGCGGTCTCAATGATATCACTGTCAAGAACCGTTATCCCCTTCCGCTCATGTCCACTGCATTCGAGCTTCTCCAGGGAGCCACCATTTTTACCAAGTTGGACTTACGAAATGCCTACCACCTAATACGCATAAGAGAGGGAGATGAGTGGAAGACAGCGTTTAACATTCCCACAGGTCACTGGGAGTACCTGGTGATGCCCTTCGGCCTAACTAATGCCCCAGCAGTCTTCCAGGGGATGGTGAATGATGTGTTAAGAGACATGATTAACAAGTTTGTCTTCGTCTACCTGGATGACATTTTGATTTTCTCCGTTCCCAGAACAACACACAGAGCATGTGCGGCAGGTTCTTAAACGATTGCTGGAGAATCGATTGTTCGTCAAGGCCGAGAAGTGTGAGTTTTCATGCACCAGCACCACCTTTTTGGGGTTCAAGATTTCAGCGGGAAGCATTGGCATGGATCCTTCCAAGGTCGAGGCTGTCACTGAATGGCCCCGGCCAGAAGACCGTAAGTCATTGCAGCGCTTCCTGGGATTTGCCAATTTCTATCGGAGATTCATCAGAGACTACAGCACAGTTGCCGCTCCTCTCACCGCCCTGACCTCCACTAAGGCCAAGTATTCCTGGGGCAGGGAAGCCGAGACTGCATTCCAGCACTTGAAGAAATTATTTACCACTGCGCCTATCCTTGTTCACCCCGACCCGGAGGCACAGTTCATCGTGGAGGTCGATGCTTCTAGCATTGGGGTGGGGGCCGTCCTGTCCCAGAGATCATCACAGGATGGAAAGGTGCACCCCTGTGCGTTCTTTTCCCATCGCCTAACCCCTTCAGAACAGAACTACGACATAGGCAATCGCGAGCTCTTGGCAGTCAAGCTGGCCTTAGACGAATGGAGGCAATGGCTGGAGGGGGCCCGGGTCCCTTTCCTGGTGTGGACAGATCACAAGAATCTGGAATACTTACGGACGGCCAAGCGGTTAAATCCTCGCCAGGCCAGGTGGGCCATGTTTTTTTCCAGATTCGACTTCCATCTGGCATATCGCCCGGGTTCCAAGAATGTCAAACCTGATGCTCTATCCAGAAGATTTGATCCACCGGGGAGGGATCCAGCTCCTGACACTATCCTCCCAGCCAACATTTTCATTAATGCGGTGGACCTCGAGATTGAGGAGTGTGTGAGGCGTGCCCAGGAGGGTTCTGTGGCGCCAAGTGAATGTCCTAATGGATGCCTTTACGTACCCGCCAGTGCACGACCTCAGGTCCTTGAGTGGGGACACGCCTCCAACCTCTCCTGCCACCCGGGGAGAAGCCGCACATATGACTTCATCCTGCGCAAGTTCTGGTGGCCAGATTTAAGAAGAGACATTCAGGACTACGTCTCAACCTGCTCGGTCTGTGCCCAAGTCAAGGTAGATCACCAACCGCCACAAGGTCTCCTGCAACCACTACCCACTCCCAGTCGTCCCTGGTCACATATAGCACTAGATTTCATAACAGGTTTACCCACTTCCAACCACCACACTACCATTCTTTCCATCGTTGACCGGTTCTCTAAGGCCGTACACTTTGTTCCCCTCATCAAGTTACCTTCTGCCCAGGAAACAGCCACACTACTCATCCAACACGTAGTCAGATTACATGGCATCCCCTCTGACATCGTCTCAGACCGCGGTCCCCAATTCTCTGCTAGCTTTTGGAAAGCCTTTTGCACTCTCCTAGGTACATCTGTGAGTTTATCCTCCGGTTTTCACCCCCAATCCAATGGCCAGACCGAGCGGGCTAACCAATCTCTCGAGACTGTCCTTAGGTGCATGTGTGCCCGAAACCCAGCTTCCTGGAGCCAGCAGTTGCCATGGGCCGAGTACGCCATCAACAGTCACACCTCCGCCTCATCCAAGTTATCCCCCTTCGAGTGCTGTCTGGGGTACCAACCTCCTCTGTTCCCAAGTCAAGAGAAGGAGGTGGGGGTTCCGTCTGCTGAGGCCTTCATCCGCAGATGCAGAAGGACCTGGAGCATTACACGCTCCAATCTTTTGAAAGCGGCTGCTCGGATGAAGGAACGGGCGGACAGGAGGCGTTCTCCGGCTCCAGTTTATCTCGTGGGGCAACGTGTGTGGCTGGCTGCCAAGGACATCCCACTGAAGGGGGGCATGCGTAAGTTGGCTCCTCGCTACATTGGTCCATTCACCATTATCAAGGTTATCAGCCCCTCTGCAGTCAGACTTCGGCTTCCCGCTACCATGAGTAAGATACACCCCACATTCCATGTTTCACGCATCAAACCGGTGGTCACTCATCCCTTGTGTTCTGCTCCTGAGCCCCCTCCCGCCCCCAGCATCATCGAGAATGGGGAGACATACAAGGTCCGGAGCATCCTGGATTGTCGTCGTCGGGGCCGGGGTCTCCAGTACCTTATTGACTGGGAGGGCTACGGTCCCGAGGAGAGAAGCTGGACACCGGCCAGGTTCATTCTGGACAAGGACATGATAAGGGACTTCCACAGGACTCATCCCAAACCACCTGTTAAAACGCCGAGAGGCGTTTCTTAAGGGAGGGGGTACTGTTATGATCCATGTCCTTTCGGGTTTCTGTCTGTGTCTTCTCCTGGTGTTTTCTGTTAGGACTCCCCCTGGTGTTCTTTCCCCCGCTTTTGGTTAATCACCTGACTAATTCCTCGCACCTGTGTCTCGTTTGCTCATCACTCCCCAGTGTATTTAAACCCTGCTTCACACTTCCCTGGTGTCGAATCGTGACCATTTCATGCCTGAGCCGAGAACCCTGTACGCCAAGCCTGATCTGTTTTTTCGTAGACCCAGTTTTGTCTGACCACCGTTTCTTGCCCTAGCCCTCGGATTTGTTTGCCGTTTCTCTGGTTTTTCTGACTCGGACTGTTTTGACTACGCCTCTGGTTTTGCTGCCCTGGTTTTCGGACCCAGATTACGGACTTGTTAGGGATTTTTGGATTTGCGGATTTTGGATTGTCGCTAATAAAGATCATTGTCAGCACACACTGTCTTGCGCCTGGTTCCTGTACTGAGTCACTGTGCCAGTGTCGACAGAGAGCGAGTACTGACAGCGCCCCACCCTGACACCTCAGGGAGACAGAGTCAGACAAAGCAGGGGAGGGAGGTAGAGAAAAACACCATCAACTCTCCACACAAGGACAAGATCCACAAAAGCAAGGATAAAATTGCACATTGTGTAACCAGGCAACAAATCCCCAGCAGCTTTAAACAAACTAAAATCACAAAAAATCCTTCCCTTCAGTCAAAATCATACTACTCATTTTCAAATTTGTTGTCATTTCTTATTCACTGAATGAAAAATTGTTTTTAGAAATAAGTCAGGAATATTCATTTTACCTCCAAGCCTCTGAGTGGGTGGGCTGGTGGTGTTAATGTCTGACTGACAGCTGAGCGAAGACAACGTACGAGCCAAGCACAATCAGCTCATGAAGATTACGGACCATGTCATTCAGCATCTAAAATGCGTGGTCTTGACATTTCCAGTGTTTCTTATTGCATTGCAGATGACTAGCTAATTAGCTCCTGAGCATGCAAACTGATGCTAGCTCATTAGATGTTTGCTTTCTCACTCAACAAGACAACATGAGACATGTTGGCAGGGAAAAAGACATTCACCAGAAAGCTAATGTGGGTTGTTGTCTAAAGTCTGTGGCTCCTGTTGTGTAGTAGGCTGCTGTCAGGCTGTCATAATGGTGACAGCTATGGCTTCATGCAGACACACTTGAAAACAAGATCCTAATTTTATTGGCTATCTGAAAAGAATTCATCTACACAGGCAGAGGAGGGACTGCATTCTGACTGATTACTGCACAGAGAGGAGGCATTATCACAAAAATGTGAAAAATCCACATTTTTGAGGGACTGATTTTTATTGAGTTTTTCCTGCCATAATCATGATAATGATTTTGATCATGAATGATCATGATGTTGGTATGCTGATTTAAATACAGCTACTGTTCAGAAAGTCTTCAATCACACGTGTGCTGTTGGATTTTTCTTACAATTCAAATTAGTTTATGAATTATGAATATAATTGATGCACATTTTCTACAACAGGTTTCATTTTGTTTGCCTTTATTTATTTATTCTTTATTTTATTACCTCTATACTGCTGTCACATTGCTGCTGTAACAGTGAAAAATTTCCCCACTGTGGAACCAATGAAGGAATATCTTATCTTATGGTATCTTATATTATCTTATCTTATCTTTGCTAATAAGAAAACCAGTGGACCGGGTTGTGAGACATCTATTCATGCAGCCCTACCCACATACCTATCCAGTCTTTTTCTCTTTATCATGCCCCCTGTCATGCATTAATAGATTTACATAATTCTTATTTTGTTCCTTAATTTTGTGAACACAAAAGAGTCACATTTCATTTCACAAACTTATATAAATATCAATGAATAATTAACATGGAATCGAATTTCCCGCTGTGCAGTTGCATCAGATGACGACAGAGGGACTGATTTAATATGTCATAAACATCACTGCTCGTAAGTGGACTTACTGGCACTTTCTGGAGCTTTCAAACACAGCTTACAAATCACTAAACTACTTACTAAACTACTATCTCTAAGGTTAAAAACATGAATTCAAGCACTAATCTGAGTCTGGCAGATTGTGTAATCTCATCTGTGCATATTGCTGATGTGGACTGTACAGCTCATTCTATCAGTCAATGGCTGTGATGATTGTGGTCATCAGGTGTTTTTTCTTTCTTGGCTAAATAAATTTGATTGCATGTTAAGTTTCCCTAAATTAACTGGAAAATACTAAAGAACGGGGCAATAACAATAACAAAGCATAACTTTTCATTATAAATATTCTGATTCTAAGTTAATATGTATTATTGATGGTGTTTTTGAATATATCTTATTTCACACACAAACACACACACAGAAAGAAAGAGAGCTTCTCCAAGCTGTTGTGGCTTGGCATTCATTCAGCTGGGCTGGCTTGTGATGTGGCTTGGCTTGGGACATTAATCATTTAAGACTCCAGACCGTATGGCTCCCATTGTATGTGTGTGTGTGCGTGTGGGAGAGAGAGAGAGAGAGAGAGAGTGCAGAGAGGGTGCAGCAGCAGAGGCTATGTCCTGTTCTGTCTCAGGGGAAATCTGAGCATTCATATTACCACCACCTTCCTTCACGGTAGCCCCTCAGACACACACACACACACACACACACACAGGTTATGTGAGAATGATAGCCATCTGTGCTGTGTATATCAGGTTTATGAGGTACCACTTGGATTAATTATCCTCATCATGTTTTGCTAATAGTCACCTTGTATAAAAGGTTTTTTTCTTTTTTCTCGTTTTTGAAACCAAAATATTAATCTTAAAGGAACATGGGAAATATAAAGCTCTTAAACCCATTTACTTAATTATTATTATTATTATTATTATTATTTATTTGATTTATCACATGCAAGTTGGGAAAGACATGTTGGCAAGGGGATGTGTTGGATGGACTTGTGTGTGTGTGTGTGTGGGGGGGGGGGTATGGATTGGAGTGTCAATTTCTGATGGGTTGGAGGTCAGACAGAAAGGGCAGGGAGGTTGGAGACATGTAAGATAGTAAGCGTACCCCAAGCTGAAACACTATCTCGATTAACCCAAAAGCTTCAGCCAACATGGTCGAACAGTGATATCCATCTGCTCAGTGGAGAAAACACACTTTTACTTGACAACCCAAACACACACACACTGCTGCACGTTTCACTTGTGATTTTCATAGTTTTGTGTTGAAGCGCTCATAGCAATATAACTCATATACAGTTACAGTATACAGAAGCTACAGTACTTCATTTCTTTCCAGTTGCTTCAAGCTTTAAGATAAAATATCACAGGATTAACTAATTAAATAAAAACTGTAATGTTTTCTTGTATCCTTATTCTTATATAAAACTATATAATATAATGTAATGTAATATAATATAATATAATATAATACTTTATCAGCCCATTACTCAGGAAGATTGTAATGCAGGAAAAGTCATTAATATTCAACGACTACACACCGCTCAATTTGTGGCAACTATCAGAATTGCAGTTCCAGTTTTAGTGTGTCCTTTATGTAGTGAGGCCCATCACATTAATAACATTAACCATAACATTTCCTAACCTGACACAAGTAGTTTTGCTGACCAATCTATCAAACCTTACACATACTCTACTTTTTTATATGCAGCTACTATAGAAAGTAACATTTTTCAAGTAGTGCAGGTTTGGCCTGGAGTATTGACATTCTTGTCTTGTAACAGGGTTGTCTTGAATCTAGAAAGAATAAAACTTTTCTTTTTCTTTTTACTTACTTTTCTGTGAGGTGCCTGTGAAAGCAGTATCAGACTTTGAAAATGCAAGACTCATGGAAGCCCTGGTTTGGCATGTTCCAATCAACTCCAGAACGACTGCGGTCCTTGAAAAGAGGAAGAAAGTAAGTTATTTACCATACTGCATATAACCAAAATGGATGCTCCATTCGTTTTTTCTCCCAGCAGAATTCTTCTTGGTCAAGTCATACAGTGGATGCACAACAATTAGTCCTGCAAATCTATCTATCCTGGTTTACATCCAGGCAGCAGTGGCAGTGCTCTCTGATGCAGTTTGAAAGTATTTTCTGCCCTGAAACATCATTATACTTGTATTGATCTCTACAATGGCCCTTCAAATTATGAAAGCCACCAGTGTGTTACTGAAAATGTATAAATCATGCCATGAAATGCATCATGCTTTACCCTTGAGGAAGCTATTTGCCTTGCTTAAATACCCATAACACCTTGCAGCTTTTAAACTGCCACAATAAATACCTCAATGCCTCTTTAACTGAGTACTTATCCAGCGTCTTTCCTCTTATTTTACTCTCCCAAAGCCTGAAATGAGATATTGAAAACCATAGAGTAACAGTTAATAGTAAAATTACATGGAGATGTCAGAGTTGATTAGAATTTATAATTAGTTTGGCACAAGGAAGTGACCTCCAAAGAAAACTTTAAATTGAAATTCTAAATGAATTGTAAGGAAAGAAATATAAATTATATTATTATATGTACAAGTAGTTAGAGCAGTTAAAAGATGGTGCTCCTGATTTTTTGTTACTGTCCAATAGTCTGAAATGTCACAAGAGAGATCACAAGATTGGATGCAAAGTGTGCAAGGGACTGAGATTATGAGAACCCCTAAGTAACTAAGAGGCTCATGGAGTACAGGTGTGTCAGCTTCACTCCTGCTCTGTGGACACACCTTGTCTTTTGGCAAACCACAAGATAATGATTAATTTGTTGGGTTTTCTTTGTATTATTATGATGTGAGTCTGACAATTTGTCTTTTTTGTAAAGGGCCCTAACAGTCTACAGTACAAAATGTACAGTTGTGGCAGTGGCAAGGTATAAGTGTTTGTCTACCAGCAAAATAACTGAAGTTACGTGGGAGACTCAAAAAAAAAACCAACATGTGTGCATGTTTTTGTCAGAGGCAAGCTGCTAGTAGTGACATATTTTATGGTGTAGATTTCAGTTGTTTTATTGGTCATTTCACATCTTCTCATGTGCTGTTGGTCTTTTAGCGCTGCAGTTGGTATTGGCCTCTGGTCACAGGAGGGCTGGTGCAGTGGGAGTTTCATTTTTAGTGATGTTATTTAAGGTTTGTTGTGGTACAGGTAGAGGTAGAGGTATTTTTCTGTTTGGAGAAAGAGGTTTACTTTATGAAGTACTAGTTTTGGTAATTTGCAGATACTGGATACTTTCGGTGCATCAGCCTGCTAATGGGTATTCTGCACAACTGCAGCAAGACGTGGATTTTATTTTTCTTGAACTTGTGTTAGTGGCCCTGATTAAATGAGACTAAATGAAACTGTAATGGCCCCATGACCCACACTGACCCATTCCATTCCTTAATGTAAAGAAAGTAGATAAACGCACTCACTGCATCTCAAACTGTTGATCTGTTCCTTAATGGCACTATGTTTTCATTAATGAAGGTGCAATGGCCTGTGCTCAGAATAGCATCTCTCAAAAAAGGAAAGTAATTGTCTGGAAGGTGCAAAATCACGTGTTATGAGGATGCCTAAATATGCTGCCAAGGACACATACCCTTTTAACTGTTTTGACTCCACATCTCTAGATATGGTCAGATTCTTTTCAGTGTGATGTTAAATGTATAAAACCTACCATGGAAAACAATCATTTGGATTTTAGCCAGTTCTGCTTTTCTGCATTGTCTTTTAAATGCCACCTCATAAAAAACGTAACGTTCTTTAACACAAACCAGATGAAGGGAGACTTTGCAGTTGTTGCAGTTACTGTACTTGCTGAAGTATAGGAGGAATGCTGGCCAGACCCAAGAGAGTTCTGGGAAACCTAAAGTAGATGAAAAACTTCAGAATAGAGTTTTGTGTCTTCCAGGATTTCACTACCTGTGATCTGCTCTTAATGTATTTCCTTCTTAGTGCAGCCAAAAACAGAGGCTGTGTAATTGCAGGAAGAGCTGTGCAGACAGTGAATAACGTCACAGTTTTAAAACTGCCACAACATTGCATTAAAAATAATGCTGTTGCCTTGTAGCTTCCCTCGGCATTGCCCTCACTACCAAGGTACCTTTACCCTCATTCCCCTCGCTGCAATTTATGTCACAGGCACCCTTTTAATCATGGTGGTGTAGTGATGCTGTCTGCTGCCTTACCCGGAATGCTACAGTGGTTACTGCTGATGCCGCCTCTGCTGTACCAGTAGTAGTTCAAAAGCTCCACCATCTGGACCCCAGCAACCACATCTCGGCTACAAGTCTGAGAATCACTGTCGCTCCCCACTCCCTGCAGAGCTGAAAATGGTGTTTGTGAGAGATCATGTCAGACACAAGATGCCAAAAATCGATGGTGCTCATACCCTGCTGTCCACTCACATCACCATGCACTCCAATAAGTAGGTTCTGCCTGTCCCAATTTCTGTCGGAAATGGAGATATGGTTTCATTTCACTTCACCAGTCTGATTACATTACCAAATATGGTAAACCCATATCACTTTCTGTGGGATTTGAATGTGCTTCATATTCATATTGTTATAACCACAGTCAATTTATAACAATGCAGGATTTTGCCTTTGGGCCCTATTTGCCAGCCTCTATGGCAAACTGCTGTGTTGGAGACAGAATTATTTTAGTGGAACTCCTGTCCCCCTAAATCACAGCCAGTGAAAGATCCACTGGGGAGCCACTTTGTGCTGGATAACTCACAGGGCCCATTGTCTTCCTTTTTAAACCAAATGACTTCATACAGAGTAATCCTTGATTAGGTCTGTGGCATTTTACCACACATTCTCCCTGCATTCAACTCGCCCTCCTGCCAGTTGCAAAGCAACACTTTAAATTTAAGTATTGATCTATGGCACTGTAGGGGGCTGCAGCATTCACCCATTATACAACATGCATATGTGCGTGTGTTTAGGTGCACATCACTGACTTAGAAACAAAAAGTGGTTACAATCTGATCACATCTGGAGCCCTGAATAATGATTGGGTGAATTATTTGAACTGTCTCCACAGATGCAGAGGTGGAGCACTGTAAGTTGACAGGACTGAAAGTTGGCCAAACTCAATGGCTTTTGAATGTGATAGTGAGACATCTGGGTGTGATTGTTTGCTAAGGGCTAAAGTGGGCATTTAGTGGGCAAGTGAGCATGTAGCATGAAACACATGTCAAAAGAAACAATGTCTCATCATACTAATTGAGCCATGTAATCTGAAGGCATTTTGAATCTCTTCTGGTCATGTGGCATCTCCTTGTGGTAATTTGGAGTCTTAGTTTGTGTCTCTTTATACTAATGAACATTTTGTGACTCTTTGTGTTCTTTACACATGCTTGTCATAGATTTATGCCTCTTTAGTTGTTTTGTATTTTTTGTGGATGCTTTACATCTCTAATTGATTGTTAGATGCTGATAATTATGCAAATATTATTGAACCGTCACTCCTTACTCCAGCAGCTCATGATGTTCATGGCACAATAAACGTTGTTTATGTTGATCTCACAAGTTCAGACGTCACCCAAAAGCCAGTTAATACATAAGATGCTGACAAGACAGCCGGTCCAAAAAATCCCAGGTACAGGCACTGCCATCTTGCACTGGTGATGTCATCTGGAGCCTGAGTCTGAGCAGTATTGGTCAAAGTGGAGCTGCAGTATTTTTTTTTGTTAATATTTTTATTAGGAGGTAAGGCACATTGGAACAGGAACTAATGTTATAATTACATTGAGTATCACAACACATCCGCATCACAATTGAAAATATAAACATATCAATACAATGGAAATACTGTGCAGCATCATGAATAAAGGGCAAGACATACAGTCTGCCTCCTGATGTTTTCTTATTTTATATTTGTGGCCCAATAGGAACATGATCGGACGACAAACAAACAATGTGCAAATCAAAAAAAAGAATAAATAAATAACTAAGGATTCTTGAACACTTCCATAAGTGTTCTGGCTACAGGGTATATACAAGGGAAACCAAAAGATAGGAGAAGAGAAAAATAAATAATAATAATAATAATAATAATAATAATAATAATAATAATAAAGATAAAGATAAGAAGAAAAAGAGGGGATGGGGTCCATCAATCAGGAGACAGAGACTGAAGAGAGTAAAAAAAATTTAAGAAGGGAAGCCACTTGTTATAACATTTATCAGAGTTACCTTTCACTGAACATCTGCTCTTCTCCAGCTTTAGAAAACACATGGTATCATTGAGCCACTGAGTGCTGGAGGGGGCTTTAAATTCCAGTGAAAAAGATGGCATCTTGCCAATAACGAAGTAAAAGCTAAAACATCTAATTGGATAGAGGTAAACCGGTTCTGGGAGGGGGGGGGGACTTTTATGGTCATTGAAAGTATTTTTGACATGGTATCAAAATAATTCTGCCAGAAGCAAGAAAGTAATGAACAAGAGTAAAACATATGAGTTAAGTTGCAAGATGATGCATGGCATGGCATTTGTCGCAATTGTCAGTGACAGTCGAGTTTTGGAATAATGGACTTTAAACAATACTTTAAACTGTATAAGTGTGAGACGAGCGCAATTTGAGCTAGTGTAAATTTTCTTAAGAGCAGTCATCATCCAGGTGTCAACCCAGTTCTTCTTCCCAAGCAGCCTTGACTTTAGTAACTGGTGAGCATTCAAAAGACAGGAATTCAGAATCAGAATCAGAATCAGAATTTTATTGCCAAGTAATTTGCATTACAAGGAATTTGTCCTGATTTGATGGTGCTTACATATAAAAGGAGAGACAAACATAAATAATAATAATAAATAATAAATAGAATGTGCATAAACATGTGAAATGTGCAAATAAACATAAACCTAGGCATAAAAAGAAAAAGCTGTATACATATATATATATATATATATATATTTACACAGGTAGTGCAGGTAGTGGTGTGAAAGATAAAGTGTCCAGTGAAGGGGTGGGGGCGTTAATATAACGCATATTGACTTGGGGGGATGAACGTTAATATAACATATTGGACTAAGACAGACTTAGGTTTTATTCCAGAGCCTGATGGCAGACGGGTAAAAACTGTCCTTGTGACAGGAGGTTTTGGTCCTGATGGACCGCAGCCTCCGTCCAGAGGGGAGAGGGGAGAGTAGGAAGTGTCTGGGGTGGGAGGGGTCAGCAGCTATTTTCCTTGCTCTCCTCAGGGTCCTGGAGGAGTAAAGTTGTAGGAGAGAAGGGAGGTTGCAGCCGATCACCCTTTCAGTGGATCGTATGATACGCAGCAGTCTGCACCTGTCCTTGGCAGAGGCAGCAGTGTACCAGACGGTGATGGACAAGGTGAGGATGGACTCAATGATGGCACTGTAGAAGTGGACCAGCTTTGTCTGTGGTAGTTTGAACTTCTTCAACTGCATTCAACTGAATTTATTATATTTCAGAAGTGGGTCATAGGTCGTGGCTCAGAAGCTCCTCCCACTGCAGACTTGGTAGTAATGAGGGAAAAACTGGAAACAAAACATCAGCGCAGTGTCTATTTTGAAAATAACCAAAGAGATAAGAAGGTGGGAGATGAAATTCTTCTGAGAGATCTGTAAAGCTGCAAAAAATACCATCCTTGTAAAGGTCTTTAAAACATCTCAGGCTCTTTTTATGCCATGGAAGACAGGTTAAATCTGTAAATGCAGGTTGAAATAAATGACTTCTCAATAAAGGAGCGAAGGTAGATGCTGGCTTAAATTTGAAATGCCTCCTAAATTGATATCAAATTTTAAGTGTGGAGCGAACCACTTGGTTATTTGTAAAGCCAGAGATGGGAGCCACAGTATTGAGGTCCAATTTATATACCTCCTCAACCAATCATGAATCCCATCCGCTAACATGGAGGGGGTGGGGTTTAGGAGCCACACTGCAGTCAGCCGGCAGGAGGCAATCAAGGTGTTTGAGCTTCACTTTTGGGGAGCTGCCATTTTGCCCATCTTTACTCACACTCGGCAGTGCAGAGGCAGGAGGATCAATGAGATCGGTTTGACACAAATTTCAACAAAAATGTAAATCTTCACGAGAGAAAAAGACCAGGATTACAATAGCAGTCACTTCAAGCTCCGTTAACCAGAAAATACTTGATATATATTTTGATGTGTGTAGTTCACAGGAACTGTTATTTGCCATCATGTTGTGTAAACTGGTGTCTGAATATCTTTCTTGAGTTGGTATAAAAACAGTTTCCAGATGTGTTTGCTCTTAACATCCTCTTCTGAAAATGATGCTCTTGGATGATTTGATGAACTTGAAAACACCCTGATCACACATGAAATACTCGTGTGAATACACGGATTCTCCATGATCTACACACATACACGCATGCACACACACACACACACACACACGCTCACTAACATATACACACAGTATGCATGCCCTAACAGCAGGATGGTTTTATGCTGCTTTAATCGTGTATCCATGGAGACCAATCTGTCCATTGGCCTCAGGATGAGAAAAGATCAGTCAGCATCTGTTTTGCTGTACTTCTGTCTGTCTGTTTGTCCATCTATCCAGGCCGTCTGTCTGTAAGCCTGTTTGTGCATTTTGCAGTCTGTCAGAGGTTTTTTGCATCAACTGCCAACCAAATTTCAATATAACAGCCAATGACATTTGTACATCAACAGCTGTCTGATGTGATACAATTGCAGGCCAGCTTTGACTAGACTCAGAGCAGGTGATGTACGTAACAGTAGACTGACTGTAGAACATAAGCAGTGATAGCCACTGAGGCCGAACAATGTCACAGGGTTATGATGTCTATGACATGCAGTGCAGGCACAACACAGCAAAGTCAGTAAAGCGTTTAAAAATACAACAAGAATTCAAAAATGTTCTTCAAAAATGGGAGGAATACAATATGTTTCACTTCATAATCCAGGCACAAATTGTGTTAGCTGGCTAAAATTATCCTGGTAATTCTCATTCATCATGCAGGATTGTTTGTTTAAGGTGTTCTGCAGAATTTTTTTGTAAACTGTTTCTGATACTTTATTTTATTCTTGCTGCTGCCGGTCTCTCTGTGAGCCAGAGATTTTCATTACATAACTACAATGACAAATAAAAAGTTTCTATTTCTATTTATTTTGGTGTTTCTCAATAGAATACACTTTGTACAGAATGCATTTACTTCCTTATGTAATTAAGATTATTTTTCAGTATTTTGGAGCCTCCAGAGTTGTACAGTTTACTTCTTCAATGTCTTCACGGATGCATTACTGTGTTTCTTGTTACTACCAAATTGAAATGAGTTGAATATCATAAAACCATTCAACTGAATGGATACATTCAGTACACAAGCATGTGTGTGAAACAAACATTTTTAATGATCTTTTTCTAAACAGCACCAGTTCCTCGCAAGGGGGCTCGTAGCAGGAAAAGTGGAACAGAGTCTCTGTACAGTCAAATAAAATACATGAACTCAAAGTGCAGCAAATATGTAACATGTAAAGTAATGGTAAATTAAATAAGGTAACACAAAGAAAAGAAAAGTTCCATTAACATAACAAATTTATACTTAAAATGTAAAATATGTAACATATAAAAAAGGGAAAAGGAAGGAAATAAATAAATAAAATGAATAGATAAGGGGGGGGCAGTTCAGAGGTAAAGTTTGCAGCGAATAGAAGTAATCGATGAATGATTGGATGTATGAACAAATTCCGAGGAAGTACCTTTTACAGGGTGTCTTCAATTTGAGAAAGAATATAACATCCCTAAGCCAGAGGGAAATGGGTGGAGGTTTGGGGCATTTCCATGAAAGTACGATACAACGTCTTGCTAAGATGTAAAGGCTAATACATCTGACTGTATAGGGTTGATTTGAGTCGACAGAGAGCCCAAACATCACCAATAAGGGGCCCAAAAAGTAAGGGGGGAAGAGGGCAACCCTGTCTACTGCCACGACGTAAAACGTAAAATAATGAGAGTGAGTGTCATTTGTGCGGATGCTAGCTTGGGGGGAGGTGTAAAGAAGTCTATTCAAAAATATAAATCTGCCAAATCCAAATTTATGAAGGGTAGCAAAGGAATAATTCCACTCGACACAATCGAATGCCGGCATCAATAGAAATTACAACCTCAGGGAGTGGAGAAGAATTTTTAGAAAAAAGTTACATTCAAAAGTGTACAAACACTGTAAAAGAGCTGGCATCCTTTGATAAAACCATTGTGCTCTATACAACATATTGCGGCATCGTCCAAGCAGGGGTCCAAACCCCCACAGAGGACCTATGAATTTCTGAATGAAGTTGCTGTATCTTGAACAAGTATGATGCTGCTGTTCATGTGTACAGTATATCCACAAATTGCCACTTTTATGTGTTGTTTGAATAAATAAAGTACTACATGTTTGTTGGTCATATTTAGAGGTGTGGGTAGGTGTAGTTTGGAATTTTGGACAGACCCAAACTTGCTGCTTCTCCCAGCTCCTGGTCTTTACTGTAAGCAGGTTTAACTGCCTCCTGATGTTTACTCCATAAGTTAACCACGAACACTACCCAAGTCAACCTTGCAAGCCCATGGCCAGACAGATACAACATGCAGATTCTAATGAATTTTTTTTGTGTTATTTACATAAATCTGTCCAGCTGGTTCTCCAATGTATAACCACTTTTTCTCATCAAATTACTATAACCTGCACACATTCAATTCATCACACGATCACAGGTTTACACACAGGTCCAAGGAATGAAGGAGATGGAGAATGAAGGCAGAGGCTTGATGGATAAAGTTGCTAGAGTACCTCTAAGATCTTAATGAACATGTACAGGCTGTATGGGTGACTGTGCGCCACACTGGGCCCATTTGATGTTGATTCATGTCAGAGCAAAGGAGAAAAGAGCAGAGTGAAATATGGATAGGCAGACAGAGATGGGCCGAGAGAGGGACAAATGGAAAACAGACAGACAAACTGATGGGCACAGAGTGAATCCCTCTCTCACCATCTTCATCAGTCTCTATTTGTCCATCCCTCCATCTGTCTGTCTATTTATATCACATCATGCCATTAGTCTGCCTCTCCTATTGCTTGCTTCAACACACACACACACACACACACACACACACACACATACACAAACATAAAAGCGACAAAATACATGTAAATAACTAGAACTGGAAGATGTATGTTTTGTAACATATGGGATTCTTGTAATCCCATGGGATGAGCCTCAACCTACTGGTACACCGCAGAACAGATAAACAAGTAAATGTATTCCACTATTCCACCAAATCTAGTCATCTCACGTCAGGAGACAGCTCAACACCTGCTTGTGACAGATTTGTATGTACAGTTAAGAGATGCTTTATACCACACTGTAAGGATTCGTCCATGTCCCTGCCCACATTGTCATTATCAGTGCACATTTTACTGTATTCCAAAGAAATCTAAACATATATTTTTATTTTCTTGCGGGTACAATATATATGAACATATAAAAAACAATATGTATTCACTTACCATGGGATTTTCCAGTGTGCAGTTTGCTGTCCTGGCAAGGATATCACATTTACTGAAATCAGTGTTCAGTGAAGGTCCAAATTCTTTGCAGTATGGTATAAAAAGCTGTGAGATACACATGAAATAATGTTTATACATTTTCCAACAGGTGGTCAAGCAAAGGAAGATGTCACTTTAAAGGACATTTTTATTTTATGGATAAAGATGAGCTGATGAATTGCAAAAAATACTTCACAATGAGGAAAATAATCAAGGCTGGTTGCAACAATAAAAAAAACTAAATCTGAAACAATACAATTTTGGAAAAGTGGGGATGATGCCCCTCATCCCCAGTGGAAATCATGCCACATAGTCATGAGTTGCAGCCTTACTTGATTTTCCTGTAAGACTAACATTTTTGCAGTTATTCCACACATTCTTCTACCTTAGCTGTGGTCAGCACTGTCTCCTTGCAGCATACTGTTCTCAGTTTAGATGGGTTCTTTCTGTGTGGAGTTTGCATGTTTTCTTCCTGTACCTGTGAGGATTTTTTCCAGATACTTCTTCAGCTCAGACACATTATCAGGAATTCTCTGAGCTCACCACACAGCATTTCTGCTGGGTTAAGGTCTGGCATCTGTCTGGACCACCCCAGGAGGTGGATTTCCTGTGTTTGGAGTCGGTAGGTTTAATTCAATGTTTAGACTCCCCCCACAGTGTGCTGCCATGGACACTATTTTTCATGTAACCAAGGTCCATGATCTGCGTATGGTAGTGTCACGATCAGGGATGTTAACCAGCAACAATGATTTCATTAAGCCTTTAGCTCTCACTCTGGGCCTCTTCTTCTGCCTCAATGAGAATCTTGCTTTGTGCCTTTGAAACCGTCATGGCCACATTGCCTTGCTCTTGGTTTTTTTGACTGGACTCCACATTTACCAACTCCTGACTCAAGCTGATTTTTGTTGAGAATTGACCATATTTTAAGACAACTTGAGAGAAATTGATGCATTAATGCGGATAAGTCCAAACTTCACTTACGTTTTCTCGCCCCTGTGTGTTTCTGGTGGCTAATGTAGCCTGGAGCCTGGAGGATTAGGGTTAACAGGATGCAGGGGTCTTGTAAATTCATTTCCTTTTAACATCATGACCCCAGATTTTTATTCTAATTTATTTAATTTATTTTTCTTTTCATTTAGAACCTTGCGTCTTCAATCCCTACCCATGCTGATACAGGTGGCATCAACACCAGACGTCACACAACTTCCTCTGGAGGCACAAATGGCTTCATGTAACTTGTTTTTTCAGTAGATTTACTTTTCTTCCTGTTCATGCTAAGCTAGATTCCTTTTGGTGCACCAACCATTTAAAAACTAAAAAAATGTGTGAGCTGGAAGGGAATTTTGGTTTCTGTCGGGCTGCATAACAACATCAGGGAGTGTATCTTGAAACAGTTCATTCAGTGATCTGTGAGCGAGCACATTTACGATCTGCTCCCCAACTCTGCAACACACTGTTTGACAATCTGTAGTGGGGTGATAACAGGTGGAGCGGGCCGTCCTCTTCCTCCTGCTTGGGAGTACGATTGTATTATAATGTTCCTGCCGAGTTATCCGCCACGCCGCTGCTTTTCATTGCACCTAAACTACTGTCCTGTGTATTCAATGCAAGACTCTGATTGTAATGGCTGCCTCCCACTGTTTATTGGCACACTCTGTGGTGGCAGTGTGCAGATACACACACACACAGACACACTGCTATCTCTTTTCATTCAACTCACACACACACAAAGAGATACATTTGTGCAAATGCAGACACACAGTGCTGCAGACAGCAGCACTGCATTAGCAGAGGCAGTCAATTAGCATATAAATGTGAATCTGTGTGAGTGCGTGCTGTTGTGGTTGTGTGTGAGTAAACTTGTGCTGGCTTAATGCATGTGTCTGGCAGTTTGGGAGAGGATGGTGTTCTCTGTAAATGTTGTGCCAGTTGCAGATCGATTTATTAGATGTGTACCTGTCTGCCTCACTTTACCCTATCTCTGTGTCTCTGTTCTTGCCATTAATTACGATGACAGAGGAGGATGACAGAATAATAATTCCTCTCCCCCAGAACTTGCAAAATCATTATCATTACAAACATCTCCAGAAGCTAAAAGAAAGCCAGTTTTCTCCTCTCGATATTCATAGTTAAATTGATGGTCTGGTCATTTAGCTCCCCCTGTTTCATGTTGGTTTACATGTTGACCGACAACAGTGAACAGTGAGTGTCTGCAGCTCAGCACAAGTTTTTTGACTGTTCTTCTTTTGCAGGATGAAATAATCCATTTAAGATGCAGCATTACTAAAGTTAAAATGTGTTGTGATACACAGTCAAAACACACAGATTGTGGTGCATAGTCCCTATCACTATGTGTATGTTCTGTCTTTGTGTAAACATTGTGTATATACAACAATACTTCACAATGAACATACAGAGAAATGCTTAGTGTTTTTGTAATTTCATTGTTCATTGTTCAGATTCTTTTTTTTTATACAAAACATACTGACTGTATGTCAGGCATGTGCACATTGAGGAGGTGTAGCACAGACAGATCTCAGATTTTTATCGGTAATGCTGCCAGGAGTTGTCTTGTTTTTAATGTAGAATATTCATTTTGTGATTTGGCTGTATTGACATATAATATTACACAATTGCAAAGTTAGTTGTGACTACAGGCTGACTTGTTAGCATTACTGTCACCCCCCCAAACAAAAAATAAATAACTAAATTATATATATAAATTATATATATATATATATATATATTATAAAATATAAATAAAAATAAAATAGAATAAATCTGTGAAACTGTCTCTGTAACTGGGCTGGCTTATGACATTGTTTTGAAATAGCTCTGTTTACCCCATACACCACACACATAAATTTAAAGATTCACACAATGTGTAGATCATTTTGACAAAGACTGAGTGGGGTGAGGTGAGGCCACAGAGATGCATGTAGAAACATGCACACAAACCCGCCCACGCAATTTAATGTGACATGGTGGACATCCAGAATGGAGTGTGTGTACAGTGGCTGTCACAGACACACCAGTGCACATGTCAAACACACACATACAAGTGATCCCCAGCACAGTCGACCAGAGTGACAAGATGAACCAAAGGTCAGGGCAGCCTTTGTGGAGATTCATCTGTCCATCTGTGTCAGTGAGAGTGGCCTCGAACATCCATCACAGGAACAGAGCTGGTGAGGGCTGGAAAAAATGTAGTACTATTTACTTATTCAGGCAGTCAAGTTTAAGGTGTTTTTTATCACTTCCTGTTAAAACTGTAAAAAAAACAATAAAGAAAACACTGTCGGTAACCCAAACTCTAACCCGCTCCCAAATGTGAAACATACCATTGCGACACATCATTAGAAAGTTAAGATTCTTGTGATTCAATCAATATAACCCACCACAGCGAGCAGCAGGTGCAATCAATGCCAAAGTCAAACAAATAATTGCAAAACTGAGGCAAAACACTGAGTAAGATTTACAAAGACTGTCATTCTTCTACTGTCCAGACAACTTAATCCAGTAAAATCTTAGATGGTACATCCATATGTCATAAGCCATTTTCTGTTTTTCTGGCAGATATGTAAAACATTCCTCATTTTACCTGTATAACTTTATTTTGAAAGAAAGTGGTAAATGTGTTTTTGGTAAAACCATATTGTGCATCTTGTTAAGAACAAAATAAATACATTGTTTTTTTCATTACTCATCCTGTACTTTATCATAAGAAAGCTTTTGCCAATTGGGAATATTCATCATTGCTTAGAAGTGATCAGTCATCAAGACCATGTATAACTCCTTTCCAAACTGCCACCATTGTGCAGAGTATACTGGACTTGCAAATTCATATCAACTTGTAATTGGCTAATCTTCTTGGTCATCATGCCTGTAAAGAGAGTCCTTTCACAAGCATGTGGCATGAAATGATTTTTCTTGAATTAAAATCCAGTTATACTGATGGATACACTATTCACAAAAGCCCAGTACTCTTTTCTCTTTTTCTGCTTTGGGCTCAACCTCTTATAATGACAGGAAATCTTATTGATACAGAATATCAATAATGATATTATATTTTACACATATTTACACATATATTGTTCTTCCAACTCTTTAACAATGTGTTCTTGTTGTGTGTTTGTGTTGTGGGTCCTTTCTGGGGTTCAGTATGCTGAAGTCAGCTGCACAAAGAAATGGTATCACAGGTTTGGTAAAAGAACATGAAGAACTTGACTGGCCAACACAGGGCCCAGATCTGAAGACAGACCTGCACTAATCTTTCTCTCTTTGAGGTCCACATCATCATGTATTTAATGTACTCTGCATTAGACAACAGTCTTTTTTTTTACTTTGTAAGGGAATCTGGGTACAAGTGAATAGAGAGGTTGTAAATATTGGGAGAGTGACCACATGGCCTTCACTGTTGATAGGCACCCATAGTAAGTCCCATTTGAACTGTTATTCTGCCTCACCCACTGTTCTGTACAAAAGGTACAAACGTGAAATTTGAGCGGGGGGTTGTTGTGTTCCACCGAGCTGACAGCAGAGGTAATCACAGAGCTGAATCATTGTGGGAGAGTTGCTGCTACAGTCGAAATTATTTGCAAGGTCCAGTCCTGCTTAACCTCTGAGACGGGGATGAAGTCTCATGGTACTTGTATTTCTGACAGCATTTCATTCATCAGGCCTGTGATTCAGGATCACCAACATGCAGTCCATAATCACTCAGGCTTTGTCTGGTTCCGTGTGCTGTAGGTCTTTTTTTGGTTGTCAAAATAATCCTTAGTTTTTGTTCCCTTCTTCCCATGGTTTTCATTAGAAGTTGCATTTGCTAACCTGGTTGCTATGGTGACGAACGCTCTCCCGTGGATGCTGAGAGTGGTTCTGGTCCAGTGTCAACAGAGTGGCCTGGAAGCACTCGCAGTATCTTTGAACAAAGACAGAAGTTCCCAACTCACCCCACACAGGGATTCACATGAGGTCTACTTGGAGCATCTAATGACGAGTGATAAACACTGTAAAATGTGGCTGACAATTTCCAAGAAAAGAAAATGTAAATATTGAATTAACATGATATGGTAAAAATACTCTATATTGGGTGAGCAACTCCCCAGACAAAATTATAACTGTATGTACAGTCGGGTGTGTGAGTTACACAACCTTTCAGTGCTAATTTGAAACAATACCATAGATGCATTGCATTACTGATGCAGTGTGGCTTATTATTCCTAAAAAGAGTGAAAGTAAAGTGAACAATCTTGGTGAAAAACTTTTTTGTGTGTGTCTGTCCGTGTCTTTTTAAATGGGAAATTTGACAAACAACCAATTCACCCTTTTTTGCATTCCTGTTATTCACACAAACAAAAAGTAAACAATGCAATCCCGATTCTCATTTCCTATACTCTCAGCATGTAATTCCTTTTATTACTATGGCAACACAAGCCACAAGCCACAAGCACACAGCAACACAAGCCTATAATGTAGACACAATGTAGACAAAATGTAGACAAGCCAAACGTAAAAAAATAATAACAAAGAAGTGCCTTATCTTTCTCATCCCTCTTCAAGGCAGTGCCGGCGCTATCCGCTGTATGAATTTGTCTGACATGACGCACCCTGAGAAAAGTGCATGGCATGATGATAATCAAACCAAATTAAAGATTCCCTCTACTTGATGGTTTTTCTACTTTTTTTGCTTTTAGAATGGGGCACAGGCTCAGATGAATAAGACACTGAATCAGACACTTTTTTTTGTCTTTTGTTGGAACAAAAGCTTGAGAGAACAAGGGTTCTCTACTTTATTATTTCCACAATGGTGAGAGAGAGACTGCCTTCATGTAGTGGTGGAACAATGGAGGCTTTTTTATGTGATGTGTGGCAAAGGTGTTGCTTTTCATGTTTCCCTGTGTAATGAGGCTGCATTTACCTTGCAAATAGGCGTTTTTTTTAGGTCTCCTGCTCACAACTCACCATCATTCAAGGCTTCCCCTGTGTATGTGTGTGCATGTGTGTGTTCAAGCATGCATGTATTCTGTCTGCTATAGCGGGTGCATATGTAAATGTGTGTGTGTGCATATATGTAAGTACATAGCCTCTTTCTAGTTGCCAGAAGACTTGGCCTCATTCTGAAAGCAAGCCACCATATGTTGACTGGTCTACAGAAAGCCAGAAGAGAAAGACGTCAGCTCAGAGGGAAGGGAATAAAAAAACCAACAGCAAAAATATGGTAATTGCTCAGCTGGTTGTGCATTAATTTTCTTCTTTGACAATAATATGACATAGCTGAAACTCCCATCATTCTGCCAGTGTAGTGCAGAAGTAAACTTTGTGTCTAACAGGACGATGCCCTCAGCTACGTTTAACAAAGAGATAAAAGAAACAGGAGGAGGTGTTTAAGGGCAATTTAATATTATTGTGTTCCCACATATCAGCCTGCATGTACTATATGTATAGCACAGTAATATGAAGTAATGAGGCATGGGAGTCAGCCTCAGGAGAGGCTCCGCCAACATATGCTGTGCTTCACCAAAGCAGTACAAATGCTCTGACGGACACAACACACCACACATCACTTCTTCTTCTTCTTTTTCTTCTTCTTCTTCTCAGCAGTTTTATCCATTTAAAATGAAATCTACTACACAATAGTATGTGTGTGTTTTTTTGGTTCTTTTTAAAATTTCAGAATCCCGTGGAACCCACAGAACAGTCAACCACCAACAATGCAACCCATGTGGCGTTTCACATTCATGGGTTTGAATGCATTCTTTGAATTTGTGAACTGAAGTTTTTTAAGCTAATAGTAACACTAAATTGTTCTTTAATTTGTAATCTGCAATGAGTTGTGCAGTTACTAGAAAATATTGTACAAGTCAAGACTGCCACTGCCACTGCAAAATGTTCGACAGTGAACAAATAACCCACATATCAATGGAAAGGCTAAGATTCTGTACGTGGTTAACTGGGCAATTTAACAGGATAGAGTTGGGTCATAATGCAAACAGTGCAGCAATGCAACAACAAGAGCATAATATTGTTTTATGTGTTTATGTGTGGGATAGCTTCAGTACAATATGGTTGCAATGCCCCTAATATTGGTTTTAATGCTCACTTTTCTGAATTGATAGCCAAAATGTGTCTTTTCTGATATATGATAGATACTGTCATGTAATCAGTCTGGTCAAAGTAATACATGCTGAAGTGCAATTTTCCTTGCTCTCATCTTCTTCATCATCAGTTGTAATATGAAAGAGTACAGTGATTATAAGTGAGAATATAAGTAAGTATACAACATCCATTAATTCTCATTCTGAAAAAAGTCAATTCTGGTCACAATGACTGATTTTGGACTGTTAGGTATGGTATGTAGTAAAGTTATGTATTTGATGCTTTGTTCAGATGAAGGGATTTCTTAGAGGATCAGAGGAGTATTTCAGCTATGAATTTCATCACCACAGTGAGCTGCAGAAAGTAAACAATTGCCTTCATAGTCAAGCACATGGGCATGAGGTAGACTGAACAAAAGCTCTCAGTCCTGTTGTTGCTATTACAGCTTTAATGAACAGGTAAAAGGTGATCTCTCCTGTGGCCACAATTAAAATGTCCTTTTGTTCATTGTGAAAAAAAGGGTGGGGATATGTATTATTCTACAGCTCAGTATCTTTTTCAGAGGTGGAATGGAGACACAACATCTGCACAATATTGTTCTCTGTTCTCTGAACCCTACAGAGTAACACTGGGCCAGAGTATGACTCTTAAAATGGATCACATAACTCGGGTCAGCTGAAGTTCATCGGAACTTTTTTCTTGCCAGGATCCCCAGTCCTGACAAGGATCCGAGTACTTGGATGGGTGCAGGCACAGCACACCTTACAGTTCTGTCAGTGCTACAATGGCATCTTGCCTGCAATGGTGTGTACAGACAGTGGAGATACTGACTTGAGTAAATCCATAGGGAAGACAGAATGGATGGCATGAGACTGTGACATAATCAAAGACAGGTGAGGAGAAGAGAGCATGAGACAGCCACCCTCTTTTCTGTCAGGCTCCTTCCAAAAGGAAACGAGACGAGGAGGACGGCTCAGTCCGCCACCTGGCAAGCCATGTCCCAGCAAGGCAAAGGGTGCTCCAATCTCCCGTCTCATACTAATCCCATCCTTTACAATGACTGGATGCCTGCAAGTGTGATACTAGGCAGTGTTGAATGTTGGGCTTTGGCCTGTTTCAGAACCAGCTCATCCACCTTTGATTTTAAGTTTAGGACCATAAATGACTAATTTGTTTACAGAGTTTATACATTTGAAATAATCATTTGTTTCCTTCCAGAAATCAATGTATATCCTTCAGGGAAATATGTTGACTGTATTTTCATCTTCATAAAACATATGCAAAGCTGACTGCTTTTTAAATCTTACAGACTGAATGTTAATAACCAGCAGCAGGGTTGTCTGTTAGAGTACATGAATATGTTCATTCACCTCCCGCACAATGCCATGTCCTCACCACCAGGGTGCTGATTCTCAGAACACTGTGTCTTTTCAGTCATCTTTTGTGTAATCCTTTCAACTGATGAGGGACCATGTATCTGCATTTGAAGAAAAGAAAATACCTCTGGGCGTTACCTGTTTGTGAAAGAGCTTTTTGTTCAGATTTCTGCCCTCCCCTCCCTTTCAAAGAGAGCAGACATTATCCTGCAGCAGCAGCTCAAAAATAGATGCAGCATCGATGCATTTATTGGTGGCCTCAGCAAACAGGCTAGCACAGCACACTGATGTCAGTTACAGACAGAGCTCTTGTGTGTGTGTGTGTGTGTGTGTGTGTGGGTGGGTGTGTCACAGTCCCAGAGCCTCAATACAACTCAGCAAAAATAATTCACAAATAGTGATAGAAGAATCCCCAACTGCAGCAGCATGCATTCATAATAAGAGGAATGGATGTGCAGGGCCTGTCCCTTCCATGCTGGGCTCTAGTATATAAATGACTGGCTCGTCTCATTCTGTAATGGGAGATTCAGAGCCCCGAAAGCTGATGGTGGAGCCGGTCATTTGTCACGCCTGCTCTCCTCCAACTCTCTGACATGATTGATGCTGGGACCTCCCTCCGCTCTGATCCACCACCCTGCCAGCTCTTGATTAAAAATCCATCCTTGCTGACGTTTACATATTAAAGTTGGTAGTTAGGGCAGTTTTCCATGTGGAAACAAAAGGGGTCTGTGCCGAATGTTATCGATCACCTTGACAATGCATTTGTACTGAGTCTAAATGAGGACAAGAGGAGAATTAGTTGTATATGCTGATGATACAAGATGCTTGTATTCCTCCAGGCCCAGCACATATTATCTCTGACTGATTTGTGATTGTAGCAGCCAGGAGTGAAAAGTTGCAGCCTGTTATTATCTATGATCATTTTCATAGCATATCATAATTTCTAACAGGAATACATTTTTGCTTTGCTATTCATGTGATACAAATATTATCCTTTAGAACTTGACCAGGAAAATCACTAAACTCACAGATGTCATACACATATTGCTGGAATCGCCACAACTGACATTTTCCAAAGTTTTAATAATAATTATCTTCACTATCCATCAAGCATTTCCATAAATGCTCAGATTTGAAAAAAAGAGGCTATTTTTTATTTAAGGTCTTCCATCCCAAACATCAAAGTTAGGCTTTTTCAGCAATACTTTTTCTTCCTAATTCTGCTGACCTATCACTGCAAATAGGAACACAATGAGGATTTATACTAGTGTTTTGAAAGTATTGGGTGAAACAGCTAAATGAGACAATTTTTACACTCACTACAAATCAATCAATAACTTAAGATGTCTGCTGGTTTCAGAGAAAACTATCTTTATGCCCTTACGAGTTTGAAGTTTTACACTAAAATTTTTAATTGATGAAATTTTAACACCGTGTTTTATAGGCAGCAAACACAGTGTCAAAGGGAGTGCAATTCACAAGACTGCTTTCTAGTGACCAGAGCATGTGGCCATTTTTGAAGACAACAGGCAAGACAGCAAATTATAATTTGCTATGATAACGGTGGAGGGAGAGGTCAAGACTTAGCCCATGAAAAATTCAGTCTTTGTTGGTGGACAAAGTTATGGATGGGGTCATAATAGTTGGAAGTGATTACGGCTGGAACAGCTGGTGGTCTTTTAAACTGCATGAGCAGAAGAGACGTGAATTCTGTGAATTGCCAAAAAGTGCCTGAAGGTCGATGGGTTCAGAGATGTTGCAAGTGTTAGGAAATCAGGCTCATCACATCTGAAGAGCTGCAAAACAACTCGGTTTTGAAGATTTCAGTTTCTGTGAAGGGAAACAGTTTCTCTTTCTTCACAGGTACTCACAAACTGAGGCTAGTTGGAAGAAACACCATCCTCTGTGAGGCAGGTATCTGCAGTGAAGTGTATCAGAGTGGGGGAAAAAGTGATTCCATCTGTAAATATACTGATGGATTCATTAAAGGCTTGCTTGCTTCAGTAAAGCTGGGGAAGCTTATTCCATGGTCAGACCTGCAGGTGTATTTCAGAGAGAGAGAGAGAGAGAGAGAGAGCGGCCATTTCCACCTCTGAAATCTAATACTACAAAGAGAGAAATATGACAAATTTGGGCCTGGTTCTTCATGACAATTTTTGTCAGTGTGTTTCCTGCATCCATTCTATTCTGAAACCTCATTTTTGTGGCTGACATAAATGAAAAAAACTGTCCCACAAAGGTGTGTCCTGAAGAAAAGCAGTGCAGTCTTTGCTGCATGCTATGCTCAGAATTCATAGCTGTACATACCAGGGGAACCATGGACTACAAAACATTAAAGTTGTGCTGCACAGATCTAGATCAGTCATGTTACTGACAGATGATACAGACAGATGACGACCGAGGCACAGCTGCACATACACGTTTAACATTACTCATGATAGCACATTACATTTTAATAAGATTTTACATAAACTACGTCGCCCATCATTCATTGCCACATTAGAAATGCTAACGCTTATTTATCAGTTCCTAAAGACACTCGCTGGTTAATCAGTTATTAGAATACTGGTCAACCTCCACAAACGCTTGCTCTTCAGAAGACCTTTCAGAAGACATCCCTTTTCTCAGTCTGTGGAAGGCTCTTCTCGTAGATAAGTATGTCCTACTATTCGTAAACTAAACTTCATGTGAAAAAAGTCAGAAAAAAATGTTTCGGTCTTCCTAGCTTTGTTCTATGAGCCAAAATTTGAGATGCTGGTTAGAGATAGCAGTTCTATTTGGAAAACTAAACTGTAGCTGCTATGATTTCTCGTGGAAATACATAATGAATCCCTCACAGACAACATTTTAAAAGTAACCACTCAGTGTCGTCTATCCCTGATAACGTGTTGAAAACCTCCAATATATTCTGAGCAGATTATTCCATTCAAAGCAGTAAGGTGTCCCAGATACACGTCTCTATAAATAAATAGTTGCCATTGGTTACACTGCTTCTGGAGTCCAAATGAAATTAAACTGCACTATTTGTTTCTGCCACAACATGTTCTCAAAGATCACATTCTCAAAATCTGATCTCACCTGTAAATCTCAGCATCAGTCAATTCACATGTAAAACAGTGTGGTCCTTGTTCAGCAGTACTGAAAACAAAAGTGGTCTGTATATAGCTTGGAAGATGAACTTTTTTCACATCATGTCTGTGACTCTGTTGGATCAGCTGTCAACATTTCACAGTTTTCTGGTTTAGTACCAAATTTATATATCAATATTCTATTTCCCCCCCTTTCAAATCAGGAGAAATATTTACCCTGATTTTGAAAACCATTTCTTTTTTGAGGCTTCAAGGCCCCGACTCCTTGGGTGAGGGGTTCATGCACAAGACTCCACTCCAGGGATGAAGGAATGCTGGAGATGGATCAACTAAAAAAAAGGGAGAAATAAGAATGAAATTCAAGGTCTTTATACCTAAAATGAAAGTTGGCAAAATGTTGGTGGAAAATGCAGCCCTCTCCAACTCTGGAATATTTTACATTAACATGATCTGCACCACTGTCACTGTCTGACGTGTGAATAGAATAGAATAGAACAGAATGCATTTATCTGCATAGCAGTGACCAGTTACGGCATTTCCTGCATTTAGTGCATTTATTTGGCATTTACTTTGTGCATCTCCATAGTGGCATATAGAGTTTAAAGAAATAACATGCATAAGTAATCATTGTCATTAATCACAATTAAAACTAGTTTGAAAATAAATAGTCTTTATTGCACCATGCTCAGAGCTCAGTATCTTTGGATATATATATATACACATACATATAAGATATATATATATATCTTAGTATCATATCTCAGGATATGATTGCACAGTTGGAACCTGAAGGAAGTTCTTTGTTCTTTGATGACACTGTTCAGAACTGTTTAGAAGTCTCAAAGTGTGGCTCTTAATGGACCTTACAGAGAGCAGCAGAGGGAAACAGGTGGTTGCCTGGTTGGGGTTGCGTGTCCTTGATTATGTTTGTGGCCCAATGTAGGCATTGGGAGCTGTATCTTGATCCTGTATCCCGGTCAGGGTTTGAGGTGCTGGGACTTACCACATCTTGTATATATAGTGCAACATTGTACATGTGACAGAAAGGTTGCAAGCCCTGTGTGCTGCATGCCACCTCTTCATGGAGAACATAAAATCTCCTTTTCCACTGTCCAACTCCCCTTTCAACTAAACCCCTTCTTAGTTTATGGGCCCTGTGAACTTCATGAATGCACCGTTGACCATAAAAATACAAACAGACATTCTTTTTGGGAATATCCTTTTCCATTAAGAAGTGGCATCCAGGGGGATGAATGATTATCTTGAAACAAAAGTTTTATTCCACTCTCATTTGGAAGCCTTGAGTCATGCGTAGAGCCATATGTTAACTAAATTAGCATCATGTACACTAGTTTGCATTCATAACCAAAGGAGTGTTAATGCAGTAATATCTTTAGATTCAGATAAGTATCCTCATCTGTGCTTGGGGCAACATTTTAATGTGTGTGCCATCGTTGGCTCCTACACTCCAGGGAAGCCAGCGATTTACATTAAAACAGTTTGTCTTGTTGATTTTGCACAGAGCGTAGAGGAAATCTGTGTATTATTTGAAGTGCTGTAAGGGGGATAAAAGTTTGATTTATCAAGGAAATTGAAAATTTAACACAAAATTGTTGTGTTGACAGACCTAAATCATTACTGTTGCAGAGCTGCACCTCCCTGTTGCTAAAATGGTATGTAAAATAGCAATGACCTTGATTTCTGGTGAGACAGCATGTAATCTTGTTGAGGATGAAGCTATTGCATCCCTCACAAGGTCTGTCACAAAAGTATTCAATTTTCCTCATTACCTCCTAGCAATCTTTACCCCTTAGGACACTACTGGAGCACTCTCAAATTTTGATGGTGATAGGAGGGTTTTAATTTGGGGACTTTTGATAAAAAACATTCTTAATGCCAAGGAGGAACACCTTAGTAGGAACAAAACTATGTCATGATATCAGTTAGGAGTGTCTTCCTGTTTTGAGATGCTTGATGAGTAGGCCTTGATCATTGATGCACTGGTAAATTCAGTCATAAGCTGTCAGTCAGGCAAGCTTTCAGCCTCAGCTTTCAGGTGGACCTGTCAGTCCTGCTACAGTCCGCTTAGATTGTAAACCATTCAACCACTGTCAGGATCTTAATAGCATGTAAATTGTATGTGTGTGTGTCTGTGTGTTGGGGGGAGGGTACTGAAATTAGTCTTTAACCACTCTGTCTTTTGTTAAGTTAAATGGTTGTTTTGTGGTAATGCAGTTCATAACATGATGATCAGACATTATCATTTGGGAGGAATGTCTTTCATTTTTAGCCCATCGAAGCCTTGGAAGAGAGTTGGAAGGTTTCTGTGCTCCCCAACATCAACCCTGATCAGAATACTTTGAGGCTTATAGGAGCCTGGATTTACAGAACATCATGCCTCGAATAATCCCAATCAGCATGGGACAAGAGCGGGGTAACAGATGAACTATACAGATTGTGTTTGCAGCATGTGAGTAGATTATTATTGGTCATCTGTGAGCAACAACATGACATGGCTGGAATGGCCAACACACAGAACATTTGGCATTGGATAATGGCAGATAGTGGGCCCAGACAGCAGACTGGCAACATACTGTCAACAATTATCTAACAGTTTTACAATGAATCACCTCAAGGAATGGTTTTAAGTATATGGTTGAGGTTGAATGGCAGTTTTTAAATATTTTTATATAATATGAATACCAATTGTGTTTTACCTTTAATGTCAAGGTCAATACACTGCAAAACTTTTTTTCTTTCTCTTTCTACAACTTCAAATTACTTTAATACATTGAGACTGGAAGTTAATTCTTTAAAGATCTCACCACAGTGTATTCTGGTGGGTCAGACAGTTATACAGTTGTTATTGAAATATCTTTACACCTAACTTTTCATAATCTACTTGATCCAAATCTTGGTGGTCCCAGTGCATAAAACAGGGAGATTGCATGATGTGATGCAGCCATTTGATTTCTCCAGAGAGGAACTGGAACTTATTTCTGTTGTAATGAAATCAACATTAATGAACCCGCATTGGCCCATATTGGCCAAGGCGCTATATCTATTTCACACCTTAGAAATAGAGTTTGGCCAAAACCAATTTAATGAAAGGGACAAAATTTAATCAAGGTGGCAATGTACAAGGCCAAGCAGGAATATGGAGGGTGAAGATGAAGGTGAAAATGAATATGAGGGATGGAAATATTAGGCAAGTGTACATCTGATATAGCTGTTTAGAAAAGCATAATTTACAGAGTGGTAGTAGAATCATGTATTAGAGTGTATAACTGTCAACACTTCACATAGAATGGGAGAAGGAAGGCGGGATAGTTATTTCTGAAAAAAATATGTATCATTGGAAGTGTCCAGGCTCATTCAAACAGAGAGAGTTTGGTTCTTAAGGTATTTTTAAAACCCTCTCAGAAATCCAAGTATGACAGTACTCTCTGCATCTGCTGGAGAAAGTGGGGAGGCAAACCATATTTTTGGGACTCCTCTGTGTATCTGCTAGAGGGGGGAAAACAATGCCCAACAAGACATGATTAAAAGTGAGTTGCCCCGAGAAAGTAAGAACATATATTTTTCACAGGAGTAGCTGAAAGGAGATAAATATTTAATGAATACACTGCTGGAGGCTGGTAAAAAAAAAAGACTCTGACCAGGAAGTGGTAATCACAGGAGAGTTCGACTTTTAGATGCATGGACTGATTTACAGTTGACATTTTCAAAATGGCCACCATTTGTCAATCATTAATTGGAACAATAAGCTTCAGAGATGACAACGTAATGTAAAGAAAAAAAATCTCTTGTTCTTTCTTTTCGGCACGTGTATACCTTATGATATATACTATGTTGACACTTACCATGAATAGACCTATGGAGCATGATAAATACAGATACAATGTCTGAAGTACATTTTATGGGAAAAGAAATTCTGAAGCTGAAAAAAGTAAAAGTAAAGAAAAAATTAGAAGGCTGCTTACATTGTTGGAAAGTTTCTACATTGATCTTTGATAATATACAATGATTGAGGAGAGGTAAAAACAAGTTAATTAGTAGAAACCAGATTCACAATGGAGCCATCTCTGCCTTAGAAGAAAACCAGTCCTATCAGAAAAGGACTGAAAGCTTTCCTACACTGACTTTCTCCATGGAGAGAGATGGCTTCCAAAGGTCAAAACTACACAGTAGAAATGTCATGTTAAGTGAGGGTTTAATGTGTATAGGTTTACAACCCTAATATATAGAGCTGAGTCAATCTCTTTGGCTTGTTTGTGTGATGGTCCAGGTTTTGTGTGGCTTTCCGGCTCTTCCCTCTTCTGTTTCCTTGCTTCCAGGTGGTGGCAAGAGGCGTGGCTGGTTCCCGACAAACAGACGGGACACACCTGAAGCGAATTAGTAGCAATTGCCCAGCCACTATGAAGACCCAGCTTCCCATGCACTCAGCGCCAGATGATTGCAGTATCATCCCGCGTTTCCTTGGCTAACCACAACCACGATCTCGACCACGACCTTGACCATGACCACGTCCCCGAAGGGTTTTAACCAGCACCGCCAACACCACTTGGTTTGCTCTTCGGGTCATTCCTGCGCTGCCTTTTCACCTAGAGCAGGGGTCTCAAACTCCCGGCCCGGGGGCCACTTCTGGCCCGCGGCCCCCCAACATCCGGCCCGCATCTTGAAGTAAAAAGTTAAATGCAATTTAGCCCTTCAAGTTAATTTTATTTGTTTGTTTTCTACAAGAATAATTTTGCATGCAATTTAAATAAAAACATAATAAATAAATAAATAAATCCAAAATGATTTCACGGGAAGTGCTGATGACATGAAAGAGAAGCGCAGACAAAGAAAAGGTAAATAGTAGGAGAAGACGCAGAAGATGTCGCTCTCCAAACGTAAGTGAAAAGTGGATGACGAACACAGACAATTCCAAGAAAGATGGACATTACAGTATTTTTTGTTGAGTTCGGTGGAAATGCCATCTGCCTAATATGTAAAGAGAAACTTGCCCTTCTTAAGGAATATAATCTCAAGCGACATTACGCGACTAAACACGGAGAGCAGTATGATAAATGCAGTGGAGATGACAGGAAAAAGCGAGCCGAGCAGCTACAAAGAGGACTGTTATCCGAGCAAGAAGTTTTCCATAAAGCTGCTAAGGACAGCGATGCTGCAGTCAAGGCAAGTTACGTGGTCTGCGAATTAATTCCCAGAGCTGTCCAGAGTTTTCAGTCGTGTTATTTTCCTTGTTGGGAGCACATATGTGTGTGAGAAACTGTTCTCTACAATGATCTTTAATAAAAGCAAGTACAGGACAAGGCTTACAGATGCTCATCTTGAGGCTGTACACAGAGTTATAGCTCAGCTATGTGAACAGAAGTGCTGCCAGGTATCTGGCAAGCAATACAGCGCGAATGGACTCCATTTGGAAGCGATTTGTCTGTTGAGTGAAATGTTAAAATAAGTTATTTAAGATTAAATTTGCACAAACTGTTAAAATGTGCATACAAAGCGAGAGTTCTTTTTTGTGTTGTTAATATGAACACCATATGAACATAAGTGCTGTCAGTTCATGAAAGGCTTTTAGTTATTTAAGAATGAGGCCAAAAACATTTGCACTTACTGTGAATTTAATAGTTTTTAATATTATCATACAATGTTTAAAATTGAATAAACCATGTTTTCAGAAATATTTGTGATTTTTTTATTGATACTCTTATCTTAAACACTGAAGTGGCCTCCCACTGAGATGACAGTGCTAGCAGTGGCCCCCAGCTCATTTGAGTTTGAGACCCCTGGCCTAGAGATAATAAAAGAACTTGTACCTTGTGCCTCGGGTCTCCTGCACTTCTTGGTCCACAACACCCACCTCGTGTCAGTTTGTTTTTTTAGTAGAGTTAACTTGTGAGTCCTTGTTAAACATTACATAAATTTATGGGCTATGTCCACCTGAAGCAAATAACGTTTTTCACTAGAATACAAAGTTTGACTAAGTTGCATTAACTCATCACTGATGATGTGTCCCAGCGCATCCGAAGATGTATCTTTCATCAGTATAATCTGGCACAGCCAGTGGCACCCAGGAAGAGGCTGGGAGACAATCAGGAAAAGACTGGTAATGACTGGAGAGACAGATGACAGCCGGAAAGACGGTACCTGGGGCAGGAAGGGGTGGCATCCTGACTTGCATCTTCCATGAGGAGGAACGCAGAAGAAGCTACAGATCGTCTTACTGAGAAATACTCCCAAGGGAACCTGAGGGGGGGCGGGGGGATGAGTTCCCTAACAGGATTGATACAACATTTGACGACCTCGGCAAACGGCTTGACAACAACAACAGAAAGATGCATTTGCAGGAAGGTCTGCAAGAACAAGCATGGCCTGAAGATTCATCAGGGCCACATGAAATGCTTGTTGCTGGAGGGTGTGACACAGCGCACAGGATTGATTCCTGGTGAGACGACGGAGGGGCCCCGCCGGGAGACAACCCACAGAGCCCAGAACCTCCATGTGCCAAGCTCTCCAGCTGCTAGCAAGACATGCCAGCAGCCTTGTATCAAATGGCCTCCTGCCAGCCAGCACGGAGTGTGGCACCAATTCGATGAGGATGCAGCCAGACTCTACGAATCAACAGTAAAGGGGGATGTTAACAGATGGCTCCAGACTATGAGTACCATCATTTTCACTTTTGGAGCAGAAAGGTTTGATGTGAAAGAGGGCAAGTCCAGCAGACCCAGCCACACCATGAACCGAAGGGCTGAGAAAATCCACCGATTGCAGCAAGAACTTCAAACTCTCACAAAACAATACAAGACAGCAAGTGAGGAGGAGAAACCACCACTGGCTGAGCCCCCCAGCTATCCAGGCAACCATTAAGGAGCTTGAGACTTGGCTATCGGTGGTAGACAAGTCTGGATTTCCTGGGAGGTTTAAGGCAGGAATTTATCAGCATGGCGTCCTACCCCGGGAACTCTGGCCTCTGTTGGTGTATGAGGTGGCCCTGTTGACAGTGGAAACCCTGGAGAGAAAAATAAGCAGCTAGCTCCACAGGCGGCTGGGTCTACCCCGCAGCCTCTGCAGCGCAGCACTATGGGAAGACCAACAAACTCCAGCTCCCTTTCAGCACCTTTGAAGAGGAGTTCAGAGTCTCTTGGATGAGAGAGGCTATGCTCTATTGGGACTCCCAGAACTCAACAGTGGCAGCAGCAGGCATCATAGTGCATTCAGGCAGGAAGTGGAGAGCTCAGGAAGGGCTGGACGCAGCAGAATCCCAGCTGAGGCAGAGGGTCTTGATGAGCACAGTGGCAACAGGGTGTGCAGCGTTTGGTGCCTTCCCTCAGCCTTGCTAGGAGAAGGCACACGGCAAGGACAACTAGTCTTGAAGGAGGTGTGGGCAGAACTTGAGGAGCAACAGACCAGCATGACGGTGGGCATGCAGCAGCAAGCAAAGAAGTAGTAAATAAAGCAACTGGACTAACCTCGTGTGAGTCGAAGACGTTTCACCTCTCATCCGAGAGGCTTCTTCAGTTCTGAAAGTCTGGTGGGGAGTAACTGATATTTATCTACCAGGAGGAAGGTGGTGGAAACGATGGTCATAAGACCCGAAACCAAACGACATGTTAGATGTAAACAGAGTCGTTAGTTTTGATGGGCGGTCGTTAACCCTCCCCGCCCTCTCGGGGTTTTTTTGGTTTCACCTGTCTGCAGGTGAGAACGGCGGCTGCACCTCCTTGGGAGGGAGCTGAGAACAGCATTGTATGTGGGTGATAGGTGGTGTCTGAGGCCCCCTCCTCTGTTCAAAGACGGTCGTTCTAGCTTGACATGAATGGCTTCTTTGACCCCTCTCTCAAACCATCTGTCCTCCCTAGCTAGAACGCGCACCTTGTGGTTTTCAAAGGAGTGCCCCTTCTCCTTGAGGTGAATGTGGACTGCTGAGTCCTGGCCTGTGGTGGTGGCCCTCCTGTGCTGTGCCATGCGTTTGTGTAGCGGCTGCTTAGTCTCTCCAATATACAGGTCAGAGCATTCCTCATTGCACTGCACTGCGTACACAACATTGCTTTGTTTTTCCCTTGGAATTTTATCCTTGGGATGGACAAGCTTCTGCCTCAGTGTGTTGCTGGGCTTAAAGTGTACTGGGATCTGGTGGGTGTTAAAGATCCTCCGGAGTTTCTCCGCAACCCCTGCCACATATGGGATGACAATATTATTTCTTTTCTTGTGGTCCTCGTCTTTCTTATCCTCCCTGGGCTTTCTAGCTGTTTTGATAAAGGCCCAGTTTGGATATCCACAAGTTTGAAGAGCAGAGTGAATATGTTTGTGTTCCCTTCTTTTACCATCTGTTTTGGATGGGATATTTGTCGCTCTGTGTTTCAGCGTACGGATCACCCCAAGTTTGTGTTCCAGTGGGTGGTGGGAATCAAACAGGAGGTATTGATCCGTGTGCGTGGGTTTCCTATAGACCCTGATGTTGAGTTCCCCATTAGTTTCAATGTGCACCAAGCAATCTAGAAACGCCAGACAGTTATCTTTGACATCCTCTCTTGTGAATTGGATGTTTTTGTCCACTGAGTTGAGGTGTTTTGTGAAAGGTTCAACTTCACTTTTCCTGATGGTGACCCATGTGTCATCCACATATCTGAACCAATGCCTCGGAGGGTGGCCACTGAAGGTTCTCAGGGCCGCCGCCTCCATCTCTTCCATATACAGGTTAGCTACAATCGGGGATACTGGGGATCCCATGGCACAGCCGTGTTTTTGCCTGTAGAAGCCACCGTTGTACTGGAAGTAAGTAGTGCTGAGGCAAAGGTCAAGGAGGTCACACACCTGTTCTGGTGAGAGGTTGGTCCTTTCTGACAGAGTGTTGTCAAGTAGTAGCTTATTCTTAACTGTCTGTACTGCGTCCCCAGTGGGAATGCAAGTGAAAAGCGATGTCACGTCATATGAAACCATGGTTTCCTCTGGGACCAGGTTTCAGAGGTGGGTCATTACAAGGCAGAGAGGAACAATGTGCTGAAGTTAGCATTAGTGATAAACAGGAAGACTGCTGATTACAGTAGTGCTCACGTGCTGGTCTCATATCGTGGACTGAATTATTAGGAATTGAAAGTCCAACTCAAAACAGTATACTATACAGTGCCCCCCCTCACTTTTTGCACACTTAAGATTGTAGTGGATTTAATTTTAAATGGATAATATTGTCATTATGTATCATTGAATGTGGATTGATGGGGAAAAGTGGCAAAGTGGACAAATGACCCTGACAGCATGAGGGAAAAAAAGATTCTTTGGTCTCATGAGACAGAAGTTGAACTCTGAGCAGAACTCAAAATGCAATGACTTGTGAGCACCAGGCACTGCTCATCATCTGGCTAGCACCATCTCTATAAGGAAGCATGGTGGTGGCAGTATCATGCTATGGGGGGCTTCTCAGTGGCAGGGACATGGATACTGGTCAAAACTGAGGGAAGGATCAATGCTGCCTAGTACAGAGAGGTCCTTGAAGAAAACCTGCTCCAGAGTGCAAGATGATCAGTCTCTGACTGTCACTGAGTGGCCCAGACTTAAACCACCAAACAAGAACTGTGACGTAGCTTGGCGTTCCTCTGCCATAGAGCTCTATTGTCATCCAATCAATTGTCAATCAATCAAATGTATAGAGAGCCAGATTAATTTGTTGTTGGTTTAGGGTCTTTAATAGGATTTCCTGACAAGAAGGAAGATACAGAATAAATCCAGCATTATTATTAGGAAGTTGAAATGTTCTTTATTACTGCAATGTTCACTTTGGGCACTATTTGTCTCTTTGACAATCGGTGGAGTTCTGACAATATTCAACTTGCAGAATTCCCCCTGAAAGTCAAATGACCTTAACTAGGACTACATGTACGCCCAATATTCATAATGGTTTACTAAATAATGACGTGAGTCCAAGGAATAGAATGGGTAAAGTACAAAAAGTAAATGGATTTAGTTGTGCTGAGTTGCGATGACTTGCGATGAGTTTAAGAGAGTTGTGAGATCTAACAGAAAGTCATGTGTGCTGTAAACAGCTGATGACGAATCATCCAACTGTGCTTACACAAAACTGCACTTTTAAGTGTTACCTTGTCTTGTGTAATGTTGGCTTGGTGCAAAATGTTTGTGAATTGAGGTCTGATACTTCATCTGTCTGTCCTGAGCTTTTTTTATGTTTGTTTCTTTGTTTTTTCGGAAAGAGCCCAAGGGAGGCCTTATTACCATGCATCTAATATGTTCACAGCTGCAAATAATGATATCTTAGGTCAGAGCAAAGCAGCACATCTTTACATTGGAGATGCTGAAAATAGAAATGTTCGGGCTAGGTTGAGGATTTCGCAAGTTCGGCTTAGAGCAGGGGGTATAGCTTTACTCTTAAAAGCTGCTCCAGGTTACTCTGACTCAAACTGTAATGTCATTCGTACCTGTAACACCCATGCAAATAGCTTACTGCCTGCATGCTGTAGTCTAAATAGTCTGTGGTTTTGGTGTTTAGTCACAGTGAATAACATTAGAGTGTTATATAAACTCTGAGGATTTGATCCAATTAGCATGTCATGCTGTGAGATTGAAAACAAGCTTTTCTGCAGTGTTTCCACGTTCAGCCAGCAGAGACAAGCTACTGTCACAATAGAAACCAGCAGAGAGATGTTTTGGGCTGCGGAGAACATTGTCTGGATATTAATTACATATTCCAGTTCCTTGAACTTGTCCATTCTCCAGAGACAAGGCATTGTGGGAGGGCTGCAGAGTCAGATTTGAGTCAAACAGACAAATCACACAGAGCCAGGCTCTGTCTGTTATTCATCCTTTACTCGTCATTATTCAGCTTCCTCTGTGGAGTTATCAGCCCCTTTCTGAATTGGTAGCTGACACCTTTTTTGAATCATTTGTCATTCCTTTGGATATTTGTGCCATAAAGGGCTTAAGTAGTCTGGAATTAGTGAGGGAGGGCTGTTTGTTAAATGATCTCCATGCCCCCTAGGGATGTAGACCTCAATCTATTTGGATGTGGGCTGGGTTTATAGCTTGTAAGCCTATTAGTCCCCTCTGATTCAAAAACACCACATTGTGTGTACAATGGTTACATTGATTGCATTCAGTCCTCATTCCACCAGTTGGTTACACACGTCCGTGCAGCCAGATGTACTGGATGTAAAAAACAAACCAATTTAAAGAGTGTGTGTTAATACTACACAGCACACACGGAAACACACACACACACACACACACACACACACACACACACACACAACATAACGGTGTAGTTTATTCTGTCCAAGTGGAGTGTGTTTGTGTTGTCACTAACTCACATCTTTGTAGTGGGGACTTCTTTCATGAGAAGCTTTTTAATAAAAAGACTAAAGGATGAGGGACACTACTGGGTGATGCTTGATTTAATTAATTCATCAGACATTCCAAGAATGATAATGAAATTATCATAATTATCATATTAATAATAATGAAATTTTTCAGATATTATTTTAAAGATACTAACCCAACAGGCCTGAACTTTTTATTAGTGTAGAATTAATTGGATTAATAGCTTGGTCTTGGTCATAATAGCTTGGATGACTTCTGATTTAAATGCTTGATCCTTTGCACAAGTAGTCTTATTTTGCATTTCGGAAACATTCTGTCATTGCCAGTAATGTTAGCTACCCTTTGTTGATGGAATTAAGAATCAAATTTAAATCTACACTGTAAATTCAAACAAGGTACAAAAACATATGAGCCAGTTTCCTAAAAAGCAGAGCTGATGTTAAGTGGCCTGTGATCCTAGCAGTCAAAGCATTTCTTGGTTATTTGGTCAGGTGTATTGTTCCTGATATGCAACCTTTTGGTGAAAATGAAACTTAGGTTTGTACATGCTTTCCAGCATCGCAGTCTCTCTCTGTATTTTCAGAAATAATGAGGTTTAAACCACCTCTGTTATAGATTTTTCGAGTAGCATTAACAGTTTTTTTTGTACTTAAAGTTTACATCAGTAACAAGTAAAGAATAAATACAGCCTGTCAACTTTTAAACTTCTTCGAATAATGAATGTTAATGCTCATCTTAAACTAAGCCCAGAAACTGAGGGAACTCTGAATGATCTCTGTTTCTACACCTTGTCAGCTTCTTGTGTCTTAAGCTTGCAAATTACTCCAAGTTTGCCCTGTTTCCCACATGATTCTAATGGAGCTCTCATTTTTGCTTCTAAACTTGTCAGAACACTGCATGTAACCCCCTGGCTCATCAGATCCAGTGGGGGTCTGTTCCGCTCATGAGAGAACGTCATTCTGGGCTCCTGTTTGGGCAGTGGCCGATCAGCCTCGGTCAGCAAAATGGCCCTGCTATGCCGCTGAAAGATCTGGCTGTTGTGCAACTCAATCTGAATATTTAATCATCGGCTCTCTGCAAACATAAAGGAGCAGGATATTTGGCCTCGGAGGACAAATGTAAGGAACCTGTGGATGACAGGGGAAGCCACAGCCATGTCAGCACTGATTCAGAGGAGGCTGCATTTGGCTGGTGGTTGCAAGCTTCTGCTGTTAGTCTGAGATCAACAGCAAAGCCAATATTTTATGGAATAAACATGGCAATAAGGGGTTGTTCCAGCAAATAATATGCATCTTTTCTCCTTGAAGAAGGAAGCATATTGCCAGCCCCCACAAATATCATCTTGATGAGCTGTCATCTATCCTGAGGCTGAGAGAAGAGCATCTGTATGGCTCAAGCAGCAGACGGTCACTGGAACCAATCAGCAGTTAAAAAAAGAAAAGCTGACATACAGAATCTTTTTCAACTTTTACTTCTTCAGTTCTAAGTTTTCTTTTCTTTCCTCTTTCCTTCTCATGATTTCCCTGTACTGTGGCTGCCAGCCTCATCTGCCTATCACTTTGAAAGCCTTTCTTAAAGTGGCCAATTTCTTAGTTAGATACATGTAAGGTCACCAACTATCACTGAGGCAACAGCTGATGAAAGTATTGCAGTATTTATATATTTGCAATAATATGACCTGTGAGTTATTAGATGAGGAGCTGCAGGCAGCAAGCGGCACACCTTTAACTCCTTTCACTGTGCTCTGCAGACTCAAACCATGTGCAGGATAAAATCAGATCACTGTTGCTCACAGATTGAAGGGAAAAGCCCAGCTATTGCCCTGACTTTATTAAAACCACTGTAGTGCTTGCTCACTGTGGGAACCATTGGGTTTCTACCTGTAATATTGTAAGTTCTTGAACCTTATTCAATAAAGTGCCTTGAGAAAATATATGCTGTGCTTTGATACTATACAAATAAAAGTGAAATGATATCTAATTGAATACCTTGTTTTGCTGACCCCAAAATTCTGTGACCTGTAGCATTAAACCATAACTGCTGCTGCTGCTAGCTGCCCCCAGTAACCTAAGGTGTTAAATTTTAAATTTTATGATGATATTTAATGTCTTTCCTTGAGTCACCTCTGTGTATTAATGGTGCTCTGTGGTTAAAAATAAACAGAAGTCACATTTATATAAAAAATATTGTACATACTTTTTACAGAGAAATTTACAGTGTGTCTGGAGCAGGTTTCATTTTACAGTAACCTAAAAATAGCCAATGATCAACCAGACTCTGGTCCGCTTTGTATGTTATCTGCCAGCAGATGAACGAACCACAGTATTTTGTGGTGTGGTTTTAACATGAATTTAAAAGCCGATGTTAAGGGGAACAAAAATTGGTCTTCAGGAAGATAATCAATCTGTACAAGCAATGTATACTGTAACCCACGGAAGGTGGGAGGAAGGCTTTATCATAAATAACTAGTACACCATTGTATCCCCTTTGAAGTGATACAAAATAACACGTCCACATAAAAAAAATTAAAAGCAACTGACTGCTGATAATGCCCATACTATATAGACAACCATAATGCTGAGACAGACTGACATTTTTTTATGTTTTTGCCTCAGTGCTGTTTTTGTGATTTTTTATGTAATTTTAAATTTTAAATAAATTTCATTACTTTTTCAATGCCTCACCATTTATATCAGGATGTTTTTCATGATATTTTTGACACCTTACTATACTGACATTTTAGATGCCTTTCTATACTTTAGAAATACATACAAATTTTAGCTGATAGCTGCCTATTTAGAACATACACCCCAGAAACAGCACATTGCTGGGTCAACTCTCAGAGAGCATACACGATCACAGCTCTTAACTTGAAAAAAAACATACTTTTCATGTTCTTTATGATTTTTTCATGTTCTACTACACTATTACATATTCTCTGATGTTTTTATACCTTCCTGGTCCATGAAAATGGTCATGATGTTTTGATGCCTTGCTGTACTACTGCTTTTTCATTCATTGTTTGATGCCTTCATTGCTGACTACTTAGAGTACACAGCCCTCAAAAAATGCTATGGAGTTTGACCCCCATGAATGTTATTCTTTTCACATTTTTACAACATACTATACAATAGAAATGTGCAGTCACAACCCAGCCAATCTAAACTGCAAGACCAGAAAGCTACAGTAAATACAAGTAAGTACAACACCCTAATGTTATCACCCAGTAGCACTTCCTCAAAGTTTCAAGTAAATGTCTTCAAATGTCACCTGCCATGAATGGTTTATAAAACCTTACTGCTAATGAAGGAAAACCCCTCAAAAGAAAAGTTACTGGAAGGTCAGCTATGGTGGTGTGGTGGCAGATGGTTACATCCACCCTAAGCCTCCTTCACACTGTCATGTCCACTGGCCTCTGTGCCCTGTGCCCAGTGCTCTTTGTGTGAAGGAGCTGAGTCCCACCCTTGGTCAAACACCAGCAGGAGAAGACAGCTCCATGCCCCACAAACACCAAAACCATATTTTACAATCTGCTAGCTTCGCTCACTGGACTCTCAAATTCCAATACAATTCTCCTTATCCCTGCAAAACTTTAAACTGATTTGAAACAGCAATGAAACAGTTTTCTAAGTTTTAGGGAGTGCTATAGGCCAAATGCTAATAGCGCAAGAGTTTTATGACCACTTCTCCAACCTTGCAGGATGTGTCTTATAGTTTATTGGACAAACATAAGAGCAGCAGGGAGAATCTCCACCCATAGAGTGTTTGTGTAATGAACAAACTAAAAAAAAATTTACAACAGCTTTCAAAAATCAATGAGGGTATCATCTCAAATATATGACAGTCATTCAGTGACAACAACTCACCAAAGTTTGTTCCGCTTAAGAATTCAGTGTTACCAGCACCTTCAAAAGATCCTTTCAACCGTTTTGATCAACACTAAATCTCTTTTAAAACTTTTCCATTTGCAGTCCATTCAGGCAGATTACCCGTCCCACCTGTTGAATGGTGCAGGCAGGTCCCCATGACTCCCCGGTCAAGATTTCCCGAGTTGCTATGTTTATGTAGTTTATGTCTGTTTTGACAAAATCATTGATTATTTTCATTAAAAGGCATAAAAACATAAATACCACCACCCAGGTGTCATCCTGCCCAGTGTCTTCATATAATATGCAGCAAGCCTTGCTCATTTCAAATGCAGACTGTGATGGTCTATGCCCTTTGAATTGAAGAGAGCCATGTATGGCATTTGTAGGTCTCAGCTCTTAATGGATGTGCTGCAATTTACTTTTGAGAAAAAGAAGAGGACGCCATCCACTTCTTGACTGCAGTGCCTCACTTCAGAGACAGATGGGTCCTGTAAATTGGCACCCTAAGGCTTTTTACCAATGAACCAGCACAGCTACAGAAGAAGAAGTGTCAAGGGGATCTTGCTGGTGCCTGAGCCTGAGGCTCCTGGGCTACGCAGTGTTGTAGGAAGACCATCAAGACTTATGTGGCTGGAGGAACATAAAAATGGCATCCAGACCCAAAATATATTACCTTTTCCAACTGTAAATGAGGAGACAATGCAGTACCTGACAAAAATCTTGTCACTTATCCATTTTGTAGAAACAACAGCTTATAACCTGACTTTTAATTAATCCATTGGTTTTAGAAATGGCTCATATAAAAGCTAAAACCCTCCCAAATTATGTTTAATATACTAAAATAAATTTGCTTCACTGAAGAAAGATTGATCATTTAATGAACACAGAAAGATCAGATTTTGGCAAGGCAAAAGTTTTGTCACCTACAGAGAGTAATGTGAAAATTGAACAAATAATTTACTTCAAATACAAAAATATGTTGCATATCATCAGTGAATTAAATAGTGGCACTGTGAGATCCATATTTAATATCTTGTATGGCTTCCATGAGCTTGAAGGACTGCATCCATGTGGTTTGACAGTGATTCATACAATTTATTGATGAAGTCATCAGGAATAGCAAAGAAAGCAGTCTTACATGCCTCCCAGACTTCATCAAGATTCTGGTTTCATCTTCCATGCTCCCTCTTTCATTCTACTAGTGGCGATACTTCATATTTTGGTATCGATCCGATACCAAGTAAATATGAGCCAGTATCGCCGATACGATACTGATACGATACCGATACCGATATGACACTCATCAACAAATAAGGTGGATGCATCATTGAATTGCTAAATCTCAATTAATTTTCATGACCTTAAGTGCTTTTTGTGATGTTTCCTTTTTTATTATTAAATAGTTAAAACCCAGGACAGAATTAGGACAAAGTTTATAATTAAATAGAAAAAATACTTTATTATCAAATGTTTTCAGAAAAATCTTAAATAAAAACTGCAAATCAGTAAAAAAATAAAAACAAACAAGTACTTTTGAGAAACTATAGTACAAAAATTAAATTAAATCGGGGGATTTCTCTCCTCCTCTCTCCGTTTTTGCAGCTCCATGTTTTCTTTGGGATGGTTTTTTAGATGTTTATGTAAATTGGTAGTGTTTCCACTACACCTTACGAGTTTTTTGCAAATCTCACATTTAGCTGTCGTTTCATTTTTGGCTTGAAAATACAGCCACACGGCGCTCCTCTTTTTCCTCTGTCATGTCGCATGACTCATGTGACGGCGCAACATCTAAACACAATAGGGGGGATGGGGAGCAAAGTGTGCCTGCTCTGCGCTGACACAGGAGCGGCAAGTCCGGCGACCTGGCTGTTTCCTCTTTGCCGAAACTGCAGCATTGCAAACAAGAGCGGAACTTAAAGTAAAGAATCGATCTCACCAGGCTAATATCGATCCGATACGATACGGACTTGGTATCAATACTATCCATATTAGGATCGATCCGCCCACCACTACATTCTACCCCAGACATGCTCAATGATGTTCATGTCTGGTGACTGGGCTGGCCAGTCCTGGAGCACCTTGATCTTCTTTGCCTTTGATGTAGAGATGGAAGTATGCGATGGAGCACCATCCTGCTGCAAAATTTGACCCCTTTTATGGTTGGGAATGTAAGAGGTAGCTAATACTTCTTGATATTTTAGGCTATTGATATTGCCTTCCACCCTGCAAATCTCTCGCACACCCCCATACTGGATGTAACCCCAGACCATGATTTTTCTGCCAACAAACTTAACTGTTTTCTGTGTGAATCTCGGATCCATACGGGCTCCAGTAGGTCTCCTGCAATATTTGCGGGGGCTGTGATGTAATTCAACCGAAGATTCATCTGAGAAATCCACCTTCTGCCACTTTTCCAGCGTCCATCCTTTTAACAGGCTGTGGACCTTGGCAAATGCCACACATTTTTTTAATTGCCTTTTGTTTAGTGCTGGTTTCTGGGCACTGATTTGACCATGGAGGCCATTTCAAGACAGAATTCTACAAACTGTTCTGGTTGACACAGGGACTTGAGGTGACCAGGCCTGGTGGAGCTCTGCTGCAGTGGAAAGCCAACAAACCAACAAACGGTCCTCCCGAGCAGTTGTCTTGCGGGGTCTGGGGGCTTGTCAAAAACATCTCCAGTCTTTTCATATCTTTTTCTTATTTTTTGTACTTGACGCTGAGACACATTGAAGGTGTCAGCCACCTCAGCAGTGGATCTGGTCTTCAGCCTCTTGATAGTCAACGCTTTGGTCTCAGGGTGAATCTTAGGCACGTTGTCAGAGGTCAAGTTGCAGTTGATGTGAAGGTCTTGTCGTGGAAACTTTTCTATTCTGCCAGGATTCTGTTTCCACCGGGTTCTTTTCTACACAAAGTAAAGTTGAAGCTGTCAGGAACAAAGATTCTTAGAGTCCGGAGTCAAGCTCAAAAGTCTTTACTGGTTGCAACACAGGATGTCACTCAGCAGCCCCGCACGTGTGCTGACCTACAGAGTGGCATACAGAGAAATAAAGAACATGGTTTTTATACTTTTCTAAATACATGAGTGTGTATTACAAAAGGCATACGTGACTAGAGACATGTATCCCCACATATGGGAGCTCAAAAGCAGGAAACCCTTTGGAAAATCCCTTACAGAACAGCAGAAAACAGGAAACTCCTTACAGGATTAAAATATATTTTTCAGACATCCTCAGGTCATCGTGACCCTCAGGCCATTGTCTGGACAGTAGAGGTAAAAAGTTCACAGGTGCACATGCACTCATAGTACATTTACCATTACAGTCTGGTGTGCTGGGATTCTTTTTATACACACCCACTAATTGATTGATCAATTATTGATCACAGGTGAGTAATCTGGCTGTAATCAGGGATTGGGTGCATCATATGACAAGGTGACAAAACTTCTGTCTTTGCAAAACCTGACGCAGTGGGCTTTACCACGCCGTGAACGTTAGAATGCTTTTCAGCAGTTTCATTTGGCACCAAAACATTATTTCAAATGTTTGGGATTGAAATTAGCCATTTCTTGTAAAAAAAAATTATTAGACATATATTTGAGGGGCACTTAAGGTCAACTTGTACCCAAACGACAAGACTTTTGTCAGGGACTGTAGTGCCTCAATTTCTTTGCATCTCAACATAGAAATCAGTATTTCTCACAGCATCTACCCACCTGCTCTGCCATCAACAGCTGGGTAGAGCACACAGGTCAGATTTCATGCAATACAAAAGGTGATCCTGTGACATCTCAGCCCAAATGAAGTTGTGGATTTAGGGGGAGGGACAGAAAGAAAGTGTCTAACTCATCTGAATAGTGGGAACACATAGATGGCAGTCAGGCTGACTGGCTGGTGGTGCTTTTTCAGCAAGGTAATGACGCATGGTGTTTCCTGTCTCTAAGTGTGTGTGTGTGTGTGTGTGTGTGTGTGTGCTTTTGCATCTTGTGATAACATAGAGAGAGGATTCTCTGCAGTCATCCACATGAAAGTGGATGGGGGGTATCAAAAAGTGGAAAGAAGCACAACATGAAGACAGCCATGGTAGAAGTAAAGGATGCAGAAGAGACTAAATGAGTGCATATGGACACTTCAGCAAGTGATGGAGATGGGAGAGAGGGTGAGCTCAGGGGGAGGTGGAATGCCTGGGTAAAGAGTGAATAGCTACTTTACTTCTGTCTTCAGACCTCCAGCCGGAGCCCCCTGCCCTCCCTCACTGAGCTCCAGGAGAGGTGCTTGGGCATGGGCCTTTTACACACTGACAGACCTCCTGCCTGGATACTTTATCATGCAGACAGCACCAAGGGGAGCAGACAGGGAAGAATGCTCTTCATGGACAGTAATGAAGAGACGTTCCCTCCATATTTTTCTTTTCTTCTTCAGATAGATATCCACACCTTGTATACAAATAGATACTTCATCAAAATGAAATAGAATGCCATTGGTAAAACAACAACAAAAAAAATCTTCTTTGATCCATGATAACATGTTGAAATAATGTCAAAGGCAGAACATTAATTAAGTACTGACTGATAAGCACTTCTTAATTGCTTGTATTCTCCATTTTACATTCCACATTTCAGGAAACATTAACCTTATGTGTTACAAACACACAGTGCACGTACATACAGTTTACAGTGCACTATTATATGTAAACTGTACATATATCTAGAGGTGAAATACTAAGTATCATATCTCATGTTATATTTCCATGAATATAGGTGAAAATGAAAAGCCAGGAATAGCAACAGATTTTTTTTTTTTAAGAATTTAACACATAATTTTGTTTACTTAATTTTCCAGACTTTGTATGACCTTCCCAATCAGTCTGAAGTTAACACCTTTTATTAACAAGAATAATACATGTCACATTCTATTTAATGGGAAAGTGGTGTCAACCTCTCATACCAACATTAGTCTGTGAGAAAGAAGGAGACTTTCCAGGAAATCAGCAAATGATCTACCATCAGTGCCCCACCCCCATCTAAACTTACACTACAGATAAAGAGAATAAATACAAGAATGTGATTTAATTTGATTTGTCTCAAATTCATAAATCATACTGAAACACATGAAACATAAACAAATTGTCTTAAATGACAAAAGTCTTAAAATGTCATCATGTGAAATTGACATCACAAACAAATATCAAACGCAAATGTATGAGAAATGTGTGTGTGTGTTTGTGTGTGGGTGTGTTGAGGAGAGAAGCTGACCTGCTAATTAGCAACACAATTACATGCAAACTCCTATTAGATCTGTATAAGGCTACATACAGCACAGACACACAAGTCTGCTTCTGGGTTGGGTTGCCAGGTACCACAGCACTTCTTCCACACAGAAACTGTATTTAACATATAAATAAATATAAATATTTATTTGATTTGTATCACTGTTCGTCATCAGGAACCATCATCAATCAAATCAGGAAAAAGAATGACAGAAAAACAGAGCCAGCAGGGGAAGTCATGTCTTTCTGCAAACCAGCCTTTGTGTTTGCTCTCCAGCAAGTCAAGGTGTTATGAAAGCAAATACTGACCTCCCACGCCTTACCCAGAGAGCCAAGATGTTGTTGACATAATCATATTTTCATGCACTCTATGAAAAAGTAAATGGAATGCATTTATTGCATCTTTTCAAACACTTACACATTACACTACAAGCTATTCACACACACACACACACACACACACACACACACATTCATGCAGTGCTTTCTAGGCAGTCAATCACACATATCTTACGCACTGATATACATCAGGGGCAGTTTAGGGTTCAGTGTCTTGCCTAAGGACACTTCAACATGCAGAATGGATGAGACCACAATCAAACCATCGACCTTCTAGTGGACGACTTGCTCTACATCCTGAGCCACAACTGCCCAACATGATTGCCATGCATGACTCCTTCTGTTTAAGACTTCTGTTCTTTACCAGTGGGCTGGCCAGCCACTGTATCACCCATCAGTCATATTAATCATGGGGACCGACTAAAAATCTTTGGCTTACGCCACTCTCCAGCCTCATTAAGGAAACACTAACCGCAGCAGGATGACATCAGAGACTGATAATAAACCCCAGCTGATACACACTCTCTCTCTCTCTCTCTCCTCTACTTCTCATTCAATTAAGAATCTGTGGAGGAGATAAATAAGACAATTTCCAATCCTGAATTCAATACCCATAAGGAGAAGTAATGTGCATTGACGCTTTACAAGGGCCACTTGGTCCTTGGACTACATTGACCCCTACCTGCATTGTTACTGCATGTACCTCATGTTATGGAGTTTAGATGTATGTGTATTATGTTCGTAATTGAACCCCCAGTATGATGGTGATGATAGTTATGAACTCCTCCACCCTTCAAAATAAACTGCATTGATTTACTTTGTCTGTCGACTTCTACTTGTTTCTCTAGTCTTTATTTACACAACAATCACCATCTATTACACCTTCTGTGGCTGCCCTGACTCTGAAAAGGAAGCCCTGTGGTTGCAATAGCTCCAGGGGGTACCTAGCAAACAACACTCCTGAGATAAGCTAAGCTGTATCGACTGCAGGAGAGTGACTATTCACTGAACACACCATGTTAATCTTTTGGACTTTTTTCAGTGGAGGGGATCAAGCTAAGCGGCCTTGGAGATGTTAAAAATGAGCCTGACACTCTAAATGGCATATACTTCAGAGGTAATGTGTTTGGTAGTTAAGGCGGTGACAATGACTTATTCTCCCTCTGTCCTCAGCGAGCCAAGGCGTCTTCCTGCACTGCAAATGGACCATCTGGACTGCCTGTTATAGCTCTGAAGCAAGACTTGACCATCATTATTTAAAAGGGTTTTTTGTATTTCTATATAGAGAGAAAAGGCAATTTCCTCATTAAGGCTGGAGGAGATGAAAAAGTATGGGGTTATAAACAGACCTAATGGGCAGAAATTAATGAACTGTTGGAATCAGAAAAAAAAATAAGATGAAAAACAAAAAGCCTTTGCAGCTGAGAATGAGATGAGAAGAGCAGTAAGGAAGCAGACTTGACAGCTGTATCTTCCTGTGCAGAAAAATTGCAGCAATTTCAGAAGTCATTTAAAATTCTGACAGCCCCGTTGTAAAATATAGATCGGTGCAGGTATTTTGGAACTTTTTTCCTTCCCTGAAACCTTTTAACCATGTGTGAAAAGGTATTTGGTTTCCCCTGCCTTGCTCCAAGTGTGTGCCATCTAATATTAGTATTTGTATTAATTATCTTAAATTAACTGTCAGAGAGCTTAATTAGCATTGTTAATGTTGTGTGGCATAAGCACTGAGTGGTGGCTGAAAAATGAGACAAAATATCTCAGACTCGGCTCCATAGTAAGTCGTCAAAAAGAGTTAATTACACTAATTAATAAAACTTTGGGAGAGAGACTCATTTAACAAAGAAGGAGCGAGGCACAGAGCTGAGACACTCGCTGAAATACTCTCATCATGGTGACTGAGAGGACGCCAACTTTTTTCATCCTTGGAGTGTGTCACGTTCCCCAAATCTCAGATGCAAGGGTCCTCCAATTTGAATGCGTGGGGGTCAGGGGACAGGTGTCTGCTTATTATTTCAGTTCGCTGCCTCAACCATTGACTGGATGAAATGAGAAACATAAAGGAAATGTACGAATAAGCACAAGCACTTGGTGGATACATGGGAACAACAAAGGAGTGGACATGTCTCATCAAATACAAATGGTGATACTGCAAAAAATCTACAACAACTCTGTTGGATGTACTTCAAAACACAGTTGATTGCAGTCTGAGATTTATATTTATTCTTTTTCTATATTCATTTTTCCCACATTTGATTGTTTCTTTAATGGTATTCTTTGTACACATTAGCTGCACTGCTCATGAAATGGCAAAAGCGCACCATCCGTCAGTCAGTCCATGAATTTGGACTAGACCAAAAAGATCAAACAAATATCGATGGAATATACTGGAACTTGGTACAGAGGTTCATGCTTCTCAGAAGATCAATCCTACTGACTGTGTTCAGGCAATTCCCAGTTTGAGACCAAAGAAGTACATCTATATATCATTCATTACATTTTCAAACACCCTTTAATCCAGCACCACCATGAGGTCGGCAGCCTTGGTTGTGAGATGTTTTGAATATCTCAAGAACTGTTACATGGGTTGCCATGGAATTTGTTGGAGACATAACAGGTCCACAAAAAATTATGATGTTAGGTCAACCCTAAACATCAGCTAGAGCTGAACTTGGAGTTTAGTGAATGTTAGCATGCTATCAGTTGAAACTAAGATGGGGACCATAAAGTCTGCTAATATGAGCATGTTAGCATTGTCATTGTGATCATGATGGCATGCTGATATTAGTATCACTGCCCCTACATGCAGCCTCACAGTGTTACTTGCTGAGGTGGAGAATCTCAGATTAGTTTTTACATCACAATATTACTTCAAATATATTTGACTCTACTGACGTTTTGTAGAAATCATTAAAATTTTTTCATGCAGCACCAATTCACAACATATCTGAAAGCACTTAACAGAGTACGGTCAAGACCTGACAGCATTGGAGAGAGGAGCGTGTACTTGGTGACAGTGGAGAGGAACAACTTCCTTTTAACAGACAGAAACCTCAATTTTCATAGAATTTTCTTTTAACCCCCAAACTAGGTTTGAAAGAGCTTTCTTTTTAAGATTCCTATTGTGTGAGTTAAACTGCCGAGATGCTGGACCCTCATTTCTGGCATGTTACATTTTCACATCATATATAAAGAAAGGCACTGGCCCTAAATTTACAATAGCCTTAATTTTTGCTGTACCAAAATGAAACTTGGACCATTCCTGCTTCATCAATTTTTTGTCTTTTTGTTTGGAATGTATAGGGTATCTTATACCCTATTTGGTTCATTTAATCAGGACTGGGGGAGCACATTTTTGCATTATGGTCACACAGACATTGACCTTTTATAAATGAACCAAGTGGAATAAAAATGAAGTCAACCTCACTGATTGGGCTGTTTATTGATGCCATTCAGCATTGTCAGGATCCTACTGGGAAAAATCAAATTCCGGTGACTGACAGCAAGTCGGCAGGTCTCCACCATATGTTCTCTACTCCCACATAGAGCTCACAAATAAATAACTAATCATATGCTTTATTTGAATTGTCATGCTGCAAATGAACCACATGTTAAAAATAATGAAAACTGGATAAAGGAGGAAAAGTGTTTATTGAGTGAATATGGTGGATGAAAAAAGACTGCAATTTTAACTGCTTCTGACTGATTGAGCTCTGCACATGTGCAGACGTTGTGTTACCATGGTTACTAAATTTATATTGTACCACTGTACAATATCACAAAAACGTTTGAAACTGTCATTTTATGTTATTTTTATTTTATTTTTTCTTGCAGACATGAACAAGCTTCATTGACCAAGGTATTACAAAAGGCTATGGAATATTTTGCTTATCAAGAAGATCCCCACTTTCTGTTCTCACATCATCAAACCATGACCTGGATAGCAATGTCTTTGAAAATGTCAGAAGTATATACAACAAGCTCATTGGACTTCAACACAACACAAATCGAGCTCACACACAAAACCCCACCACAGATAGACTGACCTCATGTAATAATAACAGTAATTTTTTGATCAATATTTGACCATTATTTATCTTCCCAGGAGGGGAGGGATATATAATATTGCACACTATTGACTTTTATTCATCATTTAGTTTTTTTGATGCAAATTATAATCATGTAAAATCTTTGTGTGTGTGGTTATGTTTTATCCTGCTATGTGTAGCACTTTCAGCTACATGTTTGTTTGAACATAATACATAAATAAAGTTGAGTTGAAAGAAGGTAGAGCCATACCACCAGTAACAGAGGGCAGTTGGCTGCTTATGCAACCTTTCCTTGAAAAACAGATGGATGTGCTTGTGACTTGGCACAAGGATTATCTGTGGAAACTGCTATTTCAATGACTGATCAGACAGTGTGAAGGACATTGTATGAAGTCACTTTCAATGGATGTTGTGCAAAAATAGTCCTGTGGACAGCTGAGCTGTGGATCTCTGCTGTTTGTCCAGAGTTACCTCTTGGCTGCATCTCTGATCAGTGCTCTACTTGTTGGGCCTGTGAGTTTAGGTGGACGGCCGTGTGTCTTGGTAGGTTTGCAGTTGTATCATACTCTTTCCATTTCCAGATGATAGATTGAACACTGCTCCGTTAGATGTTCAAAGCTTGGGAAATCTTTTATAGCCTTACCCTGCTTTAAACTTCTGCACAACTTTATCTCTTACCTCTCTGCTGTGTTCCTTGGACTTCATGATGCTGTTTGCTCCCTATTAACAAACCTCTGAGGCCATCAGACCAGCTGTATTTGTACTGAGATTAGATTACACACAGGTGGACTCTATTTAGTCATTAGGTCAACATTCAATCATTCAGCAATCATCAGGCAACTTCTGAAGGCAACTGGGTGCACTCACAGAAAAGGGGGCTGAATACTTTTGCAAACTGCACTTTTCAGTTTTTTTCTATCTGAAGTCATATATAATTTTCTTTGTACTTCACAATTTTTTGCCACTTTGTGTTGGTCCTTTCACACAGCAAAGCACAAGGAAAATGTAATCCCAAATTTTCCAAGATGAATTTATAATGCATTCTGTGTCCCTGATGAGCATTATGCCTGTATCACTATCAGCATCCACCCATGCATCCATCCCCATCCACCTGGGCAGAAATAACTGCAGCAGCAGGCACACCAGAGGTGGACTCCATCTCACCTGTCACATTCATCATGCTGGAAGTGCTGCTAAAATACCAGTGAACCCAATCATGCAGCAAAACACTGAAACACAAAGTAATTATGTTCTACTCTTTCCGCTGAAGGTAATTAATCTGTAGATTCTCATTAAAGAGATACACAGCCTGTAGCCTGAGCAGCTGTGAGTCTATCACACACAGCTCACACACACACACACACACACTTTTATTTATTTCCTTATATTGTGTATTCTATTATTATATATTATATTGAGTTATATTATAGTAAACCTCATTGCTGGATCCAGAAGAAGAAGAAGAATGAGGTTTTTTTATGTTATCTTGTGAGCATTGACATGGTGTCCCTCAATCTTTCTTACTTCAAATCTTTATTAATTTTCATATATGGAGATATAAATCCAAATGTGAAATTGGCTGCAATGGCGAAGAAATTCTCTGAATCCGGAAACTGATCTGGATCACGCCTAAAATTTATTGTTTTTTAATTCTGAGGAAGAGCCACATTCATTAAAATTTCAGGAAAATCTGTCCATTGGTTGTTTTGTAATCTCTCTAGGAAAAAAACAATCACATTGAATAAATACAAAAGAACCCCAAAACACTGACACCTCTGCAGTGATGATTAGCCTCCCATCCTGCTTCTGGTGGTGCTGCTGGTGCAGCCTAAAAACCCCCCTCCCAACCGGTTGGATATTTCTCCCCTTTGAAGAACATTAGGATAAAAAAAAACTGTATTGAAACTTAGCATGTAAGGGGATAAACAAAAAAGACTAAATGTAAACAAGGCTCAAGACATGATACACTGATGAGGAAGTAGCTAGCGCCGTCATGCAGGCCATCTGTAACGAGATTCGTGCACTCAGGTCGGATCTTAAAAGTGAAATGAGTGAATTGCGACTTTCCTTTTGTAATGACATGAAGAAGGAGTTGAATGAGTTTAGAGGAGAAATCAACTGGAAACTCTAGGAAGTTACAGGTGAGCTACAGGCTACCATAACAAGACTGACGGAGGCTGAACAGTGCATAGCCATCATTGAAGAATGGGACATGAGAGCAAAGGAGGCTCTCACCCTGGCACTAAAGAAACAAGAGGCTCTGCAGGCTAAGTTAACCGAGCTAGAAGCATGCTCACGCCGGAACAATCTCCATATATTTGGAGTACCAAAGGAATCAAATGGGTCCAATCTGTCGGAGTTTGTGATGAAGCTAATACAATCCGAAGTCGGCCCACTGGTCACAGACATGGACCTCAGAATACAGCGCTGCCATCTGGCACTTGCCCCAAAGCCTCCCCATCATCACTGGTGATTTGCTTCCTCGAGTTCAAAGTGAAAGAACAGGTATTGAATACTGCATGGTGAAAGAAAGATGTTGGCTACGAAGGGTAAAGGATTTGTTTTGATTAAGATTACTCTCCCGAGATATTGAAGAAAAGAAAGGCATGTGTGGGGATATTGAGAGAGCTCAAAGCCAAAGGAATCTGCTTCCAAATGCCACATCCAGTTAAGCTGAAGGTGTTTTTTGACAGAGGCACCCAGGTCTATGAGATCGTGGCAGAGGCGGCTAAAGAACTGAAGAAGAAAGGATTCCCTTTGGAAAATGTTAAGGAGCCAGCGTTGAAGCAGCGGAGATTGGAAACGTGAGAAGGCAGGTGCAGATTGCTGGAGACAGGTAGTGGACCACGGGCAGATAAGAGGACTACAGAGCTTTCAGCATGCTCCACCGGGAGCATCTGTTACTCATGAGTGCAACGCCTGGGGGTAAACATCTCCACAGTATCGCGGGGTGAGTGGCTGGAGCCCTGTGCCTTTATAGAAGGTAAACCCAGAGACTGTTAATTGAATATCATCGTGTGATGTGGGACTACTGCCCCCAGCTTGGACCCACTTCTTTAACACTGGGCTTTCAAAAGAAAAGTGTTAGTAACCCTCATGTAAAGTCGATGACTTATTACTGCACTCTGGTCAGTCTACCAGGAGAGTTAATACTATAAATATCCAGATTTGTTTAAGTTTAATCCTATATTAAGAGTTACATATTATAGTTTTTCTCTTTCTACCTAAATCTACCTAAATTGGAATCATATAGGCCTACCTAAGATGATAACACTTGGGCTTTTGAGTTTTTGATTTTGGGTACTTAATATGAGACTAACAAATTCCTCAAACTTACTTATGTTGAATTTTTATACCTAAAAAGCTTTTGCAATCTAATTTTCAGGGAATTTAATTTTCTTTATGCTGTTTATTCCTATCCTTATACCTGTGTTTCTCTCTGCCAATTTACAAAGAGACTTAAAATTATTATTTACTGAGCTTGATAATTAGGAACTTTATACTGGTCATGGGGAAACTGACTTATTACAGAAAAATTGTTGCAGAAAAGAAATAGAAAGCCTCACAAATATAATTTATATTCTTGATATAAGATAAATGTTCAAAAAAATGCAACCAGTACATATACAGTACGTCATTACAAACACATAGAGATAGAGATAGCATAGAGATGCTGTGCAACAAACATACACTCTGTTTCATACACTTCATGGTGATAGATCTGTTGATTCTATTTCCATCACATGCTCTCAGACAGGCGGCATGAGCATCTCTATTGCGCCACACACCTTTCAACTCTGTCCCTGCTCTCTGATCAGCAGGTAGAGGGACAAATTTACTACACAAAGGGAGACAAATTCATGTACACAGAAGCACACACACACACACACACACACACACACACACACACACACACACACACAAACTCTCTCCTGTACTCCTCACCATCATTAAGACCATGATGTAATCTTTGGCAAGGCAGCTTGCAGGCCTGATAACACCAGACATAACCACTTCTGATCCCTGAGCTTCCCTTCGTTCACTCTCTCACTAATGCCCCCCCCCCCAACATACACACACACACCTTCACTTCCCCTGACACAGCGGCTGCCTTCTTTTCCTGACACAACCACCTTTCCTAAAATCACTGAAGATGTGCTTCAAAAAGCCACCAAGTCCTTTTTGGGTGTCCAGGCACATGTTGGCATCAACATTTGCAACATATTGCATCAGCACACAGATGAACACACTATGACTGGGGTGAGGGGTGATAATGTGTGGTGCTGTTTGTCACAAACACAGTCACATGGCTCAGGGATCCACGTCCTCTCTTGGGGTTGCCTGTAACTGAATGTTACACCTGGTGCTTCTTACTGCTGGCACTCCCTCACTTCCCCACCTTCTTTTCTATTGTTATTGCATTGTTGTCAGGGTTGTCAAGGTCAAATGGGTGCAACGACACTATTCTACAGTCACTGATTTCAACAGGTGGGATGAAACAATACTGGAAAAAAATGCATCTGCTAAGTGTTTCTAAATATTATTGGAATTGAAAGTGAATCCATATTCTTTTTATTATTAAGAAAATTAGTGAAAGCACAGGGTCAATCACCCTGGGTTTCAGTCACCTGACCGCTGACAGTTGTTGCCCCTGGAGCAGTGTACAGTGTCTTCATAACCAACAGAACCATATTCCAGAGTTAAGAAGATAAAACCCTAAATTACAGTATCAAAGTGGTAAACAAACCTTTGGCTGACTGAAAAGACACTGAAATGCTAACTACAGTGCTCTGTGTCAAACCCTGTTACTGAGTTCACTTAGAACCTTCATATCAACTTGCTTCACATGAGCTGCATGAAGCTGGAGATTGCCAGTCTTGGACTTCAGCAATAATTTCAGCGTAATACATGAATGAAATCCTCTGGGTCTAATAGAAGAGCTTTTCACATGGAGAGGCATCCTTTAAACTAAAACTCACAATCCTCTACGGAACAGCACATCCAAATAATAAAGTGCTGCACACTCCCCACAAACGCTTCTGAAGTTAATATGTACAGCCGATGAGAACAGCTAATACACAGGCTCTGGAAATCTGATCACATCCTGCCCATTGAAAACAAAACTGTCAGGATCAGTTTGATCATCTTCCTAAATATCTGTGAATTAAATTATTTGTTGTTTTTGAATAAAATCCTGTGGACTAGGGGAAGATCATGTAGGGAAATACTGGACTTTCTGGGTTGCAGAGATGGGCCACAGTCAGGGAGACAAGATTCAGATGGAATGGCAAATTAGACAATAACTTTTCCAAAACAAATGACAGAGGCTGTGTTTCCCTTCTTTAAAAATCCCCAAAAAGCTTTGCACAGCTTTTTGTGATGCATCTTTGTGAAGTTTAAAACAAGGTGCTACACTTTGAAATACAGGCAATGTATCTTTATCCTATATTTAACAACTGGCTTCTCTTTGTATCCAAATCCAATCCACTCGTATCCAGGTTTGTCAGTGATGCTGAGATTTAAACCCACTTTGACCTGTGTAATCAACCCATCAGGGATCAACTGTGTACAGCGCATGGAGGCAACACAATGGCCAAAAACTCTGGTATGCACTTCAACCTCGAACCTTGAACCATGAGCTGTACACACAGCCTCTGTATTCACTGTTGCTTGCTAACACAAGTGCCATCATGAAGGTGGAGGAATTCAGTACATTCTGTTTTGGAGTTGGCCTATCTTGCTTTTGAGGCATTTAAAGAGTGCTCTTGAGAATGATTGGGAAATTTCCATTCTTTATTTATTTAGCTGCACTGTCTTTTGATTCTGCAGCCCACATCTAAATCATGTGTATATGTAACCATGTTAGTCCTGTAGTCGACTATATGATCTGTTCAGCCAGGTAATGTAAGAGAAATATACAAGTGTACAAATATAAACTGTTGGCTGGAGTCTTTCTTTAACCTTCAGTTAGTGTTTGAGTCCTGTTCAAACTGCAGAGCCTTCTGACGTGATGTCACAAAACATGGCAGAAATGAAGGGTACCAAAGGAGCCAGGCTTTGTTTGCTTTGCGGTGAGGCATCTGATGATGGGAGCAGATCACATCGCATACACATCATCTGTCACCGCATATTAGCAATCAGCAGCAAGTAATTGCACTTAATTACTGGAATGCCTCAAGAGATTACACCACATACATCAAGGATACATGTAGACACACATACAAGGCGCAAGCATTCCTCTGGCAACCTGAGTCAGAAAAATTACTTCAGTGGTAACGAAGGCAGTCAGGGCTGAGAGAGTGCTGCTGGCAAGCACATAAGTCAACAAAATGGAAGGAATTAGAGCAACACATTAAACAAAGTCACGGCCAGGTTTCTCAAGTGCATGCATGTAGTGAACACAGTTTGGCTTGACTTGGTGAAACCCATGCATTAACCCCCCCCCCATTTGATTATGTACTACTTGATGTGAGCTTTGCTCAATGTATGAAACACCTGCTGGTTAGTGGCACATCTGTTGCACTCAATTACATCACTGAGTGTGTGTGATGGAGAGAGAGAGAGAGAGAGAGGTGCATATGACTTCCTGAGAACCTGTTAGATTTCACACCTCCTTGACTGAGGACACAGTGAGGCTGAGTGAAGTCACTTCATCCATGCATGATATCCATGTATAAGAGGAGCTGTGTTAAAGTAAGATTTAGGTAAAGTACTGGTTGGGCTGTAAGTTAAGCTTAAATGTGGTTCATTTTTATCTTTCCTATGCATGCCAGAATTCATTTTAAAATTCTTTGAACTGTTTATAAAGCACTAAAAGATTTTACGCCTGAATATATCACAGCACTGCTTGTCATATGAGCCAAGGAAACCTCAGGTCTTCTGCCAGTGGCCTCCTTGTTTTCAGCTCCAAAACACTGAAATGTCCTTCCCAGCAGCTTCAGAAATGCCCCAACACTTAGTTCTTTCAAAAGCAGATTAAAAACTTTTCTTTTTACAGCCTCTTTTTAATAGGCAATTGTTAGCACGATTCTTTTGTTGGGAGCCCAAGAACAAACCGGAGAAGTCTTCAGTTCACAGCCAAAGTATTTATTATGGTCACAGGTAAAGTATGGCAGCACTGGGCTCAAAGTGACATAGATCTCACAGGATCTTAGTCAGAGTGAGCCCTGATCTTTGGAAATGGTTCACATTTATCCTCCTGGGCTGGGTGACGTGCACATGACCAAATGTAATGGGCCAGGTCCCTGGGACGTGGGGAGGACAACCGATGTCCTTCATCTGCCTCTTGCTATGCAAAACATTTTAACCGGTCATGTTATGTTATAGTTCCAGACCTTACAAGGACATAAATTGTTTGAAAAGTACAAAACAATAGGTTCAGTACAGAATAAGGATTCATGATGTCTTAAAACAAAGCCGATTATAACACTCTACTGATTTTGAGTGGCTTTCTGTATGAAACTCTATAAATAAATTGTCTTCTTTGTTATACAGTATATGTATGTATGTGTGTTGAAGTATTAAAGTTGTATTCTGTGGGCTTGCAGTCTTGATTGGTTTCAACACACTGGAGATAATTAAAGGTGATAATTAAAAGGTGTGTTTTAATAATCCAGTTCCCAGAGTGGTATTCAAAATGGCATGTTATCTGCACTGCACTGGATGCAGCAAGCACACGCTGAGGAACTGCTATGACAAGAGAACAGTTGGATGACCTGTTAGCAGCGCAGCCAGACAAACTAAAGGCTTTAAGCACAACTAAATTAGTATCGCCTTCATTTGTCAAGAAAAGTTTATTTGCTTTGAATCATTGCAAAATTACCTCAACTTGCTTTCTAAAATTCAGTAGCATGAAGTAGGCTGGACAGTTTTTGACACATTTTTGCTGTGTGTGTGTGTGAAGAGGAAACGTAGTAAACTTCTTGTCTCTGTAAACATTTCATCAGAATTTGGCGTGCTGTGGAGCTATTGACTGCAACACAGAAAAGACAACCTGCCTTTCTTTTGCTGATGTCATTATGTGGTTTTTGTTTTGGATGCCTGTGTGGCATTTTTATGCAAACCCAAGTCTACTTTCCTCATTTATATTCTCAAAAGAGCATTTCAACATCTGATATGCAGGTAGGTTCTTTTTACAGTGTGTTGCATTTACAGGCCAGTAGTGTGAGGAAAAGGTCAGCAGTTCCACACACCTCGATGACAGCTCAACTGATTAAAACAGGATCATACCTGTTTGAGATGGACAAGGGAAGCGACACTGTCTGTGTTGACACACTGTAAGAAGATTAAATGCATCACATCCTTTCACAATGGAAGATAAATATTACACCTGCACCTCTAAATGAACACTACAGCCCATTGTCCTCAAGCATGTGAAGTCCTTGTACACTGTTTGATTCCTTTGCGTGAAATGTTGACTCTTACAAAGAAAATCACTACATAGTGTTTGTTCAGTGTTATTTGGCAATTAAGTAAGCAAACACACTGAATATTGAAAAAGGTTGAAAATGGGAAAACTATGAAAAAATGAGTTTGATATACAACCTTGAGTTTCCATGTCTGTTTTTCTAAGCTTCTAAGCATCTGACTTTCTCACTGTGTTCCCAGATAAACCAAAACCTAAAATGTTCGGCTAGCCCTTATGAGAGGGGAGTGTGGCAACATGCCAAGATAGAGGAACACACTCACTGAGTGTCAAGACACTCCACTGTTAAGTGAACAAATCTTTTAAACAATTCTTGCAGTGATTCTAGAGATTAGGGAAACTGAAAGAAACTGCTATGCACATAACCAATCAGATTTTGTATTATTTTTTCCACATTTATTGGACAGTCATATTATCTGAAGTCACTGTGACATTTGATCAAAGATATTTTTTTTCATATCAAATGTTTCTAATCCAATCTTTGAGAGACCCTGAATTTAAAAAAAAAAAAAAAAAGTTTTAGAATAGCAAGCAAAGTTGTCACAGTTTGTCTGTGTGTGTGTTGGTCACACTCCAGTACAAGGTGCTGGTACAGTTTGCCCAGGACATAACACGTCACACCCAATCTGTGCTGTGATCTCCATGTTCCACAGAGAGCGCAACTTACTCACTGCCCTCTCAGGAACAGCAGCTCCAGCTCTGCCTGCCACAGCAACAGTCTTATTGATTTCATGGTACACAATATTAATTAAAATCACTTCAGCAAAAAACACTGTAATACCAATCTAATTGATGCAGGGAAAATTAGCCGTTATTAAAAAGCAGTGCTTGACGTAACTGCTTACAAATCATTGCAATCTAGCTGACAAGCGATTCCATTCTAATGATGAATAACATCAGTGGATGTTTAAGATGCTTATGGAGGAAGGCTTGATCTGGTATTAGGCTGTAATGAACTGCAGTAACCCAGGACCTGCAGGTCAGGCTGGCGAGGGTTGAAAGCAGGACTGCGGACCCAGAGCTGGGAAAGCTCTGAGATTCCAGGGGAGGGATAGAAAGGATATAAGAGTCAAGGAGGTTGGACGAAATCAGGGGAGCAGTTGGGTCCTTGGAGCCATACGCCACGCGGGGGGTGAGGAGGGGAGAGGAGAAGCGACAAAAGACTCCATCAGCTGCCCAAGGCCGCATGAAAAAGCCAGAGGCAACAGTCAAAAGTGTGAGGAATTCGCTGAAGTCTGAGTAAACAAGCCACAACAAAGACCTTGAGCCAAGGACAGTGCCCCCCCGGATCTGCAAACCCCCACCTCCACACACTCCTCAGTGGTTAGGGTGGTAGGATGGCTGAGAGACACAGTGACAGAGGAACAGACAGTGAGAAGGAGAGAAGGGAAGTCAGGGCAAGAGTGTGTGCGTGCGTGTGTGTGTGTGTGTGTGTGTGTACAGCAGTGTAGCCCAAAGCCTTCCCCTTCCCTTATACACCAAGAGGCAAAGTCAAAGAGAAGGACTCCGCAGCAAAGTCAAAGCAATCTTAGAAGTCAAGCGGTATATGAAGGGCTGCAAAGACTGAAATTACACCGCTCCAATGTGTGTCAACACGCATGTCTGGCCTGCAGAATATTAACACACGAGGAACACAAAAAGAAGAAAGAACAGCACAGCCTGATGCTGCACAGCTCAAGGCAGAATCTCATGACAGGTTTTGTACGAATACTGACACATAAGTTTAAACAGAGTATAGGAGGTCATTCTTTAGGACTACTCAGTTAGCTTTGATGATTCATTTCTTGGATAAGGTTTTAATCATTTCACAACACCACAAGATTACTTTTGTGTATCAGTGTAACAATTTCATAAAGCTGCATACCTTTTGAGAAACTAATGTATTTGAATAGCCTTTGTACAAACTTCCATAATGCCACAGAACAAAACTATGAAGGGGCAGATTTAGGGAACTGGGAAAAGTTCGCTCTCAATTTAAGAATGTTGGTATGAACAAGCTTACTGATTGGAATTAATTTGTCCTTTTTATGCTGGTTCCCTGAAATAAGATGCTCAAAGGCCAGTGATGAAAAGTAATCTACTTACTTTGACATGCTTTACTTATAACAATTACAATTTCCATTCTATGATACTAACCCATACTCCTAATCCTACGACACCATTTCACAGCTACAGCTACTTGGCAGATGACATTTTACATAGGAAGATAGACCCTGTCGAGTCAATAAATCCAATTCATTTCTAAGATTTGTTCTTGAATAGCTCAACGGCATGTAAAGAATTTTAAATAAGCTGTACCTCAACCAAATGCAACAACACTATACTATTAGATCCAGCATTCAAAATAACTTTTCATGCTTGAGCATGGGCTAGCAATTAGTTGCCCTTGATTTTGGAGGCCACAGGCTGTTGTCTGACAAAAATGGTAATGTCAACCCATGTCGACAACAACGTCTTAAAATGTGTGTGTGTGTGTGTGTGTGTGTGTGTGTGTGTGTAATTTGTGATTTTGGAAGAGGAAAAGTTGTTATAGTAAACATCTCCTTGTCACTGTGAACATTTCTGATGGCGTGATGTGCTATTAACTGCAACACCGAGAAGACAACCTCCCTTTCATTGCTGATGTGTTTTTGTAGGTTTTGTTTTGAATAACAATGTGGCATTTTTGCGCAAACCCAAGTCTGCTTTTCTCCATTTGCATTCTCAAAAGAGCCTTTCAACATCTGATACTCAGGAGATTACACATTTCAAAGATTCCACATAAATAGTGCCTCACCTTATGCAACCACAAACCCTCTGTCCTCATGTATTTTACATTGCACATGAAAGATCATAATAGCCCATATTATCTTTAGCAGTCTCACTGCTGTAAGTCTGAGAATACAAAGCTTTTAACATCTTGTTTCTCCAGCAATTTCTCTTCCATTTCCAAAAAAACCCCCCAAAACAACAGGAGCCGTCCTATTTAAGCAGTGTTTTGCAGCCCAGTGAGAGCCTGAAACCCGCAGTCGCTTCAAGTGAACACAAGCTGTCTTGGCCATACTTAATGGGAGCTAAAGAAATATGATTCAAAGGAAAGCCAATTAGTGCCTGTCCTCGCTATTTGACACTGGTTTACTTTAACCACATCAGTGATCGATAGGAGACATGGACATAATCCACTCAGCTGTATTTGTTTACCTCCCTCACATTAGCTCTAATAAATATGGGATGCTGGAGAGCAGAAATCCAAATTAATCTCTTTTCCTTTTGCTGTTTTTGAATGGAAAATCTTTGTTTGTGTGTGTGTGTGTGTGTGTGTCAACACTGCTACGCAAATCAAAAGACATCTTGTTCCATGTTGTTGCAAATTATCCAGCAAGGCTTACTATTACTCCTCATAAAAGATTAACTGAGTTGATCATTAATTCAACCTCAAGGCAAAAGCTCCTCAGTCCGCAGTCAGAGTCCCTTGATGTTACTTTTTCACTCCCCCTTTCTTCCTCGAGGTTTATGAAATTGACATAAACTGTGTGTGTCTGTTTGTGTGTGTGTGTTCTAGGTATACCTCATGTTGTGGGGATCTAAATCTTTTTACACATACATAACAGGGACTTGCCTCCCTTCTGGGGACAAAAGGCAAGTCCCCATGATAAAAAGCATTACATTTGAAGGAGAGGAAATGTTTTAGGGTTTGGGTAAGGTTAGGTTTAGATCACAGTTAGGGTTAGGCAAGTAGCAGTTATGCTTTTACTGTTATTGTTAGAGTATATCGACAAAAATAAAAAGTAAGTCGAAGTAATGTCCCCTGTGTGGGTGTGTGAGAGTTTCTATAGTGTTAACGCTGCTCATTTTGAGGGAGTACCAAAAGCTGGTCATGGCGTATAAGCTCATGACAGTGGAAACATTTCTTTTCCTACAACACTGGGGGAAATCCAGCACCACCTACAGTGTAGCATTAGCTAAATGAATTGGTTTTGCTCTGGAGGATAAATTTGATCCACCTTGCTTGCTTGTCTGGTATGAGCTCTTCTTGCACACCTTCACAGACCAAATACAATGCCAGTAAATTTAGGAATCAAGTACTTAAATAATTTTGTTTGACTTTTAAGTTTAATTCTATAAATTAGCTTGTGTATAGGTGTAAACTTTTTATCTTTTAGTTTTTCATATTTCTAAGTTTTGGGCATTCATTCATACATGTATTTCTTTTATTCATAAATTGGTTGTGCAGGAAGATCACACTCGTCAGTGGCTGTAATAACAAAGGAGTTTTTTTCTGAAAATATCATAGAATGGACCCGGTGTGTATAAGAAAATATTAATAACACTGATAAAGGCTGTGCTTTTGAGAAAATGAAATAAAATTCAGACCCCACCTCATCTTCACGCAGTCCATTAGGGTGGATGTATCTGTGAGCCTACCATAGCCACATGCATGACATGATTTATGAACATATCTCTGAAGATGTGTCCGAAAATAGAGTTCATTTAAAGTTTCTTTCATCAAGCAGACAGTAATATGATGTACATGTGCCCGTGAAAACAACAAGTTAATTCATGTTTGATTGGAAACGTTTCTCTGCTCTGTGGTTGTACGTTAACTCATATGACAGTTTTTTTTTCTGCTAAAGGCAATTATTCACGATCTGTTTTCCAAGTAAAGAAAAAAAAAGATCCATCTGTGAGGTCTGATTATGGGTTTGGAAAACAGGATTTTGTGCAGTTCAGTGGCACTAGGGTGAATTTATTTCAGTAGCTGGACCAGAATTCTATTGTGTGATTGAATCAGAGAGGAGCCGCACACACAGCAGTCCTCCCACTATCAGCACCCAAACACGAAAATGCATGTATTGTTTTTCTCTGTGTGGACCTTCCATTGTCTGTTGTCTTTCCTGAAGCCAAAAACTAACCACAGCCCCACCATAATCACAATAATATAAAACCAAATTTAGCACATAGTGAGGGTGAAGGAGATGAATAGATTCAGCCATAGTTGTAACCCAGATGTCCCACATTTGATGCAAAGCATGTACTGCAGAAGACATTGGGCTTAATGTGTTATCTGGTAACATGTTATAATTTGGGTGCTACTAATGAGTATGTTAATATGGATGGGTGACAAATTAAAGGAAAAATCAACATACAGTGTCTGAGTGCTGCCAGAACAGCTTCTGCACTTCTTTGCATAGATTCTACAAGTCTCTACTTGAGGGATGAACACCAGTCCTCGAAAAGATACTGTATATTCCCTCATTTGGTATTTTGATCATGGTGTTGTCCAACACATGAGTCAAAAATCATTTGGGTTGAGACATGGTGACTGTGAAGCCTGTAACCATCCAATGACCCCTCGAGCCCTATGGATGGGGGCAACGCCATCTTGGAAGAGACTATTGACATCAGGATAGATCAGAACATTTCAACATGATTTGGGACAAGTGGACCCAAACTACAAACAAAGTGGCAAGAGAGTCACCTGATCTTCTCACTGTAGCTGTCAGACATTTAGGCTTGATTGGTTTCTTGCTGTGCTCACTCACCAGTGGAGAACCTGACCATATCACCCCTCCACCCCCACCCCATATCTCTGTAGACCATTGCCAATGGGTTTTTCACCACTGAACTCTCAAATGCATGTTCACTAATGCAAAAGCATCACATCAAATGTACACTGTTGACAACTATTTCTCATCTTATTTACTGATGTCCTTCCCAGACAGCGAAATGCAGATGTCACTTTAGTCATCATTCCTTTTGAGACACAAGCCTGTTGTGTAGTCTCCATGACTAATGCTCCTGCCATGTGTGCCCCAACAATGAATCCTCTTACAGAGTCACTCAGGACTTTTCCTCTCCTTTTCTTGATACAAAAATCAAAACAGGCTGGTTCTGCTCAGAAATTTTATTTGCACACCATGCAGTGCACCAGTGTGGAAGCATCTGCATTTGTTATGTTTCCCAACTCATTTATTTGGGTTTTTCCTTTAATTTGTCACCCATCTGTATGCACACATATCACTGAAATTAATCATGTTTTCATTGGAAGATATTGTATTTTTGACATTATTGAAACTCTGTTGGAAGGTTTTAATGAGCTTTGAAGACTGGAGAATGGGCTTCAAGGATAAGTCTGGTAATAGCATATTCAGTTGTTTTCTTCAACCTATCACAATCAACAATGAATATGTCCAGCAATATGTAAGCATTGTTTGTGTAACCATAGCCTGATATATCTTATTCCTCTCCTCCCCTTTCCACAGAGCTTCATTATTGTTCAAAACCATGTCAATGAGCCACATTTTTGCACAAATTAATTTTTTTCCTGAATCCTACTGACACCAACCTGCAGCCTCATACACTGATTAAAGCACTGGAATGTGGATAATTCCACCATTAATTAGCAAATAACAAATGCAGAGAGTTTTAGAAAATTAATAATATGAGTATTTGGGAACTGAATTTATATGTTTAGTAAGAAAACACTGGGTTTAGGGTTAAGAGTCACAGACAAGACAGGGAAATAGGGCAGTATCAAGAGGCAGGCCTCATTTTCTTTGTCTCTTCCTCTTATCATGTCACACTTGGCTGGATTTCTTTTCTTCTTATAAAAAATGTAGTTATATAATATTTTAACATGTTTTCCAAACAAGATCAATATATTTCAAGAATTTTACTTTTACTTACTTACTTCTTTTACTTTTTCACAGTGATTGTACCCAATAATATAAATTCCGGTACAGGAAAATTGGATTGACAGCACATCATTATTCACAGAAATACACATTTCAAAGATTAGCACAACAAAAAGCTGCACTGTCTTACAGCTGAGCAATGAATTGCTCTACCACTGTGCAGCTCTACTGTCTATCACAGTTTGCTTGGGGGCGGCTTTGCTCAGGAGGTGGTAGTGGTAGTGGTAGTAGTCCACTAATCGGAAGGTCTGGAGTTTGAGTCCCAATCTGCTTGTCAAAGTTTCCTTTGGCAAGATGCTGAAGTGATGTTACAGTTCAGTGTGTCAAAGTGTGTGATGAGACGCATTAAATGTCTGGAGAGCACTGTATGTATGTGTGTGTGTGCGCTTGTAATGTAAAGCACTTTGAAAGGTGTTATGTGCTACATAAATGCAGTCCATTTACCTTGGAGAATAATGCCTGAAATGAATACGTAACACATGAAAAATGAATAATGTATTCAGCACCATTCACATTTTCAATGTGGAGGTCATAAACTGCTCGCAAGGTCAGTGATCCTGATATCCTTTGACCTTTGGCTTTTCCAAAGTGCTGAAGGGAAGCATCTTAGTCAGTATTCAGAAGTCAGCTTCATTATAATCACAAGGTAACTGCTGGCTAAAGTTAAATCCTTACTAATATGTAGTGTTTGGTTGACCTTATATTTCGGACCTTTTTTCCCATGACGAACATGTGAAACAGTAACTGTCACTAAATCTCCATACAAAATTGTTGACAAAAAACTGACTTAAATTAGTTTCAAAATAATATCTAAAATTTTAGGTAGAGTGTAGTAATAATAATTAAACTGTCCTTTGATTGGTTGCTCTTCCTACACACCCAAATCATCTTCTCAGTGACAAGGGTTGACATTTGGTCTCACCTCAAACATATTACAGCAGGAGAAGAAAAGAGAAAAGTGAGTGTGAACTATTTTCAGGAGCCAGTGGTGTGACATTATGTATTAGCATCTCATGACTATGGGAAGTTGTTACACTGAATCAAATCTTAAGGCGCAGATGGGAGGATGTGCAAACTGGGGAGTGGGATGCTTGGTTCTTAATCATGAGTGAATGATGAAGCATGCCATTATCAGCAGTAATGCAGGTGTTGAAATGAAAAGCTTTAGTATGGACAGACGTTCCAACCTTCACCTATGGTTTGAAGCATCAAGTGGTGACTAAGAGAATGAGTTCACTGATACAAGAGGCCAAGATGAGTTTCCTCTGCAGGTCATTGCTCTTGGCCATCATGTCGACTGGAGCCAGTTGAGGTGCTTCGGGTACCTACTCAGGATGCCTCCTTGGTGTTTTTCTCTGACCATTTTTTGGGAAACTTCTGACTGGTAGGAGACCCCAGATCCTACACACAAGTGATTATATATCTCAACTGGCAAGGCAACACATTGGGGTCCCCTTAGAGAAGCTGGACAACATTTACATTTCTTATTTCAGATAGTCGGACAAACTATTTTGCTCAGCCTACTGCCACATATGGATGGATGGATTTTGGAACATACTGCATCAGCCCAAATAAAGATTACGTTACCTTTTACAATTTAGGCTTAAAAATGTGTGGGTCGTATATTTGAGAACTAGACAATTAACACTGTCACAAGTGCAGATCATATTTTTAAATGGAGAGAATACCATTGAAACATATTACAATCTGGGTTGTTTTTTGCTTTAAAGTTGCAAGGCCGTCAAGTGATTTCAAATCTATTAATAGTATGTCGATGCTGCCCTCATTATATGTGCTGTGATACAGTTAGACAAACTCCTTCCTGACATCACGGCTCTGAAGTGAGTTGTCCATTTTCCACAGGTTTATTGACATAAGAAAGAGTAAAACTAAAACAAACAGGCAATGAATACAAATAAAATTGCTTCCTCTTTATGCTTACACACACACAATGTAAAAATACAGATTCTTAAATTAATTAAAGTGCTTGTTTTTAACTGCTATTTTTCATGTATTTATTACTTATTCACCTCTAAACCATTGTATTTTAACCTATATTCAACTATTTATTCACATTTATTCTCTTATATGAATTTTAACAACAGTCATAGCGGAGTAGTCACTAACCATCATGACTCCATAGACTTCCTGCATAAACTTCTCAAAACTAAAAAAATTGTCACAAAAATAATCACCTGCAATCATTAACAATAAAACCAATTAATACATACCAACGATGCCATCAAAGGGCATAAAATGCAGGCAGACTCAACAAAAAACAGCATCTCTGAAGCATGCTTCTCCTCCCTTCCTGATTATGAACAAGGAAGTGAGTCAACTGACTTGTAACATGTATTTCCTGTTTCAAAATCAAACAAAATATAGTTTTCGTAAGCCCAGTCTATCACGCTGGCTTGTATGAAATGTTATTCAAATTAATTATGTCTAAAAACAGGTTCATGGGGTCTGCCACTGCAGCACTGGCTTTGATACTTCCAAGGGCAATGAGACAATGTGAACATGTAACTGATAGAAAAGCTACATTAATGTAGGTTTTACACATTACTGTATGTTGTGTTCCGCTTAAACGACAGAAAAGGCATCAGTGATGAGGAATCTCATCTAAAGTCTCTGACGTGGATTAATGACAATTTGAACAGGACCAGTGGGAAAGTGTTCCTTGTCCTCAAAAAGGTGTTTTTTTTAATGAGGAAAAACAAGTCTGTCTCCTGGCAAAAAATAACAATAAAAATATCACATACTGCAGATATACAGTACAGCATATATAAATTTTTTTTAAGATAGGGACCAAGCCATAATAGCTGTCAATCAGCCCTTCTTCATCTGTATGTTTGCATGTGTGCATGTGTTTTAGGATTGATGAGAAGAGCTGCATCTAAGCTCAAGTACTTTGTGTTTGTGTGCTCCATAATGAAGAAGTAATGAGCAGCCAGACAAGCTGCTGATAACCTTTTTTCCACCAGTTCACTCAGCACTTGCAGATGGCTTGCAATTGTCTCTACTCAGGTATATATGTGTGTGGGAATCTGTGTGTGTGTGTGTGTGTGTGTGTGTGTGTAAGAGCACTTCCCATATTTGTGTCCTGCATGAGAGAACAAGTGAATGAAGAAAGTATTGATAGGAGTTTCACTATGAACAAAGCAGTTAGCGGCAGACTCTTTACCCTGGGGATGAATTAGGATTTCCTTTGTAGTGAGGTACTAATAAGGCCATTGGACAGTGATGGATGAAGCACTCCTCAGGGGCTGACATGTCAATTGCTCTTCCCATAATAGTTTCCTCTGAAGTGAATCAGTCTAAGTTTTTTGAGGGGATCTGTGTTTAAGTGTGCAAGCCTAAAATGTACGGTATGGAGAAGCCTGATGTGAGGCTGAAACTAGACTTAATATGTGATAAATGCCATCTATCTCTGTCAGTCATCAGACAAGTGATGTTTCCAAATCATTACTCCTTGATAAAGATTTTTAAAAATACATTATATGTGAAACATCACAATCTGGGCAATAAATCATACACCAATCAGCTACAACATTAAAACCGGTAACTGGTTGCTAATCAGTGTATTCAATCAAGTGATCAAGAATCTGAAGGAGTACTACAACAACTGAAGTTGGGTGAATCACATGTAAGACATTTTAAAAGGAATGGCCAATCTCTAAGCAGCAGAGGCTGCTGACTCCAGCACTGGATCCCACATTTCCCATGTTGCCACTGAATAGCAACAATTGTCACTGGGTTAATGGGCATTTTCGTGCAGAAATGACTGAGTGCTGGGAGCTGCTGCTGCTTTTTGATTGGAAGGTATTATCACATTAACAATATTTTTTTCAGGTTTGGTTTACCACAATCCTAACTCACCAAATGGTGAGGTTGTTGGTACCATGCATCAAAGGAAAAACATGCTGAGAGGGAACCTTAGAGTCAAAATCTTGTTTCAGCACCTCCACCAAAGTTCATAAGCTATTAGCAAAAAGCGACTACGATTCCAATCACATTATTTACCTTCTTTTTTCTGCCAAGCAAATCTGCCCTGCAGTTCCCCATGTGTCCCTGCCATTCCCCATCATTTGACCTTGCTTTCCCAGCAATTCCCTTTTCTGTACCAGCCCGATGGCATTCTGCACACTTTCATGCCATTGCTTTCTAACCATATGTTACCTGTGTTACCTATGTTGCCTTTTGAATTCCTGATCTGCCTGATCTCCTTTTGGAAAAGTTTGCCTCTTTATGCCTGCCTGCCTGGTTTCTATTCAATCTTCGTGGTCTCTGAATCTTGCTTCTGGGTTCAACTCTGTGTTTGCGGGTACATTACTGATGGATTCATCATCACCAACAATATGCTGATGGCTGTGATTTTGCTCTACCAAATCTGGAAATCAGGTAACTGCAGCATATTGTGTAAGAATAGAGAAGTTGTTTTCACAAATACAACAAATTAGTTCCATTAACACTGGTGCTCCCTCATATATAAACATTCCCATGATCACAGAGTTTTTACTTTTGCCAGACTCCCTGCTCATGTCAGGCTGATGTGCTTTTATGGGGCTTGAAAAAAAAAAAGCAGAGTACGCGTTGCATCAAGAAATGAAGCAGTAATAAATATTACAGCTTTGATTTGTACAAGAGAAGTTGAGAAATCATCAAACAAATTAACATCAAAGTAGTCCTCGGTCGCTCTCCCCAAGTTGTGCTGGTTCACACACAGCATCACTTGTTTCATCTAGTTAAATAAAACCCTTCACTACCTGTGTGTGTGTGTTGCTTTGATGTCAGGCAGAGATGTCTCGAATGAACAAGTAGTATTCCAGCACATTCTCTTGGAATACAGGAATTCTTTATGTAATGAACACATTACATTTACCAGCTGTTCCCTTTCACCTGCCACCCATGACCTTCACCAGGAGGAAATATTAATGGTTCCCAAATTTTTCCCACCAATTCTACTTGCCTTTTCAATTATAGCCTCCCTCGCCAGCTTCCCAACATCAAATGCAGCCCTTTGAATTTGCTGGAAAGCTTAAAAAGGTCAGAGTCAAGGAATCCAACCCCAGCTTCTTGTATTTGTGAGCTAAAAGTCGTGATAGTTATCTTAGCTCTTTGTTGTGTGACTGCTTCTAGTGCAGCAACTATTATCCTCTTTCCATTTTCTTCTGTATATTCCTGTACAATGTACCATGTGACTGGACCTACAGACTTGGAGCTAGAAACATGGTTCCAACACCAAAATGTTTCAGTGATAGGTACTACTTACTTTTTGTGCACTTGTGTGAATGGTTGACTTTATGTTGTTTTTTTTTAATGCTTTTTGGATAGTTTTCTATTGGCAATAAGTGAAACATAGTGAAACACCTTGAATATCTCAAAAAAGGTTACAAGACTGAAACTTGGTGAACAGTTTCTTAGTACCTTAGGTCCTTACATACTCAAAAGTGGTAGAAATGGTACCACAGTTAGAGTGGGTTGGTGACCTTTGACAACATGAAACAAACACAGTCCACAGTGACTTTCACTTGCCTTTAGAATCCATTTTAAGATTACTGATTATCTATAAGGCAATAAAAGGATTACCTCTATATTTCCATAAGAGTTCACTTTTGTGGCATCATCTCTTAGTGCCCCAAAGTATATATTAGCAACCAAAGCAATGGAGTTTCTAACCTGGGGGATTTTAACCTGGGGGGTTCTTCCAATTCACAGTCATGGATCTGGGGGTTTTTAATTCATTGCCATCAGTGTTTTTGTCCCTCTCTATGTTCCAGTAAATCCAGGGATTAAAAAAGGCTACGTATGAATAAATCCACTTTCGACTTAACTGGCAGCTCATGTTTATCAACTTAAGTGTTTGTGAGCTTGTTTATCATTAAGTTCTACCAAACTCCAGTGGTGGGCCCGCCAATTCTTATGTTCTATGGCAAATGCCAATCGAGCTCCACGGTGCTGGGCAGTGAGCACAGGGTCCACTAGAGCATGTTGGGCCCTCAGGCCTCCCTCATGATTATATCATGATTACATGATCACCCCCATATTTAGGCAAATGCCCCTGAATACTCATTCAGACAATGTTTTGAGCTATTAATGCTTGCCTTGAGCTCATGCCACTTCTGCAACGTCTGTGACATAAGATGGTTTGAGTGCTTGGAAAGTTTGGTCATATGTTTATTGATTTCAAATGCTTCAGTTTCTGCCAGTAGGAAAGCAACAGGTTATAGGCTCAGACAGCAGCACAGGTTTGAGAAGTGTCACTTGTTATTTGTGGTTTGCCCATACAGCAAAGCAATATTCTGCAACCTGATGCTAGCATTATTAGAGTTTGGAGCTGAGCTAGGAACACTCCCAGGTGTGAACAGACAAAGCTTTGATCCAGAACACAGAACTTTACAGTGTTTGACTTTTCAGAGAAGAAATTGGACAGATCAAACCCCTGCGTTCACTACCTTTTACACTACAGAAAGTACTACATTTAAGACCTTCACTTTGCAGTGAATAATAACATATACAACTGCTGTCCAAATAGAGACTTGGCTGAAATGTTTTCACTAACCATAAGAAAAGAAAAAAACCCACTACATTAATGCGGGTGAGTTTAAATGCAAGATGTCGATAAGAAAAGAGAAGAAAACCATGAAAACACACACATTCAGAGTTACCCAGTAAAACAAGAGTGCAGTGAGCAGATCCATCAGTGCTTTGTTGAACACTTCTTCAAATACTTTACTAATAATTATATACTAATAATTTTCAATATTGTCAGAGCCCCTATATTTGTTTTGTCCAAAATACTTCACACACTGAGCAGTACCGCTATACATTCAAGAAAACTGATGTTAACTCAATGTTGTTCAGTACATATTAAAACATTCCCAATTTTCATAATTACATGAAAATACAGCTCACACAAAACTTAAAACTAATTGCAAGCCTCATTTCCTATCATTCGTTGGGATGGACTGATTAGTTGGAAAAATTCATTAATTTACACATTTTCTTAGTCTACGTTCAAGTTGATAATTGTCTATGTTGTGCTGATTCATGTTAGAACTGTGAGTTTAGAGGTTGTTCTTCTTGATCCTGGCAATGTTCCCTCCTTTGGGTTTTAGTCTCACCTGTGTATTGCCTGTCAATAGAAAGCCCTGACATCATCAGAGCCTCTCAGTAGTCAGGCACAGTGACAGTGTGCAGCTACCAGAAGTGTTGCCCAAGTCAGGTTGCCAGGTTTGGTAGCTGGCAAACTATACTGGAAGCATTACACATACATTTTGGGTGAGATGATACTGTATAATGCTGTGTCCCCATTTTTTATTCTCCAAAGAGGCACCAGCTTTCTCTTGATGATTACAGTGTTTGGACAGTAAAGAGGTGAAAGGTGGAAAGAACATGCCCCCTTTTCTCATGGGAAATTACACCATGGCTTCACCATGGAGAATCCTCCTTGCTATTAGCGTTTGACCCTGACTTATTAATCCAGTTCTTTATATACAGTATCAAGGGTCAGTTATGTTATATTCAGCATGAAGCCTGAGTTGGTCAGCTGAAATCAGTTGTGTATGCAAAATACTTTGCAGGTTAATTGGTCAGTCAATCAATCATTTTACCTGGTCAGTTGAGTCACCTGTGGAAAATGATTTTAATTCTCCTGTTACCCCTCTTTCTTCCTTTACCACCATTCTCATTGGCCATTGCAAGACTTAACCCTTGGACGTGACCTGATGAGATAAAAAAGAAATGGCTGTTGGCTTAGCTCCATGTGAAGCAGCTCAGTTTCCATCAGGACTTAAATCTGAGCCCTGCTCCACAATGTCGTCTACTCATCTGTTGCTGTTCCAGCTGGTAGACTGTGCAGCACTTCTTCTCACACCATGTACGCCATTGTCTGATGTTACACACTCCTTCTTTTAAAATATATATTCTCATTAAGGTAGGTAGGTGGTACTGTTTTAGCACATGGGATATATAATCAGTACCTGTATCAGTAACAGTCCTACATCTGACCTGTGAAAAGCACAACACTTTACAGTGGTTCTGATGCACAGTTACAACTGAGTCTGTGTTTGATTCAGATGGGTGATTTTGAATGTGCTTACAAGGTAAAGGACTGTTTTTCTGTGTAACATGTTTTGCAGGAAAGTCAGAAAGTAGATTCAAAAGTAGAGACATCTGAATAGGCATCAGCTGTTTTCCTTAATATTTTCTTTTTATCCATTCAGTATTTTGTATTATATCTATTAAGAGGGGGGCATTGTGGATCTGGTGCCAGATCGATTGAGATAAGGTTAGAAAGCATTTTCTTTTCATCTTAAGCATAATCACACTGGCACAGTTTCTGTTTTTAACCAAACACAGTACTGAGGGACAGGCCAACAAAGACAAATCTAATGGTACAAACATATTTCCAGAAGCAGGGGAAATACAGTGTTTTACCATCAGATTGTAATCAAAGTGACACATTAAGTGACTGCCTAAGTATTTGAGCTTACAGAGGAGCAAATGGTCTTGTTTATACAGCCCCACCCATCACCCTGTGTGTACACACACACACACCACCTCCTTTGGTGTCATTGTTTGCAGATCCCCTCTGTTCAGCAATGATGATTTGTGTGTTTGTTTAAGGTTTTTCTGGCGTGTGTGTGCCCTCCAAATGGTCATGTGTTGAGCTGAATCCCATTTCAACCATTTGGAAAATAAAACTTTGATGGAGTCCTGACCTGTGGCTGAAACAGAGCCCTGTGACCCGTGACACTGGGCCATGTGTTTCACTGCTGAATGCCTTGATGGCGTTTCCTGCACAGATTCAAGGCTCCTTGTGCTAGACATAGTTCGTTTCATCTGTCCAAAAGACATTCTCCCAGAAGGACTGTGGCTTCTCAACATACATTCTACCAAACTCCAGTCAGTTTATCTTATGTTTCTATTTCAAAAGTGAACTCTTCCTGGGTCTTCCATGGAGCCCACTTTTGTTCAGAAACATATACTGCTACTGGAGACTGTTTGATCATGATCTTGGAGGTCAGGTTCTGTTTTTTCATAAGTTTTTGTTAGTTGTTTTTCCACCACATGAACTGTCCTAGCCTTTACCTTGACCATGCTTGACAATTACCAAATGGCTCTCTCCATGTTCAGCGTGGTGCTCACAGCGACACCAAACAGCACAAGCGCTTTAGTCCATTTAAGCTGGATGACTGGCTTTAAAATTGAAGACCCCTGTGAAAGTAATCGAAGGTGATTGTCTGCTTGAAATATCACTAAATACATTATTTATCACCATTTCTGAGGGGTACCAATCATTTTGTCAGGACCTCTTCAAATGATCTTTGTAGAATCAATAATACTTCAATTTTTCACAGTCTCTTTTGTGTGATTCTATGTCAACAAAATGGCATGCAGGTCTGCAAGAAGAATGTTTTAATAAGGGTATCAACACTTATGGCTTCTCTGTACTTTAGTATTAGACATATGCGAGAATGTGGGTTGATAACACAACATATTTACTAACTAACCCAGGGCAGCATGCTCATGGTTCCTGGTGTGATCCCTGGCTCCTACAGAGAGTGTGCCCGAGTGGCCATGAACAGGTGCTCCTGATGCTGTCACCAGTGTGTGGATGTGTGTAAGAATGTGTGAATGACACACACACTGGGATCAATAAACTGAAAAAGCTCTATGCTGTATGTAAATGCAATCATTTAACTAAGTTGAATGTACTAGCAGCCACCAGACTGTCTTTTCTGTGTATGTATGTGATGTCAGTCAGTCAGTGAAACACTATAGCTGCTCCTAGCATCTACATTTCAGGATACAGTTGCTGTGAGTGCAGATATTTTCAGTCACGATAATCAGATAATGTTGACTCAACATGGGCGGACAGAGACTGCTGGGTGGTCTTGAGATGATGACTCTGTTGCATGAGTAATTGATCCACTATGTTTTCTACACATGAGCTGTGAGGCTAGGAAGAGTTTCCGCTCTGGCCAACACCAGAACCCCAGCTTTTGATTTAAGGTTGTAGGACCCAAATGTAAATAGGAGGCAGGTAGGGAGGTGTCAAGTTTTCAAATCAAAAGAAAGAAAGAAGGAAAGAGTGTCCAAATAACAAATGAAAGGCAGATACAAAAGGTAAAAACAAAAACTAGCTAAAATCAAGGAAAAAAGTAAATCCAGAAGTGGCAAAATACAAGAACTCAGGAAACAGAGAAAAGCTGAGGAACACAGGGATCACAAGATAATAACAAGTCCACAGAACAGAAACAAGGACAAAGATAATGGGATAAACCAACATTTATATACACAGGGAAGGCAGAGATAGTGATGCACAGGTGGAACACATCAGGGCAGGGCAGACAATCACACACACAAGAAGTAAAACTGAAAACCAAGAGACACACTAGGGAAAATACACAATCCAAAATCCACCAAAAAGTCACTGAGTCACTGTGACAGGTTACATTTTGTTCACTTGTTTAAAGAAAGGTGTTACCAAATGATCATGAGTGATTTTTTTTGATGGACACACCGCAGGGTTTCCTCCATTAATGCAGCTTAATATGCCAAGTCAAATGTGCTATCTTTTCATTCACAGATGTTGGGCTAACTTAAAAAACAACCTGCTTTACGTACCATCACTGAGTGCATTTAATGTTTCAGGCTTGTGAGGTGTGAAATACCTAATTTTCTTCTCTCTACAAACTGTGAACATTAATCAGCAGAATCATTTCAAGAGAAACTTACATTGTCCGTGCAAACCATTGACATTCTCCACTGCTGTCACACAGATTATTATTGTTCAGGCATCACATTCTCTTTGTTTTTGTATTTGTGCATTAATTGGAACAGTATGTTTGTGGCATGAGATGGAAAAGAAGAGAAGCTGAATCCTGGAAACCTTTCAGCCCACTGACTCTTCTTTTCCCATCTCATTCATTCCTAATTCCTTAAGCTTTTCCTATGTAGTGTATGTAACAGCTGATTTCCGTTAATTCTCTGCCACAGTGGCTGTTGTGCTTTCCACAATGTAGTGGTCCAGCCTTGATTACATGTTTTGATTACTTGTTTTATCCTGCCTGTTTTCAACCATCTGCCTATTTTTCTTAAAGTTGTGCCTGGCTTTCCTGCTTGATTGTTGCTGACAACTGTCCCCCACCCTGACTTTGTCTATTATCTGACCATTGCCTATCACTGGCTGAGAGCTCTGCCTTTCCACCTCCTTGGAAACAATCCGGTATAAGCTCTTTCAGGTCTTGACTCTACAGTTTCCACTCATTTTGTGTTATCCGTGGCTATGCAGACATAAGCTGTATGTTGGCTACTGGTGATATTCAGGGTTTACCAAAAATGACCAAATTTACCAAATCTACCAAATTACCAAAGCTCTCAAATGTTTCCCCAGAATATCTGGACTTTAAAGATATGCTTAACAAGCCCAGAGCTGTCTCTCTGCCTCTTCCTTGACTGATGTTTTGAGCAGAATTAACAGCAGACAGGGAAAAGCAAAACCGGTTCAGTTGAGAGCTCAGGAAAACAGTCTCTGCAGGTTCAAGTACAACCCAAGCATCCCAGTTTCTAGTTCAAACTGATGGTGGAGAGTGGGGAGAAGAGTGAGCCAGTCAGGCAGACAAGAATGGAACAGGGCAGAGACAGAATTTGCGGTCAGGGACAGAAAGCTGAGGTCAATACCAGGTGATCAGTCTGAGAATGAGTGCTCGAGTCTGGCATTTGAGAGTGAGTGACCTGGGGAGGTACGGTGTGTATATACTGGGTTAACTGAGTATAGGTGATTTTTTTTTTTACATTTTATCAGATTAATGTTCAAAACACTTGTTCAATCTGCTTTTTACAGTAGAAACCTACCGGGAAAGGGAAAGAGAATATAATTAGTGAATAAAACTTTGAGGAAGTGAAATGTATTTATAACTTTAAAAGTTGATCATTTTCTGTTTCAAAATAAGACAAATTGTTTTCAGCTGAATGTTGGGTTGCACAGATTCCATCAGTCTTGAATTAATGGAATCTGGGGAAATGTACAATATAGTGACTATCAGGACAATAGGCAATCATGAAGGGAGGGATGAATGTGCATTAAAAGAGAAACAAGGCAAATTCAAAATAAAAGTCGTTAAATAAAAGCCGTTAAGAGAATAAAAGGTACCAGCCAGTATCTGTGAATGTGAAAATGTGCTATCAAATAACATGCTACTTTTGCTTAATGCAGCTGTACTACCTCACCATTCATCCCCATTGCAATTTTTAAAGTGATCAAGATCACTGCCGATCAACAAAAGTAGTGTCTGGTTGTTACGTGCTGGGCGGAGGGATCCTCTGTTTTTTTGTCTGTTGGTCCTTCCCCTTTCTCCTGTCTCCAGGTATCCTAAGGATTGGCTCACACCTGAGCAGGCTGACGGGACTACTGATTGGGCCCTGGCCAGCCTATCACGAATCAGGAGACCATATATATATAGCCCCCACAGGAAAACTCCCGCTCTCGCTTTCATTTCCTGGTTTGGACTGTGGCATGGTGGTATATGGTGGAGGTTCAGGACAAGGTGAGCATGGGGCGCCCTGTACATTTCACACACACGTAGCAGCTGTTCTATCTAACTCACTAGGTTTATTGGTTGGTGCCGCCCGTGTATTTTTCTTTGGAAACTTTTGTAGGTAAGTGAGTTAGTCTTTTGTTTTCTTGATTTCATAGTCAGGGGAGGAAGTGAGGCCCTGTTTTGTTTGTATTTATTTATTTTGTTTGGCACAACCACTGTCCCGACCTCCACCACACTGTTCTGTGTACCGGTTTTTCGAATGTTCAACTGAGAAATCCCACCGGAAATAAAAGCGTTCAATACAGAAACTGTGGTCTTCCTCATTTTGGCTGTCACGTTATGGTTCCGTTCGTCGGGCTGTAACAATTGGGGGCTCATCTGGGATCTTTTTCCCTGATTTATGACAGTCAATGTTGAGGAGTCAGCAGTGTTGTGGTGTTGAGAGCAGACATGAATTTTGACCTACAGGATTTTATTGAGAATCCTAGTATGGAGAAGGTCAATTTGTGTCGTAAAGATGATCTGTTGTGTATCGTGGCCCACTTTGATATACCTGTATCAAAATATGGTGTTAAGAAAGATATTCAAGATAAGAAGGTGGAGCGATTGGCTGAATTAAAAGTACTTATAGTCGCAGGCCCTCCTCAGGGTTGGGCTGAGGCTTGTGATGATGGTCGTATTGGAACAGGTGCATCTATTAAAGAAATTGGAAAACAGAAGGCCCCACCCGAAGGGGTTGTGCTTGACCAACAGGCCCCTCCGGCTACCTTGCCGCGGTTTGATCCCCTCTCCCCAGAGATTCATGGATCCAGTGTGGATGCCAGGCTGAAGGTTCGCCTAGCCCGCCTTCAGTTAGAAGAACAAGAAAGGGAGATGGTCCGTAAAGCTGAGTATGAGCTCAAACTCCAAATACGTAAACTAGAGATTGAGGCTGAGGTCAAGTTGCGACAGCTTGAGGTGGAGGCTATGAGAATTTCTTCTGGGCAAGCATTGATGCAACCGCCTGAGGGATTTTTGTCTTCACAAACAGTCAAACCAGGTTTTGATGTTAGTAAACATATCTCCTTAGTGCCAACATTTCGTGAGACAGAGGTCGACTCTTATTTCAGTGCATTTGAAAGAATAGCTACTGCACTGGACTGGCCTAGAGATATGTGGCCCATCCTACTTCAGTGCAAGTTAGTAGGGAAAGCACAAGAGGTAGTATCATCCCTTTTCCTTAGAGGACAGCTTGCGGTATGACATATTCAAAGAGTCAATACTACGTGCCTATGAACTTGTGCCAGAGGCGTATAGGCAAAAATTCAGGAACCACAAAAAGTCACCTGGGCAAACATTTGTTGAGTTTGCACGAGAAAAATGTGTCCTCCTTGATAAATGGTGTAGTGCTAATGGGGTCCAGAAGTGTTATGAGTCACTCCGTCAATTGGTGTTGTTAGAAGATTTTAAGAATGCCTTACCAGACAGGTTGGTGATGTTCTTAAATGAACAGAAAGTGACTACACTGTCGAAAGCAGCTGTCTTGGCTGACGAATTTGTTCTAACTCACAAAAATGTGTTTACCTTCTTTTTGCTCAGACAAATTATCAGACTCACGCCCTGTGGGACCTGATGCTGCCAATACTGCTTCTGAAAAGACAAGGAGACCACCATCACCCCCCCAGGATGCTCGCGAATTCTTCTATTGTCATAAGAAGGGAATGTCATTGCTGACTGTTTTTCTCTGAGGCGTAAACATCAGCCTCAGCCTAAAACGCAACCAAAACCCGTGAGTTTAGTTAAGACTACTTCTCCTCCAGACACTGAATTATTGGAGGACGAGGATGATGAACCTGATCCTTGTTTTAAACCCTTTATCTCAGATGGCTTTGTTTCATTAACTGGTGATGAAACAGATCGGAAGCCGGTGAGGGTACTTAGAGACTCAGGAGGTGCCCAGTCCATTATTCTACAAGGCATCTTACCTTTGTCATCAGAGTCATCTTGTCAGGCAAGCACAGTCGTTCGAGGTGTCGAGATGGGCTTCGTACCTGCTCCGTTGCACTATGTTCATCTTCAGTGCCCGCTCATCAGTGGGGTTTTTAAAGTGGCTGTTTTCCTCCTTTGCCTTCAAAGGTGTTGATTTCATTCTGAGTAACGACATAGCTGGGGACAAAATTGTTCCCGCTCCAGAGGTAGTAGACAGCCCTGATTTGAATCCAGAGTCTGACTGTGCAGGACAAAAAACTGATGTCTTTCCTGCTTGTGTGGTTACCAGGGCCCAGTCAGAAAAGTACGGTTTTGACCTGTCTGACTCTTTTCTGGTGACTGAGCTGAACACAGATTCTGAAGTGGGTGAATCAAATTGTCCACCTGAGGCCAAACCTACCCTAGCTGCATCATCTTCCTCTGGTCCAGATCTTGTGGACCTACCTGCCACCCGGGAAGAATTCATTGTTGCACAGCAAAGTGATGACACTCTCACCAAATGTTGTTCTTCTGTTCTTTGTCCGGAGGAAGCGAAGATGAGGAAAGTGGCGTATATTCTTGATGATGGTCTGTTGATGAGGTGCTCGACTAAAGAGGTTGTTGAAGAGATGCGTGGTTCGGATTTAAGCTGGAGTGCAATTTACCAGGTTGTTGTGCCAAAAGCCTACCGGTTACAGGTACTATCCTTGGCTCACGATCACCCGTGGTCAGGACACATGGGGGTCGCAAAAACCTACAACAGAGTCCTTAAGCATTTTTTTTGGCCAGGACTCAAGTCGGATGTTGTTCGTTATTGTCGTATGTGTCGTGTGCCAAATTGCTGGAAAACCAAATCAGGTTCTTTCCCCAGCACCACTCACCCCCATCCCAGTAATGGGAGAGCCCTTTGAAAGAGTCATTGTTGATTGTGTTGGACCATTGCCGAAAACTAAAACTGGAAATCAGTTTCTCCTAACAGTTTTGTGTGCCTCCACCCGGTTCCCAGAAGCCATCCCACTTCGGAAGATAACAGCTCCAGTTGTCTCCAAGGCTTTAATGAAGTTCTTCTCAGTGTTTGGGTTGCCAAAGGTAGTTCAAACAGACCAGGGCATCCCAGACATCTGTCATAACCCATGACATCGTGCTGACTAACCCAGTACCCATCAAACAGCGTGCGTATAGGGTTTGTCCTGCTAAAAGGGAAGTCATGAAAAAAGAGGTTGAGTATCTTGTGCAGAATGGATTGGCGGTATCAGTTCCAGTCCATGGAGTTCCCCTTGTCTCCTTGATACAAAGTCCGATGGAAGCCCAAGATTTTGTACTGACTTTCGAAAGGTGAATGCTGTAACTATCCCTGATGCTCACCCGTTACCTCTTATTGATGAGATCGGTCCAGCAAATTTTGTAAACAAACTTGACATGTTGAAGGGATATTGGCAAGTTCCTCTAACAGCCCGTGCCTCCGAGATCTCTGCTTTTGTAACCCCTGATAGCTTCCTTCAGTACACGCTGATGCCTTTTGGGATGTGCAAAGCCCCTGCAACATTTCAAAGGCTGGTAAATAAGGTACTGGGAGGAGTTTCAAACTGCAGGGCATATTTGGATGATATTGTTGTGTATACGGATGACTGGGTTGGCCATATAACGCTACACTGAGGGAAGTTTTCAAACGTCTGGCAGCAGCCACATTAACTCTAAACCTTACCAAATGTGAATTTGGCAAAGGCACTGTTCTCTATCTTGGTCAGCAGGTTGGTCGAGGAAAGATATGTCCTGCTGATGCTAAGATCACTGCCATTGCGGCATTTCCTGTACCTTCCACCCGGAGGGAGCTGCGCCAGTTTCTTGGGATGGCTGGCTACTACCGCCGGTTTTGCAGAAACTTCTCCTCTGTAGCTGCTCCGCTGACTACACTGACCAGTCCCTCAACACAATTTGTTTGGTCAAGTGAGTGCCAACAGTCTCTTGAGAACTTAAAAAGCCTATTGTGCTGCTCTCCTGTATTGGCTGCCCCAGTCTTCTCTCGGCCTTTCAAACTTGAAGTTGACGCCAGTGCAGTTGGAGCTGGGGCTGTTCTTTTACAAGAGGACCGCCAAGGCATTGATCACCCAGTGAGTTACTTTTCTCGCAAGTTTAACAAACACCAACTTAAGTACTCAACCATCGAAAAGGAAACTCTTTCGCTGTTGTTAGCACTACAACATTTTGAAGTGTATCTTGGGTCAAGTGTGAAGCCAATTAAGGTCTTCACAGACCATAATCCCCTTGTGCTCATCTCCAGGATGTATAATCATAACCAGCGTCTTATGCGTTGGTCCCTGATCATTCAGCAGTACAATCTGGAAATCTGTCACAGGAAGGGATGTGAAAATATCATTGCTGATGCATTGTCTCGTGCTGTGTAGTCAGTTTTACTCATTTTCTATCACTAGGATAGAGTTCCAAACATTCTGTTTGGACTTATAAGGGTGGGGGTGTTACGTGCCGGGCGGAGGGATCCTCTGTTTTTTTTTGTCTGTTGGTCCTTCCCCTTTCTCCTGTCTCCAGGTATCCTAAGGATTGGCTCACACCTGAGCAGGCTGACGGGACTACTGATTGGGCCCTGGCCAGCCTATCACGAATCAGGAGACCATATATATATATATATATATATATATATATATATATATAGCCCCCACAGGAAAACTCCCGCTCTCGCTTTCATTTCCTGGTTTGGACTGTGGCATGGTGGTATATGGTGGAGGTTCAGGACAAGGTGAGCATGGGGCGCCCTGTACATTTTACACACACGTAGCAGTTGTTCTGTCTAACTCACTAGGTTTATTGGTTTATGCCGCCCGTGTATTTTTCTTTGGAAACTTTTGTAAGTAAGTGAGTTAGTCTTTTGTTTTCTTGATTTCATAGACAGGGGAGGAAGTGAGGCCCTGTTTTGTTTGTATTTATTTATTTTGTTTGGCACAACCACTGTCCCGACCTCCACCACACCGTTTTTTCTAATGTTCAACTGAGAAATCCAACCGGAAATAAAAGCGTTCACTACAGCAACTGTGGTCTTCCTCATTTTGGCTGTCACGTTATGGTTCCGTTCGTCGGGCTGTAACACTGGTTCTCGGGCAGGATTGGAAACGGGAAGACTGCTACGGCCGGGCAGTCATTCACTCTCTCTCTCTGTCTCAATTGTATTATCGATCAAGGTAACAGCCTCTTTAATTTAGTTTAGATTATATAAAGTTTAGTTATAATTTTGATTTATGCGACAATAATATGCTGTTTGCTTTGCCCCTGCTAAAAATACATAAATAAACCTGCATAGATAATTACTTTAAAGAGAAGTGATTCTAGTCATTTTTTAAAGGACTCTTTGCTAACGTAAAAAGAAGATTGTGTGCTATAACATCTAAAAGAAAATATTCTCACAGGTTGCTCTAATCCCTAAGATTTTAAAACATATCCTTAGGACCTAACAAGGTCTTTATACTATACCTAGCGATTCACCAAGAGCCCACAGCATGAGGTTGTGCAACACTCAAACTGTTTAGGGCTGTTCAGGGTGTGGCTCATACTTACTGGAAGTAGGATAGGTGTCTGGATGAAGGCAGTGAGGCGAGTCTCTTTGCAACAATCCAGTAAATATTCTTACTCTCTCTTAAATTCTTCGAAAGTTAAGGAGTAGAATCCCTCATTGTAGATATTAAACATAGGGGCTGGTAAGACTTCAGTTGTTTTCTAACCTAGGAAGAGAATAGATTAAACGCTGGATCAGGATTAATATCCACCTGTATTGGGGAAGTTAAGACCTGCGGTTTCAACAAAGGTTGAATGTTTTTCAGCTTCCTATTTACACATCATTTCTTCATGCAGCAGAACCCCCCCCCACACACACACACACACACTCTGGCCAACTGCTTCCCCAACTGTTGAGACATATGGCGGTCAGTCGTGAGGAATGACTGTGAATATGTGTGTGTGCATAAGGGGAGTGTTCATTAGCAAAGGCAGACTGACGGACTTGTTAGCAATTAGAAGTCGATCCCTTCTGGGCATGTAACTGTATGCATGCCTGCACGTGTGCATGCGTGTGTGGATGCACACTGTCTGTTATCTGACCGTTATCAGAGATGGAAAAGGGGAGGCAGTTGGACAAACAGTGTTGCATGAAATGAAGAGAGACAGAGGGAGAGATGGGAATGAGGTGGAGTAACAGATAAAGAGAACAGAGCATCCTGAGGTATAAGCCCCTTACTGAGAGGTGAGTGCTTACCAAGGACCATCTATCTTAAGGGGAAAGAAAAGAAGTCGACCAGCAGCTTCTTCACTTTTAAATACTGACTCTTAACTGTGTTATACTGCCATATTGTATTTTTACATCCCTCATCTGTATGGACAACTCGTGAATGTTGTCAAACAGGGATTAACCTGTGACTTCCGTCTGGTATAAATTTGTAAATCATGGGTTAAGTGCATGTTTATTATGTGTTGACAAACAATGTGAGATAAGATGATTGGCTGATTCACCTCTGAGGAGAGGTGGGTTTGAAAAAGGAACTAAACAGGACATGGTAATGTCACTCACCCATCTGTGCAAGAATTACAACAATAATCATCATTCTACTTGATGATTCAAAATTCAAGTGAACAGCAGCCTGTTGCACCATGAGAGAAAAGTAAATCAGGACTATTCTTTAAAAAAAAATTAACAATGAGCCTTTTACAGAGAATGAAAAGAAGGAAAGAGTCTCACTGCAGATTACTTATGATTACACAAGCCTCTTATCTGAATTTAATGCAATATAAAAATAAACCCTACAGAGGATATAAACTCAATTGACAGTGAGCTCAACTTCAATATCAAATAAACATAGCAAAGTGACTGCTGCCAGTGAAGTGAACACAATCTGTGTGCTGCTGTTGCCTCAGGCCACACAAGCATCCAGAGCAGGCCCTGACTGGACAACACCATTTAGACAAGTCAGCCCTTATTTGGATATGCGTGTGTGTGTGTGTGTGTGTGTAATCACTGTGACAATATACACTATATTACCAAAAGTATTCGCTCACCTGCCTTGACTCATACTATGAACTGAAGTGCCATCCCATTCCTAACCCATAGAGTTCAATATGATGTCGGTCCACCTTTTGCAGCTATTACAGCTTCAACTCTTCTGGGAAGACTGTCCACAAGGTTGAGGAGAGTGTTTATAGGAATTTTGACCATTCTTCCAAAAGCGCATTGGTGAGGTCACACACTGATGTTGGTCGAGAAGGCCTGGCTCTCAGTCTCCGCTCTAATTCATCCCAAAGGTGTTCTATCGGGTTCAGGTCAGGACTCTGTGCAGGCCAGTCAAGTTCATCCACACCAGACTCTGTCATCCATGTCTTTATGGACCTTGGTTTGTGCACTGGTGCACAGTCATGTTGGAAGAGGAAGGGGCCCGCTCCAAACTGTTCCCACAAGGTTGGGAGCATGGAATTGTCCAAAATGTTTTGGTATCCTGAAGCATTCAAAGTTCCTTTCACTGGAACTAAGAGGCCAAGCCCAGCTCCTGAAAATCAACCCCACACCATAATTCCTCCTCCACCAAATTTCACAGTCGGCACAATGCAGTCTGAAATGTACCGTTCTCCTGGCAACCTCCAAACCCAAACTCGTCCATCAGATTGCCAGATGGAAAAGCGTGATTCATCACTCCAGAGAACGTCTCCACTGCTCTAGAGGCCAGTGGCGGCGTGCTTTACACCATTGCATCCGACGCTTTGCATTGCACTTGGTGATGTGTGGCTTGGCTGTAGCAGCTCGGCCATGGAAACCCATTCCGTGAAGCTCTCTGCGTACTGTACTTGGGCTAATCTGAAGGTCACATGAAGTTTGTAGCTCTGTAGCAATTGACTGTGAAGACAGTCAGCGACCTCTTTGCACGATGCGCTTCAGCATCCGCTGACCCCTCTCCGTCACTTTATGTGGCCTACCACTTCGTGGCTGAGTTGCTGTTGTTCCCAAACGCTTCCATTTTGTTATAATAAAGCTGACAGTTGACTGTGGAATATTTAGGAGCGAGGAAATTTCACGACTGGATTTGTTGCACAGGTGGCATCCTATGACAGTTCCACGCTGGAATTCACTGAGCTCCTGAGAGCGGCCCATTCTTTCACAAATGTCTTGTTTCACAGTCTGCATGCCTGAGTGCTTGATTTTATACACCTGTGGCCAGGCCAAGTGATTAGGACACCTGATTCTGATCATTTGAATGGGTGAGCGAATACTTTTGGTAATATAGTGTATGTTATCTTTGACTTTAACATCCTCAAACCTGCCAAGATGAAAACAAAAACCAAAAGAAATCAGTTGTATGATGAACAAAGCTTTCATGTAGAGCACCACTGCTTCAAAGTAAGGAGCTGTTGGAGAAAATATGTTTTTGGAGTTGAAGGCCTAACGGCAGCATACCAGGGTCCATCGCTCATTCATCCACTTCTGAATGAGCCGTAATCAACCTTCACGCAGACCATCCACACCCGCCTGGGGCTTCATTTCTACCCACACTGATCTGCAGGGAATTGAAGCACAGATTCACCATGATGGCTTTTTTAGTTTTTCATTTCTCTTCCTTCTTCTTCTCCTTCTTCTTTTTTTGTGTCCACTGGCAGTTTGCGAATAGGAAGAGCTCTGACATGAAAAAGTTCAGCCTGCTATAATCCACTTTGCCTTTGTGAATTGAATGACTTTGAAACTCACTACCACATCCTCTCCCACACACACACACACACTTACCGGAAATAGGGGAGAAGTTGCTCTCTCTATTTCAGCACCTGCCTCTCTTCAAATCCTCCCATTTGTTTGGGGAATTGTAAGTCTCTCTCGCTCTCTCTCTCTCTCTCTCTCACACACACAAAGGCACACAGGCACACACACACACACACACACACTCTTTGTTTTCTCCTTCTTAAATTATCTTTCATTATACTGTAATAGTTTTTCTCATTTGGAGCCCGGCTTGCATAAACGCACATGGAAATTAAAACTTTTCGGTTTGTGACAAAGATTAGCGTCGAGTGTAGGTCAAACATAATGGCTTCCATTTAACAAGAAAATAGATATGATTAAACCACACTTGCTCTCCGCTCAACTTTTGTCCTCAATCGAAGCAGTGCTGCTCTGATAGCTCTGCCCTCATTACGCAGCAACAAAAGGGCCCGGGCCGACGCTATTTTGTCATCCTATATTAAACACTGGAATGGGATTCTGAAGCCTGAGACTGAGAAATTTCCTCGGTGCTATTTACCCCTCCCCCCGTTTGCTTGTAATATTTATGGTGTGTGCAAACAAAGGCTTTTTGTTGCCATCGGATGAACAAATTGATGAATATTCAGTGTGTACTGGAAGATTAAGCAGGACTATGGATGATTTAGCGTGCATATCTGAACTCTATGGTGTTATTGGTTCTTTGCCATCTGTAAACACCCTAATCTACCTTGGATTACAGTTGCAACATCTCTTTCAGACAGATGAAAACACAAGATCTCCTGAATCTACAGCGCTGCTGTAAGAAGAAATGGATGGATTACAGAATATGTGTCGACATGACAGAGGTTGGATGATTAGGATGCCTTTTTTGTCTTGATTGAGGCGTTATATTCACCTATTATTATCACATTTTTGTGAAAGTAATCACAAATTTTAATTAGAAAGCTTTAATTGTTCAGCTCAATCAATACACTCTGATAGCGGTGATGAAAAGAAGGGGTTGATTCACTAAACAAAAGACTCTTTAACCTGCTGCTCTGACTTTGAAGGCTACAAATTAAAATAAATAAAAGTCTGCCATTTGTTTGAGCCAAAAACTGATTTGTCATGTGCATAATATGCCTGATCCCTATCTGTTTAACTGCACACATCCTTGCATGCATTCATTTATTACGGAGAGTGCATGAGAGTGGATGCATCCTCCCACAGAACAGGGATGGTAACTGAATACCAACACAGTTCACTGGCATCTAACGTGTGTTCACAGCTTTTCATATTGACTCTCATGTTTATTAAGCTGATGTGACAGTAGATGATAGGGGAAAAAAAATGGATCAAGCAGTGAACAACGGCTCAACAATATCTATGCATGCACCTTTTGGAAGAAAAAAATCTGATAACAATAAAGCCTGATTTTTGAAAGCTGCTGATTAAACATCTTTATCTTCATTTTGGCACAGGGTCAAGAAATCCTGTTGTAATGCAGGACCAAACAACCAGTAATCACACAGTGACCAAGAGGCTTTTGGGGCCTGTGCACCTTGACAATGAATACAGAAATAAAGAAAAAACAGATCTTCTTAAATCAGGTCACCACGAGTCTGACTTTTTACTGTGACCGCGAAACACGTCAAAATAAAAGCACACAAGACCTTCCTTTTCACCATTTTTTTGGCTGTTTATTGTTGGCATATTGGTGTGTTTTTGTTTGTAATGTGTGAGAAAGAAATGTGTGTATACTGGAATCCAACTGCACTGTGCACAACACCCTTTGCATTTGGCCATGTTTTTTGTTCAGTTTCTTTATAAATGGACTCTTAAAGTTTTGGTTACAATGACACAAAATTACCACTGATTTCAATCTAAATTATTACCTTCGTTTTATTTAATAAGACTTTATCAATATCAAAAATGAAATCAAAAAATGAAATAATTTCAAACAATGAGAACTTGAGTTTTACATCTGCTAAAGCTGTTCTGTCACTCTCTTTATGAGTCCCGCTGGGAAAAGAAGAATCCTTCTTCAGGGGTAATTTAAACAAGAGTCAAACCTCAGAATCAGAGAGTGGAACCTAGCAAATGGAAAGCACGCCTTCAGAACAAGTAGATATAGATGGATTTATATAGAGTTTTTATATTCAGCTTGAAACTTTTAAAAGAGTACAGTAAACACTTCTCACACATGATAGAAACTACTTGATGCCTCAGAATCAGAAAAGTGCAGGCCAAACACTGTCCAAGCTCACGATATGGTGAATAAACAAAATCCAAAGCAAAAAAAAAACAACAAAAAATGAAAAGAATTCGGAATAAAAAAATACATAAATAAAAAAAATCCTGCCCACAATCTTTTCTTACAAAGTTTGTAGTAGATCAGAATAGAGACACCTGACCACATAAACAGAATAGAAAAATCTAAAACTATGGTATTGCATTTTGAAATGCACAAAGATTCTCCTGTACAATTTTGGCGTGTCTCTGCGAGTACAAATGCCTAAAGGGCTCAGTGGCGGTTTCTCTGGGTGGCTCTCCTTTTAGTTTTTGTCTTCAGTATACACGTCCAGTCCCGGAGTCTGTTCCTTTTCCTCAGACATATATATGTCAGTGCTGTAAACAGGCACACGCAGATCGGAGGAGGGCAGTGAGATCACTTTTATCTCTCCGTCCCTACTGTCTTTCCTCCTCCTCTGTTAAGTTTCTCAGTCCTGCTAAGACAACGGGGTCCTCCCGGTAAGGCGATCCGTATACCTGCCCCCCCAGTCCCATCCCATCCGTCTCCTATGTCTTCTAATCCTGAGAGAGGGGTGCCTCCAAGGCCTGGCAGTGGTCCAAAGAATTCCACAAGGGAGGACTTTTAGTTCCTCAAGGGGGAAGTTGGGGGGTCTCATTTTGTGGGTAGTGGTGTATGTTTGTCTTTTCTTTTTTGCTGGGTGAGGAGGGATGAGAGAGGGGAGGGCAACATAGGCCCAAAACTTAATGCTTCTTAGTTTGTTTGCCTGTTTGTTTTTCATAGCCTTGGTCATCAGAGAGAGATTGTGCAAAGTCACGCTGTTTCCGATATGTCCACGCGAAAGGAGCTAGCAAACCCTTTTCCTCGCTGTAACAAGTAGAGAAAAACACAAGATGGTTAGCTCTGTGTGTGTGTGTGTGTGTGCATGTGTGTGTGTGTGTCTGGGGGGTGTCTAAGAGGGATGACAGAAAACAATAAAGAAAGAAGAGCAGTGTATAAATGACCTCTTTCTCACAGAATTAGTGGGTTCACACATGCACAAGGGGTAGGAAGTGTCACGTCTCTCATCTGGGCTGTTCCACTTCATTTTGGTGAAATGGCTCATGGATAATATGTGTGTGACCATGTATGTGAAGATGTGTGTGTGTGTGTGTGGGGGGGGGGGGGTGAGCTGGTGAATACCACAGTTTATTTAGGGCAGCAACAAAAGAGGGAGGCTGAATGAGAGTGTAACCTCTCATTCACGCCCCCTCTCTATTTCCCCCCACTCCTGTCTCAGTGTTGTCTGAGTTTGATGAGGGTAATCACTGGGCTCCCCGCACCCACCCAGCCCACCCTCAACCCTGACCCCAGGCAAGGTCCAGGCCCAGGCCTGCAAGTCCCAGGACAAAAGGTTCTCTGTGTATCACTGGCTGACTTGATCAGATTAAGGAGTTTCAGCCTCTTGGTATCATCATTCTACTGCCCCCCCCAACTGTTGTTCCCTCTTTGCCATTATCCACCCCCTCCTCCCTGCCACCCACGCTTTCATTAGCATAAGACCCACAGTAATCTATTTTGAGAGAGGAATGAGTGGCCGTGTTCCTGGGAAATGCAGCAATATTGGGAGCCCTTCACTTCAAGTGCTGCATCATAAGCACATAATAAGCACATCCACTGTCAGTATTAGAACCAGCACACAACCAACACAATGTTCATCACAATGAAGGCTGCAAAGCATAAAGTGGAAGGGGGGAGAGAAATGACAATGATTTGAAATCTTATTTAATGGTTGTTGTTTGATGTTTGGTTGCACGAAAAGTTGAATGGTGCACATTTTTACATGTGCCCAAACTAGTTTGGGTGACGTTCACATTTTCAGATGAGGTGTTCATGCTTTTTAGCCTCTTAAAACCCTTTCAAAGTGAAAAATGGATTGACACACAAGAGCAACATTACCACACTTTATTATGTCATTAGCACATTTTTTTATATTCCATTAGAAGGTGTTATGCCTGTAACCATATTTCCCCACAGCTATTGATTTGGTTTACTGCTTTAATTGTAAATCTTATTCTGTGCTCTTCATATAAATTTGGAGTTTTTATTTCTTCCCATATTTATTTCTTTTTTAATTTATTGTTGCACTAATGTTGTGTACCATTACTGCACTATTTAAACATTTAAATGTCTTGATTTATGAAATTGTGGCTGCACTTTTTTAAGGAATTGTTATTTATCCCTGGATTAACTTTTTTGTGACTCACAACAATCACAATCACAACCTAACCACTGTTAAAATGTGTTCTCTAACACGGTGGTCTCGCATCAGTAACCTTGGCATCAGCTGTGTCAGGAAGAAAACAAATGGCATTGCAACATCTCTTGTGATTCTAACCTGTTTGGAATCCCAGTTCCATCTGTGATCACTTGCTCTTTTGTCAAGCTCTTTTAAAGCTCATTCCTTGTTAGAAATGCTCTGTCTTATTACTGTATTTTTTTTCAAATGACTTCATAGGTTAACATGTTTTGTTCATTTGGATGATCCTGAAGTATGATTGGTAATTAGCAGCACTTTAAATCCCCTGTTACTGCAGACACTGATTGATGTTTTTATTTCTCTTTTTACTGCTTGAATTACTCATTCTGTAATCTCTGGGTGCTCACCTTACACTGCTGTAACACATTAGTGCTGTAATTCCTCATCATAATGAATATGGGCTCAAATTAGGGTCAATAAGATCGGACTTGACTTGAATTTCTCATGCAGATTTATTTTGCAGGTTTACAGAGGCTGATGGACAATTTGTTGGATTGTTATGAAGCTGGGTGTCCTTGGTTCTGATCACACCATATCACGCCATAGCCTTATGAAATGTTAATCACTGCTTCGCTGCTGCTTGCTCACCAGAACAGAATGCACCACACCTGATTTTAACACTCGCTCGGGTCCAGCTAGAGCCGGTTGGCTACACATAGCAAGACACTGATAACACTCAGGGTCACACTCCCTGGCACAAGGAGGATAACACTCAAGGATATGCGTCCTGGTCCCAGGAGGAAAACTTATGATTTCCTTAGTTCGGAGCTTCATCTCTCCGACTCTTAAAGTGGACAGATCGAAGTCTCAGCGCTGACTCTATACTCATCTTCCGTGACTCTAAAATAAATTGTTAACCCCTTAATGCTTGAATTTATTTCCAATTATCAAAAAAAAAATTTGGTGTGTGTTTTTGCTTTCAAGCAGATGCTTAATTAAGTTGAGAGTGTTAATTTGAGTATAGCACATAAAATAGATATAAAATAGATATAAATCTATTATTATCTATTATCTATGATGCAAATTAGCGACAACAGGCAATAAAGGTAAAAAAAATACCTGTTCCCATCTCAGGTATGAAGATTCTTTTATTAATGTAACAAAGCAATACTAATACAGACGCTATTTTGGCTGTTTTGGAGCAGAAGTGGTTTGTTGCTAAATCGCGACAATAGGTGTTAAGGGGTTAACCTTACGCTGTAGTTGCGTCTTCTATCTTGGTATTGTTTGACTAACTTCCTTCCCCTGGAATAAAGTTCCCAGGTGGGCAGACATGGCAGTGCCGGTCCATCAAACTGCATTCATTTGTGAACATCACTCTACACGCAGACAATCTTACTGACCCTAATTTGAGCCAATAGGAATGCTTTTTAGATCGTGTCAAGTAAACAGTGACCTGCTGATCATCCTCTGTGATGATGTTGCTGTCACTGCTACAATGCAGCCTTTTATAGCATGTAAGAAATTCTACTGTGAGCAATCAGTTGTTTGCTCGACATGACTTTTTGATTCAGGATGAAAAAAACAGCCTATGAATAAAACATTAATAAGAAGGAAAAAAGGCCTTTTTTTCCCTGCTGTTTCTAACAGCATGCTGTGGTTTTAAATGACGGCGCGAGGGAAGCAGCAGGGCTCTGACAGTCTGATAATTCCAGCTCACTGTGTCAGATGATGAGGGGGGGGGCTCTTCAGGCACTGCTTGATGAAATTATAATTAAGCATTATCACTGAATTGCAGTGATTGAGGCCTCTGAATGAGAGTTAAGAAAGTGTAATTCCTTGGAAAACGTGACTTTTTAAATCTTATTTTTTTTCTCAATTATCTAAAACTTTTTTTCTTTTTTCCCTCACTCCAACGCAACTGGTGTCCATCAAAATGAGAATGTTAAACACACTTCTGTTGTTCTCTAAAAACAGCTAATTTAATTGCTGGGCTCCATGTGAAGGCCAATGTCACTTATATTATAGCAGCCATTTTTTTTCCATAATGAGGAAGAGCTTTCTTAATGCTTACGTCTCCACCCACATCAAAGCAACCACATAGATACTAATTGCTTTTGGCATGTTTTACATGGAGAAAGCCTACAGGCCAATCAGTGCTGGAGGTTTGAGTGTGTGTGTAGCCTGAATAGATATGGTAGGTGAGGGAAGATAAGATCATCATAGTTACAGATAATGGAGATGCTTAACAAAGAGGGAAGAGTTAGTTAAACACTCTGACAAAAGGGGCTGAGAGAGATCAGACCTGAAATGAATTTCACGCTTCCTTCAGCCAGCCAATCCAGGGAGAAAATTGAATTTGGAGTCTTTTTCTTTTTCACCTAATTCGATCACCACCTCGGCCCTCAGAAAAACACAATACTCACTTAAAAAAGCTGGGTTACAAGGCGCTCTGGAACTAGGTTGAAATGCTTCCAACTCTTTTCTCTCTGTGGAGCTGTGGTGGTGGCTGAGGTGATGTTGTGGAGAAGATGATGGTGGTGATGGAGATGTTGGTGTTGATGACTGAGGGGCGTCTCTTTGCCAAAGGTGGAGAATGACTTATCGGCCGGTTGCTCAGGGCTTTCAAATACCTCTGTGTCTGGGACAGAGTCCATGCCGGGCACGTGGAGGTTGCTGCGGTAGTCTGGACCCTGGCGCCCATCGGAGGGCATGAAGTTGGGCATCCAGCAGCGGTCGGAGTGGCCCAGGGCCTTACACTCCTCCGTGCAGTTGGAAAACAGATCAGCACCTTAGATGAAAAATGTGAGAAAGGTTTTGACATTATTAGGCTATATATCATTAAGTATTGAACGAGCAAGACACTTGGAAAACAAGATGCACACAGACACACACACACAAAACTGGATCCAAAGTGTTTCCACAAGACAACATGTCCTCATGTCAGGACTTTCTGTCCTGCACAAAATAAAAAAAAAAAAAGGATAAACAAATAAGATGGGACTTTGTGAAAGAATTATACAGTGGGGTCCAAAGGTCTAAGACCACTTTCCCATAAGTGGACATGTAATTGAGTATTTTCATTTGATGGTAATTTATATTTTTACTTCACTACATTTCAGTTGGTACAGCTGTACATTGTACTCCACTGTATTCATCAGCTATATTTTCCAAGTACTTAGTGTAGTTACTTCATTACAAGAGTTTACAGAACGTATACAGAACATATGATCAGTGGAAAAAAGTGTTGCTTTAGATGTTATCAAATCTGTACGTGAGATCTCAATCTAATCTTATAGCCAAACAGTGTTTTTTGGCAATATTTTGAAATATTCAAATAGAACAGAGTTAATTAAGTCCCTCACAACTTGTTTTTTTTAACTTGTTTTGACAGAAAATTCTTCTGGTGAAATGATGAAATAAATGATCGGTTAAGATGAAGATTTATGGCCTTGTACCTGTCTTTTTTTCCTCAAACGATTTCAAGGCCCTGATTTTCCAAAAGTGCTCACCTGCACAATCTGTATTCTGTGGTGTAGAAAGGTGAAGTCAAGTTCAATGACTATCATTTGATAGTGAAATTTATCAATGCATTTAGAGAATATTCTGAGGGATACTGGAATTTTGAAGGTGAAGAAAATCTGTTTCAAACGACAATCAAAATCTCTCTAAATTTATGCATTCTCTAATTCAGTGAAATTATCTACTCAGACATATTGTACATACAGCAGATGTATTCAGAGGAAATGTCATTTCAAAATGGCTGTACTCATTTGTGTTCCTGATATTGCAGTGTGCATTGAAAAAACAGACAACAGACAGACAAATGCAATTTGATTAAATGATGGAAGATTAAGGATTAATTTCCATAGCCTGGATTTTCGAAATATGACTGAAATACTCCCTGAGGTGATGTCTCAAACAATTAGTCATTGTTATGTGTCCATCTAAATTAAGTTCTGAGGTCTCGATTACACAATGTTAACTTCTCAAAGTCCAGAAATAACAATAAGGAAAAATGGATAGGACAAGATAACCTTCATGGTGGCGAAGGTGCTGGTGCCAAGCACAAATACAAAAATTTTAAATGCTTTTTCAGTGCTTGACTCACCATACTGGGAGCTTGTTGTATAACTTTAGAGCTCAAATGTATCTTCAATCAGATGCACAGGTCACTGGATGTATGTGTGTGTGAGCTGCTGGCATCGTTACATGTAAAAAAAAAAAAAAAGCAAAACAAAACACTTCCCCAGGAAAAGATGGGCGGACAAGGTAAAAGTATGGGGGTGTATATGTGCTTGCAGAGGTTGAGAGGTCGGTGCAGTCTTTAAGGCCATTGCCAGTAAACTGCCCGTGCTTTCTTTAGCCTGTACATTAGATTAAGCAAACCACACACTCAATAGTATTGGATTACCAGCCAGCCCCTGTCCCAGGCCCTCAATCCCCCACCTCCCCTAACCCCCTTTTCAAAACCTATTGTCCCCCATGAAAAGCTGGCTGCAGGTACACATGAAAACCAGTTTGAGTGCGCTCACTTTCTTGGGGCAAAATTACAGTATTTGGGAGGCTTTTCAATGTGTGAGAAAAGCACCTATTTATCAGAGGGTGGAGGGAATGCAGTAAAAGGGACAGGGAATTCGCAGATCACAGCTGTTCAGAGCAGCTATTTAGGCCGAGTGGAAGCCTTAAGCCAAGTTGTGTTTTCATCACTCCATATGTTTTTTTGTAGCAGGGCTTACATCCTGTCATTTTTTTGCAACCTACATTTGCTGGTTGTGTATGTGCGTCTGAGTCACTGTTTAGGGCTAAAATCTGTACTGTCCAGCTCGGGCTATCTGCTGCTAATCCCCCTGAATGCAGCCTGATCAGGCTAAGACTGCAGCCATCTCAGTGAGCGCAGTGTGTAAGTGTGTTTTTGTGGCGTGTGTCTGTAGCAGTCAGCAAACAGGGAATTTGCTTTGTTACAAAGCAGATTAATTTGGCTTGCCATCACTAACAGCTTGGAAAAGTGCCCGGTCTCCAATTGAGAGGAGAGGGTTTCTTATTAAATATTAACCAACATGCCATAAATACACCATCACATTGCATTTTAATAGGGCCTCTTCTGCGGGAAGAAACAACCCACTGTCCGGTTCGTGACCAGAACGCATGCTGGGTGCAGACGTACAGTTTCTTTGCAGCTGGACGTGCAGGGCGAGATGTTAGCAGCAGAAAAAAAAAGAAACAGACAAAGAGGAAGGAGGCCATGGAGCTCTGCTTCCATTACAAAATGGATGCTGAGTTAATTCTCAAAATGGGAACGGGAAATGTGGCATTTAGACTCTGCCAGAGAGATAAGACTCTCTAACACACACACACACACACACACACACACACAGAACAAGAGCAAGAGAGATAGGAGGAAGGACAGGGAGAGGGAGGGTAATTTCAGTCAAAAAGCCAGATCAAGACATCTTGATATTTTTTGACATTTTGGCAAAATTAGATGTTCCCCTGGCATATTAGACAGTGTCTATCGAATCAGGCAGATAAAAACATTTCAGCGGTAAAATTGAACCTCCCACCACAAACACACCGAGGCCAAGTCATGCTTAAACATCATAAGGCTGTCATCTCTCGTAGGTTTCCAATCATTTTCCCCGAGAGAGGCCTGAGTTTGAATTAGGACACTTTCAGCCAGGCCCAGCACAGGCCCGGCACAGACAGGCTGCTCTCCATTTCAAACACACAGGATAGAAGAGAACTTTGTCAACGTGTATCGTGCTAAGCAAGAAGACACACACACAACAGGGTTGGGGGTGATGGGGGGTCTTGAAGCGTGCTGACCCTTGTTACCTGTTATGCCTCATCCTGTCTTAGCATTCTGCATGGTGTTCACACCGGGGCATATGCAAAGTCTCAATAATAACCTTCATTTGCTAATTGGTATGCAGGGGTCTGAAAATGAATTACTGATCAGCGAGCTGTTACCACGGTGATAACGTGAACTGCAGGCCTAAGGAGGGATTCATCATGGCAGCAGGGAGAAATGGGAGTGGATCAGGAAGGTGGGAGAGGTGGGGGATAGAAATTGGATAAGCGTCTTGACTCAATCTTCTCCAAGTGAGTGACATTGGTTATATTGATAATATGTACTGTACTTTACATGTGTAGAGGGACGGCAAATGGGGGCCCCAGGGAGACTCATCAGGCCACAGAAGTGGTCCTGCAGGGGCCGGCAGGAAAATGAGGAGCAGTTTAATTCCACTGTCATTTAATTTTCAAGGAAGTGTTCCCATCACAGAATGTATACAATGACCTTGTGCTCGTACAACTGAACATTAACCCCGCAAAAAAAAATCCAGTTCTTCAGCTAAAATTTTCCTATTTCTACAGTGCAGAATGATCTTTCACATTCAAAGTCATCTCATGCCAAATAATCAAATAAGGCTCTCAATATGTTGAGTTACAATCAGCCTAATTTATTTATTAAACTGTTGATCATCATAAAACAAACCCATCTTTTTGTTTTCATAACTGATCAATCTTTTAAATCTTTTAGCAATAAAAAGCAGCCTGGCTGCAGTATCTGCTACATGAGACTCAGCTTCTTTTATTTATTCATGTATTTTACTTACATAGCATGCTGTCTTGTAAACACACATATAGCACTCATACATACATGCATACATCAGAAGGAGAACGCAGAGGGAAATATACAGGTATGTAAGTGAAATTAGGTCTACAATTAATGCACACGAGAGGCCCGACATAAATGTTGGCTTCATTAGCAACTCTGAGCTCTGAATAATGAGTAGTAGTGGAGAATCCCTTCTAGCTTTTTGACTATTTGTGTTGGCAGAATCAGCCATTGCTATTTGCTTTTATTACTTTGAACTGCACATTGTGAACAATTGTAAAGTTAAGCACTCATGGAAAGAAAAAGTTTCAGCTCTTTTTCACAGTTTTCTTGTTTTAGATTTACAAGAAGAATCTGGCATTTCCTTTGATAGCACATTCGAAATGTTTCACATTTCAAGGCTACTTGTGTGTAGCAAAAGTAGCTGAAATGCTAGTAGTGTATGTATGTGGTAGGTATGACAGAAATAGCAGCGATTATAATGCTAAACAATATTCATGCATGTCTCCTCTCTTTCACCGTGTTAAAACATGCATCATTATCTGCTCTGGCTCCACACAGATCTGCACACCGCTGTGTGTGTGTCATGGCACATAATGTGCAGTATTTGTGCATTTGAATCCTGCGTTTGACCTTTGCTGCAAATCCTCCCCTATCTCTCTCCCACACTGCGTCGCTCTCTGCCGTGCACTGAAATGCCTCGAAAATAATCTTGGCACTGATCCAGACGACAAGGTGTTTGTTCACCGAACCGGATCAGAAATTATCCGGACAGAATATAACAACAATTAATCAAACTATTATCTACAATGTCTGTGACAGAACAGATGTGACAAATTTGTTTGTTTCTTTCACCCTGTTCATTTGTCTGTTATAGGTGACTTTTCTGAACTCTCTCTGGCTCTTTAAATGCATCCTTGATGAGGAAAAACTGAGTATTTTTGATCAGGGCACATAGCCTAAAACAGCAGAAAAATGTTGGCACGACAGAAGGAAATAAATAAGACTGATTAAAATTATGGGGCAATGGGGGTGCCATCCTCCTCAGCAGTCAAAAAACACATTCAAACAAACCTTACTGGAGTATGTCTCTGCCAGGATGTAATGTAAATGCTTGAAATTTAGTGTAACATAAGAAAAAAACAATACGCTCCCGTGAATCTGATTACATGGACAAAAACGCCTCTCCGGGAGCAAAAGTTAAGCCTGGATACCTCGCCCACGGATGCATTTGTAAAGTGCCTTGTCAAAGCCAAGAGCGGAGGCTAACACAGCATTGTGATGGATGACATGGACACGTTTATTTAACATTAGCATTTATTAAACACTGACACAGATCGACTGCACCCTCGCTGCTGACAAACTCAATTAGCACACAGAGAGCAAAGCCTGTGTTCTTACTCCAGCATTGTGGGAGCAGAATTGTGGGACGCTAAACTGCGGTATCAATTATACTAATCAAACAAAGACTGGATGCACAGCAAATAAACTGTTCAAAGCCACTAAGCTGGCTGATAATGCTGCAACAATGTAACTGTACTCTGTCTGCCACACCAAGGGTACTCAAAGTCAGCTGTGACGAGCTGCCAGGCCTGTGCGCTGTATCACAATGGCGCATACTGTACAATGTGGCATACTTTTTTTTATATGTGAAAGTGGAATTGTATGAACAGTGGGTGACATGTTTAAAACCCTCCAAACAGAACGTAAAGCAGCTGTCCCAAGAAAGCTTCTACATCTGCTCTACAGTAGCTTCACTACTGCAGATGTACTCCGAGGTAGATGTGAACTACAGCACCAGCTGAAGTTGCAAATGTTAAAAATGGTTAACACTAAAAGTAGATCAATTGTGTGATCAGAGCCTTCTTCACTGAAATAATACAGGAAACATCCTGAATCCACCCTAGCTAACACTTGATGTATCATGAGGTTCATACCCTTGATTTCTTCCTTTGTGAGACAGTTCCTGATTTAGATTTAAATCAGATGCATCAGACTGTTACCACACAAATACCAGAAATGCATTTAAAATAGGACACATCCATCCCCTGCCATCGATGCCATAGTGGTGAGGCAGGCTGAACTGTATTTGCAACACTTTGTTGACTAAAATGCATAAAGCACAAAGAGTGAAAAAGGGAGTGGCAGTAAATGTCTGATTCACAGTTCTGTGTAGTTTCCTTGCATCAGATCGGTTTTATTAAGATAAACCTCTAGCAGAGCTGCTTGTGTCTCTCTACCATTTTACAAGTTTGGCTCATTCTCATGAATGAAAAAAGGAGTTAAGTTTCTCAACATTATAAATTAAAAAAAAGTATTGTTTTGTTATTGATACCAAACGTCAGGCAGAAGGAAGCGGCAGGAAGGCTCCATTCGGCACGGCGAGCGCCCCTGCTGTGGCTGAACAGACACAATAACTGGCTCAACGTACAGAGGGCCCGTCACTGAATGAAGACATAAACCCGCCATTCATAACTCAGTGGGACCCTATTGTATGAGCTTAGATAGGCTCCTTTAGGCAGAGAAGATTTTAAAAAAGGACAAAAAAGGTATGATTCTGATAGAATATGGGAAAAAAGAGAAGAAAGAAGGGAGTGCAAGCAGCAACAACTGCATGAATGAGTGCATTAATTAATCTAATGAACGGATGAATCGCCTGTTTTGTTTGCTATGATCCGCAACCTATTTGGTCCGCATCCCAGCAATCCAGCTCGAGCGTGGCCTTATTAAAAAGCCTGTCACGTCTCATCGAGTGGTCTCCAGCACCGAGTGGCCAAGCTCGAGAGGGAGCGGGCCCCTCATTAACGCCGCTGCATATTTACAAACAACGGCACAAGGGTTTGCGCTCTGCTGCCTGCCAACATTAAATCTGTGTTAGGAACGACGGCACCTAATATTAAGAAACACGGTCCCATCAGAGGCAGCTCACAGGAACAGGAAGTGATTCTGCCATCCTAAGATTTTTTCTTTTCTTAGAGAGAGACCTCCCTCATCATAAAAGCTGATTGTCGGACACACTGAGATTCTTTAGATGATGCTGACTCCAGCTATGTGTGATGCGAGCCTTAATTAAAATGTGCTTCCTTTTTCCCCAGGCCTCCACAATGGGCCCACAACTAAGCAAAAGCAGTCCAGATTTCAACACTGGTGGTACGGGCAGCAACTTGGTCCCTGAGACTTCACCACATGCTAATCAGCAAACCCTACTCCAAGCTTATAGAAGCCAGACAGCCATTGATTTGTCCTTTTGAACATGCAGTTTAAAAAAATCAAACAAAATCGCAGTGAAAAGGAAAGAGCCAGGTCACACACGCACGCACACACACACACAGTGAAGCAAAGATAACTCTTACCGGATGAGTGGCCTCGATTAGTGGCATCGTGGTCGCTGTCTCCCTGCTCACTGTCTCCATGGCCACTGTCTTTGGAGCTGACCAGATCTGCCTCCTGGAACGCCGAACTGAAACAAAACAGACTGTTAAAACAAAGCCCAAAGGAGCATTTTGGTTCATTTACAACTAACAGCAACTCTCAACCCCTTTCTAATCCCACCGGTCCCATCCCATCATCTGGAGCATCGTCACAGTAATGCGAGTGAATGAACAAAGGCAGTCGACAGATGGGGGCTTTATTGAAGGTGGATATAATGCAGCGAGCAGCAGAGAGGGTGAGGTAAGGATCTTTTTCCATATTTACCTGTTGACACGTCTTGGCCTGTCAACCAGGTAGCTGAGTTCAGCTCGTTGGTGTTTGGTCTGAAAAGAGAAGAGGTGGTTTTCAGTGTGTGTGTGTGTGTGTGTGTGTGTTGCTCCAGCATTCTATGTAATACGATTAGCACAGAGGGAAAAAAAATACACAAATAAACATCGCTGCCACCATGCCAGATATGATGCAACCCACATAGTGCCATGTTGACATTGTTGTAATAAATCAACCCGTGCAGTGTTCAACCATTACACATGTCATTCGATATCAGATGAGGGGGTGTGTGTGTTTTCCCACCGGGGGAGGCTCTACAGATATGTTGCCAGGGCGCAAGATAAAGTAGTGCACCTATTCAGACTGGCAACAGCCAAGAGAAGCATCTTTGTTCTAGTGCAACTCAGCAACATTGTGACCAGTATGTGTAATTCGAACACTCATCTCCGCAGGGACTCGGTCACACACACACACACACACACACATAGCTGCACGCACAGCAACCGGCAGTCACCACACCTTATGCTTATACACTTCAGCTTCTATTTTGATTTCTTTTTTTCTCATTGCAAACATGTGACAGCACAACATGAGCATGCAATGACTCCTTGACCTCCCTGAGTACTGCTAAAGGCAACATGTCAGCAACCAGTGGTCTATTCACTGTGCAGACCTGGCATGCCACTGCGACTGAAGGACTTGAAATGTATGAAACACAGTTTATCTATGTAATTCAATAGTACCAAATAGGCAGACTTGCTACGTCTCAGCGGAGATGCTGTGTATGAATCAAGGTTTAGACATGCTGAGTTTCTCTGGATGGAGGGGGAGGTTAAATTGTATGGGTAAGGTATGAGAGGGACTCTTACCTCATTTGATAAAATGGTGCCGTTTGATATGATGTCAGGCTGCTGGTCTGTGTACCCTGTCACTATGGCCCCGCACGGGTTGTGATCGGTGTCTGTGCTCCTAGACGGACTACACGGCTTTAGGAACATGAGGTCGGTTTTGGCAGACTCAGGAGTCAGACATACCTGGTAGCAATAGTTCTGGTTTTGGTGGTGGGAGCCAAAACTCCCTGACTCCTCCACTGGGACCTGAGCTGTACTGGCTCCACTCACGTTAACGGCGCTTTGCACCAACATGATATCCGACTTGCTGAGCTTTTTCTTGCGGGCCCGGCCCTGCTGAGAGCAGCAGGAGCTGCAGCCCAGACAGCAATCGCTGGTCAGGCAGGTGTAAATGTTGAGCTTTTTGTCCTTCTGGCAGCGCACAGCGAGAACGATCATCACAAGGAGGAAGATGAAAGAGACAGAGCCGAGGGCTATGATGAGGATCAGCGTGAGGTCTAGGGTACCGTCCTTGGCCTTCGCAGCACCCCCTCTATCTCCACCGCCGTGGCCTTCAGCCACACTGTCCACCAGCACCACCAGCACGCTGGCACTGGAGGACAGCGGCGGCTGGCCATGGTCTCTCACCTCGATCAGCAGGTCATACAGCTGGTGGGGGTCACGTTTGGCCGACACCCGCCTTGCCGTCCTGAGCTCACCTGTCCTCCAGTCCATCCTGAACATGCCGTTCTCGTTTCCCCTCTGGATGCTGTAGGACAGCCGAGCGTTCTCGCCGTCATCTGCGTCCATAGCCACTATGCGAGTCACCAGGTAGCCTGGCTCAGCTGAGCGGGGCAGTGGCTCCCTGGCTGTGCCATTCTTCCCCAGGGGGGCCAGCACCAGGGGGGCATTGTCATTCTGGTCCACAATGATGACTTTGACAGTGGCATTGGAAGAGAGTTCTGGGGTGCCTGCATCTCTGGCCTGGACCATGAATGTGAAATCCTTCAGCTGCTCATAATCAAACGACCTCAGTGCATACAGATAGCCTGTCTCCTCGTTGATTGACACATACGTTTTGACTGACATGCCCTGGATGTCACACTCTAGTATGGAGTAGCTGATGAGCGCGTTCTGCCCGATGTCCGGGTCGTGAGCTGTCACAGCGTGTATGTACGCCCCTGGCACGTTATTCTCTGTCACATACACATCATATATGGGCTGCGTAAATGTGGGCGCGTTGTCGTTTTCGTCTGACACCTGGACTCGGATGGATTTACTGGTGGTGAGAGAAGGCGCCCCTTTATCCCGCGCCACCACAGTGACGGAGTAGGAGTTCACCTGCTCCCGGTTCAGGGGCCCGTCGGTCACGATGGTGAAATAATTCCTGAAGGAAGATTTCAACTTGAACGGGACGTCACCCAGGATTTCCACGTGGATCTGCCCGTTCTCCTCTGCGTCCCGGTCCGTCACACTCAGCAGCGCAATCACTGTGCCAGGAGCCGCCTTTTCGCTCACCGACTCGGTGACGGTGCTGAAAGTGATCTCCGGCGCGTTGTCGTTCACGTCGGCGACTTTGACCAGCACCTTGCAGTGCGCCGGCACGGCGTTCGGCCCCAGATCCTTGGCCTGGACAAAGATCTGATAAAGGCTGCTCTCCTCGAAATCTACCTCTCCGCGCACCTCGACGCGCCCGGTGCGTGGGTTAATGCTGAACAGGTCCTTTACGCGGTTGGAGATGTGGTTGCTGAAGGAATAAACTATCTCCCCGTTTAGTCCTTCGTCCAGGTCGGTAGCGTTCAGCTGAATGACCAGCGTGCCCACTGGTGCGTTCTCCGAGAGGCTTACCGTGTAGACAGGCTGATCAAACACCGGCACGTTATCGTTAGAGTCCAGCACTTTCACCACTAGCAGCGCGGTGCCAGTTCGCGGAGGCTGACCGCCGTCCACCGCGGTAAGCACATACCTGTGCGCCGCCTGCTGCTCCCGGTCGAGTGCTTTCTCCAGGACCAGCTCTGCGAACTTGTTTCCGTCCGTTTGGGTCTGCACGTCAAGGTAAAAGTAGTTGTTGGTTGTGATATCATACGTGCGTAACGCGTTAGAGCCCACGTCCGGGTCGAAGGCGCTCTCCAGGGGGAAGCGGGTGCCCGGAGTGGCGCTCTCTGAGATCTCCACCGTGATGTCCGTCTCCGGGAAGCTGGGTGGGTTGTCGTTGATATCAACCACCTCGATTTCGACCCGAAACAGCTCCAGCGGGTTTTCTAAGAACACCTCCATGTTGAGCTGGCAGCTCACGCTCTGCTTGCAGATCTGCTCCCTATCGATTTTCTCGTTCACAAACAGGACGCCGTTTTCCAGGTTCACCTCAAGATACGGCGTGCGAGAGCTGGGCACCACCTGGAAGCGACGGGAGGCCAATTTGGTAAGGTCCAGTCCCAGGTCTTCGGCGATATTCCCCACCAGAGTGCCATGGTCTGCCTCCTCCGGCACAGAGTAGCGTATCTGAGCGAGCACGCCATCCGTGATGCACAGGACAATCACAAGCACAATCATCGCCGGAAAACAAGTGCACTTTGGTTAAAAAAGAAAAAAGAAAAAAACGATCACAAACCTTGTTGTCGTCCGCTAATGGACAAAAAATGTCAATTTACATTACCCATCGCAGTCGGGATGTAAAAGTCTCCAAGATGTGTAAAAGTCTCCAAAAATATGTAAGGTGTCCGGAGAAAAATGTCCGAACAAAGGAGAGACATTTGGGAGAGCTTTATTGATTGCTTTTTTCCTGTTCCAGCTCCACTGTCATGGTTTTCAGGAGCGTCCCAGAGAAGCCACGGCGCACATTCCAATGAAGCGCAGTGCCGCGGGAATGATGAGACAAGTCTGGGACAGAGTTGTAAGAAAAGAAATCATAATCCATATTAGAAAAATAGGAAAGCCATGTTTTACTCGGTGACGATCCCTAAATCAGACTATGAATTTCAGACTTGGACACTTTTTTCTGGCTCTGTCTCCTCTTGGCAGCCTGCTCCCTCACTGCGGTCTCCTCCACTCCACTCTCCACTGATGCTGTTCACTCAACAATTTGCTTTTTTCCCCCCGCATCGCGCCTCCCCCTCTCAGCCCCCGCGGCTGTAAATCACGCTGATAGCTCCCTCCCGATTGGATAGCGGGGTTGCCTGTCAACGTCCGCTCGGCCCATGCCTCCCTCGCTGTGTCTCGAGCTCTCCCTGCCTCCCTCTGTGCACAGACTGACTCCTCTTTAGATTACCTGACGCCAAAGAAAAGAGGGTGTACGACAAGACTTGGCATTTATTACTGTAACCCCATCAGCCGCCAAACCGCAGCCACTCTCCCCACCTGCCCCACCTGATGAAAAACCGATCATGTAATGGAAGAGTGGGTGATTACAGTGAGTGGAGGACTTGTTGACATGGTGGCCGGGCCTGTGTGAGCCCCAGGACGGGCTGGGCGAACCGGGTTAATGCATGCAAATGTTGTGATATGTATGCAGTGAATCGCTCTCAAGGCTGCGCACTAGCCTCTAATTACACCGAGTAGTAGGAGCATTATTACCTCTCCATGCCACAAAGCAGCTGGGCAGGGGGCCGCGGTGGGAAGGGCGACCTATCCGTGGAGCCCACACGACCCCTAGCGGTGTAAATGCGAACCGGGTTCTGATTCATATCAGGGGCCGTGTATGCATAATGGTTCACTTATGACAATATATAGACTGTTAATTAATGTGTGAAAGGAGTGGATGATATGGTTGGATGCAGAAAGCTGGGCATTCAGTATTATTTCAAACCAAACTTAAAGGGTAAGTCTGGCGGTGTGAAACTGTTCCTCTGTTAGACTTTTTATCCTCGATCTATAAATGAACCTAAATATTTTTTATGAGTCACCAAATGTCTTTTTTGAAAAAAAACAAAACATTTGTGTGGACATCTTACTGCTTCCTCCTCAGCCAGAGCCATAAGCTGCCTTTCTCAGCCTCCTCTGCCAGCTCTTTTGTGGCCTTCCTCAGCTTCCTCCAGTCACTCCTGCATCCCTAAGAAGGCGTGTGATTGACAGCCCCACGTAGCCTTGGCAGCCAACCTCCACTAGGTAGATGGTGGGCTTCCAGCCAGCCTCCCAGCATTCAGCAGCCAGCTCAGAGTACTTGGCCTTCTTGGGCTCATAGATGGCCTCAATCCCTCTTCTGAAGGCACCGTCAGCTCGATGAGGTGCACCACTCTTGCCTCGTTAGACCACACCACAATGTCAGGTGCGGAGAGATGTAGTTGTAGTTGTTGCTGTTTGTTTAGATCGGTCCTCATGTCCCACTCCAGGTCCGGGGAAAAGGGCCTCGATGTCTCTCTTGGGCTGGTGTATCTGTGTCCATCCCCTTCTGTGACAAAGCTGGCATGGTTCTCTGCTGGTGGTGATTCTTTGCTGCCCTGTCGACAGCCCTCCAGCACCTCAGCCTGTTTCCTCAGGACCTGGTCGTGACGCCATCTATCTTGCAGCCCGACAGGATGTGCTGGAGGCTTGCATTGGGGGGCATTGCAGAGTGAGCAGCTTTCCTTGTTCCCAAACTATTGGTGAAGGTTATGAGGACAGGGAAGCATGTCGTAAGTTGCTCGAATAATGAATCTTATCCTTGCCTGTAGGATCTTCCACAGGTCAGACCAATTGATGTTCTGGTTGACAATTCCCTCCCAGGTTGTCCAGTTTCCATGTGGGCCCTGTGACACTTCCTTGAATTTGTAGTGCTCTTCCTCTATCCTTGACACCTCTGCCACCACCATCTCCTTACAATGCCACACCATGCACACTGCTGCTGCACCCCCTGTACAGCGTGTTCTTCTCCAGCCATACTAATTCTCTCTGCTGTGCTGGAGTCCAGACAGCCAACACATTCACATCCATGCGATGCATTGAGAGAAAACAGACACACACAGCAGTGTAAGTGTATTCATGCTTTCTGCAAACTGTCACAATCTCAAACGGGCCACTCGAGGAGAAATATGAATTAGCGCTAAGAAGGGCTTGTCAAAAGTGACATATAGTTAGTGCTGCAGTCAGACATGCATCTCTGTCTGCGAATGTAGTTTGAACACTGATACTGAAACATTTTCAGAGCTACGATGAAGCACTGCAGCCAGTAATTGCTGCCTTTTGGTGGGTAAAAACACTAGCCATCTTGCACATCACAAATTTTCCCACAAAATGTAGCAGGCAAAAAAAAAGCCAAGCATCTAAAAATGGTTCCCTGAAACAGTCCCACCCATAAGATAATTAGATCAGGAGAAATAGCATGTGCAATAAGTCAGTCAAGTGTTATAAGGCTACAGGGACCAGAGAGCATTGTCTAATCTTAAACTAAGCACTGTCTCTCCTCCTGTTAGCTTTAACAAGCACACTGTCAATTAATAGACAAGTGGAGTCACTCATACTTTCACAATCAAGGTCAGTGCAGATGTTCAGGATGACAAAGAGCATTTGGGATAACAGTGTGATAGAAGGAATTCTGCACTACAGCAGCACATATAAAATTGGAAAGTTTGAGAGAGAAAGGTCTATCATTCTTCTCTGTCTCCTGAACACTGTTAGAGTTTGGAAAGTGCATGTAAAAATCTGACATTTCAACAGCTCGCGTTAAGAAAAACAGTCAGTGTTCTGAATGTGACAGAAGTCTGCCACTGCAATGACCCTACCAGAAAGACAGACTCAAGTGACAGCACTGAGACTTGAGTCAAATTATACTATGATGCAGTAAATGAACTCATTTTCCTGGTGCTGGTTATACTTCAGTCACATTGCAAAAGCAATGTAGAGGTCTGATGACAGAATAACCTCATGTTATCACACTTGGATGTGAAGGTGTGCGACAACAAACTGATTTAATATTCAGAATTCATTGAGCTGCCTCCAGAGACAATTGATTTGGAGGTCTCAGAGTGCACAAAAAAAAGTATTCACCCATCTAATCACAACCAGTCAAATGTTACATTACATCAGTTGTAGCATGTCACGTGTCCACTTTTCAAGGTGGACTTGGCATCTTCTCCAAAGTGTGCCCTGTGTCCCATGTCTCTTGACCACTCTTTCACCTCGCCAGCTAATGTGTGAGGCCCTCCACTTCTATTTTTTCACATCACGCACTCCTGATGACACCTTTATTTAAAGATTCCTGACTATTTAAAGATTTTAAAATATACATATTATTATCAGAGTGATATATATGAAGTTCACACAGGTTAAAACAAAGTCACAGCTCCCAAAAATTTTCACTATGTCTTCTACAACAACACTAATAATAATAATAACAACAACAACATTAATAACAATTAGTCATACACTTTTCAAAAATACTCAAACAATTGCAGGACCGAGCATAAAGCTAAAACACAAAATTCTAAAAGTATAAAAACACAACAAAGCAGTCCTGAATATTTGAGTTATGATGAGTGATTTGAAAGCGACAGTCCAGTTCAGTCTGTAATGGGTTCGGGGAGAAAGTTTCAGAGAGAGAGAACCCTCCTAAATCCAACATGCTGAATTTATTTATTGCATAAAATGTTGTTGTACAATAAATGAAAAGTGGGTTGAATTATTTTCCCAACAGGGACAGCGCACAGACCACAGGTTGTCATCAGGGCTGCAAAAAGAACAAAGAGCAATGTCTTACTGAAGGCTCTGAGCAACTTTGTATTAGTACCTCCTCCCCATTTTCAAAGAACCTCCTCCTCAGTTTGTGTGTGTGTTTGACCTCCAGCAGTTTCTAGGTATCATGTTAATTTGAGTCTAGGCCGCCACAACTCACAGATGAGAAAACTTGTCAACCTTGAATGACTTCTTCCTCATTTGTTAAAGGCACACAATGCTCAACTCGTCAGAAAATTAATTGCATTTAAATGCAGCAGAGAAGAGCTGGGGCTGAAGTAATTCACACTTTAACAGGCAGAAGTATACCCTGGAAAACAAAACCAAGCATTGCTGTGTGTTCCCCTGCAATATCTCAAAGTGTGAACAGATATCAGGGCAGTCTGTTGACATGTCACTAATAAGTGCAGATGTACAGACATACTACAATTAAAATTTGTAGAGCAGATGGAACATGGGTTCACCCAGTTGATGGCATTTGGAGCTAGGAAGCTGTGCCACAGACCAAGAGGACTGTGTGGAGAGCTGTCAGCACTGGTCTGCTTTCCTAGATTTTCCCTGTTAGCTTGGCTCATGCAGCCCAGCTCTCAATCCCATTTCACAGACTCCATGCTTGCAGGTGCTTTAATTTTGAATAAAACCAACAGAGGTTGCTTTTCAGTGAAAACAATAGCTGCTGTCAAAGAATCATCTGCTGCTCCAGCCACATATGTGCTAACTTTGCAAAAAAAAAAGAGAAAACAATCTCTGTGCCTGCCTGCACACACACAGATATACACACACTGTCATGGTGGCATCACTCAAGCAATGGGAGATCCAGTCGAGAAGCAGACAGTGTGAAGTCAACATGAGAGAGAGAGAGGGATGAGGAGACACGCAGAGGAGAGAGGAAGAGAAGAGAGAAGGAGAGAGAGGCGGAGAAGGAAGGAGGAAAGAACGATAGCGGGACAGATGGATGTCGAGCAGCAGAATCAGAGGGGCCGAGTGAGACTCTTACACTTTCTCATCTTCAGAGAGTTTCAACTGCAGGGAAGTGGTGCTCAGGCATAATGATGGGAGCAGTTCATTTCACACATGTAGACCCATTTCAACTTATTATTAACATCCTCTGTATCTGAATACACATCTGGTATTATTAAGAGCTCCTCTAATGAGCGATTGTGCCAAAGGTAAAATTTTAAACTTGTTCATATAGGAGTTGTTTTGAATATGAAGCAATTAAGTAGTACTGTAGGAGTAGTCAATACAGAAAAATGTCCCCTGCGACTTACATACTATCACATATTATATTAATAGATTGACTTTTTCATGCAATAAAGTAAAAGCAGAAGAATTGAATTGATCATTTCCACTATTTTCTATTGAATTGCAACTACTGATTATCACTTGTTTGGTTTGTAAAAATTCTGAAAATAGTGAGAAATGTTGCCACTGTTTCCCAAAGGACCAGTGTGACGCCTTCACAATGTGTCTCTTGTCCAACCAACAGTCAGTGTATACAGTCTGTCCTCATATGTAAGTACATTACGTGAGTAAAGTTAATAGTCAAGGGATGGCAATGATGATGTCCAGTAAATCATAAACTGTGCTGTGGACAGAAATTAATTAATTAATTAATTTTCCTTGTGTTTAGTTTTCACACATTTATTTTTTCTTTGGCACTGCAACCACAACCCACACAACCCCTATTCTTCTAAGCCACAAGATATATCTTAACAGAGTGTGTCATTCTGGTTCGTTCCTTTCAGCTTTGCCTGAATAGATGCCTCCCTCCAAAGTGCCAACACACTATTATTGTTCATCACTATTGTCAATATGTGTTGGGTTGCAAGTGACCCAACAGTCACTTAAAAACCCAACTGGAGCAGGTCAGAGTGCCCAGACAGACGTCTGGAGTAATCTGAATGGAATTGCATTTCAAGCCACCTCCAAATGTGGTTTGGATTTTATTTGCAAAAATCACTTATGTAGTTTTTTTTGTTATCCAGACCTTCTCAACTCATCTGCACAGGCCAAAAAACGGATTTGGGATGTGGGCTTGCCCACATCTCACTCATACTCAGCTGGGACTGCCTCTCTTTCTATACATTTATATAGGTGAAAATAAAGTAAATATTAACTGATGTTCCCTACTGACACATCATATTTCATTTTAGTGATGTTGCAGCTTTCCCAGATGTCAGCATTTTTAACTTGTTGCTTTATACCTTTCACAACTTGTATAAAGTGTAATTATCCCTTGATGGAGATGGTGTAAACATTGAATTAGTACAAAAAAGATGATATTTGAATTGAAAATACAGGTGTAATCCATAAGGCTACATAGGAGCAGATGGTGCTTCCATGTGAAATGCAATGATTACATATCTTTGGACAGACAGAAGATTCAAACTGCTCACAGCTATGCATTAAAATACACCAAAGTCTTTATCTCTTTCTTGTTCAAGTATGTGATCACAGTGGTGTCTGCACAGCTTGTGGGTGCTTTCATATGGTCTGAAATTTGGTTTGAAACATCAGACAGGTATATACTCCAGTTAGAGCAGACAAGCAGAACGCTATAATTCTGAATGAAAGTAATGGTGTGAGTGAGTCACGGCTGGATTGGACTGGAACATAAATAGAATGACCCGCTGAAAGGTTCCATCTGTGTGCCAGGCCAGAGACATTCATTCTTATTCGCTGGCTGAGATTTAAGTCTGCTGCATCATTATTTAGAGCAGAAAATGAGACCAAGGAGAAAGGAGGAGAGAGTGTGTGCGTGTGAGTGTGGGAGATTAAAAGCTAAAAGGGATGAGGTTAAAAGACAGAGGGTGAGAGTGATGAAGACATGAAATCGAAACCTGTTAAGACTTTTTGAATTTACTTGAACTGCATTAAATGAAGCAGAAAATGAGTTCATTAGATTATTTAAATGAACAGTGGATTCAAAAACCAATGTTTGTGTAAGTGGCACCTGCATAAACCAAACAGTAACTTCTGTCCACTGTGTATGTACAGCATTTATATCATCCTCATGAAATATAGTCATAAATATTCCATAGAGAATGAATGGGCATTTTATATATTGAAGCTTTTTCTAATGGCGAAATATGCAAAAGACCCATGTGACCATAACAAAAACAATTGAAATAACATTATACTGATCATCTTTATGGTTTAGCTTTGATTAGGATTAGAGAAAAGATTGTTATGTTTGGTATCATCTCTGGACTGGAAAGCAGATACAGACAACAATGGTAAGTATGATGGAGAATATATTGGCTCACAGGGTGAGGAGCAGGTAGCATGGCTGTGGGCTTGGTGAGCTGGAACAGTCTGTTGAGCAGTGTGTGAGCTGAGATTTGGGCAGGCAACTTTTTTCCTACAGGAGCAGGTTTGCAGGTATTCAAACAAAGCTTTGAGGCTGAAAAAGGAATGAATAATGAGTTGATTGCTTCCAGGTACGAAGGCTTGCCAGCAATCAGGTGGGTCCCTGCCACGCCCACAGCACATACACATGAATAGGGAGAGGCACAGGGGGCACAGGAGGCACAGTGAGACAAACCAGGAAGCTCAGAGGCTACAGGGATGCCCAGTAGAAAATGCAGGGGTAAAGTCAAGACGAAGCCTTGACCAAAATCTTGATCATTCGGGTTAGTTAGTGATGATCCTGCCTACACTGCTACAGGTTCCTGATTGGTCAAAAGTGTATTATACTCCTGCAGCAGTCAGTACTTCTTCCTGTATTTGACTGCATTCCATTCGTGTTGGAAATTATCACTGTTCCTACTGTGAATTCATATAACAGCATATAACTACTGATGATGTCTCCATTACAGTTGTGCACCTAACACTGCCATTGTGTGAACTGAATTTACATAATGTAAAGGTGTTAACACTCTCACACTAACGAGGTGCTACAGCATATATTGGTGTTTTGATTTTCTAAGCAATGCAGTGGTTGCTCCTGCAGCCCAGCAGTTGGTCCACTCCCTCTGGCTCCAGTTGGCAGGTGGCTCTGATGTCCAGAATAAATAAGGTGGGTTGACCTCAATACAGCACTGGCTATCAAATGAAACAAATAAAACACAGTCATTAACTTCAGAAACACTGCTGTTTGGCCGGCTGTGGTGGCCTTGTGAGCAGTGAGCCACCTGGTTGGAAATCACTTGTACACATTTCCTGACGTAATGCTCTTCTGACTGTAGCCACTTCACCAAAACCACTGTGGTTTCTGGGGACTTGATTTGAACATCCAATGCTGTCATTTTTCTGATGGTCACTTTTGGTGAATCCCTGACATTTTGCTTCAACAATCATCATCAGGCCAAAATATCTGTGCCTTCAAAAGAAAGTAAGGTGTTGCTATGTGTGTTTGTCTCACAGATGATCCTCTACTGTCTCACATTTTAACTTATTCTTCTTTGAACTTGTTACTGGGCTCTTCTTTCGACAGCAACACTTGATCCTGTTTCATTCCCTGCCATTCCTCGAGATGGTGTCATTTGTCAGAACATGTTGGTTCTACTGGATATCGACTGTATGAGTCCTGGCTCTTCAAACATACAGTCCTTTTCTCTGTGTTCCATTTGTCCTCTGACACAATTGTAATTGGCATCACTTGCTCTAGTTCTTCCAGGGCAAGAGGGGAGGGTGGAAATTGCATCACTTAATTGAGTTACCTTGCATATCCAGTCCCTATTCCCACTCAGTCTGATCACCCTCTCACTCCATTCCCTCTCTCTCTCTCTCTCTCGCTCTCTCTCTTCCTGTCATGGTATCATCCGGCTTGTCAACAGATGTGGAGATGAAGCTGCCTGCTTTTCTCCTCATTTTCGCTTGGGGCCAAAATCTTCCGCTTTCATCAGATGAGACCTCATAAACCCGAACATACATTAGCAGAATGTATTTATTTGATTTTCTGTGACTGACTTCCATGTACTCTGTCTGACCTTTTGATCATTTCACACGTCCTTCAGCAGGTGGAGTTACTTCATTTCATATAAAATAACAAATGGAACTGAAGCTGAAATTTCCATTTGTCTTAAATTATCATATTCTTATTTTCCATTTGTTTCACAATGTTTTGTCTGTTTTGCCCCAGTAATAAGTGAGAGGTGACAGGTACAGTGTTGCAAATAAACTGTGGACTTTATCTTTATGCCAGTGTGAGAAGTATGAACCTCTTCAAATCCATGACTGGTCAACTGGTCAAATGTAATAAATGAGGAAGTTGGTGAAGACCATACAGCAAGGGCCTGATTTTTTAAAGGTTTGCATGCCTTAAAAAAGTGTTTAGACTTGATATCACCCTCAAAAATGTGGAAGCTGATCAACTAATGGGGTGCATTGAGGATTGTCTTTCAAAAGTGCAAGACAATACACCCTGTCAATTTTGTGTTTTCCATAATGAATAAGCAATATGGAACATGTTTACACAAGTGTACAAAATACAGGGAGGAGAAAATGCATAATTTTTGTGATTTACCAAACATGAAGATACTTCAATGATGGTGACTATGTATATTGTACATTTGAAGGGAAGGCGTTAACAATTTGCACAGATGGCTGCTTTTATTGTTGGAGGAGGAGACAGAGGCAAATGAAAGAATAAGCACAAAACAGGCTTTTTCCTCCTGTATCAATATTTTGGAATGATAGAGGTGGAAATATTGCATACATCACATACACAGTGATGCCACTTTGGAACTCTTAGATGAATTAAGGGTGATTTGGAGCTGGTCACAAGTCAGGTAATACCTGTAAGGACAAAACTTCTTACCACTTTTCATTTCCTTGTGTCTGTGATATTTTATTGCACTTGCAGGCTTTCTGTTGTTTCATTCAAACTCTCCATGGGGGACGCCATTAAGACACGCAAAACACTCAAACACATTGTCTCCACCCTGCTGGACCTGTTGTCATTAATGTAGTTATTCTTAGTTGATCCCCTGCAAAATGCATGTTAACCAAACATGTAATCTGTTGGACTGCACACTGCTTTACTACCCTTTATGTGGGATCTTAGTAAATCAAGCCCTCTGTGTTCAAAAGCCTCAAAACGGCTACTTAAGGGACCTCATGGTTAAAATGTTTCACCCAGAGTAAAGATCATGAAGTCACAACAGAATCAAATGTGCTATTACAGGTGCAGTTATTTTATGCTGGCAAATGGACTGGGAGACAGGGAGGTGGTGGTGGTGGTGGTAGTGGGGGACTGGAATAATCTGCCTCTCAACAGAAAGAAGCACACATACTGTAAGTGGAATTTATATTTAATAATGTCAGGCATGTCATGTCAATTAACAGTTGTTAAAAGGACTGCCATTAACTGAAGCAGCAGTGCTGGATGATGAATTCTCTTTAATTTATCAAAGGCATGTTCTCTGTGGCGCCCACTCATGCCCTGAATTCAGTGCCTGAATGACAGAACAAATCATCAAAACTCATGCATAAAAACACACCATCAGTGACCATGAGAGCCACAAATGCTTCAGTTGTCAGGAGCCAGGGCACTTGATCGCTGTGTTTCCAGCTCTTAACAGAAAAAGGAAAACACAAAACCACTGCAGCTCCAACAGGTGTGGGTTTGATTAAAAAGAAAAAAGAAAAGATACTCTCTGGTTGAAACGCTCTCTGAACCTGAAGGGAAATTAAATAAATTTAACAAAGAATCGAGTCCCCACCACTCAGAGACTGTCTGGTGTCTAGTGGGAGCGGGATGAGTGCAACCACCCAGGTATCATTAGGCTTCACTTCCTCTGATCATGCGTTTGTTGTGTGGTTCCCTCCAGCTCCTTCATTAAAAGTGTTTGTCAGAGTCGCCCCAAGTCAAACTAAATCTGTTTTATCATGTCAGTATTGGATTATGTTGTATAATGTGTATTTGAGAGCATCTCCAACATTGGCCTAAGACAATCTAGCACAAGCTCAATCCAAAATAACATACCAGAGCCTTGATAACATCCCTCTGATCCCAGTTATCTGAAAAATGTGGTTCCATGCCAGTTGATTGCTTGAGAAACTTGGAGAATTTGAAGCCTGACTCTTCTCATCTGCCTGTTTCTGCTCAGGGACATATCATGCAGAGAATAACTTGTTATGATTTTCTCATCAAGCATTCTCAATCATAAGATTGATGTGGAGGGCACTTAAGCAGGATTGAACCAAAAGGGCCGTGATGCAGCAGGAGAAAAACTCCCGTACTGAGCATGGATTGGCCATCTCCAGTCAACCAGATTTTTTCATTAACTGAAGAAATTCATTCTCTAAACCCAGTTTTTCTTGTTACTCACTATGATGGAGGACTGTGGAGTCAGCCAAATGTGTAACACAGATGGGCTTGTTAAAGGGTTACTGGCAAGTCCCCTTAATGCTGCAGGCTGCAACTGCTCTCATCTCACCCAGTCATTTCCTCGAATGTACCTCTATGCTGTTCAGACAGTACAATGCCTACACTGCATTCCAGTGCCTCATGCATGTGAAACAGTACAAAACATATTTAGAAAATGTGATATGTTCTGATTAATGAACATACTTTAACTAAAGTCTTCACAGTAGAAATAACACGCTCTTGCCCTGCTGCTCACCCTGTTGACTTGAAGCATATACTGGGTTAAGTTCAAATCTTTACTTTAAGTCTTTACTGACCAAACCCAAACCATACTGTACATCTTTCTGTCTCAGAGACAAAGACTTATATCCTGGTCCCTCTGTTGGCAAGACTTCAACCTGTAAATTTATCCTCAGAAAGGTAGAGACAATGTCACCTCTCATGCCTTGTCAAGTGCAAACTAGCTTTCCCAAATATTAAAGAGTGATGTTTAATTTTTCGGGGGAGGGGGCTGAGAAGATTAAGGAAACCCTCAGACCACCTCCAGCCCTTAAATGACACACACCCTCCTCTGCAACACAGAGGAACCTGCTTTAACTTACAAAATAATGTCAGGCAAAAGCCTTTTATTTTCACGCATTACTCTGTTGCCCCCAGAAGGAATGAAGAAAAGAAAAGTATGGGACATAATTATCTCCTCAACCATCTTAACAGCTCTGGCATAATTCCAACCAATCAGAAGGCCACAGAGGCTGTTGGGATGTTGTTGTGAGTTTTGTGTGTGTGTCTGTGTGTGCATTGTAATACTGTAATCAAGAGATGCAACAAGGAAAAAACTTTTGGACAGGGGAATTGTATTTTATCTAACCTTGCTTTAATTGTAAATTCCATAACCCCCCCCCATGCAAAAAACTGTTGGATGAGGCTCTCCAGATTTCCTGCCCATGTCCCTGATGAAGACAGAAGACAGGAGGTCAGTATCTGCTCTCTGTGTAATTATCAGCAGCAGCCAGTCCATGTCCATCCAGCAACAGTGCAGTGTTCACCACTATTTCAGTTCTCTGATCAAACAGAGGGTGAGCAAAGCAGGGAGAAGGGTTAGATCAATCAATAGGACACCCCCCTCAATTCTGTGCAGCCTGGTGAGCCTGGTGCGCAACTGAACTGCCACGTGCCATCTTTGTCTTGTGTCTTTACATCATCATCCTCTCCCTCCAATCCTAACCTCATTACCAGCACATTTAACATTTATCTTAATTACCCCCACTCCCATTACTCCCTTCTGACTTAATTAATGCAATCAATAATTAATTGAAATATCGCCTTTTTAAATTAATTATTGTTGCATTGTTAATTAGCTATGCTAATGAGCAGAGTGTGTCGGTTGGCCCTCTGTGTATGGCGCCCATCAGATTCATAAAGTGTTTCAGCAGTTGTTTACAGGCACATTATCAGATCGCACTGACTCTCCCTGAGACATTTCTTCGTCTGCTTCTTGTTTGTTTGTTTGTGTGGAGAGAAACATCCAGGCGCTCTGTTGCTAGGCTGCGCATCCGTCAGGAGCTCTATCTGAACCAACTTTTATGTTTTATAGGTCGCCACAGTTCACACTAGACATTCTTCATCATTTTTCTACTCCATTCCATCCTTTTTCATTATCTCACGCTTGTCTCTCTCTCTCTCACTGCAGTATTTGTCTCTCTCTCGCTCTGACATTTAGCAGTTCTACAGCAAGAGCTTGTATCATGTCATGTTCCACCTACAGCACTACCAACAAGGCAATAGTATGATGACAAGAAAAGGGGAACAGAGTTATCTCAATAGAGGGTCTACTTTTCAAACAGAAAGTGCACACATACAAGTCAATGACAGCTTCTTTTCTTCAGCGTCGTCTGGGTAATTTTCAAAGATTCCCTGTCACCAAGGCAACAAATATTACAGCAGTGGCTGGATGACGGCACTATACAAACCAAATTTTTTCACCAGCTTCTCAGCTACTGTGGTCAGAATATGTTATATCTCATGCACAGTGTGGGAGACAGTCTAAGGTAGTTCCTGTAGAAAGGTTTAGTGGAGTGCACTGTACACTGCATCTCTCTCAGAGTTTGGAACGTTAACCAGATGCACTTTTAGTTTGTACTCATTCTATGTCTCTTCTCTTGTCGAACCAAAAACATGCTGTTTGAAAACATTTTCGCTATCTTTGTTTGACTCGTCCAAGTATTGTTATCAAGTATGTTGGGATTTCCATTACTGCAGCTCTTTGTGGCTGATGAGGGAAAGAGACCCTCTGCTACAGTAGTTCTGATCTAAGTGACACATGCATGACTGTCCTGCACACAGTGGATGAGACAGTCCGAGGCAAGGCTTCTGATAAAACTGGCTTCCTCACATTCATTGACCTCAGTGCCCAACACTGAGGTTGTTTTGAACCAACTTTTTGCTGCAATGCAACATACAGTATCTGGCAAAAGTCTCTTAAATGCAAATCCTGGCAGCATACTTGGTATCATGAAACCCATCATAACAAATTTCATAACAAAAATCATAACAAAAAATCCTCTGTCATAGTACTGCAGTGCTTTTGGCATGTGTGATACCTTCAAACTGGATCGACTTATCCTCTGTCACATAAGCTGGTCTTACTATTATGTTTTTAATGTCTGAGCAGTAACTAAAGCAGCACGTGAACACTAACCCCAAGGATAAGGCTTATATAGGTCTGGACACTCACTTTGGGCCCCACAACAAACTGTTCAGTCACAGAACTGGAAGCTGATCTGAGGGGGGAGCACAAGAAAGGTGCTCAGTAGAAATGCACAAAGAAAGCAGAAAGAGTTTTGCTTATGTTTTCCATTAAAATTTGTCTTAAAAAACTGTGGTTCCATGTGCAGTTGAACTGCAAAACTATCATCTGTTGGAGAAAACACCTGAAATGGCATGTACAGCATCATGGCACTGTGAGGCTGTGTTCACACCTAATCTGATCACAGACAAGCTGTTGAGTACTTGAAAACTTAGATTAGCTTGTTTATGAGCTGGTGAGAAGACCAGAGTGTGGCATCATTCCTGCTCAGATCAAACACCCTCACAGATCACCTGAAAACTTGAGTCGCAGCATGCTGCCAGTGACATGACATGAGCTGACATGCTAATCATGACATGTATTTGCATCCTTATGTTGTGCTAAAAATTTAGTTTCAATAGCAATGTTAGATTAACCTGCAAAAAATGAAATGGAAAAGTGGTTCTTCGTTTTACTAATTTACTTAGTAAAAGCGCTAAATGTTCCCAGTCAGAGTCACAGTTGGCAGCTTTGGGGAAGAACCTTTATAACAGGTCCCTTGTGATTAAAAAAGGGTTCAGAGACCTGGTTCCATTTTGGACCCAGATCTATGTTGGTAAAATGCCTTAATACAACAAGTCCCTCATCCCTCATTGTATGACATATAAACACAATAACTCAATGACACCATTGTAAAACAAGCATGGGAGACTTAAAGCTTCCAAAAGGAGGAGGAATAACACAAGTTTTTGTTTAATTTTTTTCATTGACTGTCAAACGTGTTGAAGTCAGAATTTTTTTTGACAAATGCTCAGCCTCAGCCTACAGCTAGTGTTACACAGTGTTCTGTGTTCCATCAGATTGTGACCTGTAGCTCTTCAACAAGTTCAGATACCTTGCATTATGCATAAAAACGTGTGAAATTATATGATACACTATTTTATTTAAATTGCTGAAGCAGAGTGCAGCTCTCCAGTGAGGAGCTAACTCTGTCCTTCACAACAGTTAGGTCAGGGTTAATGAACAAATCCAATTCAATACAATTTTATCTCTTTAGTGCAGATTCACAACATACATCATGCCAAGGCACTTTACAGAGTAACCAGACAGTGTTAGATAGAGAAACCCAACAGTTCTCACAATGAGAGGGAAAACCTCCTTGTAACAGACGGAAACCTGGAGCAGAACCAGACTCAGACTCAGACGGCCATCTGCTTCAACCATTTCAGTTGAAAGAGAGATGGAAGAAAGAACGGGGGAGGGTAGAGAGAAGAGACCAGAAAGAAGATGACAGTGGGAACTTGTGGGAGGGAGAAAAAAAGGGAGGAGAAAATGGGGGATGAGAAAGAGAGAGAGAGAGAGACCAGGAAAATTTGCCATAATTAAATCAGACTTAAATACCCATATATTAACAAGATTCTAGGTAGCTATCTTTAGATGCATAAAACTGTTTAACACTCACACCAATGGTACATGATCAATACATCATTTTGGGATTCACTATCTTGCCCGAGGACACCTCGACACGTGGTTTGGAGGAGCCAGGGATCAAGCTTCTTACTGCGGGACCTGCTCTACCTCCTGAGCAACAGCCACCTCAATAAAACACTATAGAAACCCATCCTGACTCAGGACATCCTGCAACATAAAACATCTTTAATACCCACCGTATTCTGGGGCCCTGAACATTCAGCCTCCTTTCCTGAGCTGTATACTTCCATTTAAAAGACCACCACTCATCATGTCACAAACACCCCCCCAGTGCAGGGCATTACTCTGTTCAAGCCATTGACCCCTTGAATCGCAAACTGAAAAAAGTGAAAATGTATTTTCTTTTTACAGCCTGATATTGTTTCCATATTCCTTTTTTGCACTAAGGTGTAGAGGAGGAACCATGATAGACCAAATCCCCAACCCTGCAATTAGTGGACAACCAGCTCTACGCCTGCATATAAACACCGACCTCTACATTTGCACAGGCTGCATAACATTAGTATACTGAATCAGCAATTAACATTGTGAATACGGCATTATCACTAAAACGAGTGACTGACAAAACTATGACATCCAACTGTTTTAACACAGTTAAACTGTTTTAACAGTATTTATTCTTGAAATTGTTCATGTTAGCTTTGAGACAATGTGTTCACACACACACACACACACACAGACACCTACACATGACACCAGTGCATGGAGATATCAGTGGCTGCGGGCTCATGCATGTATGTCTGGCTGAAGAGACCTGTGAAGCACAACCAAAAGCAGGCTGACTTTAATGACATAGAGGACAATTACTGAGCATCCCATGGAGACTGACACTAATTTAATAAGTTATGCGTTTGTTCTGTGTGCTTCCCTCCAGTCTCATCAGCGAAAGGCTTTCAAAGGGACTACCACCAGACTCCAACATACCCCCTCCCCCATCTCTCTTTCCATCCTGCCATTAAGATAATCTGTGGCTTAATTAATTTAACAGGGTCAGGAGTTATTACCACCTCCACTGCACACACTTTATTACCAGGAAGCGTCACCTTCATGATGAATTTTTTTTCTTTTTCAGTGCACATACTTTTGAAGACTTTGTTCTTGGGCCTCCTAAGGTGCACAGTGAGGTGAACAGCAGAGCAGCGGAAAAGAGGAAATGATTTATGCTGTGTTTGGAGGAAAGTATAGGTCAGACACAGTACATGTGATACCGTGCTGTATATTAGGCTTTGCGCACCTACCAGTTAATACATGTGCAATTAATGAAACTAGTTTTTCATGTATATTACAACAGCATTTGTGCCGGAAACCAGTGTCCAGAAAACCTATGTCAAAGAAATCGAGGTAAAATCTAGAGGATGCTGACCTTTAAATCAACCAACAAAAAAATTAAAACACAAAAATATTATTATCTGAGGGCATATGTGCAGTAAGTGCAAACTATGTACACAGGCTATACTGTGGGAAGAAAATATGTTATCTCTACAGTTAGGATCTTTTGTCAAATTTATTTAATTAAAATAAAATGTAATATGATCTTCATCTAAGTCAAATGTACGTCAACACAAAATAATAACACAAAATTGAAGTGTATGTTAAACATTCACACTGGTGGTAGAAATAGTAACTGAACACTTTGAATTTGAAATAGTTCACAGTGGTTTAATATGGTTTAACAGTCCTCCACCATGTGAGGTTTCAAATTCTTAATTATGACAGATGGAACTTGCAGCTATGATTGCACTGTCCCAGTTGATTTTCACCAGAGTGAAAGTTTTCTTCCATTACTCATATGAGGATACACTAGGCTTAGTATTCCTTCATTCAGCCCTCTACTATAGATGTGTGTAATCACAGCTGGAAGCCAATGAGCAACTTTAACAGCCAGGTAATAGCCCGCAGGACGAGCACAGTTGCTTTTACTCCCCAATGAAACTTCTATATCCTCTTAACATTCAACTGGCCATTGCAGGACGACAAGATGTCGATAAGCAGAAGGAAAATGTAAAGCAGGACCTATACAGCAGCTGCCAAAGGACCCACACTCAACACATGGCAAATGTTTCAATTAAGGAATCAATGGTATTCATTCCAAAGCTTTAAGACAGACAGAAGTTTTGGATCAATTTGGGATAATTTAATCTCCCTCTTCTCCTACTACACTCCAAAATAGGGGATGGAAGTACATGTTCACCACTAAAGACTGCAGTGGCTTCTCAGCGTGGGAATAGGGAATTTTATTTTCGACATCAGTTGTTCACTGAGAGGAAAGTTCTTCTGTTTGGTTGTGTTATTTGTCTTTTGATGGTGCTGGCAAGCCTATCTTCTCAAGCAGTTCTCACCACAGGATCCAAGTGGGTTACAATATATTATATAGTATTCAATCTTTTCATACTGTAACCTTTTGGACTGATACAGTTACTCACCATTTAAGTTTTAACGTAGAACAATTAGGGTAAATCACTTGTACTAAAGTTATGGTTTATTACACACTTGGTGTATTTTTGCTGCAGCATCAAAATGAAATAGAATCATACATATGCTGTACCTGAATCCAGCCTGTACCTGTGTTGTGATCAGGTGGCTGCTGCTCAATCAATGTGTGAAAGAGAAGCAACGAATGCTGTAACATGGTTTAAATGTTGTCACAAATACTTACAGAAAGGTATTTCACCACGCTTGAAAGGCCACAAAAATCAAATATAATGGAATATCTATTTCTCTGCCTCTTATAATGAAGCAGCTGAAGCAGATTCTTATTACCCCATGAATGTCACATTTTGGGACAGCTCCATGACCCCATTTATTCTGCTCTACAATCTTGCAAGCTCCCCCACACAACTTAGCACCTGAGAGAATGGGGCTTCTCATATATATATATATATATATATATATATATATACACACAGTATATTTACATGGTTCATTGTAAGGGTGGCATAGTCCTTCACAGCAAGAGGGTTCCCAGTTTGGTTCTTTCTGTGTGGCGCTTGCATGTTCTTCCTGTGTGTGGATTTTCTCCAGATACTCCAGCTTCCTCCCACTCCACCAACTCCATGCGGTTAGGTTGATTGGTGCCTCTAAATTGTGAGTGCGAAGGGTTGTTTGTATGTATCAGTCCTGTAATAGACTGGTCATCTGTCCAGACTGTACCCTGCCCTCACCCAATGGCAGATGGATAGAGAGAGGCTTTATTGTCAGTGTACATGATACAATTAAATTTGGGGTGCCATTCCTGATCAATGGAAAACCAATTACAAGTTGTAAATTATACATTTAAAAAGATTTCTTGAAATAAAAAATAATGACTGTGTAAAATAAAATAGAATAAAATATTAGTATATATGTATGTAATCGAGTAAAATAGTAACAGTGCAAATACACAGGAAACAGTGTAGGCCAGTACAGGCAGTAAAGATATAATAGTGCAGTTACCTTAAAGGCTAATAATTATTGCACAGTAAAAGGGTGTGAATAGTGAGGTTTGTTGATGTCTAGAGTTGTTGGACTGGGCACTACCACGTCCTCCCGCATGGGAACTTTATAGCAGGGGAAGGAAGTTAGTCAATTGCTATCAAGATAGAAGATGCAACTACGGCATAAGGTTAACAATTTATTTTAGAGGCACGGAAACTGAGCACAGAGTCAGCGCTGAGGCTTCGATCTGTCCACTTTAAGAGTCAGAGAGATGAAGCCCCAAACTAAGGAAATCATAAGTTCGTATACTTCTGGACTCCTCCTGGGATCAGGGAGCATATCCTTGAGCGTTACACTCCTGGCGCCAGGGAGTGTGACCCTGAGTGTTATCAGTGTCTTGCTATGTGTAGCCAGTTGCAACCAGCTCTAGCTGGGCCTGAGCGAGTGTTAAAATCAGATGTGGTGCATTCTGTTCTGGTGAGCAAGCAGCAGTGAAGCAGTGATTAACATTTCATAAGGCTTTGGCGTGATATGGTGTGATTATAGTCACTGACAAGTCTTGTCACTTATCCATTTTGTAGAAACAACAGCTTATAACCTGACTTTTAATTAATCCATTGGTTTTAGAAATGGCTCATATAAAAGCTTAAACCCTCCCAAATTATGTTTAATATACTAAAATAAATTTGCTTCACTGAAGAAAGACTGATCATTTAATGAACACAGAAAGGTCAGATTTTGGCAAGGCAAAAGTTTTGTCGCCTACAGAGAGTAATGTGAAAATTGAACAAATAATTTACTTCAAATACAAAAATATGTTGCATAACATCAGTGAATTAAGTAGTGGTGCTGTGAGATCCATATTTAATATCTTGTATGACTTCCATGAGCTTGAAGGACTGTATCCATGCAGTTCGACAATGATTCATACAATTTATTGATGAAGTCATCAGGAATAGCAAAGAAAACAGTCTTACATGCCTCCCAGAGTTCATCAAGATTCTTTGGTTTCGTCTTCCATGCTTCCTCTTTCATCTTTCTTTCTCATTCTCTTTCTACCCCAGACATACTCATGTCTGGTGACTGGGCTGGCCAGTCCTGGAGCAGCTTGATTTTCTTTGCCTTGAGGAACTTTGATGTAGAGATGGAAGTATGCGATGGAGCACCATCCTGCTGCAAAATTTGACCCCTTTTATGGTTGGGAATGTAAGAGGTAGCTAATACTTCTTGATATTTTAGGCTATTGGTATTGCCTTCCACTCTGCAAATCTCTCGCGCACCCCCATACTGGATGTAACCCCAGACCATGATTTTTTCATCACCAAAATTAACTGTTTTCTGGGGGAATCTCGGATCCATGCGGGCTCCAGTAGGTCTCCTGAAATATTTGCGGGGGCTGTGATGTAATTCAACCGAAGATTCATCTGAGAAATCCACCTTCTGCCACTTTTCCAGCGTCCATCCTTTTAGCAGGCTGTGGGCCTTGGCAAATGCTACATGTTTTTTTAATTGCCTTTTGTTTAGTGCTGGTTCCTGGGCACTGATTCGACCATGGAGGCCATTTCAAGACAGAATTCTACAAACTGTTCTGGTTGACATGGGGACTTGAGGTGACCAGGCCTGGTGGAGCTCTGCTGCAGTCGAAAAGGGGCTGGCCTTGGATTTTCGAGCCAACAAACGGTCCTCCCGAGCAGTTGTCTTGCGGGGTCTGCTGGACCTGGGCTTGTCAAAAATATCTCCAGTCTCTTCAAATCTTTTTCTTATTCTTTGTACTCGACACTGAGACACATTGAAGGTGTCAGCCACCTCAGCAGTGGATCTGGCCTTCAGCCTCTTGATAATCAACGCGTTGGTCTCAGGGTGAATCTTAGGCACATTGTCAGAGGTCAAGTTGCAGTTGATGTGAAGGTCTGGTGTGCTGGGGTTCTTTTTATACACACCCACTAATTGATTGATCAATTATTGATCACAGGTGAGGCTATAATCTAGGACTGGGTGCATCATATGACAAGGCGACAAGACTTTTGTCTTTGCAAAAACTGACTCAGTGGGCTTTACCAAGCTGTGAACGTTAGAATGCTTTTCAGCAGTTTTGTTTGGCACCAAAACATTATTTCAAAAGCTGTTGGGATTGAAATTAGCCATTTCTTGTAAAAAAAAAAAAAAAAAAGATTAGACATATATTTGAGGGGCACTTAAGGTCAACTTGTACCCAAGCGAGAAGACTTTTGTCAGGGACTGTATGTTGCATTGCAGCAAAAAGTTGGTTCAAAACAACCTCAGTGCCCAAATGAATGTGAGGAAGACAGTCATATTTAGTGCATCAAACCATTTACTGTTTTATCAGAAGCCTTGCCTTGGACTGTCTCATCCACTGTGTGCAGGACACTCATGCATGTGTCACTTAGATCAGAACTACTGCAGCAGAGGGTCTCTTTCCCTCATCAGCCACAAAGAGCTGCAGTAATGGAAATCCCAACATACTTGATAACAATACTTGGACGAGTCAAACAAAGATAGCAAAAATGTTCAACAAGAGAAGAGACGTAGAATGAGTACAAACTAAAAGTGCATCTGGTTAACGTTCCAAACTCTGAGAGAGATGCAGCATACAGTGCACTCCACTAAACTTTTCTATGGGAACTACCTTAGACTGTCTCCCACACTGTGCATGAGATACACTTAGTTTCATAATAATCCAACAGAGTTCCTGTGGCCCAGGGAAAGAAACTGTTTATGAGTCTGGTGGTGCGAGCTCTGATGGACCTGTTGCTCCTGCCAGAGGGCATCGGTTCAAACAGGTGATACACTGGGCGGGAGGAGTACTTGATGATGCTTTTGGCTCTGTCAAGGCAGCGGGAGCCAGAGATGTTGTCCAGGGAGGGCAAGGGGCAGCTGATGATCTCTTGGGCTGAGTCTGAGCTGAGTCTCTGAGGAACAGCTGAGCATCCGGCATATACACTGTGATGCTGTACGCCAGTATGCTCTCAATAACAGACCAATAGAAGGCCAGTAGCAGCTTTTGTCCCAGTTTGTTTTTCCTGAGTAACCTCAGAAAGTGTAGATGCTACTGGGCCTGCTTTGCTGTTGCTGTGGTGTCAGTGGACCAGGAGAACTCCTCTGAGATGTACATGCCCAGAAACTTGAAGGTCCCTTTCAATGCAATCTCCATGGATGTAGAGTTGGTTGTTTGTAAAGAAAATGGAGGTGTAGGTCCAGCAGTTTTCTGACCAGTATGTCCAGGATGAGATGGTGTTAAATCCAGAGCTGTAGTCTATGAAGAGCATCATTACATAGTTTCCTGTGTGTCGGAGGTGGCTCAGCATGATTTTGAGGGATATGGACATGGAGTCTTCATGACAACTGATGTTGGTGCGATCGGCCTGTAGTCACTGAGGCAGTTGATTATTGGTTTTGTGGGGACCAAGATGATGGTAACAGACTTTGGGCAAGGTGGGATGGTGGCTTGTCTCAGTTGGAGATTGAAGATTTTGCTGAGGACCCAAATTGCTGACAGGCAGATGCTTTCAGCACTGTCCCATGTATCCCATCCATTTTCCCACCTTACTTGATGTTTCTGCAGACTTGTAGTGTGTGAGTGCTGGAGGTTGGTGAGGGCATTGTGGCTGTGATTGGTAAGGGGAAAAAAGCTGTAAATGTCTTCTGCCAGTGAGGTGTTGGTTTCATCAGTTATGGGATTGCTGCTCTTGAAGTTGGTGATTTCTTTTATTGCCTGCCAAGCCCACCGAGGGTCAATGTTTGTGAAGTGGTCCTCTATATTCTTCGGTGTAGGCCAAATTCGCATCTTTGACACCTCCTCCCCTTCTCTGTGCCTGATACCAAAGGACAATGTCAGAGTTCTTGTGGAGTGCAGACCTTGATGCCTCTGAGCTTCTTTGGTGGCAAAATGGATCTATATATTATAAGGCAGGTGGTTTTATTGTTATGGCTGATTAGTGAATCTGATGTAAGAGAGTAAGATCTCTGTGTACTCTTCAAAGTCCTGTTGTATGTGTGGAACATGCTCCACTGTATGAGCAAAGCAGTCCTGTAACTGGTGGGGAACTTTTTGGGCCAAGTTCTTATGTTATTTGTAGTTGGCTTGTTCTCCTTATGAGGGGGGTGTATGCTGGAATGAGGAACAGAAAGAGGTGGTCTGACTGGCCAAGTTGTGGGATGGTTGTGGCTCTGTGAGCATGCTTTATGTGGAGTATACATGATCGATAGTGTATTTTTTCCCCTCAGTAGTGTACTTCATATGAGTGAAGGTGGGAAGTACCGCCTTAACCCCTTAACGCCTATTGTCACGATTTGGCATCAAACCGGTTCCTCTCCAAACGCAGCCAAAATTGCATCTGTATTAGTATTGCTTTGTTACATTAATAAAAGAATCTTCATACCTGAGATGGGAACAGGTATTTTTTTTTTACCTTTATCGCCTGTTGTTGCTAATTTGCATCATAGATAATAGATAATAGATTTATATCTATTGTATGTGCTATACTCAAATTAACACTCTCAACTTAATGTAGCATCTACTTGAAAGCAAAAACACACACCAAAACTTTTTGGAAATAAATTCAGGCATTAAGGGGTTAAGCATTCTTGATTAAAATCACTGGCTATAACTGAAACAGGTGGGTGAGAACACAACGCACACAGCCATAATGATGACTGCTCACATGGCAGATAAAAGAGTCTACATGTAATTGGCATAATTTTTTGGTCCAAGGAAGAATAACAGTCTGTAATCTTGCTGTTGAAACACAAGTTGCTGTTTACATAGGGGTAGCTGAGATTGACTCCAGCAAGCAGTACAGGAAATGGATGGAGGGTTCATTGTTAATAACCATCGCAGACTTCCCGCTTCAACTTTGACCCATTGTTTCCCTTCCAATTTGTGAATCATCTTTATTTTAGCCAAGAGGGGACCTGCAGGTATATGTTCATGTTCAGCACTGCCTCTGCAGGGCAGAGGGATTTTAACGACTCATTAACTCACACACAGTGTGTGTGGATTGCAGCACAAGACAGGGTTTCAGACTGTACACCGAACAGCCACATTAACACGGGTAAGTGGTTTCAATGTTGTGGCTGATCATTGTATGTGACCTGTTTTTAAAGAGTTCATAATAAACCATCTGTGATATTAGAGGCAAACTTAAATCAGCATATTTTCTCTGACATGACCATTGTTAAAATGGATGTTCTGAAGGTGCTCGAACAGTCAGTCCAAGCATCATACAGTATAATTTACAAATAACATTCTTCATATGATTAAAACCCAAATACACACCAATCAGCTGCAACATTAAAATAAATATTAACAGTGAGAGATTCAACACCTTATTTGATTGATATTACAGATAATGTAAAAAAATATTTCTTACAACACCAATAGTGGTCACACATCCCAAGATAGAATGTGTTACTCCAATTACCCACTCTTGTTTGGACCGAATAAATACAGACATAAAAATGACAAAAACAAAATACAAATTGACATCAGGGACATCAAATCAGGATCCACCTTTTATTTTCTTATGTAGTAACACCAGATATGATAACGTAAGATAAAATATGATGGACTTTATTTATCCCACACTGGGGGAATCTATGTAATCTCTGTTATTTTCTGTTATTTTGTCTTTGAGTTACTGTTCTCTGTACAAACTTTCTTCTCTTCTCAAGGGACTATAAATGTCTACATAAATGGCTAACCAAGTTTTAGTGCACACAGTCCCTGGGCGGAGGTCTGGCTCTGTCACCACTTTCCACTGTCACCACCACAGTTGAGATGACCTCCTGCTCAGGCAGCCATTGGTTTCATTTTATTTCATACATTCATTTTATCCATTTCATTTGTTAGAGAAATAATTTGAGATTACCCTCATGTTTTCATTTGTACATATCAGTGTTATAGTGGATTTCTAGTTCTTCATTAAGGGGTTACAGTGTAGTTATGGACCTTGTGTTTCTCCAACAAGGGGGGACTGTGACCTACACTGTAGCTGTGTGCAGGGATGGCTTTTAATAGCTATTGCTGATTTTTCTCTGCAACCGAGAAATGAACTGAAACTAATGGGAGTCTGGAGGTGGTGAATCAATTAGTGCTTGAAAGAAATGAACAAACAGGTCTTTTTTATTTCTCAGCAGGTATGCACCAATTCTTGCTGCAGTAATTAGATACAGCCACAGAGACAAAAGCTTGCACCTTCTTCCACCAACTGTATCCCACTAGGAGACTCCTGTGGCCTTCTTTAATAATTTGGAAGAGCAAAGTAACATTATTTGATGAACTTCTACACTTATGCTTTCCAAATAGTAACTCAGAAGTGCAGTAGTCGAGAACCTTTTCACCCAGTGCAGCTGTGCTATTTCTCCACACAAGTGATCCCAAGTATTCAGAGTTGCTTTTAAAGCATGATGCTCCCAAGGAAGGTCTGGTCAAAAACGCTTCCTTGGTTTTTACACTTATCACTGATAAGTGGCAGAAAATCTTTCTTGGGCATGCGGGGAACTAAGAACAGCACTGGAGTTTAACAGAGATGTTTCCTCCAAAGTTTTCTGCCCCTCTGTACTGGATCCTGATTGGTGAGAGCAGCTCAAAGGCATTTGTGAACAGCATGTTAGTCTTTGTTTTTCAGCTGGGACAGGTGGAGGTGGCGAGGGACAAGACCTGTCACTGCTTCCATTAGTAGGCTGACATAAAGCCAAGGAGTGTGGGTCTGGAAGACCGTCATGGCCTCTTCCCCTGTCAAGTCTGCTTTTTCCACTGACTTCCTGACAGCCCACACTCACACATACACACACACACACACACACACACAACCCTAACACACACAGTAGGGCATGTCTATTTTCTCTCCCACTGTCCCACAACCTTATACATGTACACACTCTCCAACAGGAAGAGAACTGCTGATAGTGAATGATATTTTTAAGCTTTACAAATGTCAGAAGATTGATTCTGTCCTGTAATTTCTTAAAAGACATTCACATTCCCAAATAAAAGTAGTTTGACAAATACACACACTTATTAGCTGAAGGGGACAGTAAGGAGAAAGCAAGCATATCCCATTGACAACGCTTAAGGGTGTGTGTGTGTGTGTGCTGATCAGCAAGTGGGCCAGTGGTGGTACTGACAGGAAGCGTGCACACACACTGATAAAGGCTGAACTGCGTAGGGTTTCATATACTCTTTAGTAATGACATCTCATAAGTCATGTCATGTGCTGAGTGCTCACCAGACAGTCTGAGTGATGTGGTATCATGGTTTGATTTTGGCTGGACCTTGTTCTGATCCATTCAATCCCAGCAGTCTGTTTTTGTTGCATCTGTGAACTGTAAAAATAACGTAGGGAGGGAAAGTTAAACATAAATTCCACAAGTAAGTTAAATAAAGTGGAATTTGTGGATGTAGTACTTAAATCCTAGATTAAACCAGTCAGAATATTTCAATAAAATGTTATGGACATACTGTATTATTAATCCAAGGTTTTTCATTTTTTAAATTCCCATCTATTATAGTCCACTTGGTGAGAAAAAAACACTAAATGTCCAGAAAAAAACTTTGCAAGCCGTCCTTAATTAGAAGCATTTATCTGTCTTGTGATTCAATTATTGGCATGTCTCACAGTTAGAGCAGATGTGCCTCACTCAGTCTGAGACAGAGCTCTCGCTGTCTTCTTTTGTGAGTTTCAGTATATGTGGTAGCTGTGCACAGTTCACCAGTCCAGCCGCCTCTGTACTGACAGCATGTAGCAGCAATGTGATGGGGGTATTTGAGGCGCTCTCAGGAGAACCTCTGCTGCTTCTGTACTGAACCATTACTGCACTTGACTTTCTGTCTCTTTTGTGAATCCAACAGTCAAATCCTGAGGGATTGTTTCCAAAAGTGGAGCACAATCCAATCTCCGTTTAGCTTTTTTCCGGAAGGCAAAAGGATTAATATGGTGTGCTCGTTCCCTCACCGTGGCAACCGTGCTGCTCTTGCCCTGTGAGATGTCCTATCTACACTGGATTATTTTGAATCCTGCAAGGCTGTTAGTTCTTGGCCACTCTGTAGTAAGTACTTTGACAGTGGCAGTGATTTTGGGTTAAATACACATGCAGTTTATGTTATAAAGTGTTTTAGCATGTCACAATCATGGACACACCATAAAGGTTACTTTATGGATTTAAGGTATCAGTATGTGTCACATGTTATCATACAATGTTTATGTTGGTAAGTGAGTGGCCATACCCAAAGGTAGGGCAACAAGCCTTTGTGTCTATTTTTTGTCTTTGCAGTGTTGGTTCAATTGTATCTTCTGGACAGTCTTTCAAAAGAAATGTGGCATTTTTTTTAGCTTAACCCAGACTTCAAACTAAACATCAGGATACCCCACCTTCTGTTTGTCTTTGATTTTGATCATCCTTATTCATGTGTTTTGCAAGTCCATCAACTTTACGAGCATGCACTTTGACAATTTGTCCCAAGATGGTACATCACACTACAGGTTGCTCACTGGGCATATACTCAAGTATATAGCAATAAAGTCTTGAGGTTTCCATGTTTGTGGGCCTGTAAAGCAGGAGCATTGGAGTTCTTCTTCTCTGGTGCAGTCACTGACTCCCTGCACTCATGTAATTCATGAAAAAGATGTACTGATGGCCCTTATAACCTTTCTGAAATTTTAATTGGACTATTAGCAAATTTACATTATACAGTCATGTCATGGTTTTTATGACACAATGTTTGGGCCATTGGGTGGCATCCAAAAATTGCACTATAGTACTGTAGGTTAAAGAAATCTAATAATGAACGTATGAGTGTATATGGTTGGAAACTGTTGGAGACAAGGCTTTGTCATTGTGTCACTAGAAATTGCCGACCTGACATTCTTATACTTACGTGTAGCAGGAAGTACAGTGATATCCAAGCCCTTTGAAAAGGAAGTCATTTTGAGCCGCATGAAGCAACCAGCACTGTCATTTTCCCCAGCTTCTCTTTCTGCATAAATCTGATTTCATGTGTTCATTAACTTATTGTTTCCCAGCAAAGGAAGGAGTTAGAGAGGAAAGTGACAAACCCCACGATTAGCTTAAACCTTGAAGGACATGCACAGAATGCACCTGACTTTAATCACACTGCTGGTGAGAAAAAACTATTTCCTGCTTCACAAACTTTTTGCATGATGTCTGTAGGAAAATAAATGTGTGTGTGTGTGTGTTGGGGGGGGGGGGGGGGGGTATGTGTCATAGGCACACATTTGGGGACAAATTTCAGCATAAAGAGCAGTTAACAGGGAACAGCTTGTCCAACTGGGGACAAAAGCCATATCCCCTAATTGGGAAAAAGATGATGATTAAGGTCAGGGTTATGGTTATGGTTAGGATTAGTCAAGTGATTAGGATTAGGGGGTGTGTGTGTGTGTGTGTGTGTGTGTGTGTGTGTGTGAGCGCGCAGTCACTCAGATTTATGAGTGTTCTTGTTTTGGGGATTGAACTGGCAACCTTATGCTGTAGCCATAGAGCTCTCCTTGAACTAGATGGAGCGTAATTGTTGTAATTGTAACCCTGCCCACCCTGAGGTGTGGTTCAGCCATGAGAATGCCTCTTGTGACTACTGCTATGTGGGGAAATCTCTCTATTTTCAACACTATCTCCCTCATCCTTGGGTTTTTTTCACACATACTCTTTGTGCACAAAACAGCCACATCATCATTTGAAACTAATCCACAAATAAACTGAAAATGTTATCTTATCTCCTCTTTATTCTGGTGGATATCTTCTGTTGAATATGTGGTCTCATGGACTGTAGCAGGTATTCCTATATAAGAAAAGGAAGGAAGAGATGAAATAGGAGATGAAAATGGAAAGGTATAAAGGCACAGTGGCAACAGAGGAGAATCAGAGGGAGGGGGAAGCGGCAGTGAAGAAGGAAAGTAGAGAGACAAAACCACTTCTGCTCTCCTCTTTCTGTCCCCTCTTTCCCTCCTTTCTCTTTCATAGCCAACAAATTGAGCTGTGCTGGAGGGATAGGGAGACTGATGGCTTCCTTATCTCCACTTCATACACCTAAATAAACCAGACAATACCCCAGTGAAAAACACCCAATTCATTCCTTTTAGTTATGATTTATTAGATCCATTTGACCCGTGTGGCGAGTGTGAGGGGAAAAGAACACTATAAGTATGGATTGGCCTGCCTCCCAGCTAAAATACACACACACACACACACACACACACACACACACACACAAACAACAGAGAGCACAAACTCAGGGGTACAGCTCTGCAGAAACACTTTATCTGTTTTCAAAGGAAGGTGACCTGTTGGTGGGTAATCTGTTGCTGGGGTGATGTGGCCTGAGGATTGCCACTGTTTCCCAACAGCAGCTTCTGGTGAAAATTACATCTTAAGATGCACTAATGCATGTGCATGTTGGTGTATGTTTGGGATGGAATGTGATGCCACTTGACTGTGGCATCTTGTTTTACTGAAGCTTCTTTAGCACTTCAGTAAAAAACAACAACAGTATAAAAATGAGTGTACCTCAGGGTTAGAGTCTGTTGTCATCTATGGGGTGTGACTGACTAAATGTGAATGGAGCTGTGTGACAAAGATGAAATGGGTCTCTCTCAAAACCCACATTTACAGTCTTGTGTACTTACATGCACATTAACAAGCCGATAGGTAGTCAAATATCAGAAAAGACACACGACTCAGTACATGTAGCCCTTGATGTGCACTACCTCTAACACCCCATTTGTGTTCTGAGCAAAGTGTGCCCCATTCACCACAGCAGTCGAGGTTTTGGTGACAATGTTTTCTTGTTGATGGGGCTGAACCATATCACATATCTGACAAGATACAGTAAATATTAAATGTTTTGTTGTGCTGTTATTAAATTCATTTATCAAACATTCTGTGAAATATGGTCCATCCTTAAGAGGTTTTTTTTTTTAAATTTAATCTTAATCTTGTTACTTATATGTTTTATATACAGTAGCAATATGCTATTAGACGTCTTCATTTAATTGCTTTATTAACTATATTACTCCCCTTAGCTTCTGGATGTGCATTTGTAGCGCCATGTTTGGAACTGTATGTTGTTCGGATCTGAGCTCTTTTGTTCTGCCTCCTGTCTGTGTACACATCTCACCGATCATTTGCATTGATCTCAAAGAACTGTGTAGCCTCACAAAGCTGCTATCATGGCTGTGGATGAAATAGTTCAAAATCTGCTAATGAGAATAATGTTATATGATGAGTTGAGTGAGATGTCTTTGAGTTTACCTTGTCTACTAAAGATGAAATGAATAGCCTGATCATTAAAGTGTCATGTTTCAGCATGGATGATGGGGCAGTGTAGTGAATTTAAGTTTGTGTTTTGCACTGTGTTGTCTTTTGTTGATGTTTGTATTTTCAGTTTTCTGTGTGAATGCAGGAAGGATGATGTCTGCATATCTGCACCTCAGCTTTGGAGGAAGGTGAGTTTTTAGTCAAATACAGGCCTCTCACCAACCCCCTTTCTCCTGGACTGTGCGCAACTGTTGGTCAGTGCTAGAGGTGACCTGACGCAAATGCTTTGTGTACATGCATGTGTTAGGAAGCCTGACCAGCCCGAGTGAATAGAAATGCGGTACCAAAGAGACGAGGGAGACTTGGTCCAGGTACAAAATGGTTTTTATTTACAAAAAATGGCACTATGCTACAAGTGTAACTGAAAATATGTACTAACAAACACCCCAGACAAATAAACAGTTAACTTGGCTTAACTGAGCAGAACTCAACACATGTTAACACACATTAATGCAGCATTAAGTGCACACAGCAACACTGACATCCATTCCGCACAATAGCCCAAGACCAACTGCTTATATAGTCTCCTGTCAACCTGCCTCAATCTTGGCAGGTACAGCCACACACTTCCTCTAAAAGCAGGTCAGTAACACAGTCATACTCTACTTAAGTACCAAATACTGTACCTTTGTAACCACACATTCATACATAACATTTAACATCAATTATTCATTAAATCAAATTTATCTCACACCCCTGAAACTTGGTTTCACCCAGTGATATCACTAATGATGTCACCCAGGGTATAAATACAGGGACTGATGGATTCATCCCCTCCCTTTGTCCCTGGAACACATGGTGGGTATGGTAAGTAAGTATGGTATGGTAATAATCACATGAATGAATTAACTTAGGAAACACAAAATTAAACCAATAAACAATGACTAACTTAACAATCACTTGTGTATGTGTTTTACATTAACCAGAAATATTGATTGTATGTGAACTGGAACTAAACCTAATGCAAACACAAACAAACCTGGAATAGCCTTTATTCGCTGGTTAAACAAGAATGATGGAAATGTGGCTAAAGCAAACAATTAACAAGCAAGGCTAAATTAGTGTCAGATATGAAATTAATAGTAAATGGGACAAATGTTGTTTTCTCATCCACTTTGTCACAGCATCAAGCCTGGAAAGCCCCTTGGCACCTTTATTTGGCTGTGGACATGGAGCAGCTGCCACTTAACACTGTAGGAATCATAGTCATAAAGATGTAAAGCCATATTGCATATAAAGAAGATAAAAGAGATACACTATATTACCAAAAGTATTCGCTCACCTGCCTTGACTCATACTATGAACTGAAGTGCCATCCCATTCCTAACCCATAGAGTTCAATATGATGTCGGTCCACCTTTTGCAGCTATTACAGCTTCAACTCTTCTGGGAAGACTGTCCACAAGGTTGAGGAGAGTGTTTATAGGAATTTTTGACCATTCTTCCAAAAGCGCATTAGTGAGGTCACACACTGATGTTGGTCGAGAAGGCCTGGCTCTCAGTCTCCGCTCTAATTCATCCCAAAGGTGTTCTATCGGGTTCAGGTCAGGACTCTGTGCAGGCCAGTCAAGTTCATCCACACCAGACTCTGTCATCCATGTCTTTATGGACCTTGCTTTGTGCACTGGTGCACAGTCATGTTGGAAGAGGAAGGGGCCCGCTCCAAACTGTTCCCACAAGGTTGGGAGCATGGAATTGTCCAAAATGTTTTGGTATCCTGAAGCATTCAAAGTTCCTTTCACTGGAACTAAGGGGTCAAGCCCAGCTCCTGAAAATCAACCCCACACCATAATTCCTCCTCCACCAAATTTCACAGTCGGCACAATGCAGTCTGAAATGTACCGTTCTCCTGGCAACCTCCAAACCCAAACTCGTCCATCAGATTGCCAGATGGAAAAGCGTGATTCATCACTCCAGAGAACGCGTCTCCACTGCTCTAGAGGCCAGTGGCGGCGTGCTTTACACCATTGCATCCAACGCTTTGCATTGCACTTGGTGATGTGTGGCTTGGCTGCAGCTGCTCGGCCATGGAAACCCATTCCATGAAGCTCTCTGCGTACTGTACTTGGGCTAATCTGAAGGTCACATGAAGTTTGTAGCTCTGTAGCAATTGACTGTGAAGAAAGTCGGCGACCTCTTTGCACTATGCGCTTCAGCATCTGCTGACCCCTCTCCGTCACTTTACGTGGCCTACCACTTTGTGGCTGAGTTGCTGTTGTTCCCAAACGCTTCCATTTTGTTATAATAGAGCTGACAGTTGACTGTGGCATATTTAGAAGCGAGGAAATTTCACGACTGGACAGTTCCACGCTGGAATTCACTGAGCTCCTGAGAGCGGCCCATTCTTTCACAAATGTCTTGTTTCACAGTCTGCATGCCTGAGTGCTTGATTTTATACACCTGTGGCCAGGCCAAGTGATTAGGACACCTGATTCTGATCATTTGAATGGGTGAGCGAATACTTTTGGTAATATAGTGTACCTAGGAAGCTCTCTGACAGTGAAGACCAAATTACTTTGGAATTTCATAGACTGTACCATTAGTCCTTTGTTAAATTCTGGATCTGGATCCTGAAATTTCTAGAATAAAAGGGGAGCTCCTGGGGCAAAAACACATCGCTAACAAATAAACAACAAACCAGTTATTAAATGATAAGTAAAGTGGCTAACATGGCAAAGGTAAAAACAAACAAAATAGGCAAATCCTCTGTCTTGATATCATCATCTGGATCTGCCTCCATTAACTCTATTCCACTCTACTGAACCTACAGTATATACCAGCTATAGTTTGAATGTGCCTGGAGGATTAGTTACTGAACAGTATCATATGTATTGTAGGTAAAACTTGGAAAAAAATCTGGATTTAGATCAATCTGTGACATAAAAAAAAAACTAAAACAAACTCAAACCCAGCTGGATGCATGCCATTTGACCAAAGTGTGTCTTATCCACCCTCCTCCCCACGCACTCCTCTGAATCTAAAACTCATCTGTCATCGTTTGAGATGCACAGACAAGCAACAGGAGGGACTCCTCAGTGTCTCACCCCTGACCCTGTAATGAGCCTCAGTCAGAGGATATACAGGCAGATCTTTAATGCACAGATAATGAGTGAATGTGACTGACGTGCCAAAAAGTGTAGTGAAAGCCTGGCTCTCTGTCAGCAGGCCCCAACCCCCACCCGATCTGATTGCTGTCATACCATTGAATAGGCGTAATTCGTGTACCGTTATCCCACAGACATGGGCCAGTAGGCCCCTACTCTACCTACTAGTAGGTTTAGAAGGCTGTGATCACCTATTCATATGCTTGACCCAATGTTATCAATACCCAGTAGGCACAGTAGGCTTGCTATGGAATTATACGTCACTGGAAAAGCTTTATTTATAATAACATTATTTTACTTATTATCGCTTTTACCCTCACCCTCACCCTAACCCTAACCCGAACCCGAACCCTTAACCTAGGTAGGTAGAGTAGGGGCCTACTGGCCCCATGTCTGTGGGATGACGGTACACGAATTACGCCTATTCAATGGTATGACAGCAATCAGATCGATGTTAAAAGTTCGACTGTGGAACGATATCCCTCCCTCTTTCTCTTGTTTTTTTTGCCCTCCACATCAGTTTGCCTCTCACTTGTTGCAAGCAACAAAAACTAGATTGGATGGAAATGTATAAACACCAAGTTAGCAAATAAAATGGAGCATTAAAAGATCATTTGAAAAAGTCATGTGTTACTAAATACAGGTAGCTGTTATGTATTGTTACAACTCTGGCTCAGGGGAAACAACATGGACTCGAGCGATGTCTGTGGACGATAATCAAAAGAACACAAAGTGGTGGCTGGTAGCAGTGTGGTGCGGTTGGCTGCAGAGAGAGAGAGAGAGAGAGAAAGACAAGGCTGGCAGGGGTTTTTAAAGAGCTGCCACCTGGTGCCAGGGCTCAGGTAACAGGGAGGGAGGAGTTACAGGATCAGGGAGACCTGCAAGACACAGCACACAACAGCTTCCACCAGAACAATATATATTCACAAGTGAATTAAGCACGTGAGAAGGAAAAAGAGCCAGGAGTGAGCGGTGCAGCTCACAGACCCAGTGGACATATGCAAAAATAAGGTCTACAATTAATGCACACATCCTCAGGTTCAACCCCTGCAAAAAAACAAGCCTCCATTGTATTAGACAGTGGTTGGGGTTGCTCATACCACTGAGAGAAATAAGAGAACGATCTGTGCAGGCAGTAAGAGGGTGTTTTTCTTGACCTCTGCTGACGTAAACTTAAGGTGCATGCCGCATAACCATGGTTCACTTCCCAGTTAGAGAAACGAGCCATGTCGTCCCTCTCTCTCGCCGCCCATCTCTCAAGGCTGTCAACTGTCAAATGAAAGTGAAATGCCAGGGCTCACACTGCATTTTAGGCTCTCGAACCCATGTTGACATTTATCTGTCCAAAAAGAAGCTGAATGTTAATAGAAGGGTAGCCATAGTGGAAGAAGTCAAAATCTCCTCCAATAAACTGGCATACCAAGGATGCATTTCAGCTCACTGCAACAAGTGGCATAACCAGAGTGTACAATGGCCTCTATTGTGGCTCCAATGGGACTGACCTTTCCAATCCAACAACCTTCATTAACCCTGTTAATGTGACCCATCTAGATTCACATTTGGCCTCTCGCCTGTTGAACACCTCTTCCAGCTTCTAGCTCCAAGTTGAATTGCTTGTTTGATGGGAAATGGTATCTGCCATTGGGAAGCATGTTTAGGTGAAAGCATGTTCCTGACCAACAGTGAGAGGCATCTAGTGTGCTACTGAACCAAGAGCGGCATACCATCAGCCACTTTTTTCAGCTGAATATTAGAAGATCAGTGCAGTCCTGTCAGAACTAACAGAAACTAATAACAAAAAAGACCAACGAAATGAAACTGAAAAATATCTTCAGGGTAAATTTTATTACACAAAAACTGGCCTTATATCAGATTTTGTAGCAACAGTAACTATGTTTTATGCCCCTTAAAAATGTGATGGCATTGTTACACAAAATAGCCTGATATATATTTAAAAACCCACGAGGCAACATTTTTTATTTAGATTAATGAGATCAAGAAATGCTCATCTGACATTTGTCCCACTCCCTCAGCAACATACCTGCCAAGTCTGAAATCCATCAGATGAACAGTTTCACAGACAGAGATTCCTCTAATGGTCTTTTTGTGTCACTCCATCAACAGAGAATTATACCATCAGTTGGTCATTCCAAGAAGAAAGAAATGGTTTGATACACATATCACTTCAAACTTGTGGAATTCAGGTGTGTGGTCTTTTCTCTTTGTCACGCTTTTAGAAATTTACATCTTCCACCAGGATCACTGATCATATTTTGGGATAATTCCCTAACATCTCTTGTAAGTGCTTGACAAAATCTGGTCCTTCCGTCACCTGTGTCACCTTCAGACTGCAGTGCTTGCATACCTCTCTGGGGTGCTGTCTGTATCCTCAGCATGCCTCTGTCTCTTTTTGTCTTTGTTTCCCTTGTATTCCCTCAGGTCCTCTGCCTGCCACCCCACCCTCTCCCTCCCCTCGAGTCATGTAGATCCTTACTCTCCTCATCCTCTGTCTCCCCTTTTCTTTCTGGTGAAGGAGAGAAAGGGTAACATTTGGATTGGTTCAAACCGTATATCTGAGAAAAGGCCAGCCTGACATTTTACACAGCTGCTACATTTTATTACAGTGCAGCGCTGCGTGCGTGTGGGTGGGTGTACGTATGTGTGTATAAAGTCTGGAAGGACAAGTGTGCATAATGAAAGAGGATATGGAGAATGAAGAGAATGAAGATATGGTTTATAGATCGAAGCCTTCCCTCCCCCTCCATCTGCACACGCTTCACTTCCTCATTCTCCCTTTCTATTAGCCTCATTCCTTCTGTGTTTTTCCCCAGCATACTTTGACTTCCATCCTGTCACATCTCATCTGGTGAAATGTTGAATGTTGCGCTGAGACATGTCGATTTCATGTATGCTGCCCCATCTCTCATGTTTTCTCTGAATTTTTTCTTCACAAACCAACTGAAAAATAATGCAGTCTGAGGAGAAGTACTAATTTATGTAGGTCTCTGCTTTGATACACATTCATTGACTTCTACTGCAGTCTGTTTGATAAATTATGATATCCTCTGCTGTGTTAATTGAGGAACAAAATTTTGACGTGTGAAACTAATTAGCATTAATTTGGATTTTATTGACATTAATAATTTCCTGTCAAAAACAGTTTAGGGAGGCCGTGTTCTGTCTGCCACTTCTTTCACAAAGCCACTATACTGTATGAGAGCACATGTTCAATAATGCAACACATGCACAGTCTGCTGGGACACAGTTCAGTGCAGAATCAATGAGGTGAAGGAATGAAGGAGTGTATTTCTGTGTGTGTTTTTGAGGGCAACAGAAATCTTACAGATAGGTCCTCCAGTCCTCACTATGGATCTTCACCAAGAGCACCATCATAATGTAACAAAACAAAAAAAGAAAGCTTTTTTGTTTTTGGCAACATGTTTTGCTCTGACAGACATCTATAAATTGAAGGATTGGTTCTGTAAATCAGTAACAATACAGAAAAGTCCCAAACCAATCCTGTAAATATCAAATCTGACCCTTCAGGACATGATTTATTTGAGGTGGGACTACAAAGAGTCATCAGGGGGTTACACATCACCTCACTCTGTATTGGCAACATCATTAAAAGTTCATAACTACAGCGATGAATTATTTATCAAAATCAGCCCCGTTTATTTGTATTTTGGGGCAGTATGGTCATAATTTTGTGTTGTCAGTTTCTTAGTCAAACTTGCAGTAAACATCATTAAGGCATTCCAACAGTTATGAGAGACTGGAACAGCTGAAATTGAGTATCATTAAAGGGAAAATAGAACAAACCAAGCTAAACTTGTTTTTTTTTTGTAGTTTTCAGGAAGGTCAGGCAAAAATGAAATGTTAAAAAGAAAAGAGACAACCAGAATTATGTAGTGAAATAAATGATGCATTGAAAATGCAACTTCAAAAATTATTTTTAAAAATGGTGTAAAAAAATGCAAAGGCTTAAATGAAGTTATTCAGTTTGAAAGCTCAGCTGGCTTGAGAGGCCAATCAGAACTGTGGTGAAATCATGGTAATGACTAATTTTACAGTATATGATGTATAAAATGTTTCTCAAGGGTGATTGGGCTCTCCTAACAAAACAACAAAGTTCATTTGCAGAGAATAATGGCATGAGGAAGCATTTCAAAGTGCCTTAGAAATTTATTAAACAATAGAAAATTATAAGCACACATAGACAACTGACTGATTTAGTTTCCATAAAATTTTTTTTTGTCAACTTTCATTAATTGCCAACATCAGGTTAAATTCCTTCACAACAGACACTTCTAACAGTTTGTCCTGAGCAGTGTATCATGAGAACAGAAGATTGATGTTAATGCCAATAAACAAAGGAGCAGCTCAGATATCACAATGATAAATTCTGTTTTACAATATCAGGAGTACAAACAAACGGTTTGGATGTTACTGTTTTTAAGCATGTAGTTTGGTCCTGACAAGGTGAGAGGTGAACATGTCAGGTCTTTGCCACAGGAGAGAAACGGTTTAATTAGAACTACTTAATAAAGTTCAGTTTAGAGGATTGTAGCCATGACAGCTTTGAATATATGGTCCTGCATATTTCTGCTGTGTTCTGTTGTGTTGTCATACAGATTTGTTATCATGGCTTTCACAAGGCTTGTATTGTATTATTTAGAGTGTGTTTGCATTGTAGACCCCGCACAGAAATGAAATGTCATTGATGGGACACAAAATTGAACTGATAATGTGAGATTGCAGTGAAAATATACTGTACAATTGGGCTTAATAGGACGGTGGAAGCAGAAGCCAACCAGCCATGCAGGCAGGCTTCTGAATTCGAGAGCAGTACAACTCTGTGGGGATGGGTTGACATCATTTATGAAGAGGAAATGCAGTGATTTCTCCACACAGAACAAAGCATTACAGGCTCTTTTTGTGTGTGAATATGGAAATAGAGCAGTGCAGTCCAAGGGTCCTCTGAGACACTTTAATTATGAATAGAAAATGAGAGAGACAAAAGCAGAGAGATGATCTCTTCTCTTTTTTCACCTTTCCTTCTCACTGATGTCTGTAACAGTGACATGACAATGAAGGGTTGTCGTGGCATCATTTCGAGCATTAAGACCTCCTGCTGAGTGTAAGGATTCATACAACACAGCATCCAGAACAATATGCATCCTTGTTGCAGGTCAGTGTGAAAACTTTACATGTAATGTCACACAATAAACTCATTTAATTAGCTTGTGTACATCTTCATAGAGCTGTCGACCCCCCCTGGATGGCACATTTCACTGTCAGAAAAAGAAAATAAAAAGAAGAAAAAAACAGCCAATGAGAAATGCAACATATGGTTGACATGGATATTTTACCATCTGGCTAGTTCTATATCCATATGTACAGAGTAACAAAGTGAGTAAATAAATTCCCGACAGGCAGATATGTCGTTTATGCAGCTCTGTTACAGTTTTGTGTGATATAGATATGGTTTCAGCTTATACAAAAATTTTATTTAATTTAGTGCAAACTAAATTAATGCCATAATAGTCCCCAACAAATGCACCATTTTCTTCTGCTCGAGTGCCAGTTTCTAAAAACTACAGTGACCAGCTGTTTAGGTTAACATGTGACCTTATAGCGTTGCATGTATATTTTAGCATTTTTTCTGCTAAAATTTCTGAACAGCTTTGGATGAACAACGGAAGTGCTGCATGTTTGCTGGAATTTCATGAAGAGTTCAGGCTATTTACAAAAATGAAAAAAGTTGTATTGATCTACCACTTACAGTGCAGTACACCAATATGAAGCCTTTGCATTTCCTCTTTGTGTTGGAATAGGAAGTCATTATTAGAGCAACCTGAATACAGGAGAGGAGAACAGCTGTGTAAACAAACATTAAAGTCTTCTGCTGCTGTGATTGGGGTTGGACATGAAATATTCACCAATAGGTGAGCACCGCGTAGCACTTGGCTTTCAGCTGGGACACCCATCACTCCACATCTTTGTTTCCTTCCACAGCACACCACCACTTCCCTCTTTAATGGGAGAAAAAGCATGAGATGAGCCAGATGGCCGCAGCTCCCAGCCACCCCAACCCACATGAAATATTCAGCCAGGTTCTGCAATCTTTATGATTGTCTTAAAAATAGGTAGGAAAATAAGCAAACACCTGTTTATAGGTTTAGCTGCCCTCCCCCGAAAAGTACCCTTGCTCCTGTGGGTGCAGAGTTCTTACTTTTCTCTTTCCCTTCACTTGAATCATGTGGATGTTAAGACATGTACCAACTATCTGCATTATATGGCTGTAAAAATCACACTTCTGTGCAGCTCTCACATCCTGCCCTTGTTGCGATGGTCTGCATTGTCTCTCCCAAGAAACTGACAGCAAGTTTGTTTTAAAAAGTTGCTTTGTTTCAGCATAGAATGTAATGTTTCAGTTGTTTTATATGTACTTTGAGAAGAAGCACCAGGTTAATAAATTAAAGAAAAAAAGATGAACAGTAAAAATAGGTAAATAATCAAAGAATCTCCCAGATCTATTTGTCCTATTATGCATTTCCCATCAAAGAGTAAGTCTCTCAGAGAGTCTTCGGCTTGGACCACGCTGCTGCTGCTCGTTGGTGGCTGTGTGTAAAACTGCCAAGATCAGATCTAGCTGAAAGTAACCATGAAAGTGACATTGTAGCTGAAGCAATGTAGCTGAAGCATCCAACTGCTGCTAGTCCGAGCGGGCGTAGTCCAAATGCAAACTCAATTAAATCAAAAATAATTCTAATGCTTTTACGTTCAGTAATGAAGGGCCTTTGGCGCAGGCGGCCGAGACAGGGTTGATGGAGCTCATTTGATAGCTGTAGGGGTATGTCAGACAAAATATTTTGATTTGATTTATGCTCCGCTAACAGTCCATCGGTTCAGGGTGGGAAAAAAATTGTAATTATACAAACCTGTTATGTATGCACATATGGAAGAATGTAGACAGGAAGATTTCCATTTATTTACAAGTAAATATCTCAGATTTGTGTGATTATGTCATTAAATATGCTGCTTGTGCTAATTTTGTATTCAGTGTCTGTCTCAGCTTCATAAAAGATTGTCTATATCCAAGAACAGGTGCATTGAGGGAGAGCTGGGTTGTATTTTAATTGAGGCGGTCTCATGTTCAGGCCCACGCAGTGATTAAGAATAAACTTAGTACAAATGAGTCATCTGAGCAGTGCATCAGACCCCACAATAACAATCACCCATGTGTTCTCCCCTCTTTTGTCTTCCCACCTCTCCTCAGTCAGGCATCTTTAAAAAGGTATTTAGTGAAGGAGCTCAGGTGGTGTCTTCACTGTGTCTGAATTCAATACTTGTTTGAGCGTGTTGTGGTTAAAGTTCTGTGTCTTGTCAATGTGTATGTGTGTGTGTGTGTGTGTGTGTGTGTGCCAGTGTTCGGCCTTAATAAAACTACCTTACTCCTCAGAGAGTTATCGCTTCAGAATCAGTGGGGACTGAGATGTTTCTCTCCTCCCTCGGGGAGGTTTTTTTTCCCCAAAGGCTCGCTCTTCTCCCCAAGATTGCAATGATGAACAACAACATAACACCGAGAAAGTAGGCCACAAGCACGTACAATCAGTCCTCCTTCCGCTCAACTTTTGTTGAGAAGTGGGAGGTAGAAGAAGGAACTTTAGCATACTGTAAGTCACATAGGGAAGAGTTATGGGACAAAAACATAAACACTTCTTGAACTATCTGTTAAACTACCTGTTTTCTTGCAACTGTCAGTTATACCATAAAAAAAAACAGATAACAGTTACTTTTACTATCTTTGGTAACAAGACTGCAACTTCTGCATGCCTTTAACAACAAGATTTAGAGTGAAATCAAGAGCGGGAATAGCAGCTTTTGAGATGGTATGATGACAGAAATGTTCCAGGCACCGGTGCAAACAGATTATGATGAACTGAATTAATGTATTGGCTAAGTTATCAGACATGTAATGGCTTAAAGACATTATGCTATATCATTTACAAACTGTATCGGTATGATCTTCTTCCTTGTTGAACAGTGTGCAGGACTGAGCCTTTTCAAGTCTTTATACAGGCACTGGGTATTAAATACAATGTGCCTCCATATATTTGCTGTATTATATAACTCTTATTCTGCGCATGTTATCATCATGAGTTCATGTAATTTACCTTTATCAATACACATGGTGAAATGTGAATGCTGACTTTGTACCACAGACTAATGGCAAAACAACAGATGTCTGAAGGAAAACAAATAGCACACCTTGACAAGAATTAGCCTTATACATCCTTTGCTGGATAAATAAGTGTGGGAGGAAATGTGAATCATATTTTCAGATATTAAAAATCTCATTGAATCTGTGCAAATACTGTGCATAAAAGGTTAGTGGACCTTAACTTAAAACTACTATCTCAAACCACTACCAAGGGTAAAATACAATTCCATGCTTAAATGGACTGAATAAAATATTTATTAATTGTTTATTAGTATTTAAGCCACAACGAGTGTTTGCAACCTGTGTATTGCCTCAACAAGCTCCACCAGTCAGAGGGTTGGAGTAGTCTGATCAAAAGGTGTGAACACAAGCACACCATGCTGCCACTCATAAAGCATCATATTATTAAGTGCACATGGTACAAATTAACGGCCAATCTACCATTTGAGATAAATTCTTCCTTCTCACCGATACATGTCAAAATAATCTAAAATAAATAAATATTAGCTTTTTATGTTACATCATGTTTTGTACTTCCTTTCTGTCACATGCCCCAATAGTTACTTTTCCTGTTCCTGTTTTCTCTTTCCCTACTTAGCAGTGGTTTGTGTGTGTGTGTGTGTGTATGTGTGTGTCTGCTGGTGACCTTCTGCTGCAGAGCCCCAGGGCAGGGCAACGGCCTTCCTCTGACCTTAGCGAACTTTTTGGAAAAAATCAGTCATATCAGATGCATTAGTCTGTAGAGAGGAAGGTGGTGGTGGTGGTGTTGGAGGTGGTGGTGGTTGGGGGGGGGCACACTGAGAGAGTGTCCTGCTCTATCATTGATCCAAGTGGCCATTTTGTCCAAAGTCCAAATATGCATGCAGAACCAAACACTGAGCTCAGTCCAATCACATGACTGTCCCATGGTAAAGGTCAGACGCAGCGTTTGGTTAAAGGGCAGTTCAACATTGGAACTCACACTCAGCACTGCTCTCTATGGGCTGAAGCTTTCAACTGACATCAAATTATTTTTGCTGTTGAAACCCTGAATTTAAAAAAAAAAAAAAAATGCTATGCTGTCATTACACTGAATCAGGTGCATCCAAAAATATGCTCAGCACATCCATCTTGGAAATCATTTTCAGGTCAACAAGCTCTTAAAGGTCTAGTGTGTATGATTGAGGATGACTTATTGATAAATGGACTAAGTTCAAGGTTCAAGGTTCTTTATTGTCATGTGCACAACAATTACAGGAGTAGTCATTGGCAATGAAATTCTTGGGTCTCAGGCTCCTTCGGCATTGCAATATAAAGAACGAACATTAAAAGAAAGAGTAAAATGCAAAATAACACAGTAGTGCAAATAAACAAATAAACAAACATAAAGAGTAGACAAAGAAACGTAAGTAGTAGATTGACTAATATAGTGCAGATGGAGTTTAAAGTGTATATAAAATGTAATAAATAATAAAGTGACAAAAATGACAGCTCAAGAGTTCAACAGTCTTATGGCCTGTGGAATGAAACTGTCCCTGAGTCTGGTGGTGTGAGACCGGATGCTGCGGTACCGTCTGCCAGACGGCAGCAGCTGGAACAGTTTGTTGCTGGGGTGGTGGGGGTCTTTAATGATCCGCTTGGCCTTCTTCCTACATCGCTGGGTGTAGAGGTCCTCCATGGATGGCAGCTCCATCCTGGTGATGTGCTGCGCAGTTTTCACCACCCTCTGTAAAGTTTTATGGTTGAGGGCGGAGCTGAAACGTTCAGATCCCACACAATTTATTTATTGCAAATGTATATAAAGCACTTTGAGTTGCACTTTGTTATTGTTATTTATTGTGACCTGAGATGAAATGTGCAGACTTAGGGGTTTTATTTGGTTTGAGTGTAATGGCAGATAAAACATGTTTTTCTTTCCTTTCATAATTTGTCAAATTGTAAATATAAATATACTTTATAGTTTTGGATAATTTATGCTATGCAACAGCACAAATTTAACTTCCGAACCCACCTTGCTGTATTTCATGTGTCGCTTGTGTAAATGCATCATCTGAGCACCATCATTAACTGTGCTGCTTTGCATCTTATGAAAATGTTGCATGGGTACTCTGGTGCCTCCCTCTCAGCTCCAACAGCCCATCACTCAGCCCACTCACAAGGTAATTTAACTCATGAGTGTGTAACTAGAAGGAGGTCTGGGTGTCTACATCTAGTTTGTGTTTGAATCACTGGCCCCTCCGGGGGATGGGCGCTTTGCCTGGTACCGGGCACGTCAGACTGGAGAACACGACAGGAGGCAAAACACTGATTTTTAATTGATACATTAAACAGTCAAACAGATTGCACAACCGCGGGCAATGAACAGAACAGCATGCACCGCTCAAAGCCCCAGGCAAGCAGAGAAGCACTATCTCTGTTATCTCCTTGTCCTTATTCTCAGACTTACTGCCTATTCCACAGGGATGCATTTTGTTGTGTTTCCTGCTTCAGTTGCAGAAAAAACATGCTGCACATAGACCTGGTTGGTTTTTGGCAGAGCTGCTGCTTTTCTCAGGCACAGCTGCTGCACATGAAGGGATACAGTGACTTCAGACAGATTACTTCACTTTTTGCATCCTTTATTGTGTTATTGATTTAATTTAAATGGATGAAGTTTTTGTCCTCCGAAATGAGCTCAATATCACACCATGACAAAGTGAAAACATGAAGAAAATTTATGAAAAATAAAAAACTGAAATCTGTCACTTCAACCGTTCTTTCCAGAAGCCCTTTTGGCAGCATATTCTGTTTACTGTCGTGACAGTAAAGTTAAATCAGCAGCAACACTCCATTTACATATTCATACAGACAAAAATTAACTATTCGAGGGTTCATGCCCCCACATCTTAGATCACAGCTAACTACTTTGAAGCTAATATCAATAGCTGCATGGTAACGGAGCATCTGGGGCTGCTGTCAGTGGTGGGAGGGAGCCAGTCGGAAGACTGGATTTGGGTTAATACTGCAGAAAAAAAAACTGAGCTGGAGTAGGAGCTGCTACATGAGAGTACATTTCAAATAGTTTGTGAAGAGTGAAATGCGCAAATTCACCAGAAAATCAACTTGCAAGCTATCACTGCAGGCACAGAGTAAACACAAACCCACCACCACATAACTGCAACATTATGTACAGATGGACGATAATAAACAACAAAGGAAACACATTTAGTTACATTCTTAGTTTGGAGTTGTGTATGAACACACTGACACTGCACATCTAACAGTAACAGCATGTTGACAGTCCTGGACACTATATCTGCGACAGGGAGAGGAGCAACCTCCATGAAATGCAAAGTCCAGGCACAAATGCATTAACTGGACTAGTACATGAGGTCCAGAAATATCAAATGATATCCACTGGTGTCAAATACTAACTTCCTTCCACCACAGCAATAATTGAACAACTTTCTGCATTCCCTGTGGCCGTGCTCTGGTGCTGGGACATTATGAACCTGGAAAAGATGCCCCTTGGGAAAGAGGAGAACTGTAGAAACTGTAGAAGAACAATATATTCCAAATAGAATGATGCCTGGGCTGTCATTTCACAGGGAGCATTTGAATATAGGTCAACAGCACATTCACCTTTGGCAATGCCTGACATGGACATCCAACATGATGAAAGAAAATTCACAAAAGGTGTATAGTGTCCCCTTTTAATGCAACACTCATCCCAGTAGGCGTTCACATGTCTTTAAGTCAAAACTGAAAGTGACTACTGTGAATGACTGTTTTCCTTCTTTAGGTCTCCAGTGTAACGCAGTGTGTCCACAGGCCACTTACTAAACCACAGCATTTGTCTTAAGCTGTCTGCTAGAATTCAGCTTGCTCATTCCCCAATAGCTGTTACCTTAGCAACCATGTTCATGGGACAGACACATATAAAAGGTAGACACTCTTAACAAACAGCCAGTGTTTTTGTGCCTCAAAATGTGATTTAATATTTAGGATTAAGCTCTCAATAGAATCCTCACACATGTATGGATGTGATGTGGTTCTATATGAAGAATAACCATGTGTCAACATGTGAGTAAGTATGTGAGTATGATGTCATGAGAGGGTTAAATGAAGTATTCCTCCAAAACTGGATGGCATTACACAGTGTCAACTTGCGGCGTGATCTTTCTCTCCTTGGTCAAGCTTCAATAAATACTTCTGAAAACTTCTTCGATTATCTTGTGAGAAAGAGTCCTGGAGGGGGTCAAAACCTTTTTTTCCCACAACTTTTGAGGTCACTCTGCTCCTGGGAATGCTTGTAGCTTTTGAAATAGTTTCACACTGTTGCTCTGATCTGTGCCTTGCCACAGTTATCACAGTGGTCCACAGAATTGTGGGATCTTATATGCAAAGTGATGTGCCTTTCTAGATTATATCGAATCACTTCAATTTGACACAGCTCAACTTGAGTCCAACTGTAGACACATACACTTTCACGTCTTTGATAATTCAAAGAAACAGTATGCACCTGACCACAATTTGGAGTGTCAAAGCAAATAGTTACTAACTGAATCATCTCAGTTTCAGGTTTTTAATGAATATGCAAAGCATTTAGTAGTAAGTGCTGAAGTGTAGGCAGTCGGACTTCTTTGTTTCCTCGAATGCAAAGCATTTCTAAAAACATGTTTTCACTTTGTCATTGTGGGCTGTTGAGCATAGATTGATGGGCAGAAATGGCTTTTTCAATTTGTTGTGTTTAAAATGTGCAAAATAAGAAGGCATCCATACTCTCTGAAGCTACGAAATATGTAGAGACCATGTGTTATGGAAATTGACTGTTTTAAGTATCTAAATCCAAGGCAGCCAAGTTTCAAATTGCAAAACCACAGGAGACGCACAGGAATGAATAAAAAAGTTTCCAAAATCAAAGTCTTTACTTGCAAAGATGTGTTGATACAGAGGCAGTCAATAAAACAGGTAAACAAATCCATCAAGGAGTAGGCAGAGGCGAGGGAGAAAAAAAAAGCAGAAACACAGGAGAAAGGCTGGGACACAAGGGATGAAGATGAGCTGGCATGGTGGAAGAGGAGCACAAGGACTAAATACATATAGGGAGAGGAGGTAATCGACATAGGTAAACACATCAGGGTGGAGTAGGTAATCACAGGGGCAGGAGACACACTGTGGCAGGATGTGAAGCTGTTGCAATGAAAGGAGCGGTGAGTAACGAAATAATACAGGAAATTATGCAAGAAAAATATAGAGCACATGACTGAGGAAGTAGCATGGGACATGGAAGTGTTTGTCTGTGTGTGTGTGTGTGTGTGTGTGTGTGTGTGTGTCTTTGTGTGTGTGTTTGAGCAAGCGTGTGTGTTGGTGGTGTACAATACGATCTATAGCTCCCACTCCAACTAAAGTGCTTTAAATAGGAGAGTGCTTGTTGTTTGGCAGGACTAATTAAAATGATTTATGTTAGCCTTGCATGACGTCACTGCAAGCTGAACCCAAGCTTAAAGCCAAATGAATGAATCAATTTGCCAGATGGAAATACTCTGCGACGCTCAGCGGCTTGTGTAAAAACTAGCATATCAATAATATCACAAGTGTACACCAGGATGTGTTAAATTATCTGAATATTATAACGGTCTCAATTAAACTAGCGTAGCCTTTGTTTGTTCAGGTGAAATATTTGTCAGTCAATATCTGTTAGCACCAGAGGACCATGACCGTGGTTCTAAGGAACAAGTTTGCAAAGTTTGCCAAGGTGAAGGATAAGGAAAAAAATCCCCACCATCCAATAAAACAGTCATGTAGGACACTATGGACAGCGCCAAATTTTAGACGATTAATTCAGAGCGGGAAAGTTCATTCTTGACCTTTACTAAATGTCCAATTTCTTGCTTTTTGTCTACATGGTTTAACTTCATCTCATGGTCTTTCAGAGACCCTAAACTTAGAAGTTCTTGGACACCCATGGCATAGGTCACTGAAATACCTCCTGTAGAGACAGGATGTAATCACTGAAGACCAGTCAGTTTAGTGTATGAGCATTTTTATCAGCTCACAACTTTAGCTTTGTATACAAATGCCCCTTTGTATACAGTTAGGATTATCAGTAACAAAGCGTTTAAGAACGCCTGCTTATTTTGGCCATTTTTCTTGTAAGACTTGCGGAGTTTGTATATCTTGTATGTAAAATATCTTATTCTATTGAAAAATAAACCATTGTTATCACAATAAACCTTTCAAGTTATTATCTGCTTCATAATATATGGCATTTTGTATCAGATTAAAGAAAAAAGTGTGGATGTTACCACACCCTGAGGTCACGATCAGCCTTTATTAAAGGTTAAGGTTGAGTGGTTTCAAGACATCAGAGCAGGCAATGGATCACACAGTATGGCTACAGTGGATAAATCAGTGAGTTTTTATAGTGTCAACATCAACAAAGCTGTACCAAATCCCCAAAGGCTTAAAAAAACAAGTGCTCTTTACTGTTAAGAGACATTGCTTCTTCATTGTGTCTTTGATGAAGACACTTTATAACCAATCAACAACCAAGAAAACCTCCCCCATGTATATGTATGAGTAGTAGAGTTTACAGTACATATTTGTGGAATGTACAGTACCTGACACCTGGTGGAGATGAAGCTCAGTTGCCTTGGTCTTCATACATATTCATGCTCTGTCCTTAATGTGAGTTTGATGCAGATGTGTGTGTCTATTTTTAGATGCAGCGTGGTGACATGCTACATAGGGCAAAGTAACACACACACACACACACACACACACACACACACACACACATCTCATAAAAGTAGTCTAATGAATCTGTTTGTTGGGAGTTTTCACACTTCAGTCAACAATGTGAAAATTAGATAGGGCCAAATCTCATTAACTACCTTTGTAGCATTGACATTTCATTTGCATCCAAACCAACCACATCTCTTTATTTCACACTTTACTTTCCCAATTTCCTCTTCGGTTATGCTGCTGGGGGAACAAAAGGAAACAACGGATGACAGTAATTTCCGCAGGGTTTTATTAAGCACAAATGTCAACCACGATGACATAAGGTACAATGTGTGTCCGTATTTTGGAAGTGTGTTAGTGAAGCTGCCAGCCCACTGTTGATCATCTCTGAACCTTCTGTTCTCTTGTGCTCTCAGTCCCAGATTCTGGATGCAGCATGGAAGTTAACACTTCCATCGTTCTTACAGGAGTTTGATGAGAGTTGCTTCAGTTTCTACACTTTCGCCAGTCTGTATTAATGTATTAACACATTCATTGTTACCATCTCCATTTTTATACTTCATTGCAAGAATGTCTATGCATTCTTTTTCTTACACTGTATGCATGTATGTATAAATATAGCTTATTGTATGTATTTTTTACAGATAAAGAAAAACATATTCTATTACTGTAAACACACAGATTCACACAAGGGTTACTATTTAAATACCCAAGTGTACACACATGCACTCTACATGCTCAGGCATAAATGCTCACACACACCATCCACCATAGATATGCATGTGCACATGTACACTGTCATCAGGTAAGGTGTGGGGTGGCTTTAAAAATGGGGGGAAAACTAAATCAAGAATAGGCAAAGACTTGACAAGACTTGGTCAACTTTTACTTTGAGTCCTCAAAACAAACCCTGAGGAAAAACAACATGAAGATTTCCACCCAGCTTCGACCAGTTGTGTTGTTCAGACAAAAGAAAGCCCCTTTTCTGGTGCTGCTCTCCTGCATGGTGCCTACCAAGAGGAAAGACCACAGGGGTACTTCTCCAGCATTTCAACAGATTTCCCATGACATCACTCATATGTTCCCTTTTTACATTGCTTAAAAGGATTTTAAATTAAATGTATAATGAATTATAAATACCAAACAAAGCCAAACCTAACCCAAGAATAACCCTTATGTGTGCGCCCCATAAAACTCATACCCTTGCCAGCATAATTACAACACAGACATGAATTATGTGTCTGTAACGTAATGTATAGAAACGTATGTATGTATATGTAGAATATTATTATATGAACTAAAACATCTGCTTTTCAGAAACAGTGCCCATCCCACGTTTCTTAGCAAAAAAAGCTCAGTTACTAGTGAGGGAGGTTCTACTTAGACACTCACAGTTTTGAGTAATACATGAACAATCCCCACTTATATAAGATAAGAGGAAAAAGCAATGGAGCTCCTCACCTTGAAGTACCCTCCAGACTGAATGTCATTTTGAACTTGTCCATCTGTTTCTTCTCATGGCTGAATCTTACTGTCTCTCTGTATTTCTGCCTGGAAAGGTTAAGACCTTGAGATTATTCAGTCATTTTGTTGCTGGATTCATATTCAGTCCACTTGCTCCACCACCTTGTTATTTCTGATACTATAACAGGGCATAGGTTTGATTTTACATTTGGTGGGAATATCCTGTATCTCTTTCCTCATAAGCCAGAGTGTCTGCACACATACATTATGTATGTATGTGCACATACATAGTCTGACTCTGTTTTTTGTTAAAATCACTTGCCTATAACTTGATTTCTTTTTCTGATTTTAAAAAGATATTTTGCTTTTTTTGGCAAATAGAATTTTAAAAATTTAAAATAAAAAATTTATTCAGCCCTGAAAGATCTTTCACTGGGACATCAGAACTCACCTGAGAATGTGCAGCTCACCGTGTTATGATCTGTGTCCTTCTGGCTTCTGTCTGGCTTTCTGTTTTTTCCCCTGTCTGTGTGTTCACATGTTTCTGGTGTTTAGTATACTTGGTTCAGTCCTCGTTTTACTTAATTTTGCTCTTTGTCTAACCTCTGTCCCTGCTCTGCTTTCCCTGTGAATTAGGGCTCCCTCTATTGTTCTCCCTCATGGTTAATTATCTAGTTATCTCCCTCCACCTGTGTCCTGTTTGTTCCCGCCCTCCTGTGTATTTAAAGTCCTGCACTTCAGTTACCAGTTGTCAGAACATGACCAGTTCTATCTGTGCTGTGTTTTTGGGATCAGGGATTTTGGAATTGTTTGTGAGTTCTGGACTGAATAAAGGTTATTGCTGCTGACAACACTGACTTGCGACTGGTTCCTGTACTGATCCAACGGTCTGTGTTGTTCTTGATCTAATCATGGAAAGGGGAGGCAGGCATTAAATGGTAAATATTCCTAAGGACAAGTTCAAAGTAGACAAATTTGGATTGGTTACAGAACATTCTCATTAGCTGAGCTGAGCTCTGACTTACACCGAAGTTTGCCTTTAAGCTATAAACAATCACTGCTTCAAATTTATCACAGCTGATCATCAATTCCACTGCTGCTGCTGTGGTGTTTAATTAGTCTTGTCCAAGTGATGCGAGTGCGCAGAAGAGTATCCAGAAAAGCGTTCCTCATGAGGTAGCTTTTCTGATCCGTGTGCAAAAATGCAGTGCTGTGATGAGCTCGACCCTCCCTGGGGACAGTTGCAGGATGCTGCGGGGCGAGTGGTGTCCCTGCTGCAGGATGTCCTGTCTGAGCTACCACCTAGAGATGGTGAGGATTGCTGATTTTGTCACCTTTTTAATATTGTCTATAAACAGTTATTTAGAACACATTTCAATGTGTCACATATTGATCATGGCCCAACATTTTTGCTGGAATGAGGAGTGTGCGTAGACCAGCAGCTCGCAGGTGGACAACACATTCCAGAGCAGCATAATTACAGACAATAGAGTCTGACAGTGCTGTTTTCATTCATTTTAAGCATTTCCTGCTTAACACTGTTTTCCTTTTTTTATTGCCTTTTTATTGTTGGTCTTATCTCTTATTCTACTCCTTCTCTGGGCTCTTTGGGAACAAACTGATGGGTAAAAGGGGATCCCATTCTACTTTTACTGACCTGAAAAGAAGGCTCAAGTCTGTCAAGTGTTTTCTATGCCAGTTTTACCCTGTTAACAAATGGATGGAGAGGAAACCAGTGGTCACACATTTTACTGAAATTTGTGCAAATGAATGTATATAAGAATATCTAATAAAAGTAGTATATTTACAAATATAAATGTAAAGTAAGGAATATTGCACACTTTAATTGCTGGGGGCACAGGGTTATTGAACAGTGCAGTTATTGCACAGAGGTGAAGAGTCCTGGAACAATTGACTAAGAGTATCTGAAAATCTGAGGGAGGAGATGTAGACTCTCATGGCCAAAGGCAGGAGCCACTTCCCATGTTGCTCTCCTGTGCATTGTTCTCATATATGGTTTTCCAGCATGTCATGAAGTGGGTGGGTGACATTGTCCAAGATAGCCTGTTGCTCGGAGAGCATCCTCCTGCTTATAATGCCACTGTCCAGTTTCACATCCACAACACAGTTCTGCAAATATGTTTACTCAATCCGCTTACATCTGCTCCCCTCAGCCTTTATAGCTAGTCATGTGAGAAAGCAGAAGACACTCCACTCCTGCAAGGCTGAAGGCCCTGATAGTGCAGCCCCATGGTGCTCAAGGAGTCTTCAGAGGGTCCCTGTTCTGTGGGAGATGTCCTGTCGCATTCTTGTGCTGAAGATGCCATGTCCATGGCTCAGAGGAAAAGAGAGTGGAGGCATTGACCTCCCATGTCAGTTTTGTTCTTTATCACATCAGGAATCTTGACACATGACCGAAGATCTGAATCTGTGGAGACTTAAAGTGTGAACAGTAAACATAATCTAAATTGGAACTTCATATTTGCATTTTTCACAGACGGGCTCACTCTCACAGACATGTTAGTGTCAACCAGGGACATTTCCAAGATGATATCCATAGCAACGCTGTCATCTGGGACCCCTGAACATTAGTCTGCAAGAGAACAAACAAAAAACATATGAATACACAGGCTAAATTAGCCAGAGGACAACAAAAAATCTAATTAATTTATTCATTCTGAATCAAGAGCAAAATATCCCTCGCCTGTTCATTGGTGTCATTCCAGGTCTCCTGTGCTTTGTCGACCCATCCATTCACCCTACCCTTTTTCTAATGAGGACTTACTAGGGCTACAAGAGGTCACCAAGCAATAGAATGGGTCATAATATGGGTCATAATAAGCTGCTACAAGATGGTTCCCTTCTCCAAAAGTCTGATTTATTTCAAAAAAGATACATAAGGAAATTCTAGTCCTTTTCTTAACAATTTTAATTAATAATCTAATCATAATTCAGAGGCTGAATGGGAACAGGGAGGCCGCTGGCTAAAAGTAGCATTTCTGACACTCCCAGAGAAGCCCAGACAGCCAAGAGTGAAGCCAGGCCAGCAGGCAGGCAGCAACAGCAGCAGCCGCAGAGTGTGTTCTCAATCTCACTGGCTGGATATCAGCTGCTGCCATCTGTGCCAGCCACATCTCACATTCTGCTTCTCTATCTGGGCCCAGAAATCGAGCAGGCAGATTCTCCTAAAGACTTGGTATTACGCAGGGAGTGGAACAAATGGGATTTCTCTTGTCTTTGATCTTTATTTTCAGTCTGATGCCATCTACATGCAAAGGCACAGCAATGGCCCACCATTGCAGACAAGGGAGCCACATTAATATTTAAATGGCAGCAATTATACAAAGAGGCCGCGTGCATACGTGTTGTCACATGCCTCACCATGAAGGCTGCAGCTGCTGCTCCCATGTTCGTTACAGATATGAACATCACTAGATGGGGAAGCTGCTGTTCAAGGATGGTCACACTCACGAAATATACAGGACATACAGTATTTTTAGCAGAACCCCCAAACAGTATGTGCACTGCAAACAGTCAAAGGGATGTGATTTAGTTTAATGATTTGGTTGTCGCACTCAGGGAGGTTGAAGCATAATCACACATAATTACAAGCTATTTCATTCAGCAGCACAGTGTGCAAGAGAAATAATCCTCAGGACAGGTTGATGCTGCTTCTCCCTGTAGCTCAGGAGCAGATGGAATTATTGTTTTCAGCTTCCCTCACCATTCTCTGAAAATTAAATATCAAAGCAAACTTTTATCCAATTATAATAATATAAATTAATACCCAAGCCAGTAAAACAATAGGGGTAGTTCTGCAATGGAGGAAATGCTCTTATTTTCTGTCTCTCTAAGGCAATAGGTTTTCATTTTATAAAAGAAAGTTTTCATTTTCATTCAAAAATAATCTCTATCCATATGAACATGTCTGAAGATGCATATTATTTGACCCTTCACATATACTGAGCATGCACATCCTGGTGTAAATATGGAAAGGGTCATGTGATTAAAAGCACAATAAATCAGGGAAGGTTATGTCCTGAGTGATAAGAGCCAATCAGGAAGCCTTACACATGGAGAAATGTAGAAGTGACAACTTGGGGTTGAGTGCTGGATTTGGATTGAAGGGTTTCTATTAGGAATTCGGGGGAAAAAAAACAAAGGGCTTTATGTGGCAAAACCACCTTAAAAACATTTTACAGCTCCTCCTTAATTTATGATAACATAAAAGAATAGTTCAACATTTTGGAGAATGTGCTTATTCACATTCCAATGCAGCATTACATGCGAATATATTCCTTTAAGGTTTGAGAAAATATAGTTTTAATACGTTCATCAATGAATTTCAAAGGTGCTGAAGGGCGAATTATGTTAAATTTGGGTGGAGCTGGACTAGCTGTGGAATAATTGGCAGATACAATACATACAGCATAAGTGTAACAACAAAAACTATTCATTTAACTTTTCAGTTGAGTGCAAAACTGAAGTGAAAATCCATGGGTTCATCATAAATTTGGTTTGATTAATTAATAGATAAGTGAAAATGTGTTAATGTATGAAGGGTTTTAATGGGTATAAGGAATTTAAACTCTCCAAACTAGCATCATTGTGACACTTTCACCCTATTTGCAAAAATAATGTTAAAATTAACATTATGTTTTTTTAAGGTTATGTTTTTTGTCCCATAAACTGGGCAGATTAACTATATTTACCAACTACAACCATATACGTTATTACTAATTGCTATAGTACTGCTTACCTTAATGCCTGTTTTTTAAAAAAAAAATTATCTGTGAAGTTTGTTTTTATATGAAGGTGTGAGGTAAACACTCCTCAAAATTGCATTGTAGCCAGAACAAAATGTCCCCCTTTTAATCTAAGATTTAAAGGCAATTCAAGATAAAATCAAAAGTTGGACTATTCATCATCACTGTTTACCCCTTAAAACGTAAATCTGTGAATTCATTTGTGTCTTCAGGAATACATACTTTTTTCTTCCTCTGCATTTTGTGATTATGTATTTGTGTTTGTATAACCCACCCACCCACTTTCACATATGCTAAATGAAGCTCTTTTCCCCATAATGAGTTATTAACTGCTGCTGTTGTGTAGCCTTTGAATGGTTTAATTGGCCCAAATCATCGATTCTCTGCTAGCTTTCATTTGCTGGGTGCTGTCAGACAGACTCCCTGCTGTTCAGGAGCTTGCCTCCTCCTGACATGCAAATGAGGCTTTGCAGAGCAGAAAACACTGGCAGAATAAACTGTCCCAAAAGCCCTCCTCAACCGCACCCTCACCCCCCAGCTTCCCACCACTGTACACCTCATTAACCCACAGAGGGCACAGGAAATGGAACCTCTGACAGGACGTTAGGGAGCAAATAATGACCCAATCAACAAGGTTGCCACCAGCCAAGTTAGCATTAAGCAAAAGCTACAGGCTGGCTGTGTGTGTTTGTATGTGAATGTGAGAAGCTTTTAAAGTGTTATAATCGGTTTTGTTTTAAGACATCATGAATCCTAATTCTGTACTTTTCCACAAAACCTATTGTTCCAGTTTTGTACTTTTCACACAATGTATGTCCTTGTAAGGTCTGGAACTATAAGATAACATGACCGTTAGAAATGTTTTGCATACCAGGAGGCAGATGAAACTTCACTATTCTATCAGTCAGGTCTGTTGCATTAGCTACATGCCAAAACAACACTCACAAGTAGTTTAACACATTCCAAGAACAAGGAGAGGACAGCTGTTGTCCTCCCCACGTCCCTGGGAACTGGCCCGTTATATCCTGTCATGGGTACGTCACCCAGCACATGAAGATAAACGTGAACTACACCCGGACATTGGGACTCACTCTGGATCCTGCAAGATCTCTGTCACTTTGAGCCCAGCACTGCTATACTTTACCTGAGACCATAACAAATACTTAATCTGTGAACTAAATATTTCTTCCGTTTGTTCTTGGGCTTCCAACAAAAGGATCGAGCGACCAAAAGGATTGGAGGACAGGAGCCCTCAAGGAATCTATTATCTATCCACTGATGCTGAAACTTGTGGGACTGTCTCCACGGTAAAGGAAGGGAAATTAAAGTAGTAGAAAATGGTAAATACTCCATCAAACATTTGATGTGTGTTACACACACACATACACACACACACACACACACACACTTGACTCTGTGATGCAGGGAGGTACAATCAATCACCATACATTCATCAGAACATATAAAGCCTCCCCTAGTTCATCTGCATGCTAAATAAAGCCTTGTTAGGTGACTGTTTGATGGTGGTTAATCCATGGGAACGGACAGCCCAGTCCTCTGCACTGCTGCACTGCTTGCCTCCCAGTGTGCAGCCTCCTCCATGAACAAACGTGAGCAAAATTTGACAGGAATTTTGAAGAAATGCTAATTATTGTGTTTTTGTCAAATGCATGCTAATGCATGATTAGAAGACTAACTTTTTAGAACTGTTACATTTAACTGCTGCCTCCCACCAAAAATGGCATTTACATTAATGTTCTCCTTTTATTCTTTGGCTGTCTGTGGTGGAGTGGAGGAATGTAGCATTGGGCAGCAACACTGTCCTAATGCTGCATCACACCGCCAGGAATGAAACACAAAGAAGTGATTAATAATAACAACAATAATAACAATAGTAATTGAACTTGATAAACTTAATTCATATAGCACCTGTAAAAAACAGCTGAGAATACAGAGATAAAATACTTCTTGATCAAATAAAGCACAGGAGAGCCCAGACCCAGAAAACCAGAAGGCAACAACAAAATGCAAGAAGGGAAAAAAGTGAAGCAAGTCCTCCAGTGATTGTATTATTTTATTACATTTAAATTAGCTTTCATTGAGTCATTCCTGAATCTGTTCACCAACTTTTCTACCTGAGCTGACTGTGCCAAATGACAAATGAACACATATGCATGCCCTGTACTGACTGACAGGGCTCTGACTGTAACCATCTATCCATATATTTGTCACATATCCAGGTCATTAACAATAAACAAACACACAAATAAACACATGAATGAATGAATGAATGAATAGATAAATAAATACCAATGAAAAATGTCAGTTGTTGATTAACATACCTTACCACACAAACAGGAGGACCCTCACCACTCTCACTTTCGGCAACAGGTGCTAAAGAAGGTCCTGCAGTAAACCTTATCTGTAAATTTTGCACATCTAGCAGCATCTGCATGAAAAAAAGGGGGGGGGGGTTCTTGCCTTCATGCTTTATGTCTGCTATCAGTAGGCAGTTTCCAGAGGAAGGAGGTGCCTGAAAGGCTTAACTTGGTTGACAATTTTATGCAGTTCACCTCATAACGAACTGCATCAAAAAAAGGCCTACATAAAGCAGTAGCAGCCTTAGACTAATAATAAACACCCTGGAGTGCATGAATCCACAAACAATTATTAATGTATTATTATCTTTTTTTGAACTGCAATTATGACAAAAAGGCAAATATAAGCCAGCATTACTTTGCCAACGAAACTCAAAACTCAAGCAGAAAGCACTGAAAAAGGACACTTCTAACTCAATCTACCAGAAATATACAAATATACCAGAAAGTTTTTTTTACCAGTGAACAAGAGTAATCTAAATCTCTGGCCGTTATCTTTAACTTATTCAGTTCAAGAAATTTGGTTTGAAATTAGGTTAATTAACTTGGGTTTCCTTACATGTGGATAAAAAAAGATGATGGACAATTACCAGTTACAGTTTGTCTTTCTGTTTTTTTTGTTTTGCTTGTTTCTTTGTTGGGTTTTATTTCTGGTGTGTCATGTTGCAGCAGAAAACTGGGTAAGTAAACAGTAGAAAACAGCATGAGCGCAGGTACTATACTACTGCACTAATTCTCTTACATCTTTTGCTTGAGTCTCATCAAACACACTGACTGAAAACATATTCAAATGCTACCTGAACCGCTGAAATTTGTGGGTGAGATCGCAAAGTATCGTAGAATTTACCAACAGAGGCAACAAGCCTTATTGCCTCCATGATGTATGAATAAATGCTAATCGTACCCTTTCCGACTGAAGACAAATCTAGCGTGTAAGACCTCACAGAGGCTTTAGTGATGTGGAGTAACTGTCTCTCAGAGACTCCTTGAGGGTTGATGCATCCTCTTGATAGGGGGGACTTGTGGGCCCTTCTTAAATGTGAGATTTACAGTGAGGGTAGACAATACACCTCTTTGAACAGCATTTGGGAGGCTGTGGTTGCTGCTGCATGAAAAGTTGACCGTCAACAAATCAAGAAAATAACAGACTCCATGGATGGAAGGCTCATGACATTTATTGAAAAGAAGGGTGGGTCGCTGAATACTTTTTGAAATGTCTTAAGTGTTTTTGTAAATTTTGTGACAAGGTTGGGGTTTTGGACCAAGAAGCGCAGGAGACCAGAGTGCAGTGTACAGAATTTCTTTAAGACGGAGTAGGAATAACCTGTAAGGCAAGACCAGGCGGCGATGGCAGGAGGCAAGCTGGTCGCAAGTCTTACGGAGCGTGGTCGTGGTCGTGGTCGTGTTCGTGGATGTGGATGTGGATGTGGATGTGGATGTGGATGTGGATGTGGATGTGGATGTAGCCATAGCCGTAGCCGTAGCCGTAGCCATAAACGTGGTCGTGAACGTAACAGCCACGGAATGCGGGATGATATTGCAATCATCTGGCACAGAGTGAAGAGTGAGCTGGGTTTTTAAAGGGACAGGGTGATTACTGGTAATGAGTGTCAAGTGTGTCTCGTCTGCCTGTCGGGGCCAGCCACGCCTCCTGCCACCGCCTGGGAAAACAGAAGAAATACAAAGGAGGGGGGGAAGCAGAACAGAAAACTGAGCCATAACATTTTGAGTTGTTTATTTTTTGTTGTTGCTCTAATAAATGAAAATAAACAAGTGAGATGGAAGAAATTTAGTTTTTCATTTAGTTGCATAATAATTCTGCACATTTATATATGCCTCATAATTGTGCACACAGATATTCTCCTGATCTCACTTCTTCCTTTGTTAGATATTCAGATTTGAGGTTTATTAATATTTTGAATTGAGTGAGAGCACTGTATTTGTTCAGCAATAAATTGACTAATGATAACTGTGCATGCAGTGTACTGTAGTAAGATTCTGAAGTGGGAAACTAAAGTCTCCCACTTTAGAATCTCAGTGTCATTGTCCGTCCCTTCTGTGCATACGTGCTACGATACGTCTCTATCCCCCTCTCACTTCTTTCTCTTACAAATACACACATGCACATACATCTGTATGCAGTCTGACCAATCTAGCACAGATATTCTGTGATTTGGGCTCATTATTCTTTAATAGTTCTGTCAGTCTCATGGATTCTTTTAGTGTGGAATTAGCCCATTTTATGTTTTTTTATAAACAGCTGTGATTTTTGTTTTTGTTTACTATTATCTGAAGCCATCTTCAACCAACAAAATACCCCTAATGGACTTCAGTACATTGCAATAACCCTAATCAGATGGTGCAAAAACAATAACATAATTGGCACATTAATAATAGTTGTCATAATAGTAATAGATTTTTCTTTTATTTTGACCATTTTAATCAAAATTCTTACTTTTGTAGGATAATTGACTTTGTAGATAATCATCTAGGAGACATTTAAAGGACTAATCTGAATACCTTGTGCAAGATATTCATCTTTGACTTAAATGACTTGAATAAATTTGCAAACATTTTCACTTTTCCAGTATTAACATAGATTGATCAGCAAAATTAGCTGATTTCTAAGCTGCCACCAAAACAACGTGATATTTACTTTGTGGAATTAGAGGAGGACAGAAGAAAGCACGACCACACTCTACTCTGGCCAAGCTGCAAACACTGAAGGAAGGTACAATATATAATCCTGCTTTGGAAAGATCAAAATACTTAAGTGCCTTTTTACAAGTACATGCTAATGCTGATTGTCGTTGTTTTTCTTTTTTCTTTTCAGTACACTGGCCTCGAAAAGGAAAGAGTTCTAACTGTTGGTTTGTCTCATTTCCACACTGCCTCATTTTTCCCTTGTTTTTACATCTTTATGTCTTCTTTGTCTATATTTTTTATTCTGTTTGTTCTCAAACCTCTAGTTTTATGTGTACCATGTATGCTCAGAAGGATCCTCACACGTAAAGCTGGTCATCATTTGAATTTAAGAGTGTTCCTGCAATTTAAAGGAAGTCCCAAAGAAATGAACACTTACCATTCAGCACCTTCAGACGGCGCACCTTAAAGAAAGGATGAAGGGTGTACTTTATGATTTCATCATAACAGTAAATGTGACACTACATCAGTGAAACAGTGAGCACTCTGGACAAGAGAATGAATGAACACACAAGCATCAACTCAGTCAGTGATTAGGTGTCATTCACACCAAACACCTAAACCATCTTTCAACAGAGAAGAAGGATCCCATCTTCCTCCACATAAAACCATCTGTTATCATGTGACCACACCTTTTTCCCTCTCTCTTTCTCACTAATTATAAACACAAAGTAATTAGTTTTGCTGTGTATGTGACAAAAATAAGGCAGAGACAAATTAATTGTATCCTTCAGAATTTGTTTCAAGTCACCTACCAATAAATACAGAGTATATGCATTTATAACTGAATGTCACGTGTCAGAGCTTCTGCAAAAATAGATTAAAAGTCGCAGTATGGAACTGGTGAACAAACACACAAACACACACACACACACACACACACACACACACACACACACACACAGTTTTTCAGCCAAATCATGTTCACATCTACTGTCATAGCACTGCATTCTGTGTATAGTTCTATACCATTAATCCTCTCACACTCCTCACCAGACTTAGAGACATGAAAATCTACCCAACTCTCTGCCACTGCATCCTTGTGTCAAAAGGGAAGTTGTTGTAGCCAGCCTCTCTTTCCTCTCTTCTCTGTGGTCTGCAGTCATCAACAGGCCTCTCTCTTCTTCCACTGATGGAGGCTGGATGTTGGCAGTAGATGATGTTGTCTTACAGCGAGCTGTGCAGCTGAGAGTGATTTCCCACAGGGTGCTGTGTTACAGCTCAGCCATATTTCCTGTTGAGACTCAGCAGGAGGCAGGTAATCCAAAGGCCACAGAGCAGCGCAGACAGGATACACAACACCCCACTGAGCAGGTGGAAACGTCACTGTAAATTATGTAAGTTCTATTGTGATGGCCTGTGAGATAAGGCTTTCTAATAGAAAGCAAGTAAAAGGTGGAGATGTTGATACTGAACTACTATTATAACAGCATTCACCCCTTTTTTACAAACTGTAATGAGCAAAGATGAGTGGGTGGTCACCTGGAGGTGTAACCACAGTGGCGCAAGGCAGGTGTCGACCTCAGTCACATTGTGCATTGTGCATTTAGAGAAAAGGAAAAAAATGTGATTAAATTTATAATTTGTCAAGAAATAAATGAGGAAATGGTGAAATGGTGGCACCCTAGATAGACACTTTCAGAGAGACATTTACAGCAGCACCAAGCAGAGGAGGAGAACTGAGAGGGCCAAATATGTGGTCTTATGGACGGTAGAAAATAATCACAAAAAAATGTACTAAGCAGACTACATTTTTATTTGTGAGTGAAATGATTCTTTTTGTAATTGTTCCTGTTACTGATACTCTGACCCTTGTGACCTTTGTCTCTGAACAGGATGGGTGGGCTGTAATGAAAATCATAAAACAATAGCAGTCGGTCAAACAGTTCCAACAAACCTCACAGAAAAAAGCAACAACAAAGTAAACACATTAATCTTTGGGGGTTAAATCATTTTTGCTCTTTTGGAGCCAACATTTTGAAATTCTTAATTGATATCAAGCACGTCAATAGATCCTTTGCTGTTAGTTTGCAAACTATTAAAAATGTTAATTCCTTAAATTATCATTTTTAACAGTAGACAGTGTAGACAGAGTACTATTATATGCATATATAGCACTGTTATTAGTGTATGTAGTGCTGCATCTTTCAGGTGAGGGGTGGGGTGTCAGATATGTCACATAATGAGCAGATCACTGACGGCTTAATTACACAGCCATTATTAATAAGATGCTTTGGACTGAGTTTGCAGTGGGAAGAGTACATCAAATGCTAACATGTACAACAAAATTACAACGAAACTGATTTTAGGGATTAGAGGTTAGTTTTAGTTACTAGGGGTGAAGTTCAGTGACGTACTGTAAAATACTGTTTTACTTTAGATGAAAAAATAATCTCATACAGATTCATATAAAAGACAGTCGACTGATTTTGCAACATCAGTAGTGCTCTGGTAGGACATTCTGGGTTGTGTGGGAGTTTATCTTTAACATAATGATGTTCCATTGGATTGAGATGTAGGCCGTCACTCCTGGACCTCTCAGTGACTTGCTCTTCTCACTGGGCTCAGAACAGACAATCAGAGAGGGCTTTATCTCCGTCAAGTAGCTTCATTTCATTCATTTATTCGTTCCAGCAGCTTGCTAATGCACATTATGTAAACTCATCTGAGAAACCTTAGAAGAAGCAGCTTTTTAATCTTTCCTCGGGACAAGCTAGAATTGCTTTGACCCCTCTTTGTCAATGATGAAGTATTCTCTCAATCCATTTCTGCAAGCTTTCAAGGGAACCATGGCAACACCAGCAAAAGAATTACTTCATTAATCAAAGACATTTGCCATCTAAACAGTGATTAGTTGCAGAAAACAAAGCAGTTCCTCCAAGATGGCCCCTATTTAGCAGCACAGCTGCTTGGATGAGGTGGGTTATTTAGAAGAAACATCATGTCCCCTGGGGGAGAGCTGCCTTGATGCTGTGGGTTGGGAGGAGTGGGAGGTGTATATGTTTATACAGTATATACGTACCATCATTTCTGTGCCATTATGGGATGCCTTTCACGATGGGTTGACAGTTTATTAAAATAAATCATCCACACAGAAAAAAGGGAGAAGAAAAATATATGCAAGCGTCAGCATCAGTGTCACAGTGAGATTGATATCTCCGCCCATCCCAGCGGGCTCTGCCAGAGAGAAATCTTCAGGATGGACAGGCAGCTGCAGACACTTCATCCTGAGACAAAAACACTACCAGGGATGGACACTGTTTATGCATTTACAAAGCACACCATCCCACTTTACAAGGAAAAGAACATCCTTGTACTGAGGAGTAGTCACAACACAGGTCATGTCAGTTTTTGGGTTTCTTTTTGTTTTGTTTTATTTTGTAACCTGCAATGGTTGAAAAATTTAGGAACTTTTCCTCTTGTAAAAACAAAACAAAAAATACCTATTCGGTTATTCGTGCAAATATTACACCCCATAGTTGTGTTTTATTGTTTGCCGAACTTTGAAGGCTGAAGTAACTGTGATAAAGGAAGTCAGGTGACATAGCATAAAGAGCCTACAGGGGAGGTTAAGGTGGATGGATGGGTTAACAAAGCAGGAAAGCACTGTTTGATTAGTCACTGTTGTAACTTTAAACCATTAACTTTCCACAAACTCAGCTGAGATTTTACTGCAAGGTCATCTAACCCTAATGAGGAACTTATTGTAACCTACGCCATGATCTTTACTGATAACTATCTCTGCCAAAAACCTAACCAAACTGCTACTATGACCTGTAATTGTTGGTAGCACTGTTGCCTCAAACGTTCTTGGTTTGAAACCCAGTTCATTTGGGTCCTTTGTGTGCAGAGTTTGCACATTCTCCCTGTGTCCGTGTGGGTTTTCTCCAGGTACTGCAGCTTCCTCCCACTCCACCAAAAACCTGCCAATTACGTTGGTTGGTGCCTCTAAATTGTGAGTGTGAATGGTTGTTTGTCTGTGTGTGTCAGCTGTGATAGACTGGAGACCTGTCCAGGGTGAACACCACCCTCACCCAGTGTCAGCTGGGATTGCCTACAGTCTATCACACCCTGAAAGGATAAGCAGCATAGTATATGAGTAGATGGATGACAATGAAGATCCAGTGCTGCTATTAAAACAGTGCACATGTTTATTACTGTAACCATGGTGGAAAAAGGTCCTGTATGCCCGCAGTATGAGTATATAGTTGTTCAGGCTGGAGGACTTGTTCCTCTAAAATTTCCACTATGGTCAGATTACATTCCATATGGATCAATTTTATGCTTTTGTGTACCTGGGCCTTGGTTTAAATCATAGGCCTAACCTGGGAGTATGCTTTAAATGAACTACGCCATTCAACATTTTGTTTGAGTCCACACTGGAAGACATGGTGAAAATCCAGCCATCAGACGTGAAGAACTCCACAAATGGAGATAACAGCAAACATTGTTGGAGAGTCTCTCCTCAAAGGCATTTGTAATGCTACAGTTTCATATGAAAGTGGTGGGAGCAATTGTGTGGAGAGTGAAAATGAGAGCTTGAAAGAGAAACTGAAACCCTGCCTGTACTTTCTCACCTTCACGCACCTTGCCAGTCTGATTCAATTGAGTGTGAAAGTCAAATTATCTAGTATAGAAAGTTACAACAAAGTTACAGCAACTGACATTGCTTCAAAATGAAGGTTTCACAAGCAAAAAAAGATCAGGAACCACGGCTGCAGAGATAAAAAATCTAAGACAGATTTTAAACAGCCCACAACTCAACAATAACATGAGGACCTCCCCCCTGCAGAATCACAACACAACAGTTAAAAAGTCGGACATTTAAATGAAGATAGACCACATTCTGCATGTGCAAAAAATACATACATATACATAATACATACACATCAACTGAACTGGGTTTTCCAACATTTCAGACGGAAATATTATACTTTTTACCACTAATTTTCATCATATTTACAGGATATTGTAAACTTAAAAAAAAAAGTTTACAACACACTGTCAAAGACGATCAACGAAATGGTCCTCACATTGTGGCCTCAGATCCGCTTATAAAAAGCCCCATTTTACATCTGCAGACATTATACGCTGTGTGTATAATTATTAGGCAAGTGAGTATTTTGACCTTATTATAATTTTTGTGCATATTTTCCAACTCCAAGCTATATAAACTTGAATGCTCATTGGAGTTAAGCATTATCAGGTATGTGTATTTGTGTAATGAGGGAGGACGTGGCCTTGAGTGATCAACACCCTGTATCAAGGTGTGCATAATTATTAGGCAGCTTCTTTATCTCAGACTAAATGGACCAAAAAAGAGATTTAACAGACTGAAAAGTCAAAAACTGTGAAATGCCTTTCCTTGTGAAACCTTGTGAAATGGCTGAAATGCCAGCACTCTTGAATTAGCTAAGCTATTGAGGCCTAATCACTGAACAATCAAACTTTTTGTTGCAAATAGTCAACAGGGTTGCAAGAAATGTGTGGAGAAAAAAGACACAAATTATCTGCTAAAGACTTGAGAAGAATTAAATGTGACGCTACCAGGAACCCATTATCCTCCAGTGCCGCCATATTCCAGCAATACAACCTACCTGGAGTGTCCAGAAATACAAGGCATTCAGTGCTCAGAGACATGGCCAAGGTAAGGAAGGCTGAAACACGACCATCACTGAACAAGACTCTGAGGACACATTTTTGAAAGGTTTTAGTGACAGATGAAATGAGAGTGATTCTTGATGGAACAGATGGACGGGCCCATGGCTGCATCACTAATGGCCACAGAGCTTGACTTCAAGTCAGATGCCAGCAAGGTGGAGGTGGGGTACTGCTGTGGGCTGCTATTATTAAGGATGAGCTAGTTGGACCTTTTTCGGGTTGAAGATGGACTTAAAATCAACTCCCAAACCTACTGCCAGTTATTAGAAGATACTTTCTTCCAGCAGTGGTACAGGAAAAGGTCTGCATCATTCAAGAAGGCCATGATTTTGATGCATGACAATGCTCCATCACATGCATCCAAGTATTGCACTGTGTGGCCAGCCAGCAAAGGCCTTAAAGATGACAGAATAATGACATGGCCCCTTATTCACCTGATCGTAACCCTATTGAGAACTTGTGGGCCCTTCTTAAATGTGAGATTTACAGTTGAAGGCTGTACAGTTGCTGCTGCATGAAAAGTTGACCGTCAACAAATCAAGAAAATAACAGACTCCATGGATGGAAGGCTCATGACATTTATTGAAAAGAAGGGTGGCTATATTTGTCACTGAATATATTTTGAAATGTCAGAAGTGTTTATTTGTAAATTTTAAGTTGTTTATTTTTGTTCTTACTGTAATAAATGAAAATAAACAAGTAAAGTACAGTAAGAGTAAAATAAGTAAAGTACAAAATAAACAATTTGTTTTCCCTTTAGTTGCATAATAATCCTGGACACTAATATTTGCCTAATAATTGTGCACACAGATATTCTCCTGAGAAAGCTCACTTTTCCATTGTTAAATATTCAGGCTAGAGGTTTATTAACATTTTGAATTGAGTGAGAGCACTGTATTTATACATTAATAAAATTAATCCTCAGAAATACAACTTGCCTAATAATTGTGCAGTCAGTCTATACAAATATACAAATAATTGTTATACAGTAAACCGTCATTTTATGTTCACAGTTTTCACATGTGTCATATGTGATGCATTCAAGAATAAACACCAGTAATGAAAAGACAAATTACAGCAAAGCAACTACTCCATCCTGGAGCCAAAAGGGGCAAATGACACTGGTGGTGTGTGCCGAGTGGCGTGACATATGTCGTGTCGCTGTATATGAAATGACTTCATCCCGCTGTTATGCCCAAAGCAGACAGCTGAACTGAGTGGAGCACTGGACTCCTTTGAAGGCTTAGAGCTGTGATTTAATGCTGAACTTTAAAGGGGCCGCCTCTTTTCTCGGCACTGGGCACTGATCATAATAAGGAGGATATGAGGGAGCACTGGAGGAAGGATATGGCGGACCACAGGCCACTGTCTGGGCACCGGCCTCTCTGCACTCTCTGTTATTTGAGAAAGTGGGAATGCTGTGAAATTCTCATTACAGCTAAGCCCCTCAGGTATAGGTACACTCCCAATAGACACTGGAGATAAAAAGCTGTCTCTCTGAAACCTTTGTTGCCTGATGGGGCTGAGGAACCAAAGAAAATCACTTGTATTCCCTCAGAGTTTAGGCATAGCTTATGTATGTTTCTACAAGTTCAGTCAACGGTGGTGGGGCTGTTGAGGCTATGCTTTCTTCTACAGTTTTAATAATTTTTGACTAACAGAGATGTTTCATGCATGAAAATGATGAATTGTGTTATTGAAACTTAGTTATCATTAGAATTTGCAATTTATCATTTCACAAAGATCTACATATAAAAAGACACGCACAGTAAACAACAGCATTAACACATCCAGTATTTGTTACCCGTACGTCTCGTTTTCCATATGCTGCACTGCTGTGGGCTGTGGGTTTTGGGTGCCTGGCTGGAAGACAAGTAGCCTCTTTTGTTGAGATAAAAATAGCAGAGAATCTCAAGGTTCAGGGTGATAGAGAGAGTATCGTCATGAAAAAGAGACTTTTTCATCTGTAATGTCTTTATGAATTGTGTGGAGCTGCTTAATAGTAAAAGGGCTGTCACGAGGCCAGGTTGCGGACCAAGAAGGGCAGGAGACCAGAGACAAAGTTCAAACTCTTTATTTGTCGAGTTCGGAGTAGGACGCGTAGACGTGGTCGAAGGACGAGGACATGGTCATAGCCGTGGTCAAGGGACATTGACGTGGTCGAGGCAAGTGAATGGACGTGGCGAACAAGGAATGCTGGATGTTGAGAACAATCGTCTGGCAGTGAGAGCTGAGAGAGCAGGGCTTTTATAGTGGAGCATTGATTGCCTGGTGATGTGCTCCAGGTGTGTCCTGCTTGCCTGCCAGGAACCAGCCACGCCCCCTGTCACCACCTGGGGGCAAGGGAGAAGAGAGAGAGAGGCAAGCCAGAAAACCACGCCCAACCTGGATCATCACAAGGGCCCCAGTATCTGAAGCCCGCAGGAGAACCAATAGAAAAGCCCAGAAGCCTGGGCAGCTTTAGTCTACACCCCTTACAGTCCAAATGCCACAAACCCTTTGAGCCTGCTTGATGCTCCACCACAGCACAACATCATTGCTGTCCTGTAAAATTAAATGCTGCACAGGAAACATTATGGAACAGTTCTGCGGTGACTGGAATAATGGAACAGCTGAACGGGTAAGAACAGTTTTCAAGATTGTATTTTTCCCCACATATGACAAGAGTGCAGCTTAACAATGGCAATTTGGTCAGACTGTCATAGAATTTGGGATATTCATTGCTGTCAACAGATGATTCCTTGCAGTTCTGGAGGTCCCTGACTCTCATCTTTCAGCTATTGCATCTACTAGAATTCCCCCATAACCAAAATCTTGTTCAATGCACAACATTTTGGGAAACAGAATGTAACCAGGTGGTAAAAAAAATAAAAACAATATTTACTGTATTAATGGAAAATAAAACCAATGTCATCGAAATTCCCTGTGACAGCACTCCTGCTGCTGGACCACAGGGGGTGTTGTTTTGTTGTTTTGGAGTGGAAGTGGCGCTTTCACTAAGAGCTCAGAGGGCACGGCAAAAATACAGGAAGTATAAAACTGAAAACTGCGGTGAATGGCAAGGTGAGAAAATTTTTTTACCTGTCTTGTCCAACAGTTTAGGAATGCAGAGAGAGATTTGGATACCGTAACTTTGCCAGGCAGATTTGCTTTGCAAGAGGTGTAGTGTACCATACTCCACCTATTGCATGATTAAATTTTATTATGTATTATAGTTGTTATCTACCTTATTGGAATGTTGGAATAAGTGATGGAACTGGACTGGTCAGGAGCAAGTCTGGTCCAGAGCCTCACGACCTCAGACACCTGGAGCCCGGACAGAGCTGACCACCCAAGTGGTGACGCTACACAACATACTACATGTTTGGGAATGCTGGTGGTTGTAAAAGTGTGATTTACTGCAGGAGCTCGGTGCCCATGTGTCAGGTAGGAAACTGTATGATAGGTGAGACACGTCTAGGTTTAGCAAATTGCACAATTACTGCAAAAAGGTTCCAGAGGGCATTGAAGTTACTGTTTCTCTGTTTTGACCATTAGGTGCCACTGCTGTATTTTATACTCTATTTTGTATTTGCTTCTAATTTTTTTCTTTTTAATTTTTATTGTGTTCCATGTCTTTTTAATCATATTTTCTGCTGCCTAGCTTAATAAAAGAAGGGAACAAGACCCCCCACCCCAAAAAAAAAAAAACAAAAACAAAAAAACAAAACAAAAACAAAAACAAACCAAGCCATATTTGAAGTTTTGTTTGCGGTTTATCCTGGCTTCAATAATTATTCACTTTCTCCCTGATTGGAGGTGAGACACTGATTTGCAGATGTTTATGCAGTAGGTAGCTAAAGTCAAGACATGGTTAACTTGACATAGCATAAAGGCTGGGATCCAAGGTTAGCAGCTAAGCAGTATGACCAGTAATTGAAACAATTGGAGGTAAATGCTACAGCAGAACAGCAGGCATGACACTGTTACCAACCCGACAGCAGAACAGTGAGTTCTGTCTGATTTAGTGTTGAGGCACTTTAAGCACCCAACAAATGCTTCCTCAGCTATTTGACTATCTGCACCAAGGTGCTGCAAAACTGCAGAGAATTTATGGCCCAATTGAAATGCTCAGAGCTTCACTAATACTTAGTATTCTCACAGGAACCTGGTGTCTTTGGAAAGTTAAGAGACCTGTCCCAATGAATCAGCAACTCAATTCTTCTTACTTCAACAATTATTCGTGGAGGTCCAAGTTTGTGATGTAAACAACATGGAGGACAATTCCTTTATTTCAAGTTATCAGACAGCCTTCTGATGGGTGGATTGAACTATGTAAAACTTTAGCAACAAGTCGAGACTACTCTCTGCCAGAAGGCAGGCAATTCATCTTCATATAACAAGCAGTAGAAGGTCATTTTTTGGCAGTATTCTAAATAATATGACAAATGTGGACACATACTGTATGTATGGATAGTGAGGAGAAAGACCAACTCACAAAAGTTTATCACTATTAATGCTTGATTTTTTATTATCATTTTAGAACCAATTTTCTTCAATTAATGCACAAACAACAATGTCATAATGTAAGATCAGATTCATACCAAACTTCATACTACACTGGTGAACTGACTTAAATAAACAAATCAATAAAAATTTGTGGCAGCTTTGTCTATTGTTCTGCTTGTACTATATATGGGAAAATATTGTTGAACAAAGTGGAAATATAGATCAAAAGTCTTGGTATTTCATCAATGTAAAATGGGGGCGGGGGGTAGTGTTACAGCACCATTTCCTACAGCTGGATTTGCAACAAGTTTGGAATGGCAGATCCAGAGCACATTCAGGAATGTATAATCTGGAAGATTTGCTGCTGACATAAATCGTTTGCACAAGCTGAACTCATAAGCACACGTGTGCATAAAATATAACCAGATAAATCAAGGCTTCAAGGACCATGGTGCTTGAACTTAAATATGAAAGAACCAGCAGGTATATCATGGACATAAACTATTTGAATATACTGTATGCCATTTAGAAAAGTTGCAAACACTGCACATTGTGGAGGTTCTTTTTCCATACTGAAATCTCAATATTCAGTGGCGTTAGCGTGGTGACAACTGGTGTTATGTTATGTCTGTCACGTTGGCAGTCTCACAAGCCCTCTGCTGTCATTTCCATCATTTCTCCTATCAGACTAGCGACTCGACCTATCTTATCAAGCTGAAAGTCCCTGAGGTGAAGCACACAAGCACTTCCACAATACTGCTCCCTCCATCCTGTGTCACTATGCTTTGTATTTCCGCCCCCCCAAGCCCTCTCAGGTAATACTGAGCCGACAGCTTTCATTCCTGCTCCAACATAGATCACACGGGACACAGAGGTGGGCTGAAGCTCAACCAAAGCAGTTATCTCTCCTTTGACTGGCCGTCAGCTCATCAGAGCATCACCGTGGCAGCAGACGGGAACCAGACTGGTGTCAACACCATTCACGCCTGACGCAAAGTGTGGGGAGGCTGGTTGGGAAATGTGTTGGGAGTGTCATGGCTGCTTAATGATTCTGACTGAGCAATCTGTCTCTCATAAAATAAATTTACACCCTACTAATTTGCTTAGCCTTGTGTTTGGTGGGAAACCTAAATGCTTAATGGCTTTTCTGCTACCATTTTTCCAGGCCAGAAGGTGTCATGTTTTTATAATGAATCTGTTATCCCAAATACAAGTGGGAAGATATAATCCTCATTCTTTCATCTCAAACTCCTTCAACTGGGACTTCATTCTAGCTAAAAGTACATTTAAAGTGTCACACAAACATTCTATGCTGCCATCCAACAGTGTAGTGGTAAAGACAGTGAAACCCAGCTGGAAACAGGCGAACATGAATATGATGTTAATTTGAATGATTATCAGTCTGACTTCTGCTATTGTAAAGGCCCCATCCATGCTTCACAAGGGAGGTTCTCTGATTGGCTGCTATGTTTTAGAAGGCTCAAAAAGCCACTCAGTGGACGTGTGCTACAAGTCGTTGATTTTGTCAGTACTCAACAGGGCTTGTCATCTCTCCCTAACCCAGTACTTATCAAATAGTGGAGGGGGCGCGGTGTGATGCCAGGGGGGGGTGCGTGTGACCCGGTGAACATGCTTTTTTTGCCCTACTCGATTAAAGTGTAATTGCACATCTATTACAATAGTTGGCAGTGGCGCTCTCGTAGTCAAAGTGTGAAGGGTTATTTTTGCACTGAGCAAGCGAAGTGCAATATATAAACCCTTAAGGGACAACATAGAAAAATTTTAACAGGTATGAAAAGAAAGGCAGAGAAAGACGGAGATATTGAGACAAAACAGAATCATCTGAAAGCTAAGATGAGTAAATATGACGAAGCGTATTTAGCGCTTGGCTTCAATGTGACTACGGTGGGAGACAAGGAAAAATGCTGTCAGCATTTCTTCTTCCAAGGGGGGGCGTTACAGAAAATAATTGAGAAGCACTGCCCTAACCTAAAAGAACAGCTTTGCCAGTACCATAAAAATTACCTAAAGTGGCAACACTTTGTCCTGACAATAGTACATGAAAAGAAAATATTTGGAAAAAAAAAGAGCTGACCCACCAGAGCTAGTGTGGGGAGTGTCTGGAGTGTCACTCACAGTTAATGTACAGTGGATATAAAAAGTCTACACACCCCCGTTCAAATGCCAGGTTTTTGTCATGTAAAAAAATTACAGCAAAACTTTTTCCACCTTTAATGTGACATATAACCTGTACAATGCAATTAAAAAACAAACTGAAAACTTTAAAAAGGAAGAAAAATAAAAAATAAAAAACTTAAAATAACCTGGTTGTGTAAATATGCACACCCTCAAACTAATACTTTGTTGCAGCACCTTTGGTTTTTATTACAGCACTCAGTCTTTTTGGGTAGGAGCCCATCAGCGTGGCATATCTTGATGTGGCAATATTTGCCCACTCTTCTTTGCAAAACCGCTCCAAATCTGACAGATTGCGAGGGCATCTCCTGTGCACAGCCCTCTTCAGATCACCCCACAGATGTTCGATGGGATTCAGGTCTGGACTCTGGCTGGGCCATTCCAAAACCTCAATCTTATTCCGGTATTGCCATTCTTTTGTTGATTTAGATGTGTGCTTTGGGTCATTGTGGTGCTGAAAGATGAAGTTCCTCTTCATCTTCAGCTTTCTAACAGAAGGTTGAAGGTTTTGTGCCAACACTGACTGGTATTTGGAACTGTTCATAATTCCCTCCACTCTGACTAAGGCCCCAGTTCCAGCTGAAGAAAAACAGCCCCAAAGCATGATGCTGCCACCACCATGCTTCACTGTAGATATGGTGCTATTTTGATGATGAGCAGTGTTGTTTCTGTGCCAAATATACCTTTTGGAATTATGTCCAAAAAGTTCAACCTTGGTTTCATCAGACCACAACACATTTTCCCACATGCGTTTGGGAGATTTCAGATGTCTCAGATGTAAAATTAAGCCGGGCTTGGATGTTTTCCTTTGTTTGTTTGTTTGTATGTTTCCTAAGGCTTCCGTCTTGCCACCCTACCCCATAGCCCAGACATATGAAGAAGACGGGAGATTGTTGTCACATGTAGTACACAGCCAGTACTTGCCAGAAATTCCTGCAGCTCCCTCAGTGTTGTTGTCGGCCTCTTGGCAGCCCCCCTGACTAGTTTTCTTCTCGTCTTATCATCAACTTTGGATGGACGTCCTGTTCTTGGTAATGTCGTTGTTGTGCCATATTTTTTCCACTTGATGATGACGGTCTTCACTGTGTTCCATGGTATATTTAATTCCTTGGAAATTCTTTTGTAGCCTTCACCTGACCGATATCACTGAATAATGAAATCCCTCTGATGCTTTGGAAGCTCTCTGCAGACCATGACTTGTGCTGGAAGATGTGGCTACAAAAATGTCAGGAAAAGCCTACGAGAACAGCTGACCTTTATTTGGGGTTGATCAGAGGCACTTTAATTGGTGACAGGTGTGTGCTGACTCCAGTTTAACATGAGTTTGAATGTAATTGGTTAAATCTGAACATTGCCACATCCCCAGTTATGTGCACACTTATGCAACCACATTATCTCAGTTGTTTATTTTTACTTCACCTCCCTGAAAGATTTCTGTATGTTTTTCAATTGTGTTGTACAGGTCATATGTCACATGAAAGGTGGAAAAAGTTGTGAAATAATTTATCTTGATGTAATTTTTTTACATGACAAAAACCTTTTGAACAGGGGTGTGTAGACTTTTTATAGCCACTGTAATTCATGTATGCAGTCATTGTACTGATGTGCTTGCATTGGCAGGTAATTCTTATGAAGACTTCCTACAGCGGCTTTAAAAGTTGATTGTAAAATTATATTCATGCCCTATAAATATGAGCTTCACAAACAAATGGTTGTACATGGAATTGTGATTGATTGTAACCTCTACCTCCACTCAAAGAGAGAACAAAAATCAAAAGTAAAAATGAAGAATGCTCAGAGAGGAAACACAAAATGACAAGAAACAAAGCAGTCTGGTGAAAGATGCTTTTCAGTTTGGTGAGTGATGAGTTATGTTGATAAACAGAATTTCTTATTCTAAACTTCTTACAAAATATCACAAGATATAATATATTGATAAATATATTATGCATAAAAAATGCAACTTAACTTGTGGTCCATTAAGTAACTTTTGTGGAGATTTTCAGCTACCTCTTACTGCTGAGAGACAGGTAGTAAGAAAAGGGAGGAAAAAAACACATCGAACAGGAGGAAAAACATTGTCAAAAAGTGAGTTTGTTGCCCATTCCAGCCCATTCCCCAAACTAGAACACACACCTTCATCTCTTATTCTCAGTGAATGACTGTTTAAGGCTAAAATAACAATCCCTTCAGTTGAGCCTGCACCACTCCCCACTTCTTCCTCTAAATCCTTAAATAATAAAAACAGAGCTTGAGGCACACATTGTCCTCACAGCTCTCTGCTTTGCTCTGAGCCTCTCCCAAACATCACAAAGCCTGAAGTCAATGTCTGTTCAGTGTGTGACAAATACTGCTTACTTGGGGAAAAAAAATGGTGGCGCTTGGCCATGTACATTAGAATGTGGTCAAGTTCAAAGCAGAACACACCTGCAGACAATCAGACTTACAGCATCATTGGCAGATGCCTTCCATCATTCACTATTCTCAAACCTTGTTATAAGCCCCTGTGACACATGACTGGTTAACTCAGTGTTAGAGATAATGGAAGTAGAAGTTGTACTGCTGACATGCACATGTTGTACTTCCTTAGAGGTCATGAAATGTTTTTATATAATGTATGTCTCTAAATTAGGGATGCACCGATACCAAAGCCACTATTGGGTATTTGCCCAATACTATGCTCATGTACTTGTACTGATGATCATAAAACTACTGTGATAGTACTCCACTTTAAGGCAACGGGATGTTGACCTCTCGGTAAAACCTCTCTTCCCAAACACTGACTCATTTGTGACTGGCAGCCACAATATCAACACTGACAGCCACAAACTGATGAACTGAGTTGGTCACTTTTTTAAACAACATTTAAAAACAGCTGTGATAGTTGTCTAAGGTTGGTGGTTCAATTCTCAACCCCTTCAGTCAACATTTCAAAGTGTCACCCAGGGAATCCCAATTTGCCCCCAATGCTGTGTAGATGTGTGTGTAAAAGGGTGAATGTGGCTTGTAGTGTTGCAGCACTTTGAGTGGTCAGTAAGAGGAGAGTAGTGCTATATAAATGCAAGACCATTTACACAGACTGAGTAAGAATCATGATGGAAAATGAAAGTACCCATATGGATCCCCATGCAAACCATCAACAACAACATGATTTACATTTACTTTGTTGAAGTCAAAAAGTGACCAACATCTGATGACAAAAAAGTGGTTTTAGTGTTAAATCTGTAATGGTATTACTCACTACTCAGTATTGGCAAGTACCCAAATGTTAGTGCTTGTGCTTGTACTTGCTGGTCAGTAAATAAAGCTTCAACATCAAAGTAGGCATTAAATCCATCAGGGCACTCTTCTCCCTTCATATCATTACATCCAACTGCCCTTTTCCAACAGTGACACTAGATGAATGTCACATATCAGTTAGGTTTCTTTATGTTGGCCCTGTTGAGTTTAAATGAAGCCTGAAAAACAAGCTTGCATTATGTTAAAGGGAACGTTTGGGTAATTTGAAGTGAATTTGTATGAGGTGCTGATGTGGAGTCAGTAGAGTTGGCACACTCCCACTTTGGAGAAGTAGAGAGGAGACCGACATAGATGTTGAGTCATAAACTGCTGTGTACAGCGGCAGCCACAAACATATTTTAAGCACCTAAAACAATAACTCCCTAATAAATCCAATATCTGTTTAAGAGTATTTTCACTGTTTTATCTTATCACTAGCCCTTTCCTTCAGCATAGCCTTTGATAATATGGAACTCGTCAGCACAAAAAGTTTCACTAGGTAGTACCTACTACTAGCAAGGTGAATAATAACACCAGGCAAACTTAGTCCATTTAAAAATCATTTTTGAAAAGATTTGGACCCCAGATTTGACTCACATTGTTGAGATGGAAGAGGACACCAACGCAAATAAATCTAAACTCATTAGTTTCCAAAGAAACCTAAAGCTGCTTCGAATGATCCATCACACAGCTGGGAACTGACCACTGTGGTCCATTCTATCTGTGTCGAGGCACAAGGACAGTATTTTCTCTCAGTGTGTATCTTGCTATTGGTGACATCATTTCAGGGCTTTGTCTTTTACTGTCCCTGTGTGTGTGTGTGTGTATGTGTGTGTGGTTGTGTGCGCAGAATGGTTGATATGAGCTTGATTCATGTAATCATGTGCTGAAGCTGCTGTAAACAGGCCACAGCAGGAGCTGTTCACGGTCCCTACAAGAGTGTGCGTTTGAATGTGTGTCAGTGTTACAGTCCTATGGGTGTGTTGGCATGTTGCATTGCAATAAATCCTATGTTTGGTTCAGTGCCAATATCCAACTAAACACAATGTAACATTGGTGCTCACCTATGAAATTTCAACACACATATCATGCACTCGCTGCAGATTTGAATTACTAATACTATTTAAAGGAGCTACGGATAGATGGTGTCATGCAATTGGTGTCGTACCAATGGTAAAACCTACCGAGATTACGAGAGTGCAGAGACAGGAGTATTATAAGCACAATTGTTTAATCTAAACAGGTTCATTACAAGAGATCAGTCCAGACTAGCAAAGTACCGGGAGGAGCAGCCTGATATTCAGTTCAGGGTTCATTAACAATCAAGCAGCAGAACCCAAACTCAGCACAGTTCTGAAAGGCAAGAGGCTATGGTCAAAACAGAACAGGTCCAAACACTCACGATGACTGAAGAACGAGCGAGAAGGTTGGAACCCTGAGATGCAGATGAAGCACATGAGGGCATGGCAGTTATTTGGACGGTCAGAAGACGCAGGAGAGCAGGGAGTAAAGACACCTGAAACAGAGAGAGAGGCTACTTTCACAATAAAAAGGAAAGCGCTGGAGAGGAAACATGCAGTAAGAAAAAGGAACTTAACTACACTGTTGTGGCATGATAATCATATCGTTGTGGAACATTATTTTCCTTATCTGTCGACATTTTTATGATTACTCAGCTATTACACTTTTTTTATTCACACAGCTGCAACTCTGCCATCATATAATGGTGGTTATCAATTCAATAAGATTCCACATGAAAGGGTTGATTTTTGCAGCATATGGCCAATAATAAACCGTGGGCAAGTCTACTGTCAAAAAGAGTGGCATATTTACAAAGAGCAAACTATAACTGTAAAATGTAAACACAATCCAGACACAGCTGGTGAAAATCACTGACACTGTGAATGTGCCGATTAGCTATATGATCATTGCCCATTTGTTAGGGCACATGTTTCCAATTAATGTATTGCTTCCTATGGCATGTATGACAATTCTTTCAGCTGTGACTCTGGGGGTGTCAAACATAATGGAAGCAAATAAATAATAACATAAAACCATACTTCAAAAGTAAGCTGAAAAACTTACATATCTTACTCCAACAAGTACAGTGCTTTAGAGGTTCAATCTGACTTAACAAAAGCACAAGGAAAAAGGCTTTGACATTACTACAGCCATGAGGGGAAAAAAAGAGCTGAAGAAAACAGGAAGGGGGGCTGCTACACAGGAGAACAGTCCTGCTGAGGAGCTGGCCCAATGTAATAATGAGGGTCACTCACAGAAAAAGAATCATCACGGAAAGGTAAAGGGGTTTGACGGGCTGTCGACACTCCTGCCCTCATAACAGACCCTCTCACATTCGGTTTACTGAGCTCCACAGGATCTTCTGTGAATGGTGAAGAGAGCTGAGCTCAGAAGGCGGGACACTTCTATGCATTGATCTTGAACACAATATGCCGTGGAGCGGGATAAGAAGTGAACCTCCTCACTAACCACAAATCCTGCATCGTAGCACAGACCTCATGTTGCAGAGGGGGCTGATGCTGAACTTAATCAGTCACTGTCCTCCAACAAAAACAGTGGACTAAAGGAGGCTAAAAAGCTCTGTAGAACTGGTGAGGGGTGTGGTTAGTGAGGTCTTTTGCTCAATATGGACTTAGTATTAATGTCCTCCTTTTCAAAAGTACTTCTGAAAGTAATTTAAACCAATGCAATCCGTGCCACTGCTCTGAAATTAAAATCTTGCTCCTGTCATTATCACTTTATTCCACAGTGTGCATGAAGCTTGTTAAGTTCATAACTGCAATAAGTTACATGGACTCAATCACCTGCCCTCAATGGAGTCTCACTGGTCGAGGGGAGCCCAGTGAATCATGTACCTCCACCTGTCTGTAGCGTGTGACAGAGAGGCAGATGGGAAGTGACTGAGCGTAAACACAGAGGGCTCAGAGGAGGATGATGTGACTGGGCTAATCACGCACCATAGCCACAGATACACATTCACCGCTTTCACAAGCCTGCCAAAGGCTTGTGGATTATATCTCCTACAGTCTAACAGAGGGTGACTGTGCAGTGTGCACCCACAGGCAAGTATAGAATGCCACATTTTATCATTTTCTTATGTCATCAAATTCCATGTGCGCACCCAAACCAGGAATGAATGTATCCTGCTAATGAGCATTGTGTGCATATGTTTGTGTGTGTCCAAAGTCTGTTGTATCTTATCCGTCTGTGCCACAGAGCTGCAGCGCTTCCTAAAAACTATAAAAACACACCAGTGAGCCACACTGTCTCAATGGCTGACAAGTTCCTCATTATCATCAGTGTGGTATGTGATTTGTGTGTGCATGTGTGTCACATGACAACTCAGTCTCGACATTTCTATCTACTATATTTAGTTTCTATGTTGCAAATTTGTCTTGGATCTTGGTCGGTTGGTTTACTTTTCATTGGAGCTGATGACAAAGTGACCAAGCTAATATTATATTGTGAATAATCATCTTTATGCTGTCTTAAAACGATGTAGAGGGATCTGGCAGATCTTCTCACGTGAGCTCATAAAATGCAGCTTACTGGAAAACATTCACTCCAAGATTTATTCAGCTAAGCCTCAGACAACATAGAACCACATTCAATCAGTGGTAAACAGAATGGCACACTGTCTTTTATAAATCTATTTGCTAAGAGTACTGTTGCCAACATCTGATAAAGCATTTCTTTTCTTGGAATCTGCCTAACTCCCAGATACACAACTTAGTCTGGGCCAGTCGAGGTCCAGACTCACCAGTGTCTTATAGCCGACATCTGCTGTGGGACTGATGTTCTTTCATTGGCCCAGGTCTGGCAGCCCAAATTGGACCACATCTGGACCTAAACATGGCCATGAATAGGCCAATGAGAACACAAGCTTCCTTATAGGACTTCCCTGTATACATCTACAACTTCATATGTCTGCCAGATTTTGCCTGTAACTAACTACATTAACTAATTACTGCTCATCTCAGTCTGTATATCTTGAGAATATTTTCAAACCTCTACTCTACCTAAAGATTGCTTTATTCATTTATGAACAAACTCTCACAGTACAAATAATGTAAGTAGGATTTTAAACTCACATTTATCTAAAGTGATGGTTATTAATGGTAACTATCCAGGTTATTCTGCAGTGAATCTGCAGAGAAATACCCCATATAATGGTGTGTTATTTGTGCAAGCAGACAGTCTAAAGAGACACTGCTGCTTCAGTGTGTGATGGGTTATGGTGAGTGGCTGTTAGACAGTCTAAAGAGAATATTTAGTATATTTTAAAATAATTGTAATTCATACTAGTCAATATAATTTGGCAGATCATGGTGTGACCTGACCTGTCCAACTAAAGTCTTAAAGTTCTGACAGTAATTCCACATCATTAAGGGGACAGCATCCTACATTCAAGGTCATTAGCATCTGTATTGCTACTGGAGCTCTCGGCACTGGATCAAGAATAGTCTCCTGCCTGGTCAGCTGATTTTGGAAAAAGTTGCAATTGAAAATAATTTAAAATGTATTCTCATTATTACCTACAGATAGTAAATTATTTAAAATGATTAATAGCCAAACCCCCAGACAAAATAATAAAACAAAGACAAGCTGCAGCAAATGCACAAATGAAGAATTCTCACAATGGATGGGTCTTGCAGTGGCTGTTGTCAGTTGTTGCTCCATCCACAGGGATGTGAGAATCCCCAGAGCTTAGTTTTGAGCATTTGAAAGAGCCGTTCGAGCCCCTGAAGTTTCCTTGGATTTACTGAAGAGAAGTGCCCAAGTCAGAGGAGCTTCCTGTGGGATCTGCAGCACAGCCACAGCCTGTCCCTGTGGCTAGTAGTCAGGCGGAGTCAATACACACACAATACACTGTATTTGTAGCTTGTTGAAATGGAAGATATGTCAAAATATTAAAACATCAATTTCTTATCTTGACTCTTGTTTGTTCAGCATCCATGTTAAAGTCGGTGCATAAGGAAGCTGCAGTCACATCTCATTTGGAAGAGACGGACAAGTTAAGAGCAACAGCTTTGTGTGACCACCTCAAATAGAAGATCTTGAGACACATGAATGAAGAGGCTGGTCTTGGAGACCCTCAGTAAGAAATAAAAAGTAATGAATATTTCATACAAATCTATTTGGAATTGAATATTAGTATTTGTAATGGTTAATTGTTTAGTTCATTAAAATGGAAAATGGTTGTACTTCCTCTCTGTGCGGTTTGGTATGTTTTAAAACACTGCAAATGAATTAGTTCTCAGCTTTGGGTCTCTGCCATCAGCTCCATACTTTTATTTCTTTGAAATGAAAAAGAAGGAAAAATTATATGACAGCATATCATTGGATCACTCATTGATTTTTGACAGCAAGGATCTGTGACTATTGTTGCTTCACTTGGCCTCTCAATCGGTCTCTGTGGAACATATTCACAGACAGATTTGCCTCTGTTAGACTCATTTAAACAAAAGAGAATAATTGACATTTCAATTATAGCACTCTGGCTGCTTGTTTATTCTGTTTTCAAGTCAGTATTCTGCTTGAGGCCTGCAGAAATCTCCAGGTAATAGCTGTTTCCTCTCAGAGCCCTGCTTCCACCAAACAGATACCGGTTAAATAGCCCAGTGTCCCCTGCCTCACAGCATTTTCCGTTCAGCTGGCAGAAAGAAGCAGGACTGACAGGCAGTTACTGTATTTATTTTGGCAGAGCAAAGAAATCATAGTTTGTGTTTGAGCACTGTTACAGCTGCTTTCTATCCACCATCCTCCCAACCTTCTCCTCAAGCCACTCCAAAGAGCTGAGAGCAGCCACCGTCCAAATGAAGACACGCGACCCTTTAGTGGGGTCAGGACCACAGTGTTGTTTGGAGCATCATTTGTATATCATCAATCTTCAGGAGTCATCTGAATAAAGATTTAGGGTAATTCCTTGCAGATCACCATCTCATATTTTGCCATCTCAGCTATGCTCTCAGTGCAAAATGATGTTTTCACATTGTTTCAAATCAGCAGCAGAACAAATGAAAGAGTAATCATCTACAAGTGGCATGAGCTGAACGGCTTTCACCGCTCATCTGCACCACAGGCACCAGCACAGCCTGGAGGAGGCAGGCAAGGCAGCCCAAATGGAGTTTTAATGTTTGCTCTATAATTAGATTAAATCAAGTTGAAATATACTGTTTTGCCTTCGGTGACTCGTTAATGTGTACAGAATTATATTTCAGACCAAACTCTGCTATTTAATCTGGAGCAGGATTTGCATAATGTTCCCTTTTTAAATATGCATATTCAGGGCAAGGGGAGGGTTAAAGAGGGAAGTACATTAGTATACATTTAACCATCACCCAGAGTCCCATTCCCCACCACCACCCACACACACGCAAACATACACACACTTCCAGTTTCATCCCCCCTCCCTGTTTTCCTCCTCTGCCTGTTTGTATTTTTTTTTTCTTCTCAGCATACAGGGAACGATAGGGAGTAATAAAAAATAGGCTGCAAGCCAATTGAAGTCAACTGCTGTGCTGCCTTCATCCCAAATTCTAAATAACTTTTAGCATTATTCATGAAGAGGCTCAGATGTTTAGAAGGGGGAACAGTGAGCTTAACACTTCAGAGTTAATCATTCCTTCTAGGGATTTATGACTGTGTGTTCAAATCTAGTTTACTAAAATGTTGTAACGCTCACAATTTTGACAAATTATAGCATGTGTCTTTGTAAAATGAATCCATTTCATATCCGCTACTACAAGTCCAACACTAATTCACTGGGAAATACATTGTATAACCTTTACAGCAACTCACGATTAAATAAAACACTTCACACCAGTTTAGTCCTCACAATGTTTCCAAACCTAGTAACCATCTTTAACTCAGTACCTCACACTCACCATATGCTTGTGGAAGAGCAGATACATTTTTAAGATGTTAGCAAGAAATGAACAGATGGCTGTCTGTGTGTTTGTATGTCTGTTTGTTCTGTTCCCCTTCACAGTACTATTAGATGATTAATGATACAGCTGACAACATTAAGGCCGTGCAACATTTTTCTGCCTTTCTCTCTCTCTTCAGTGCATGTCTAATTGTTGTATAATTGACATCTCCAAAGAAGTTCAAATTCATTATTTGTGCTCAGTGTTTGGGGAGTGAAGACAAAAAACAGGAACATTTAAGTAGACTGCGTTCAAAACAAATTTAAATGTTGAATTATGGACAGAGTCTGGTTTTACACAGACTTTGAACAAATAATGCTGTAATTTGCCCAAACTACATTCCATGTACTTGCCCTCTGTCTGTACTTGTCTGCTGGACAGTACAGCCTTCTGTCAGATTGTGCCATCTTGCCAAGTTCAACAGTGGCCCTTCATGTTTCCATCGCCACCACCCAGAAGACCCACATGCCCCCAGGGATGGTGTCATCCTCCACTGCCCAGAGGCCTGGCTCTTTCCCTGGACACCTCTAGCCAACAAGTGGTGAACACCTGCAAAGGCAGCTGGCTGTCTGGCCCGCCATCTGCCTGACTGCTTTGCTCACAGGGACAGTCCACAAACAGGGCTGGAAGGCCGCAGTCCAGAGCCCAATCCCACAGGAGTGCCACTGAAGCACAAGGCTAGTGGCCAGTCTCTGTTTATTTATACATGCTATTAAGAAAACATGTCCTAAACTAAACAAAAAAAAAACATTTGTCACCAAGATGTCTGTGGAGATTCTCATTCATTCTGGTCAAAGTATTTAAAGAGTGTTGAGTCATCAATAACTGGAGAAGGAGTCATTTTTGAAGACATTTCACGTCTCATCTCAAAGGAAAAATTTGTGGTCCCAAAAACTGCCTGGTTTGGGTTAGTAATACATCAAACCACATGGAACCATTTCAGAGAGTAAGAGTAGGAGTAACAGTAAACTTTAATGTCCCAGTGGGGCAATTTGCTTTACAGACATGCATCAGCATAGATCATCCCATGCAAAATCAGTCATCCTAAATCATAAGAATATGCAAGTTATAATGTATTCAAAAAACAATGGTGGAAGGAACAAAGAACTATCTCAATCTATTAATGCTCCCTCTGGGGAGACTCACTCAAAATTTGGCTTTATATTTCATGTGCTGCGTTTGCATGTTCTCCCTGTGGCTGTGTGGGTTTTCTCTGGGTACTTCAGCTTCCTCCCACTCCTACAGAAACATTCAGGTTAGGTTGACTGGTGACTATGTGTCAGCTGTGATAGACTGGAGATCTGTCCAGGGTGTACCCCATCCTGTGGGATTGGTTCCAGCACCCCAGCACCCCTGCAACCCTTTACGGATAAGAAGTATTGAAAATGGATGGACGGATGGCTTTATTTTTTGCAATTTTTAACAATAGGGGGTGGTACATAAAACACTTTAAGGAAAAGTCACTCACTGGGGAGCAAAGTTGCAATCAGCAATTTACAATCAGAAAAAAGTGGCCAATACATTTTACCCACAGTGGTTCTTGTGTTAAGTATAACTAAGCTTCCAGACTTACAACTGGCTAGCGTTAGTATTAGCGGACTTTCTGGGAATGTAGTGACATTCTTGGCATGGCTGGCCATCCCTCTCACCAGCTGTCACTGAGTACCCCAGTGCGAGAGCTCATTCAGTTATTCATTCATTCCCGGCCAGCCTTTGCCAAATATCACTAACTCTCTTGACATTTCAGACCTGGCCATCCCCACCTGCCCTGCAGTGACTCTGGCATTTCCTGCCTTTTAGCCACCTGACTCCTGCTCACCTATCTGCTTACCTGTTCCTCATGCCTCAGTTAATTCCTAGTGTATGCTCACTGGTCAATTTCTACATACACTCTGCCACATTGTCTACTGTGCCAACCCAGCTGTTTTTGCCTGCCTGGTTTTGCACTTTCACTGTGACTGCTCGTTACCAACCACTGCTCGCTCCCTTCAGACTTCACCTCCTGATTATTCTTTCCTGCTTTTGTCTGCTGAGCCTGAATAAAATTGAACTGTTTTGAACTGTTTATTGGTGTCACTGAGTTGTGCATTTGAGTCCATCTAGTTCTGAGCTGTGACTCCTCAGTGTCATAATAAAATAGAAAGGAAAACAAGCCAGGTCTTTACTGCATGTCTTTTAAGTAAATTCTGTAAAATCGCTTAAAAGTGTAGTTTGCTTTCATAGACAGCTGGAAATATTTAGCTGAACAGTTTTATGTCACTTGTGTGGGTGTTTTAAGATTATGTGGAGGATATTTGCTTCATATTTCAAAAGCAAATATATGTAAATATTCAAATTTGATATTCCTGTTTAAAAAGGCTCGCATAAACTCTCTGCTATGGAGAAACGCTAACAGCAAAAGTGGAGAGCAGAGAAAAACATGCATTAAGAAAAGGCTAGTCTCTTCCTTTAAATCCCAGCCTGAGGCCACCTCCTCCCACACCTCTCTTCTAAATGTAACCAGCCCTCATCCACCCCATCGTCTTCCATCAATTCATCTTCGTCTCTCCTCACCCTCTCCAAATGAGCGCCTCTCAACATTGTACTGGTGGTTGAGGCCCATCCAGCTGCAGGGTTTCAGGACTTCCAGACAGTAGTCGCATTTTGCAGTTACTTAACATAAAAAAACGTGTCTTTAACTAAGCAATCATGGGGAATGCATTTGTTCACACCAGCAGACGGTGGCTGCAGCTCACAGGTTGACTAAAAAAAGCATCGACCTGTAATTAATTTAGCAGCGTTGGCCCATGTTTCACTTCTACCTGTGATTTCCTTGGAAAGCGACACACCAAGCCCCATTAAACAATCGTTTTTGTTGATGTCATTTCAACACTTGCTGAATCATTAGCAGCTCCTGCACTCGGTGATGTGTGCATTCATCAAGCATCATACAGAGGAAGTGGATCTAGCTATAATGTACTCTGTCTCTTCCACAGGTCCAGATGTGATGATGGCACTGGAGAGTCCTATGATTGCGCATATAGACTCATTCGTTTCAAGGATGAATTTATTTAACATATTAAATATGTGCGACTGATTTGAGCAATGTGTATAAATTTGATAAAGAAGGTAATCCGTGTACTTCCATTGGTTTCTTTTCCTTTTCTCTGAACCTGAAAGCAGAGCAAACACACAAGACTAACAGGCTTAGCTGGAACTATTGGCAGCAAGGGAGATGAAAGTCAGAATGGCTGGAGGCTGGTTGGAGATCCTGCACTCAAGCAGGGAGACATGGAGGATTTAGGTCTCTGTAGAGCCAGGTGGAGAGCCTCTGTAGTCAGGTGAGAAAGCAACACCCAGAGCACATACACACTAGGTTCATTTCAGATGGGAACGAGGGACTAGTTCCTTAAGCATTGCAGGAATGCCCCCATACTCAACAGTTCTCAGGTGCCATTTCCTAACTGCAGTGCAAGAACCATAGGACCCATGTCTTATGACTGTTTTGGTCACAACATAATTTAGAGCATGTCCCAGAAGACCAGCAGTTGTTAACAGGGAGCCAACTCATTCATGAGTTTTACAGTCCTGGGACATATTGGCATCCATAGCCGGTCAGTCAAGACACTTATTGTAGTATTAAAAACATTTAGTGACCCTCATACTGACATCTGCTTTGACCTTCCAGCTCTTTCCTCAGCCACTCTATTTTGCTATGCGAGGCCAAAATATAATGTATCTAATTATTAAAATGTAAAATGGACATTTATAAAACATAGACCTTCCTAGTTTACTACAATGTGGGTCATATTTTTCTAATTTTTCGCATAGTGTTCACCTTTTTTGATAATGTTGGTACTCAGCTAGCTAACTGCTGACATCCTTGAACATGCTGACACAAACAACAAGTCAAATCAGCTGGAAAACATTATTACTTGCTAATTGCCATACCCTGTCATTGGACATCATTGTTGTTGTTTTGTGTTTGGTTTGTTTTTTTGTTTTTTTTTTTTGGTGGGGGGGGTGGGCACATTTTTTTATAATTAAAAATTAAATAAGAAATAATATTAATTAAAATATATAAAATAAAAAATGATTATAGTGTTGTTGTTGTTGTTATTATTATTATTGATTTAGTAAGAAATAAGACACAACAGACAAACAAAATCCAAGTTGTAGTACATGCACATTATTATTTCAATAGCAGTAAGAAGTCAATACCAAAAAGAAAAAAAAAATGCAGGAGAGAAACGGTGGATCCAACATAAAGGAGCAGTGCAGTGAGCGGTTGTGGTGTTTGGCTTGACTGAAAACAACAGTGTGCAGTACCTCCAGCACTTCTGAGCTCTGAGCCCAGAGCCTCCCACTCTGTTTGCTCATCTCAACCTCTCTCACACTGCCCCAGGCTCCCCATGCCATCTCCCTGCTTTGGCTGTTCTGCCCAGTTATAGACTCCAACATCTGTCCTGCACTGCAGGAACTGTCCACTGGCACCACTGCAGCTACTGCTGTCAAGCAAAGCCATGCATTGCCCAGACAGCAGTAACACTGGAGCCAATATGGATAGATTCCTTGGCCTGGGCTAGCCAGCAAAATGACTGTGCAAACTGTGTTGTTAATTCCAGATACATCCTCTTCTTGGCTTTAATTTGATCTGCAAAGGTCAAAAGCTCAAAAATGAGAGGTGAGGAAGAGATGTTTCATTTATTTATATGTTGTAATTAACCCAATATTGATTCTGAATGAATATCACTCCCAAGACCCAGAGACTCCCAGTGTAAACTGGGTGATGAGCCAAATCGAACTACTGGTAATGAACCTGAGATGTGTGCCAGATTCCTTGGTTCCTCCTTTCCCATTGTTGGGCCAGCGTAACACGTGGTCACCAATTGTTCTTTACCTCACAGGGGTACCATTTGCTGGGGCACCCTTTGTTGAGGTTGCCTACTAAGGGCACTAATTATTGGGGTTTGGCTATCCAAAATAGTTAATAATTATTAGAATAATAATTATTAATTATTAAATAATTGGATCTAATACATTAGATCACCTCGGGGCACCACCCTTGTTACAAGGGAAAGATAGCCAATTTATTAAATCAATCTCATAACTAGTACTAAATTGTCAATTTGGAACTCTGATTAATAATTAATTTAATAACTAGAACCAAAATTACCAGATTAACAACTAGTTTAGGTAGAAGGAATTTGGAGTTCTTGACCGTGTAGAGGTTGGCGGAATTCACTCTTGTGCAACATTAAACAGACAACAGGTATGTTTAATGATCATTTATTAACAAAAATAAAAGAAAAGGAAACATACAATCTAGCTACAGTGTACTTTCTACAGGTGTGTGCGTGTGTGTGTGTGTGTGTGTGTCTGGGTGTGTCAAAATGGCTGCTGAGCTCTGGAGGCCCTGAACAAAGAAGATCTGTGGAGGCACTCAGACTATGTGCTGGGTGAGTGTGTGTGTGTGTGTGTGTGTGTGTGTGTGTGTTTCATGAGGTGCCAGGTTAGAGGAAGGATGGTTAGTTAGCATGCAAGCGTAACCTAACTTCATCTACTTAACAATGTGGCAGAGCCAACAATACAATAACCTGTCTACCTAACTGATCACAACACTCAGTAAACACAAATACATCAACTCACAGTCCTTGATTTATCTTTAGCTTAGCTTATCTTAGCTTGACTAGGCCCAGTTGGTGTTACCAGTTCTGGTGTGAGAGAAACTCTCTCTGGTGTGTTGCTCCTTTGGCTGGTGGTTCCTGATGGAAGGGCCAAGCTGGAAGAGTTAGAATTCCAATGTTGGAAGGCAGTCTTTGCTGTGTGGTCCTGATGGCAGACGCTGGAGGGAAACTGGCCACTCCTTTGACGTAGTTGGTTAGCAGCTCTGTGCTAACTCGCTGTGTGGCTCCTGTTGTATGGAGGATTAACCTACAAACCTTGTGTTTGTTGGCTAATGGAGTTTGTTTGCCAGATCTTGATTGTTCCTCAGCAGGCTCTCGCGTCGCTGCTGTGAGGAAAGGTCTGAGGATCTGCTTTGGTCAGCAGGCTACCTCAGACGGCAAGCTGCAGCTGCACAGCTGGGGGTCCCTGGAGAGTGGTTCCAGGGCTTGGAGAAGAGAAGAGAAGAGGAAGGAAGAGAAGAGCTTCAAGAGACGAGGAACGAATAAAGTGCACAGCCTTTATATGACTTGATGACCTCAGAGGTCACATGCCACAGTCATCCAGTGGTGGCTGCTGGATCGGATTTCACACCTGGAAGGTTGTGGGACTTTAGGTTCCGGTGCTTTCCTTTGTCTCCAAGACAAAGAAAGCCATGTGGTCGAAACTTGGTTATGCGTGGTGAGCCTCCATTGCTCACCACCAGGTTCAGGTCCCAACACCACGGACTGTGTGGTAGGACTAAAAGAAACAGTGACACACCAACATATCGGAGAAGGGCTCCAACACAATTAAGATTAACTTTGGGAACTAAAAAATTTTTGCGGGCTTTATTATTTTAGTTTGGTATTTTTTTTCCATTATTTTTTCAACAAGCTGTTATATTTACAGTTGACCTGTCAGCTTGCAATAATAAGTTGCCACAGACATTCAAACCTACTGTTGTCTGTGTCATAACTGATGTTCAAGATACTGGCTCTTAAAAAAAACTTGTGTCTTCTGTTACTGGTCCAGTTATTATTATTGATTATTACTTACTGTGCTCTGTTATTACACTGTAACAAGGGTGACACTTCCACAGAACACTATTCTGTGCCTGCTGCTCTTACAGTTTATCTGCACAAACCTTGTGCTCCGATGGAGAATGTGATTAGACTTTGGAGTACCTTGCTGCATACATTTGCCTGTTAATGAGGGAAATGGCAAGACTTTAAGCAGCGGAAGTGTCTCTTGTTTAAATAAGACACTTTGTTATATCAGCTCACGAGCTTTAACTTGCAAATTTAGAGCAAACAACATCTCCACGAGTTGCAGGAAGAAAGAAGATGTTAATTAAAACAGAGAGGAAGGAATAAAATAATTGGCATTGCCAAGCTCACAAGTCCCCAAGGCATTCCTCCTTGGCTTCCTTATTTTCCCAGAGACAGCCTAGTCAAATGGAACAAATAATAAATTGGATTGCTCTTATCGGTGGGGAGTCAATCTGCTGGCCCTGTGTTTGAGACCAGCTCTTTATGGCCAGTAATGATCATTAAACAGTGAGAGGGCTTTTCCTGGCCTCAGCACAGTTTACAGATGAGCTGCAGCGGGAGGGTTGGTAATGTGGGACAAAGCATTTAATGGAAGACACTAATGCGTCTAATGAAAGACACGGTTGGGTTGAATTATGGGTAACATAGGATCCGTTGCACTTGGAGTTTGACCTAGATTAAGGGCAAAAAAATCAGGGTAAGGTGGACACTATTGCTTCGATTGTAACCACTCTATTCACCTTTATGAAAGCAGAATACTTAATTTTTGGAATGGTCGTTTAATATTCCTTCTTAGATGAATTAGCAATTAACAGTGGCTCACAATTACACGTGAATGGAGTTTTATAACAAGAATATTATTATGACTCTGCTGTGTCTCTTTCTTTCTTTATTCTTCTTTTTCACAGTCAGTGCATCCCAGTGTTCCCCCAAAGGTTCGACCCCTGAACCCTCAAATACTTAACTGACATCACTGGTACTGACATCACATGATTAAATGTAGAGGCTTCAAATCATATAGATAGGAAGGGGACATCACTTTGCAACATATCATGGTACCTTGACAATGCCAAAACATGTTTTGTACAGTAGTGGGCTTGGGAGTTTTTTTCTTCCTTCATATCAAAAGAATTTAACGCTCCTGTTGTGTTCTGGTCAAATCTGACCAATTACAAGTTTCCTCTCTAAAAAAGTGCGGTAAATTTCATTCATTTGTCATGACATTAAATAACTTTGTCCACAAATGGCATTTGAACATAAAAAACTAAATTAAAATATTTTCATTAAAATTTGTGGGGGTTTTTATGGAACTTGTCAAAAATGGCTTGTCACTGGAAATGAATGGGTAAGAGTTCAAGCACATTTCTACACACACAAACATCTTATGCCCCTCTTTGGCTTCCATGGCAACCCCCACTGGAACCTATCGACTACCCCATGGGACAAACAAAACTGCAACATTGTTTCAACCTCTCTCTTGTTTTTCTGGCAGCTCTAGAACATAAAGCTTTTTAGAGGCTTTGCTCACAGTTCAGTCTGTGGCAGCACAATGGCTAAGAAATACTACACTGCATGTGAAGCTATGGACTTCATATCTGACCATGACAGTGATCGGGAGGAGAGAAGTCAGGCTGACAGTGTGGAGGCTTAAGAGGAGGAAGTGTCAGAGGTTGAGGATGACACAGAATGCAACCTAGAGGAGTCATCTTCAGAATCAGAAGTACCTCAGGATCAATTGAGTGATCATGTTTATGCCAGAAGATGAATTGTTGTTTTACTTAGATTAATGTTGGTCTGTCATTTCAATTTACATCAATACCAGTTACCACCGCCATTTTTTAACCTTTAAAACATTTCTGTTCAACTTTGAAATGAAAATGACAGAAATGAAATTGGAAAAGACAACTTGTGCCCACCTGCTCTTTTTCTCCATCTCTTCCACCCTTTCACCCAGCCGTAAACCCCTGTAAACCCCTTTAGCTGCTGTGTGACTTTTTAAAATTTTTTAGCTTCTTCTTCGGGCCACGTTGAGACCCCAGACCATGGATTCGGGGTAGTGGATGGCCATGGGGCAGAGGTGCTCCAGCTGACTCTGATGAAGAGTCAGCTGCTGTGGCAATGGTGTTGAGAGGCCTGATGGAGGCCCTCTGCCCCTGAGACTTGTGCATTGAGTCAAAAGGAAGGCCAGGTCACAGCTGCCCCCCCCCCTATTTTCACTGTATAATTCCATTCTCCTCTCACAATACCCCCCCCATACACACACACACAAACCCACACGCACACACACTTTGACTGTGAGACAAGTGTGTGTAAAAAGGAAAACCCACATACAGAAATACCCTACATGTGGTCAAGTGGCCCACCCTATAGTCTCTAAAGTTTTTCATTAATTTTTTTTTGTTTCGCAGCTCTTATGGCGACTTCTTTTGACCAAACTGCTGAGAAAAACAAAGACAGGGATCTGCTGTGTTTTGGGATAAAATGCTAAGTAATACTAAGTCAGAGCAGGACATTTATCACTGCAGCAGTACTTGCTGCTAACACCCCCCCCCACACACACACACACACACCCACGCACACACATACATACAACCAAAGTGTTTGTTGATCCCTCCACGTTTGCAATTAATATGGTTATACTGCTCACTCACACAATATGAATTCATTGTCATGCCATCATAGCACAAACAGCTACACACAGTTCTGGTTGCTGCCTGGCTTCCCCAGTAACCCCATGTTTAATGTCACAATATTATGGTCGAATTAGAATAATTCCATAATTCTGCAAAAATGCAGCTTTCAAAGAAAGTGTGCAAAGAGGGCTCAAAACATTTGCGTGAGAGCCCCCATGTACTTGGAGAATTTGAGAGGTGGGACAGCCTTAAGCTCCCATGCTCCTCAAAGTCTGTGGCAAACTGATGTGACCTACGTAGCTCTCCATGGTCCTGAACTTCTCCCACCAATCCCAGACAGACAGACATGCTTTGTATCTAACCAGCTGAGACAACAGCAAGAACCAATGTGAACATTTATTTGGAGATTTCAATAACACAGATACATACACACAGAAATCAAAATGTCTTGTTTCCCTTCTTCATCTTAACTTGGAACTTGGAATTTGGTGGCACAGGTGTAAATACATTTAATTTGACCCCAAGAAAGAAGATAACAGTTATAGAAAATAAATGGGTTATAGTCTGGAAAGTGACTTTAGATTTTGGCAGTGAAAATAAAATATGGGCATTGAAAACAAATCTGAACCCAAAAATGAAAATCTCTTGGCATCAGAGAAAAATTGGTGGACACATCATCTCATCAGTTTGTGTACAGTGAGTTACCATTCACAGTTAACATTGCACGATTTTGGCAGTAGCCTGACTGCATTTTTTTTCACTTTACAGTCAGGTTTGATATTTGATAGATACACATCTCAATAATTGCTCGTCCATATATAATCACAACAGTCTTTATTTTTGTTTTGCAGTGATAGAAAAATGGTTTCCATGGTTATCGGGGTAACTACAATGGTTGAGTAGTAGTTCTTAATGAAAATTAAGATTAAGATTAAGATTAAATTGTTTAGGTTTTTGAGAGATACGATTTTTGTAAAATTGGCAATTAGTTTAAGCATTAATTTGAGTCTGCACTCTTTCTTGGTATTGTACCCCCCCACCCTTAATTGGACATTGCATGACACAAGCATGACACAAACACATGCTAATATCCCTAAACTTCACTCATGAGCCCCTTTTATCTCTGCATCATAAATAATTGTAGCAAATATCCCAACAGGGGCATTTATAATGTGCAAGTGCTTAAGGGTACAAAGCCAAATATAGGTCAGAGAACAGATTTGCATTAAGCCTTCTCCAAATGTATGGTGCAGAAATTCATTTAGAGTGCAGAGGGAACTCGCACATGAGAGGATGCACCAAGAAATTGCTTACATACTGAAGAGACACAAAAAAAGCAGAGAGTCAAAATAAATCAGCAAAGCAAGCCAACTGCAACAAAGTGTCTGTGTGTGTGTGTGGAAGGACTCTCATAGCATGACTGACAGAGGCTTAACCTATCCATCAGTATTATAAAGAAGGGTTCAGTGAGGAGTCGCGGGGGAACGTCGAGGAAGATGGCTGCATGGTGTCGCTGCTCCGTGAACCCACCGATTAAATTATACTATCCGTACATATAAATATAAATATATAAACTCCTAAATCTAAACAGTTTTAGTGTCCTGGACAGATTACTTAATCATACGACTAATAAAGCGCACGAGGTAACAGATGTCCTCCTCGTCTAAGTATTTCACGGGGACAACTACTAAAGCCCGTGTGGCAAGACAGGCTTCACCACTGCATGAACCAGTAGACTCCAATATGGACAACCTGCTATCCGAAGTGAGCAATGTAGATGTATCCGTGATCAAAGAAACGGTCAACGATCTGAAGAATTTGGTAAATGCAATCCAAGTTAGACTGGATGAAGCAGAGGGGGGCATCTCTAACATGGAGGATACCTCCGCCAAGCTAACTGAGGTAGTAGAGCGCCATGGCAAAGGTCTGGATGTTCTGTGGCATAGAATTGAGGAGTTAGAAAACAGAAGCCGCCGCAACAAGATAAGGTTAGTTGGTCTGAAAGAGGGACTAGAAACAAGTGGAATGGTCAGCTGTGTCCAACAGATCTTATCAGAGGGGCCGGGAATTGAGCTGGATGGAGAGTTTGAGATTGAAAGAGCACATCGAGCGGGCAACCCCAGACCCGTAGCTGATAAACCACCAAGAACTGTGCTAATCAAGTTTCTACGTTCATCAGCCAAAGAGAAAGTATTGCGAGCAGCCAAAGATAAAGGAACTACCAAATGGAACGAGTGCAGGATTTCTTTCTTCCCCAACATGTCAAGAGAATTGTCTGGAAAATGGAGGGAATTCAATGCCTCACGAAAGAGGTTGAGGAAAATCAATGTGAAGTACACATTGGCATATCCAGCATCACTCCGCTTTACAGGGAGAGGGGAGGATAAGCAGCAGAGAATGTTACAGTTTCTTGTTTAATGTTAAGTTACTTGCTTGGAAGGTTCATCAATTTTTTTTAATGCCAAATCTGAAGGAATGTACATCATGATGCAATACATCACTCCTCACTAGGGGGCAACCATTTGACACATTTATACTTTTCCCACTTTTGCATGTCCAAAGGTAATTACATTAGATTTATTAAATGGAATATTAACGGCTGTGGAGGTCCAATTAAAAGGCGAAAAGTTTTCATATCTTAAGCAAAAGCAGGTGGACATAGCATTTATACAAGAAAGTCATGTAAAGGATGTAGAAGCTTTAAAATTGAAACAAGAATGGGTGGGGCATGTTTTTCATTCCTCTTTCTCCAGTAAACAGAATGGAGTTATGATTTTGATGAACAACCACCTTAACTTTGTTACATTGTCAGAAACTAAGGAGGGTGAGGGGAGGATGATATGTATAGAAGCACTCATTAATGGAGTCAAAATGACTTTATGTAATATATATGCCTCAAACAGAACAACAGATGCCAATTTTATAAATAAACTAAACAATGTGTTAGGGGACAAGGGGGGACAAATATTGTCAGCAGGGGACTTCAATCAAGTCATGGATAGTGTTTTGGATAAGAGTAAATATCAGGGACCATCTATGCCAAAGGATAGGGTTGCTCTTCATATGTTGGCTGAAGATTTAGGATTAATTGACATATGTAGGCTGGTAAATTCAGGGGAAAGAGAATACACTTTCTTTTCACACTGTCACAAATCACATTCACGGATATATTTTTTTCTTACTATCCAACACTATTGTTGATAAGGTAATAAACTGTAAGATTGGGCCAATAGTGCTGTCAGATCATGCTACAGTGGAGTTGGATATGGATATCACTCTGAACAGAGACTTGGGGGAAGGGAAGGTGGCGCTTAAATACTTCATTATTGCACGATGAAGGGTTTAGCATGTTGTTAGCTGAGGATCTGACCTCCTTTTTTGATATAAATGTTGGAAGCACAGAGAGGCTAGCCTCAGTCTGGGAAGCGTCAAAGGCATATATAAGGGGGAAACTCATCACACATGCAGCTAGGAAGAAAAGGAAAAGAATGGAAACACTTAATGACTTAGAGATTAAAATTAGAGAAGGAGTTAGCTAAACATTATTTGGATGAGTTAGTTCAAGAGATTTGTAAATATAAATATCAAGTACATGATATATATATATAAGAAAAAGCTCTTAGCTCAGTGCTCGAACATCCGCAAGAGGAAGTTGCTATCGGAACTAGAGATTGAGGAGGTACAGCGGTGTACCTCATCCACGGTACAAACAATATGCTACGGCAAGGGGGAACCAGGACGCCAGGTCAGCTTGGGGGTGGTTTCATCATCACCCCCAAATATCGAGATTGGGTACCAAGCCCCAAGGCAAGACGAACTGAATGCAAGGGCAGCTGACCTGAGAGAGAGAATCATGAAGTCCTGGAGGAACTCAACTACCTCCTCCTTGCCAAGGCTAAACAACAAAGTACCAGACCAGTCTCTACTGGAGGATGTAAACACAGCACTTCTAACTGTCCCTACCACCACCATCACTGAGACCAATCAGCTGATGTATGCAGCGGCAACAGTAATCCTAGAGATGCTTGGCTACAAGATGAACAGCATGAATGGTAGCCAGAAGGAGCGAGCCCCATGGAGGAGAAGGCGAGAGGCAAAAATCGTGGCGACACGGAAAGAAGTCAGCCTCCTAACAGAACTGAGCAGGGGTGTAAATGTAAGGAAGCCCAGGAAATACAACAAGCTGTCCACAGCTGAGGCACTGGAGACTGCTAAGCAAAGGCTCACAGCCCTAGCTACCCGCCTAAAGAGGTACACAAGAGAGGTAGAGGCCAGGAGAATAAACAGGGTGTTCTCCACCAACCCAGCTAAGGTCTACTCTCAATGGCAGGGTAACAGGATGGCAACGGAGCCACCCAGGGCTGAGACTGAGCAATACTGGAAGAGTATCTGGGAGAAAGAGGCAACCCATAACACCAATGCCCAATGGCTGAAAGACTTACAAGCAGAACACAGCCAACTCCCAGAACAAGGCCCAGTAGTCATCACGCTAGCAGACATCCAAACCAGAGTGTCCAAAATGAAGAGCTGGACAGCCCCAGGGCCTGACATGATACACACCTACTGGCTCAAGAAGCTGACTGCACTCCATGAACGCCTAGCAGCACAGATGAACCAGCTGCTAATATCGGGAAGCCACCCAGAGTGGCTAACCCAAGGCCGGACAGTCCTCATAATGAAGGACCCCAGAAGGAACAATACCATCCAATTACCGGCCGATAACCTGCCTCAGCACCACATGGAAGCTCCTATCAGGCATCATAGCGGCTAACATGAGTAGGCACATGGAGCAATACATGAGCAGAGCACAGAAAGGTGTAGGCATTAACACCAGAGGAGCCAAACACCAGCTACTGGTGGACAGGGCGATTGCCCGAGATTGCAAGACGAGGAACACCAACCTGTGCACTGCCTGGATTGACTACAAGAAGGCCTATGACTCGATGCCACACACATGGATACTGGAGTGCCTAAAGCTGTACAACATCAATAGGACCCTAAGAGAGTTCATCCAGAACTCGATGAGGCTGTGGAACACGACTCTGGAGGCCAACTCAAAACCAATTGCACAGGTGAGCATCAGATGCGGCATATACCAAGGAGATGCTCTGTCCCCCCTGCTGTTCTGCATAGGCCTAAACCCCCTCAGCCAGATCATCTCAAAGAGTGGCTATGGATACCAGTTCCGAAGTGGAACAACCATTAGCCACCTCCTCTACATGGATGACATCAAGCTGTATGCGAAGAATGAGCGTGACATTGATTCCCTGATTCACCTCACTCAGATCTACAGCAAAGACATCGGGATGTCATTCGGACTAGATAAATGTGGGCGGATGATATCTAGAAGAGGAAAGGTGATCACAACCGAGGGGGTTGACCTACCGGAAGGGAACATTGCAGATGTGCAGGACAGTTACAAATACCTGGGGATCCCACAGGCAAATGGTAATCATGAGGAGGCAGCTCGAAGGTCAGCCACAGCCAAATACCTCCAGAGGGTAAGGCAGGTCCTGAAAAGTCAGCTGAACGGCAAAAATAAGATACAAGCTATTAACACCTATGCCATGCCAGTGATCAGATACCCGGCTGGGATAATATCCTGGCCACTGGAAGAGATACAAGCCACTGATATCAAGACAAGGAAGCTCCTTACCATGCATGGTGGGTTTCACCCTAAGTCCAGCGTCCTGAGGCTGTACACAAAGCGAAAGGAGGGGGGCCGAGGACTAGTAAGTGCCAGAACTGCTGTCCAGGAGGAAACAGCGAACCTCCAGGAATACATCGAGAAAATGGCCCCCAAGGACCAACTCCTAAGTGAATGCCTCAGGCAACAAAAGCCCAGAAGGGATGAGGAACCACCCGGGCCCATCATGGAAGGACAAGCCCTTGCATGGCATGTACCACCGACAAATTGAAGAAGTGGCTGATATGGAGAAAACATACCAGTGGCTGGAAAAGGCTGGACTGAAAGACAGCACAGAGGCACTAATCATGGCAGCACAGGAACAGGCCCTAAACACCAGAGCAATAGAGGCCGGGATCTACCACACCAGACAAGATCCCAGGTGCAGGCTGTGCAGAGAAGGCCCTGAGACAGTCCAACACATCACAGCAGGGTGTAAGATGCTGGCAGGCAAGGCATACATGGAACGGCATAACCAGGTAGCGGGCATAGTATACAGGAGCATCTGTACAGAGTATGGACTGGAGGTCCCAGGGTCCAGATGGGAGACACCCCCAAAGGTGACAGAGAACAAACAGGCCAAGATCCTGTGGGACTTCCAGATCCAGACTGACAAGATGGTGATGGCCAACCAGCCTGACATAGTGGTGGTGGATAAACATCGGAAGACAGTGGTAGTGGTAGATGTAGCAATCCCCAGCGATAGCAAAATCAGAAAGAAAGAACATGAGAAGCTCGAGAAATACCAAGGGCTGAAAGAGGAGATAGAGAAAATGTGGGGTGTGAAGGCATCTGTGGTACCAATAGTGATCGGGGCACTAGGGGCGGTGACCCCCAAGCTGGAAGGATGGCTCCAACAGATACCAGGAACAACATCGGAGATCTCTGTCCAAAAGAGCGCAATGCTGGGAACAGCTAAGATCCTGCGCAGAACCCTCAGACTGCCAGGCCTCTGGTAGAGGTAGAGGAAGGAAACACCGCCCAGGTGGGTGAGAGGGAGATTTTATATATATATATATATATATATAAAGGAAGGGTGAATATGCAATATTTAGACAAGATTTTATGAAGGAGGTGAAAAAACTGGCAAACTTTTGACCAGGCAGTTAAAATAACAGGATACAGCTAATATAATTCCAGCAATTAAAAAGGGGATACTATGGTTTCAAAAGAAATAAATGAGGTTTTTCAGAAATTTTATCAACATTTATATGCTGTCTCCTGTAGTTTGAATGAAGATAAGTTAAGGATTTTTTTTTTCAAAAGTAGATTTACCTAAATTAGATGCACTGCAAGCTGAATCCTTGGACCGTCCCATTGAAGAGGTATAAGTTAGGGCAGCAATACCTTCTATGAAATCTGGAAAGTCTCCAGGTTCAGATGGACTTCCAATTGAATATGATAAGAAGATTGTTGATATTGTGGCTCCTGTACTAACTAAAGTTTATGCAGAAGCATTTGAAGTTTACCTAATACATTCATGGACGCATTAATAACACTGTTGCCCAAGAAAGATAGAGATATAACCTGTCCTGCGAACTTCAGGCCAGTTAGTCTCATCAATGTAGATTGCAAACTATTAGCAAAAGTCTTAGCATTGTGACTTGAGAACCAAAGATATTTCATAAAGACCAGGTAGGCTTCATAAAGGGAAGATCATCAGCTGACAATATGAGGCGATTAATGCATATTATGTGGCTAAACTACTCAGAGAGTGCCCCCAAATGCGGCCAAATCTGTTGACACTGAAAAAGCGTTTGATAGGGTTGAGTGGGACTTTTTGTTTTCAGCCATGTCACATTTTGGTTTTGGAGATGGTTTTAGGTCTTGGGTTAGTTTATTATATCAGAATCCTAAAGCAGCAGTAATAACTAATGGCATGACTTCCCCTTTTTTTGCAATCTCTGGAGGCACTCGTCAGGGATGCCCATTGTCCCCTTTGTTGTTTACTATAGTTTTGGAGCCTTTGGCTGTTATGATTAGGGAGGACCCAAATATGGTAGGAATCAAAGGGGTGGAAGAAGGGATGCTACAGAAGCTAATGTTGTATGCAGATGATATTTTGTTGCTACTAAGTGGCCCTCTTAAATCCTTGCCACCATTGATGAATGTAATAGAATCATATTCAAGTGTGTCTGGTTACAACACATAAATTGGGGAAAATCAGAGGCCATACCAATATCAAAGACATGCTATTCCCACACTGTTACTGGGTTTGGCTTCAAATGGGTTTCGAAGGGTATGAGGTATCTTGGGGTTGGGATTACTCAGAATTCGGAAGACTTTATAATGCTAAACTATGATCCATTACTGACAAAGATAAAACATAATGTAGAAAAATGAAAACATCTGAAACTAACTTTATGGGGCAAGGTTAATGTTGTCAAAATGGTTGTTGCTCCTCAGTTTAATTATATCTCTATGATGTTGCCTTTGAACATTCCAGACACTATCTTTACAAGATATGACAACATTATAAAGGACTTTCTTTGGGAAGGAAAAAAAACCCTGCATTAAAATGACTAAAATATCTGCCCCAAAAGATAAAGGAGGACTTGTATTACCAAATGTGAGAATGTATAACCCATCTTTTGAAATGGCCCAACTTGCGAAAACATTGGAGAATGACGGACTCAGATTTGGATTGGATTAACTTTGAACATAGACTGGCCTCTCCATTTCATCCCATTGACATTCTCTCACAATATTCTGGACCAAAGCAAGACCCAAACTCAGTGACTGAACATTCACGTTGTGTCTGGAGCAAAACCCATAAACTGCGCAAGACTTCACACTACAGTCAACCATAGGCATCATTGTGGAACAATCCAGAAATCCATATAGGAAAGACAATGGTGTTTTGGAAACAGTGGTGCTTCAAAGGAGTGACAATAGTCAGTGATTTATATGTGAATGGAATTTTTATGTCATACTCTGAGCTGCTGGAAAAATACAACATTGGAACAGGGAACAGGGAATTTCTGGAAATATCTACAGATTAGACACCGTGTTGAAAAGAAATTCAATTTGAAAGAAAATCCAGTGTTTACCTACATACAGCTTCCACATGTAGCTCACACTGCTTCTACACGTTATAAATTAATGATGAGTGTAATTACAGACACTTGTAATGGTTTAAAACTAATATGGCAGAGGGATCTGGGGATTCATTTTGATGAAGATGATTGGATGAGAATTCTTTCAGATGTGGGTAAAAATATCAGGGAAGCAAGGGGGAAATATATTCAGTACAAAGTAATACACAGGTACTATTACACACCATCTAGGCTTTATAGGATGGGTGTAGCTGGAAATAGTCTATGCTCTTATGTTCACCCATTTTGGAGCAAAATTCTGAGAATACTGGAAGATTGGCTGGGTTCCCATTACCTACTGAACCTAGGCTATGCTTACTTGGAGATAAGTCAGTAATACCCAGTACAACAAAAATGCATTCATTGTTGTAAAGATGTGCTGTATTACAGCTCCCAGGATTATTTTGCGCAATTGGAAGTGTCCTAGAGCCTTAGATTTAAAGGACTGGGTCAATGGAATGATTGAGATAGTTTCTTATGAGAGCATGTTTGAAACAATGAGACAATTGAATGAGACAACAATTGAACAATGAGAGTAAAATGCAAATTTGGGATGATTTCTAGTTACATATGAAAACAACATGACAATGATAGCTATGGTATTACCATGTATTGTAGATATTTTGTGTTAAGGGTGTCGAGTGGCATATGCCATTTTTGAACATTGTGCATTGTGATGTACAAACTCATTTTTGAACAATAAAAAGTTGAATTACAAAAAAAAGAAGGGTTCAGTGAGTGTAAATCTGAAGCACCATTCAACCTGGACTCCAATACCAAGGCGACACTAGTGACTTGAAATAATTGTCTTAGATCAGTGGTAGTTTTGCGCTCATTCAGTTCTTCATGTCTGTCTTTAGTGGAAGACATTTAAGTCAGGTGTTTGACCACATGCTGAAGAAAAAAACAGGCAACACTCAAATCAAACTCTGCAACTTAGCTTGGTTTCTTCTTGCCCTTCCTCATCTTATTGAACCACGAGTTCCATTGCCTTCAATGCCGGAAGGAGACAGTAAGAGTCCAGTGAAACAGTTTGCTGCAAAATTGAAGGCTTTTTTTTCTAAATCAATGATTTGAATGGATTTGATCATCATGAAACCTGGGGGCAGGTCATTAATTGAGGAGGTTTCTGCACAGTAGAGGCTACCACATAATGATTCCTGAGCTGTGACCCAAATTGAAACATTGTTCTGGTTCTGTTTTGAGAATGTAGGCCTTCCTCAAATCTCTCAAAGGGCTTTTATGCAAAGACTGAGAGAAAAAAAGGTTCAGAAACATAGTTTGAGCCTAGACGTCTTCAAGGAGGATATATATACATACATTGGGAGTGTTTTTTCTTCTGCATGTTGCACCACCATGTTTCTACAGTAGCCCAGAATGTCCAAAGCAAACACTGGTTTATGGTCAAAACAAGATCTGGAAGATCATGAAAACTGAATGTCTGGCACAAAAGAAAGACTGGTAAGGAGCTGCAGGATGATTCAGTTAATAGTTACAGCAGAAGGTTACCTTCCTTGCAACCTCATCACAAAATTATCAGATTGTTAAAAAAAAATGCAACATTATATTTAACGAAATCATTAAATACATAACCAATAATCCATTTCCAATGCTTATCACCCTAATATATAATTTGTGGATTGTAATTGTAGCATTTTTTATTCCTACTGTGTATGGTAATGTATGAGTGTCGGCATATGCAGTTCATTTTTGCACTGATACATGCTGCCAATGGGTTTTTGAATTGTAACTGTGCTGGTCTATCAGGAATGATTGTTTTTCTTCTCTTGTATCAAGGTACCATCCCCTGCATGCCACTCCAGAAAATACACATGTTGGTTATTGGAAATCTTGCCCATGACAATCACATGACTATGATACCATCATCAGCACATTTGTCTCTGAATTTAAGAAGTTGATATTTGGGATATCTATGTAGATTCTCAGTCATCCAGGTTATTATCAATGTTGAAAGAGTTCCGTAAGGCAACTAGACTTGAGATTACCAAGCATGGTTGTGCTATGGGCTCCCTTGTGTCTCCCATAGTGGTACAGGTAACCTGTACACGGAGGAGGTGGAGAGCAGAGCTCTCCTCTCCTACATACGCACAGCTCCCACTCACTGGTTCCGATATGTGGATGACACATGGGTCAAAATCAAAACCCAGGAGATCACTGCCTTTACTGACCACATCAATGCTGTGGACAGGATCATCAAGTTCACACGAGAAGATGTGAAAGACAACATCCTTGCTTTCCTGGACTGTGCTGTCCATATCACGGAGGACGGACATCTCAACATATATGTGTACAGGAAACCAACACACACCGACCAGTACCTACGGTTTGACTTGCACCACCCACTGGAGCATAAATTAGGGGTCATCAGAACCCTCCAGTCACGAGCAGACCATCCAGCAATTCCAACCACCAACAGGGGCCCTCTCCTGCAGTTATCCCAGTTGGGCCTTAATGAAAATCAACAAGAAAAGGCCCACAGAAAGGGAGGATAACAGAAGGAGAAACATCACCATCCCATATATTGCAGGGGTTGCGGAAAAACTTAGGAGGATCTTTAACCAGCACCAGATCCCCGTACATTTCAGACCCTGCAACACCCTGAGACAAAAACTGGTGCATCCTAAAGACAAGACACCCAGGCACAAGCTGGACAATGTGGTATATGCTGTTCAGTGTCGTGAAATGTGCACGGACCTGTACATCGGGGAGACTAAACAGCCACTGCACAGGCAACACAGGAGGGCCAACTCCTCAGGACAGGACTCAGCGATTCATTTACACCTCAAGGCCAAAGGACACTCCTTTGAAGACAGTAATGTACATATTCTGGCTTTATTAACATTAAGGGGCACAAGCTGGAAATGTCAAAGCATGTCTCCAGATTCTCTGGGTAAATGACTGAGCACATCTTCTACAGTGTGTCCACAAATTTCTGAAATTCTTATAATGTGGTTGTGACTGTAGTGATGAGCTTTGAAGTTAAAATGAAAGTGGAGAGACCCTCCCATACACACAACTTTATTCTCTCACACAGTCACATCAATTTATTAAAGTGACCAAAGGACACCTTGAGCCTTGAGTGAGGTGACCTTTACATATGTCAGACTGTCGCTTTGAGTGTGTGAAAAGTTTTCTTTTCTTTCTGTCCGGACAGGTTGAACCCCCTCCCTCCATCCGTCTCTCCACGGTGGAGCTCCTTGATTAGAGGGGGCAGGTAGTGCTCAAATTATCATTCAGTGTAGCAGTGTGGAGCGATAATGCTGAGAGAGACACTTCAAAGCCCCAGTTCAAAATCTGGGGGCACACTGGAGTCGAGGGGAACATATCAAAGGCAAAAAAAACCTCAACACTATGAAAGAAAAAGCTCTGAAATGGCACACACAAATCATGGGACACAGCAAAGATGTTAAGATTGTTAAGGACATGAATGAATGAGCAAGAGAAAAACCATGGTATCAACATATGCTTTACTCAACAAACAAATTTTAAATTGAAAATAAATAGTCCATAACAAGAGACAGATCTGTTGACAGGAATAATAAAAACATGAATTATTTAAAATATTTCTGCTGTATATTATTACCTAGACACACACACACACACTTACACACTTTTGTGAGACTGTTTCTCATGGGGTCATTTTTGTGTTGTTATTTTTAAATATTTTTTAAAAGTACACCCTTCAAAATCTGCCCCTAACCTGTCTATAATGTTAAACCACTTTTGAACATTGCCACCTACACTAAATCAACCATACATCACACAGTGTACAAATGCTAATGTTATGTCCAGCAGTTGGTTTAATGATACACTGATAAATTGTGTTTGTTTTCCATGCCTCACCCCAGTATGTGTTGAGTGAGAGGCGTCCTGTAAAACTCATCAGTCCGTGACAGGGGACATGAAGCAACAGCACATTCACATCGACAAGCAATTTTGTGTAACCTGTGTGTTGTTGAATCGCTGGTGGGGAACACCTGGAGGAAACCCACAATCAGAGCAAATGTTGCCCCCCAAACAGCTTGATCTGCCCATGTCAGAGTCCACATTACACAGAACATCCAGCTGTAACTGGGGCTATCTCAAGTGTGACTGATGATTCACACTGAGCCATTCATGTCCAGCAAAAAAATGCAAAACGAGTGATGGGACGTGAATGTATTAACAGGATGTCAATAGTCTTGTCAATTTGCTGTTTTCTCCTGCCTTTGGAAAACCCATTTAAATAGAAAAAGAGTGGAGGAGGACTTTCACTTTGAATAAAGATGAAATCCCACATCCTCTTCTGTCCTGTCTGTCTTCATCAATCATCTCTCTCTTTCCCTCTTCTGCCTCGCTCTTTTGCATTCTACTCACTGCACTCTTTCGGTCATCCACTCCTACTCCTCCTCCTCCTCCACAACTCACTAATCATTGCAGGCAGTCCTTCACTCATACTTCTCAGTTTTTACTCAGTAAAAGTGCTGTCCTTCCAGATTACCCTCACTCCTCTCTGAATATTCAGGTTTCATCCCTTTTTGTTATGAGATTTAGTTATTTAATTTATGATTTGTATCCCTTTAAAATCTAACTGGTCTCTTAAATTTAGAGCCTTTAATTTGATGACAAGTGGGTTTGGTGATTCTTGATAAACATACTTGTTTACAAGGCTTAAATCATTGTGAGCTTGGTTTATAGACTTGCAAGTGGTTTTCTCTCTTTTAATCACCCCCAAAACTTGCCTTCAGACACTTTTTCATTTTTGCTGCAGTTTGCAGACACATACCAGCAGAGCGAGTAAAAGATTCAAAGGTAGTGTTGTTGTGGCTTTGAGTAGGTACAAGGAGACTTGGCATGAGGAATTTGGGGCCTGGCACTGGCAGGTGGTGTGGGGAATTGCTGTATAACTAACACACACAGCTAAATGTGCCAAAACTTTCAGAATGCAGCAGCAATGGACTTGAGTAACAAGGGGCATAAAAAAAGTATAAAAAGCACATAAAAGACTGTGCAGCCAAGAAACATGGCACATTAAAAAATTCCAAAAGTGCACACACAACAATAAATCTATATTTTTTATGTATAATGTATAAAACGTGCGTACGCTAGGTGCTGCGCACCTTTCCTTAATACAGCCCAATCAACGTCAATTAAGTGCACACGCACCACTTAACCCCACCCTGAGTAGAACTCCACCCTTCCTGACACTTATTTTCCAAATAACAACAGCAAATCCTGCTTCAAAAAACACAAAACTGAATAACTTCACTGACTGCGATATCAAGTTGCTGATGATTAAAGCAGGAGGAAAAAAATATTTAATATCGTGGTTTGTCCTCTTGTATCAGCAACAAATGCAAAACAATGGAGTGGCAGAATGTGACAATGGCTGGATGCAGCCGAGTCTTACACAGTGAACTAAATTATAACCTAAGCATTCATATTAACCACATGCTTAAATGACAATACAAATGCACCAGCAAATTCATTCTCTGATGGTACTATTATAGCAATGTGAGAACAGTTGATTGCTCCGATTACATTTGGAAATCGGATTGTTGCTGCAAAGTGCACTTTGATAATCGCCTTCTCAACCATAGTGGAAGAAAATATTATGTACCTTGGCGACATAATTTGGATTATGGCATCCCATACGGCTGGCATAGTGCATTTCAGGGTCAATTGCGAGATAACTGAATCGTCAGTTCCCTTTGGAAAGCTCCTGTTGCAAGGAACCTGAGTGTGAAGCAATGGGACTGGTAATGTGTGGTTCCTTGTGCTCCCCCTTTCCACAGCCAGGCCCAGTTCAGCGCAGGGTTCCAAGGGGATAGATCTTGGTGATCTGAATCTGCTCACACGTCATTCAACATTTTGGGCCAATAAATCAGAGTGGTCCCTGAAAACACGCTCCCTTCACATTCTGCCAGTTGCAACATCACACAGCAGCATCAAAGCAGCCATTCCTTATCAGGTATGGCACCATCATCTTTACAGGTCACACCTAATTACCCACATCTTGTTGATAAGATTACTAATCATCCACAGGATCAATTACACATCACACTTAACTACTTTGAGTGCATTTGACAACCTGAAACTGTTTATTTCAATTTCCAAGCGAGAACAGTGCACCTTACCTTCTGTGCATCGGCAACTGTACAGTAACATCTCCATATCACATAAAGATAAATAGAACTGTCTAGCAAATAAGTTGTTATCCATGGGAAATTACTTTCACTAAGTTGTCATTGTGCTCAATAAGCCAGACCTACATGAAATGAGCCTAAATGATCACACTACGTTGTATCAGTGGACATGATTATTGTTTGCATTATATACTTCATAGGCAATGTTCAGAAAAAGGATCCTGGCAGCATGAGGAAAAAGATTCTTTGGTCTCATGAGACAGAAGTTGAACTCTGAGCAGAACTCAAAATACAATGACTTGTGAGCACCAGGCACTGCTCATCATCTGGCTAGCACCATGTCTATAAGGAAGCATGGTGGTGGCAGCGTCACACTATGGGGGGCTTCTCAGTGGCAGGGACATGGATACTGGTCAAAACTGAGGGAAGGATCAATGCTGCCTAGTACAGAGAGGTCCTTGAAGAAAACCTGCTCCAGAGTGCAAGATGATCAGAGACGGGTTCATTCAGCACAGCAATGACTTGGAGCATACAGTCAAGACAACACTGGAGTGGCATGCATTGGGGCTTATTTTAAAGCTTATTTAAGCTTATTTTGAAGTTAAATTATTAAGATACTGTACATATTTTACATTCATATAACCCAATCCAAGATCTTACTTTGTTGACTGAATCATTAATATTTAAACTAAAACCAAGTATTAATATACCAAAGTTATTTGGCTTTTTTATGATGTTTATTTTTTATGTTGCTTTATATTTTTGTGGGTTAATCATAACCAATAACATATTCAGCATTTACTGGTGTTTATTTTTGAAGTTGCTTTGAGTTTAAACCATAATGTATTAATACTACACAGTAAAAATGTACCACAAACTTTCTGTCAATTAGCATCAGCTCTGTTACCTTTAATATGCACAGTGTTAAATGAATGTCAGTGTCAGTGTGAGAATGAAAAAGAGCACATCAGTCAAGGGTGACAGCACAGCTCATGAACACTGAGTGAAAGCATTGCTGACTGTTCTCAGAAATATGTTTTGCACAGGAGTCCTGCAAAGGGACTGTCAAAGTGATAAAATACCTCATAAACTATTGTAAATTTGCAATTTGTGTGAGCGATTACAATAATTAATTAGTTGTGGGAATTAGCATTGGGAATTCTAAGGCTATTAGAAATGTTAATAATTATCATTAATGGACAATGTTTGGGAAAGTCTCCCGAAGTATGGAAGTGCCGGCCGTCCAACAGCACCAGCACCTCCCTCAAGCCGCAGCTGGCCAGCAACACATCATCGCTGACACAAAAACTGCAAACATGAAGGCTCAAGATGAAAAACTTCATCTCCTCCATGGCTGCTGGACAACAACACTGATCCTTACACCTTTGACCCTTCAAGCCCCCTTTGCAGTGGAGAAACAACAGCAGAGCTCGGATAAACATCAGCTCACTGTCATAATTCACCTCCAGGAACCAGCCACCCAGAGAGTCTGGTTGGCAGCAGCTTTTAATCTACTGTGAACTCACAGTTTGAGGACTTAAATAACAGACCAAAGAGCTGTAGATCCCCAGGCAATGCAGCATAAAAAGCAGCAAACAACTTGAAACTTATCACCAGCAACAACAAGGAGAACTTGCTGTCCAACATGTCCGTGTCCCCACACAGAGACAGCAACAAGAACATCCCCACAGGCACTCGATCCAAAGACACACACACACACATACATACAAAAGGAGCACAGTACAAGACAAAGGACAGCAGAGAAGTGAAACAACAGATGTTTAAGTGTAGTTTCAATCAGAAGTGTGTCTTACACAGACATTTAATCCTATATGTTACCATTCTTATGCAGGTAATAAAACATATGGCTATGTCATGAAAGCCCCATCTGTATTTATCCCCATAGTCTCTGAGTTTGCCTCCCTGTGCCTCCTGTGTGTCCTCCCTCTGAGTCTTCTCTCCAGTGTATGTGTGTGTATGTGCTGTGGGTGTGGAAAGACTCTGCTCAGTCCCCTGTGGATATGAACCTGGACAGCCAGACACACATCACCACAGAGTTCAGTCTGTATTGTGGCGGAGAATTCTATCAAACCTCACCCCACAGTGATATTATATCATGAATGTAGGGCTTTTAAGTAGAAGCATGCAATGGTGACTTCCTCATGCCAAACAATGTATTGAAACAAAAGTCAACAACAGTGGTAGTTATACCACAACAAAAAATGTCAGTCTCAATAATGTGTCATGTGCCCTTGAATATCAATTACAGCTTGACAATGACATGTCATTCTATTCACAAGTCAACTCATTGTCTGCTGAGGCATGGCATCCCACTCTTCTTGAAGAGTGGCCCTCAGGTCATTGAGATTATGGGGTACAGCGTTACGAGCCTCTACACGGCAACTCAGCTGATCCCATGGGTTTTCTATGGGATTCAGCTCTGGAGAAAGTGCAGGCCACTCTATTCGAGGTACCCCAGTCTCAAGCAGCTGTTCCCTAATGATGTGGCCTTGATGAGCGGGAGCATTGTCATCCATGAAGATGAAATTTAGTTGCCTGGATGCCTGGAGTTGAGAGGCATTCATCATCCTGTTCCGCAGGGCACTGTTCACAATGAAGTGGTCATCAGTGTGGGATGTAGCCAAAGGACACCCGCTTCTATGCCTTTCTGTGACTCTTCCACTCTCTCTGTATCTCTGTTGCAGCCTGTTGATGGCACTCTGTGACCCTCTAAGCTCAGTGGCCTCTTCTGCTTGAGAACGTCCTGTTTGAAGCCTCGCAATGGCGAGGTGCTGTTGATCAGGTGTTAGGTGTCGTCTTGGTCTCATGATGTCAAAATGTGAACAGCATGATGAGGAGGTCTGTTTAAATACCAATTCTGAACGAACCAGGAAATTGATTGATTCATGGATCAAACATAGATGTGAATTTTGCCATTAAGCTCCTTGTTAGAGAACAGCAAGTTGTGCAAAAAGTACTGAAACACTGAAGTGTTGAACATGTGCATCCAAAAGTTTAAATTAGGTCACATTAAGTTCAACTGTAAAGGTTATAGTGCATTTTAGGTTCATCCTGAAATTTCACCTGAAAGCCGAATATCCCTAAGTTTTTTGTAGTAGTGTATTTCAAAGGTTTATTTCTTTCAATTTTGATGCTTATGGCTTACAGCTAATAGAAACCCCAAATTCAGTGTCTCAGAAAATTGAATATTGGGAAAAAGTTCAATATTGTAGACTCATGGTGTCGCACTCTAATCAGCTAATTAACTCAAAACACCTACAAAGGTTTCCTGAACCTTTAAATGGTCTCTCAGTCTGGTTCAGTATGTTAGACAATCATAGGGAAGGCTGCTGACTTGACAGTTTTCAAGAAGACAGTCACTGACACCCTCCAAAGGGAGGGTAAGTCACAAAAGGTCTTTGCAAAAGAAGCTGACTGTTCACAGAATGTATCCATGCATATGAGTGGAAGGGAAATGTGTGGTAGAAAAAGTGCACAAGCAACAGGGATAACCGCAGTCTTAAGATGACTGTGAAGCAAAGGTCATTCAAGAATTTGGGGGAGATTCACAAGGAGTGGACTGAGGCTGGAGTCAGTGCTTCAAGAGCCACCACACACAGATGAATCCAGGACATGGGCTACAACTGTCACATTCCTTGTGTCAAGCCACTCCTGAACCAGAGACAATGTCAGAAGTGTCTTTCTTGGACTAGGAAACAGAACTGGACTGTTGCTCAGTGGTCCAAAGTCCTCTTTTCAGATGAAAGTCAATTTTCCATTTCTTTTGGAAATCAAGGTCCCAGAGACTGGAGGAAGAGTGGAGAGGAACAGAATCCAAGGTGCATGAAGTCCAGTGTGAAGTTTCCACAGTCAATGCTGATTTGGGGAGCCATGTCATCTGCTGGTGTTGGTCCACTGTGTTTTATCAAGTCCAGAGTCAGCGCAGCCTTCTACAAGGAAATTTTGGAGCGCTTCATGCTGATTTCATTGTCCAGCAAGACTTGGCACCTGCCCACCCTGCCAAAAGTGCTGATACCTTGTTTAATGAGCATGGTATCACTGTGCTTGATTGGCCAGCAAACTTGCCTCACCTAAACAAATGAGCAGAAGGCTGCTATCAAAGCAACCTGGGCTTCCATCACACCTCAGCAGTGCCATGAGGCTGATCACCTCCATGCCATGACACATTCATACAGGAGCCTCAACCAAATATTGAGTGGATACCTTTATACTGTACATAGACATTTTTTCAGTAGGCCAATATTTTTGTATTAAAAATCCTTTTTTATTGGTCTCATGTAATCTAATTTGCTGAGATACTGAATTTGAGGTTTTCATTAGCTGTAAGCCATAATCCTCAAAACTGAAATAAATAAACCCTCGAAATATCACTCTGTGTGTAATGTATCTATATAATGTTTCACTTTTTTAAATGAATTGCTGAAATAAATAACATTTTCAACAATATTCTAATTTATTTAGATGCACCTGTACTTTGTGCTCCTCACCTGTTGTCTGTTCTGTGTGCCAGTAAATCCAACTTTTATCCTTGCTGTTCTTTGTTCAGGTCCAGAGCAATACTAATGCTGGATTATTATGAAACTAAGTGTTCTTATTTCTAATCACACCATGTCTTGCCATAGCCTTATGAAATGTTAATCACTGCTTCGCTGCTGCTTACTCACCAGAACAAAATGCACCACATCTGATTTTAACACTCGCTTGGGTCCAACTGGAGCCGGTTGGCTACACATAGCAAGACACTGATAACACTCAGGGTCACACTCCCTGGCGCCAGGAGGGTAACATTCAAGATTGTACTGCCTGGTCCCAGGAGGAGTCAAGATGTATAAGAAATTATGATTTCCTTAGTTCGGAGCTTCATCTTTCCGACTCTTAAAGTGGACGGATCAAAGTCTCAGCGCTGACTCTATACTCAGTTTCCGTGCCTCTAAAATAAATTGTTAACCTTACGCTGTAGTTGCGTCTTCTATCTTGATAGCAATTGACTAACTTCCTTCCCTGGAATAAAGTTCCCGGACGGGAGGACATGGTAGTGCCCGGTCCATCACTAAACATAACAGGTTATAAGATATGTTGCTTTTTCATTCTACTACCCTGAGGTCAGTAAGCCTAACCACAACATAACATCATCACATTTGTCAACTGAAATACTGATGTCAGACTTGTCTTTATTTAATTTAATTAATTAAAAAATAATTATAAATAATAATAATAATTAAATAATTTAATTAAATTTTGCAGCATAAGAAGACTCCTCTGGATGCACTCAACTATTGCACAACAAATCAACTCATTTACACCCACTTTTCATTGGCAATTCACTGATATACTACTGTTGATTTGATCACCCATCATCTGTCTTTTGGTCATTTATTCACTTGCTTTCGTGTCTTTGTTTCTTATTAGTACCCCTGCAGTATTAGAAAATTTTTGTGCTTGCATTTCTGTCACTTAACCTAAAAATAGTCTATCTATACCTCACAAACAATAATGAAGATTATTAAAGAGACTTTGTTTCCATAAAGTAAAAATGTGAATTAAGATTAATGGTGACTGTGTGTGCTGCACTTTTTAGGGGAATGTGGTACCTCAGATGAACTGAGAGAGACTGAGAGAGAGGGTATTTAAGAGCCTCATCCATGTTAAGGGGGAAGCATCTAGCCTATTCCGTCTCTGTACCCTCAATTTATCAATAACTTAAATCCAATTCAATATGAATCAATTGAATTTACACTTTACTGAAAATGTTGAGCCTATCCCAAGGAGCTTCTTACCTTTTCTTGTCAAGCCGTTCAGGGTGACATTCATTCATTCAGACTGCAGAACCTACAATCTTCTTTATTTGTTATTTACGGCTTAACATTGCTTAAGGTATGGTCAATAAATTCTCTACGAGAAAAGGAATGATGCTTATAATAATGTACGATCGACTAGCTTGCTGGTATGCATACTAAGAAAAAAGGCAGACCACAAGGAAAGCTCATGCATCATTCATCAAAAATGCAACCTGTGTAAAGATACATGAAATATCTTAACACTGCTATTGAAGAAGCCATGACTGTTTTTTAATTTCTATATGTAATGCAGACATAGGTCAAAGGGCCAGGCACAACCAGTGTGTTCTACCCAGTGCAGATTAACACAGGCTGCTCTGCACCCTGTGGCACACATAGTTTATCCATTATAGGTCACACAGGTTCTACAATATGTTAGTGCAGGTACAGTGCTGTATGGAGGGAACTACCACTGTCAGCATGACGAGAAACACTAAGCATGTGGTGGAGCATGGACTGTTGCACCCAAATATGAGTGAAAATATGTTTAGTGTTGCATATGTTTAATGTGTTTTTTGTAAAATGAATGTTATTTAGATTATGTGTAGTGTGCATGAGTTTTCTTTTATTGTGTACTGAGTTTTTTGGTTTTTTTAATTGTGTATTGAGTGTTTAAAATCTTGTAAAGTAAAGACTTGTGTGACAAACATATTTTGCACTGGTAACACTGTCATTAAATGTGTTGCACCAGTCTGGTACAGGTGTTTTACTGTGAACCTGTGACACAGAGTATATTTTTACTTTTTTGATTTAGGTTTACAAGTTGCCACAAACTTATTGTGCTTTCATCACAGTATACATTTTAATTCTATTTTGTGTTTTGGTTTTAGTTTCCAGTTTTTCACTTGCAGTTGTAGTAAATTAACCAGGCCCTAGCTTTTCTCCATCAGTTGGTTGTGTGTTATGCAGTCATGCCTCTGTCAGTATCACAGCAGTATGTGTGGAAATGCAGCTGAGGCCCACTAACCGACCCTCACCGGCCCTCACTTCTTGGCACAACATGCAGATTGAAGCAGAAAGTGTCAGTCTCACCGGACCTCTCTGGGTTAATTAAAACTCACCCCACACCCTAAACGCCACAGCCATAAGTCATGTCCTGCTTACTGAGCCTGTAATGGGTGGAAGAAAGAGTAATACAAAGTTGTACAGGCAAAGCGTCTGTAATCTTAATTAAATACACCCAGCTGTGCCCCCTTTTCTCAAGCACTCACTGGGTTCATGCTTAATTTGAACCACAGATATACAAAGGCAGAAAAAAAAACAGGAAGAAGGAGAGATGGAGAGAAAGTGCTGTGTGGCACAAAGAGAGGCAGCATTTATAAAATGAATGGCTGAGTCGGTGATTAAAGCCTGGCACCAAAGCAGTTTAAGTGTAACCCTGGACATCCTCCCTCTACTCTGCAAAAGAGGATGAATAGGAGAAGGATGGAGACAAGGAACAGCGGTGGAGGTTCCTATAGACAGGTTGCTGCTGGACATTATTCATCAGTGTATAGAGCACAGGGCTAAGATTTACAGTACATCCACATCTCTCTTGTCCTCTAACAGGAAAAAGAGAGTCACACTGAAGACAAAAACCTTGCAGACAATACTTCTTTGGATGTGATGTCAGCTATGTGGCTCTGTGGTCAGCCCACTGCTCTCAGTAATAGAAATTATCACCTGTCCAGATGCAGCCAAGAATCACCAGCCCAAGTTTCTGATGTGTTAAGTAGTTCGGAGGTCCTGGTGTTCATTTATGCTCTTTGAGACAGCATAGAACTCGTTGACTTTGCACATAAAATTAATCATAGTGGGGAAATAATTGAAATAATGTCAGTATTGGTTGAAATGTACAGTAGGATAGACAACAAAACTCAGCAAGTACCTGTAATGTGAATAGATAAGTCAGACTTTACCACATACTCTTCTAAAATTTAGAATCTAAAAGCACCATGGTCTTTTAATCAAGGAGAGTTAATCACTACTTGCGTGAGTAAGTTTAAGTTCAGCTGATGAATTCTTCTGTACTTTATTTAATTCAATCGAACTTACTGAGCTTTTTTAAGGATGAAATTAAATGTGTGTGTGTTTAAGATTTATGTCTTTAGAAGGAATCAGTTGGATTTCTGGACAGTAATTGATTTAATACATAGAAAATTACTAGCAAGCCATGCACAGAAGTCACACAGCTCATTAATTAACAGCATTTCACTGCATTACCACAGGCTTTATGATCACCACTGTGTGTCAGCAACTGCTCTGCCCATAATGATTATAGCTGCCAACCTTAAAGTAGAATGGAGCAAACAGCCTGGTATTTACCACCGCAGCTCATTTTACTGAGAAATTAGGTGTTAAACTTGTTGTTGCCCTAACTAAATTTGAGTTTTAATCACTTTGACAGAGGCGACAGGGTGAGTCTTGAAAAGCTTGTCCACACAGGAGACATTTTGCTGTTGTCTGTCTCGAGCATGTCTGAGGGAACACATTCTCAACACAGCTGTCTCCCCTGCTCCTGTGATGGCTCACTTATCATTTGTGTTGTTGGTGCTGAGATCTCTCTCCAGTTTTTGCTGATGTCTCCATTTTGCTTCCTTGATGCCAACCTTCAGTCTTAGTCTGGTGTTGTATGCTTCCTCGTCACTTCACCGAGAGGCAGCTTTATTTGGATAGATCCCTCACCTCTATATTCATCTATCCTTTCTGGTTGGGGAATGATCTGAATGTCTTTGTGATCACCACATCATCACCACATTTGCTGATGTATGATGTCACTGATGATGTGCAGTATGTGGATGTGGCTCTCCTGGGTGACAGCTTCTCTGAACAGGTGCCAGAGCTGCTGAAGTTTCATCTGTCCAAACTTGAACACTTTTGAACACTGATGGTTTGACCCTTTCTATCAGCTGGGAGTGAGCTGGCAGGAGTAGCAGGGAAATGTGGTAGACAGAACAACATAAGGATTGCAGCTTAAAAAGAAAAAACAAACAAAGAATGGCCTAGTGCATATCTTCAGAGATTCAGTCTGATCCCTGCTCTTTGTTTTCCCACGATTAAAGTATTTCTGACATAAGTAACTGCTTCAGTGATACAGACTAAAAATAGTTAATCACTACACACCGAACGAAATCTGAGGAAACTGCTGTGTTTGCACATGCACCATGGATTAGATGACATGCAGAAAGTACCAGTACAGCTCTGGCTGATGGGGATGTCATGCGTTTTGAGGGTAGGGTTATTAGCTAAATTTGAATAGACTGAATTTCACCCTGATGATGCCAAATAATAATAAAGAAACCCATTAAACTTCATCCTGAGCAGGGTATGGACATTTAAACCACAATTAACATGAATCAGCCAACAGTTCCACTACAGTCCCTGACAAAAGTCTTGTCGCTTGGGAACAAGTTGACCTTAAGTGCCCCTCAAATATATGTCTAATCTTTTTTTTTTTTTTTTTTTTTTTAACAAGAAATGGCTAATTTCAATCCCAACAGTTTTTGAAATAATGTTTTGATGCCAAACGAAACTGCTGAAAAGCATTCTAACGTTCACAGCTTGGTAAAGCCCACTGCGTCAGCCTTGTCATATGATGCACCCAATCTTAGATTACAGCCTCACCTGTGATCAATAACTGATCAATCAATTAGTGGGTGTGTATAAAAAGAACCCCAGCACACCAGCCCTTCACATCAACTGCAACTTGACCTCTGACAACATGCCTAAGATTCACCCTGAGACCAAAGCGTTGATTATCAAGAGGCTGAAGACCAGATCCACTGCTGAGGTGGCTGACACCTTCAATGTGTCTCAGCGTCAAATACAAAGAATAAGAAAAAGATTTGAAGAGACTGGAGATGTTTTTGACAAGCCCAGGTCCGGCAGACCCCGCAAGACAACTGCTCGGGAGGACCGTTTGTTGGCTCGAAAATCCAAGGCCAGCCCGTTTTCCACTGCAGCAGAGCTCCACTAGGCCTGGTCACCTCAAGTCCCTGTGTCAACCAGAACAGTTTGTAGAATTCTGTCTCAAAATGGCCTCCATGGTTGAATCAGTACCCAGGAACCAGTACTAAACAAAGGCAATTAAAAAAACGTGTGGCATTTGCCAAGGCCCACAGCCTGTTAAAAGGATGGATGCTGGAAAAGTGGCAGAAGGTGGGTTTCTCAGATGAATCTTTGGTTGAATTACATCACAGCTGTCGCAAATATTGCAGGAGACCTACTGGAGCCCACATGGATCCAAGATTCACCCAAAAAACAGTTAAGTTTGGTGGCGGGTCTGGGGTTACATCCAGCATGGGCGTGTGTGAGAGATTTGCAGGGTGGAAGGCAATATCAAGAAGTATTACCTACCTCTTACATTCCCAACCATAAAAAGGGATCAAGTTTTGCAGCAGGATGGTGCTCCATTGCATACTTCCATCTCTACATCAAAGTTCCTCAAGACAAAGAAGATCAAGCTGCTCCAGGACTGGCCAGCCCAGTCACCAGACACGAACATCATTGAGCATGTCTGGGGTAGAATGAAAGAGGAAGCATGGAAGCAGAAACCAAAGAGTCTTGATGAACTCTGGGAGGCATGTAAGACTGTGCTTTCTTTGCTATTCCTGATGACTTCATCAATAAATTGTATAAACCATAGCATGGATGCAGTCCTTCAAGCTCATGGAAGTCATACAAGATATTAAATATGGATCTCACAGCACCAATACTTAATTCACTGATGTTATACAACATATTTTTGTATTTGAAGTAAATTATTTGTTCAATTTTCACATTACTCTCTGTAAGTGACAAAACTTTTGTCTTGCCAAAATCTGACCTTTCTGTGTTCATTAAATGATCAGTCTTTCTTCAGTGAAGCAAATTTATTTTAGTCTATTAAACATAATTTGGGAGGGTTTAAGCTTTTATATGAGCCACTTATAAAACCAATTGATTAATTAAAAGTCAGGTTATAAGCTGTTGTTTCTACAAAATGGATAAGTGACAAGACTTTTGTCAGGGACTGTACCTGTTGGTTGAATGAAATGGGGGGGGGGGCTGAAACCTGTAAAGTTATACGATATCGACCTGCTGACTACAATAACTCTTGGTTTTGTAATAAGTCATAGTCAGTGCAAATAGCAGCACTGTGGCTGACACTCACTTTAGAGAGCACAGTCAGTTGGCATGCAGTGGGAGGAATGGAGAACTTTCACTGGGAGCCTTATGCTAATACGGACCTTTAGCTCAATCCATGTTTGGCAAACACGGGAGTCGGAAACCTGCGCCAGCCCCTTATGATTCTGCTCGCTCACACAGAGTGCATACAAACACCACCACAGATTTTCTACTGCTACGTCTTTAGGGACAATACAAGAAAAGGGAAAAAAAACCCAAAACCAAACAATAATGTTGTTAGAAAGCCATGAATCTAAAAATAATCTCTCACATCAGTGGAGCGGTACACATTTGTCTTTGTTTCTGCAGTGTGGGGGTTTCATTTCCCAACACACACAGAAGGTCACACACACCCTTCATTACCTAGTCCCCTCAGTTGCCTCACACTGGTTCTACATCAAATATTTACATCTAATAACATTTAAACACGCACTGATGACATTCACATGAGTCTATGCTGCCAGTCATACCAAACTGCTCTGATTTGTGTTGTGAGAAAGGCAAACTATCTCTCTCTCTCTGACAATGTACATGAACAAGTCATTGTTCAAGTATTTACAGTACAGTATTTACTTTCAATCTTTCTCCATAAGACCCATTGCACCTGACAGCACCAACAACAAATTTTCACATATATATATTTATATATATAAAATCAGGGTTTTCTGATCCAAAGTGAAGCTGAAATCATCCAAAGTCACTGGATGGGGAAGGTGGGCCCTGCCTCTTTCTTTCCCAGTCAGCAGTCAGATGATCAGGCTCCGATGAAATGACATAATTCCTCTTTCTCTTCTCCATGCTTGTAGGTGAAAGGTGTTCTGAGCTCCTCTGGCTCAACAGCACTGAACATGTTGCAGAAGATGTCAAACTCTGTGTGAGAAGGTAAGAAAAAAATGTCACCAGGCATCTCAGATCCACTACATTATGCCAGGTGACACACTGCATGGGGAAAAACTGCAACTGTAGCATGAAATCCTCATTTTCATTCCAGATGGGGTCTGCTGAGTCAGTTTCATATCACCTTGTATGATCTTGACATTGTAGGCAAAACAAGAGTCAGTGTGATGAGGAATTAAGATGACAGAACATGAAGGAGTCATTCTTTGCAAGCTAAGCCTGAAGTGTCTGAAACACTTGATTTACAGATCTCAGATTCTGACCAGAGCAAGTGTCACAGAATATTCAGATGTTCTCTGATGTTAATAATAAACTCTGACATTCATAAGAGCAGATACTCAATGTAAAAATACACAGTACTTGACAAGCACAGGGTGTGATTGGATGCAAAGAACTGTATATCAGGGAATAAAACAATGTTATATTAAAACAACATAACACAAGGTGCAGCAGCAGCTTAAACAAAAACCTGGGCACTTGGGACTCAAAACCTCTCTCTCTAACTGGGTGTAGGTTTTCTAACAGGGAGGCAACAAAGCGCGTGGGTCGGCAGCAACATCTCCTAGAGAATCATGCCGAGCACAGGGACTCCACTGGGGTGTGTGCTCAGGCCACTGCTCTTCACAATGCTGACCCACAAATATGTGCCAACACATAGTACAGTACCAACCACATTGTCAATGGTGATGAAGCAAACTACCGGAGTGAGGTGAGCCAACTGGTCCAGTAGTGTAAGGACTGTAATCTCTCCCTCAGTGTGGGGAAGACCAAAGAAATTGTAATAGACTTCAGGAAAAGACCTCGAGAGCACCCCCCACTGATGGTTCTGCTGTGGAAAGGGTGCAAGTTCCTGGGGGTGTGTTATGATCCCCGTCCTTCTGGTTTCTGTCTTGTTTGTGTGTTTTCCCCTGTCCGTGTGTTCACATGTTTTGGGTGGTTCCTGGTATTTCAGTTTTACTTCCTTTGCTCTTTTCTAACCTCTGTCCCTGCTTTGCTTTCCCTGTGAATTAAGGCTCCATCTTGTGTTCTCCCTCATGGTCAGTTATCTTGTTAACTCCCTCCACCTGTGTCCTGTTTGCCCGTTACCTCTCTCATGTGTATTTATACCCCGGCCCTGCAGTTACCACTTGTCAGAATGTGACCAGTTCATTCTGTGCTGAGTCTTGTATGCCAGCTTAATCTGTTTTTCTGAGACAGCCTTTGCCTGACCACTGTTTCTTGCCTTAGCCCCTTTTGGATTTGTTTTTGATTTCCCTGGTTTTGACCTTGCTTGTCCGACTACGATTCTCATTTTTGCTGCCCTGGCTTTTTGACTCTGTTTACGGACAATGACTCTGTATTTGGATCGCAGATTTTGGAATAGTTTGCTGTGGATTCAGGACTGAATAAAGGTTATTGCTATTACAACAGTGACTTGTGACTGGTTCCTGTACTGATCCTCACAAGATGCACATTTCTGAGGACCACTCATGGACCAACAACACCACATTGCTGGCCAAGAACTGAGAACTTCCTCAGGAAACTAAAGAGAACAACAGTCCCACCGCCATCATGTGCTCTTTCTACTGGGGCACCAGAAAGTATCATCACTGGTTGCATCACTGTGTGGTAAGGAGGCTGCATTGCCTTCAGTCAAAAGACTCTGCAATGCATTGTGAATCAGTGCCCCTCTGCCCTCTTTCATGGACATTTTAAACACCCATGTCACCCACACAGCCATCAGCATTGCTGGTGACACCTCCAATCCCTCACACTCACATTTCAGACTGCCTTCAGGGAGAAGGTACTGAAGCCTCCAGCCCACACCACAAAACTCAAGCTGAACTGTGTGCTCCCCCCCCCATTTAGCTCTTAGGTTCTACTGGTTAGCTGTTTACTGTTTCAATGTTTAGCCTATTTTGTATTTTATGTATTCTATCTAGTTTTAAAGTTCTAGATTTTAGTACTAAGTGAGAGGAAAGTAGCATTTAGATTCTTTTGCATATCTTGCACATACAGTGGATTGACAATAAAGATCTTTGAATCTGGGAGGAGGAATTTGAGTAATTAAATGAAGACTAAAAGCAATTTGTGGGATTATATAAATATACTGAGGTGTTCTTTTGGTACTGAGTGTGTTAAAAAATTCCTGGGGCCAGAACTTTGCAAAAGATATCCTGTGAATTTGAATCTCTCTTGATGCATGTTTTCCCAGTTTGTTTGTAATGTGCAAGGCGGCATGATACACAGTCATGTCAATGATGTCACACTCATTCACTGATCTAAATGTGTTTTCCCCAGTACCAGTATCAGGGTATTTTGAAGTCTACTGTGACATCATACCAAAACACTTTTTAGCCTCAATGAAACCTTCAGCCATTAACTTATTTGAGTGGAATCTGATTTAAAAGTTCTTTTAAAATGGCATTATTTGATTAATACTCCATGTGTATATACTGTATATAGATGTGTTGGTTAATATCATATATGTCGTTAAAGATTTGAGACTGACTCTCATCCTTTTACTTGTCTAGATCTGGCACCTACTGATGCTTTGACATCCATTACCTGACCAGCCAAAACTTTACAACCACCCCTAGCTAATGTGCCACAAGAACAGCTCTGACCCAGCAGAGGCATGGACTTTACAAGACCTGTGGTGGGTCACGCCATGAGTTGGAAATGGTCTGACCTAGTCATCTGACCATGATGGTCGGTCCATGGTTGGTCAGAGTTGCTCACGGTCCTAACACCTGCCTGTGTCTCCCTCATGCGACCTTACATCCATACATACATATATAAAATAGTAAATTTAATAACTGGAGTTTCTTACGTTCAAGTTAACCTGATGTATCAAACTAATTTATATAAAATGAAGAGCAGACCTCAAAGGCCTTCAATCACTACATCATATGGACAACAGATACAATAAATACAGAAAAATTTTGTAAAGCAATTTTAATTGAGCCACTATTTTAATTTTTTTATAAAAAACATGAAAATGAATAATGTAACATTCTTGAATGACCTTTTACTCTCTTCATCCTAAACATCATAACCATCAAATGTGCAGATGTTTCGCAGCCCTCTAAATAGGTATAAAGGAAAGAAGGCAAAAAGGAGAAAAAAGCACACAATCATTTCTGACATTCACTTAGCTGCTGAGCAACTTCTCCATACAAACACCATTCTTTTTGTCAACCGATACAAGTGAGGACAGATGCGCGCGCGTGTGTGTGTGTGGTTGGGATGGAAAAGGCCATAGAAATGACATTTCCTCTCTCTCTCTCTCTCACTCTGCACTCCACAGATGACTCAGACACCCCCGTGCCTCTCTCCTTTGCTCACCCTGATACACTCCTCTTCTTTGTTGGGTCTTTTTATTTCTTTCATTTCCAATATTGACCAATTGCACACTACAAGGTATTTTCATGCACTTGTTTACTAGGGAGTTGATTGTGCTTGTTAGCAGTTGGAACTGGCATTTGGAGAAAATGCCACCACAGATTTTTGGTATTTTAGCTGTAAAGCACAGAGATGATACTGACCTTAAATGAAACAATTTCCAAAGAGCGCTCATCAGTTGGGGTGCAGAGGCAGAACATACAGTGTTTTTAGCTGCTTGAAAGAGTCTGTATGTAGGTGGGGTTTTTTTTATATATCTGACTGAAAAGCTATTGCAAAGCCATTTCTACCAAAATATGAAAAATGCATTGTACTAGGCAGAGTTTGGTTGTGTTAGATGTCATATTTTTACCCAACAAATCCAGATGTGGTAATATACCTTTTCTAGTTGCAGCCAGAAAAGGGACCTTGACTCAGGACACTCATATACATATATTCAGGTGGAGTTAATGATGTCAAACAACAATGCAAGGCCACATGTTGCATACATTTAATGATGGGTGTAAACACACTCATTACTGGCACCTACATACACCTCAAAGGAAAGAACATGGATGAAATGTAAGCCAGAGTTGTGGTGTAAGAGAATAAAATTTAAAGTTTCAGCAGAGGACAGTGAAGTTTCAGAAGCACACCTAAGTCATCAGCATCAGTATGTGTAAATGGTTGTTAAACAATAGTGCATCATCATAATTAAGTTAACTGCAGCATTAATGTGAGCCACAGCTCGGCATATAATTTGGGGTTGTGAGCTCGACCAACTATTCGGTTGGAAGCAGCAACAACCAAAAATCACTGTGCCTCAGACTTCCTAACACCCATATTAGACAGTAATGGAACAACAAGAAAAACATGTGGGTGGGTTGCGGTGAATGAACAGTACCTTCCCCACATGTTTTCACTAAAGTTGAGGATGTTTTAACAAGGCAGTAGTCCACAGAAAGCTTCAGTGATGCCTGACATCAAGTTCTTTGTGTTATGGGGTAAAAGGGCTGTAGGACACAAATGCAGACATATGCCAAGGCTGGTAGGTGCAGGTAAGATATTAAATACAGTGGCTAGCAAAAGTATTCATACTATGGTTTTCTTTTAACAATGGCTTTCTTCTTGCCACCATTTCATGATTTGCCGATTTGTGCAGTGCACGACCAATAGTTGTGCTGTGGACAGATTCCCCCACCTGAGCTGTGGATCTCTGCAGTTTGTCCAGAGTCACCTCTTGGCTGCATCTCTGATCAGTGCTCTACTTGTTGGGCCTGTAAGTTTAGGTGGACGGCCGTGTGTCTTGGTAGGTTTGCAGTTGTGTCATACACTTCCATTTGCAGATGATAGATTGAACAGTGCTCCATGAGATGTTCAAAGCTTGGGAAATCTTTTATAGCCTAACCCTGCTTTAAACTTCTGCACAACTTTATCCCTTACCTCTCTGGTGTGTTCCTTGGACTTCATGATGCTGTTTGCTCCCCAATATTGTATTAACAAACCTCTGAGGCCATCAGACCAGCTGTATTTGTACTGAGATTAGATTACACACAGGTGGACTCTATTTTGCCATGTATAATTTTCTTTGTACTTCTGTTTGTGGTCGTAACGTGACAAGATGTGTAAAAGTTCAATGGGTTTGAATACTTTTGTAAGCCACTGTAAACAAAACTGATGCTCTGGCTGGCTGGCAGGTGTAAAACAAAATGCAAAACTGGAAATCAAATCTCATCATACACAGGTGGAGAAGAAGACAAGACACATATGCAGCACATGAAGGTGGAGCAGGTAACCACAGAGGCAGGAAACACAATGGGACAGGAAGCAAAACCAATAGAATATAACAGGAAATAATACCAAGTTCAGGAAGCCACACAGAGAAGATTACCACATTCCACTGTGTGGAGGCAAATGTAAAAGAGACAAACATCACATATTCAGTGAAAATTAAAATCTAAGTGGTTTCATGCACAGCAACAATATCCCATGTGGTAAGTATGAAGAGGATGTTCAGGCTCTGCTTGTGTGCACACAGACAAGTGGGTGACACATTACACATTCTCGCTGACTGCACAGGTTGTTCATCAAAATGTGTAATGCATGCACAACCAGAATAAAATTATTTTTATTCATGTTGCACAATTTTATTCCAGTGCCTAGGTACAGTGTCAGTAAGAGACAAGAAAAAGAAAAGAAGATCTGGAGTAGTAGTGCTGGCTCATAAGAGAGATCAGGGTTTGTATCATATGACAGTCCATTTTTTTTCTTTTAAGCCAAGACCATGATCATTCCCTTAGTGCCACCAATTGAGACAGTGGCAGGGACACACATTACTGTACTTGAGCCAATTATGAATATAATGTGGGTGTTGCAACTGATTGGACCATGTTGCACAATCCTTTCACTACCTTTCATAATATCTTGATACAATCCAATTTTAGAATGAATTAATATTTTCTACAGCACTCACTGATAGAAGCTGAAATCTCTTGAGGTTTAAGTTGAACCAATGTCATGGCATACAAAAACTCACACATATTTGAAGCAAAATTTGGGGTCTTTTCTATGTTTATCTGAAATAGCACAGTCGAGAGAGATTCAGAAAAATGAAATGAGCGATGGATAGTGATATGCGAAACTAGTTTATGATAGACTAGATCCACTGTAATTGTAGCATTCCGTTCCAAATGGGGTCCTGTGTTACATCACATCCTCCTCTCCTTCAGTGGAGTTTGTCTGCAGTTTAAAAAAATATAGCAATGCTGTATTAAAAAGCACGATATGAGACTGATTTGAAAATATATATCACCCTGTATCATCCCTGTAGTGACAAATTGAATGAAGTACAATACATACTATATGAGAAAGGCTATACTTGGTGTATGTGGTGCCTAGTAAGCAGCTTCCATTGGAAGGAATGGGGTGCCACGATGAATTCTGCTGGTCCTGGTCAGGTTGCTTAATGATGTTGTCTGCTAAGCTGTGGCACTGAAGAGGATGTTGAGAAATGAAGGGCAATTCAATGTGCCACTACTGTAATTGCAAAAGTTACAGAAAGTTACTCACATAGTCTCAAACAGTTAAAGGAGAACACAAACTCCACCTAAATGTGGAGAGTTCATGGGAAATTACATTATTCAATTTATATTTACCTCATGAGGCATTTGGTAGTTTCTATTAACATGTGGAGCTTAATGTGGTTTCAGCCACTTGTTTGCTTCACACAATGCAAGACAATTGTGTCACAACAATTCCTTTATGGCAACAACTGAGTTTCCTGAATGTGCCACATAGCTATTATGTTAATACTGGCTTAAAATAGAGCCATAAAAAGGCTGTGGGAGCTCAGAGCACAGAGGGAAGATGAGAGGATCAGAGGAGTGAGAACAATCACATGTAACTCATAGCAACCTTGGGATTTGATCCTTTGAACCAGTTTCTCCTCTGCTAATATACCAAGTGTGTAAGAACAGAGTAATACAAAGAGAGTAAAATAGTCTTTTCCAATAAAAGGACTGATAAAAAGAAAGTTCACTGTTGAGTCAATTAATGAAGAGTAGAATGTGACCACAGGCAGACCCTGATTAATTATCAGTACCAGCAGCCCCATGGTATATGGGGAAAGGTGATGACAATTCTAAGGGCCCACAGCCCATCAGGCCCCACACAGCCCCCAGTAGCCTCTATGACTAAATTATTATGCGTAGGCTTAACTATATATATATTCATAGTAATGAATCCAAGCTAAAATAAAGCCACAAAGCCACGCAATATTTTAATTTTAATAATTTCAATAACCCCCCTGGCCCCTTCTTAAAAATGGTTTAGTCTACACTGCAGTTCGAATTGAGCAGGCGTGAACTCCAGCAGGGAGTGAGGGAGATCAAGATGATGGCCCCCAAAAAACACAAATCTGGACCCAGAAAAGACTTGAGAGGGAGGCCAGGGCTCGGAGCAACAGAGCAGGGTCCCAGGACAATCATCGGGTGAGAGGCGGGCTACACTCTGGGCAAGTCGCCAGTTCATTGTGGAGCAACGATTCCTAGTGTAGATAACTGAACGTTACTAATTTGGAGGCTATCTACAGCGGACTGTGTGTTTCACACATATTACTGTCGGACAGTGCTCCAGCACCCGCTCAGTTACGGGGCTACATTGAATTGTATTATGACGCATTCAAGTTCTACTCAGTAATTATGAGCATTAGGCAAAGGTCAATAACGTTATCATGATGTGTTCAAGTGTGGTCTTGATGGTGTCAAAAATGTGTTCTGAGACGTTTGAAAATACAAAAAAGTTAAATTTTGTTTTGTTGTTGTTGTTGTTTTTTCACAGCGAAATGGGAATAATTTACATAATAATACACTAACTCATTGTACAGTGATCATACACCAGGCACCAACAGAAAAACAAAGAAAAGAGGGGCTCAGGCCGATATGCTTTCAGGGGGCCCAGAATTCCTAGCAACTGCCCTGAGTACCAGTACAAATGCAATCAAAGACTGAAGAGTGTTCACTTAAAGCAGCTCCATGATTCATGTCAGTTCATATGTCTCAGTGATATACAGCCACACGCACCAATCAGCAGCAACATTAAAACCAGCTACTGGTTTTACAAGAGACCCCACTGTTTTATTCCTGAGCAAACATGTAAGGCCTAAGATAGAAAGATGAGGAGCCCTGGAGTCTTGGCTGTATCTTGAATGGAAGTCTTCTCTTGGTACTCTTAACAAAGCTTTCATCATGGATGCAGTAATCAAACCACTTCCATCCCATTTAATCCTCATATTGAATCATTAACTGGTCAGACAAATTCATCACATCACTTCATCCTGCCCTATTAGCTGATGCATGTGTTTTCATTAACGTCACGGTAACTGGGGGCAGAGAGAATTTTTACTGAATCACTTTCTCTTTTCATTGTCAGGATGTCTGGAGCATACGGGCATAGTGACACAGCTGATCAGGGAAGCCCGAGAGAACCAGGGCGACCTGGCCGTGATGTGGCTGGACCTCACAAATGCCTATGTGTCCATACCCCAAATCCCAGGCAAATTCAGAGACCTAATGATGAACATGCTGGTGAAGTCGGCCAAGGGTCAGTGCAGAGGACCCCTCACTAAGCCTGGTGTTCAGCTTCCCATCAAAGCCAGTAAAGCCAGTAAAATCCAGATTTCTTGTGTTGAAGAAAGCAAAGGTCACTGACAAGTTCCACTTCACACTTGGCAACACCAGGATACCATCCATCACAGAGAAACCAGTGAAGAGCCTGGGGAAGGTTTTTGACTGCAGCCTGAGGGACACGGCAGCCATCCACTCTACCAACCAAGATCTGGAGGCCTGACTGGCCAAATTGGGCCTGCCAGGCCAGTTCAAGACCAGGGTTTACCAACACGGCATCCTCCCAAGGATCCTCTGGCCCCTCTTGATCTATGAAGTCCCATTCTCAACAGTTGAGGGCTTCGAGAGGAGAGTCAGTCGGTACCTGTAGAGGTGGCTGGGTCTACCTTGGAGCTTGAGCAGTATCGCCCTCTATGGGCAGAGCAACCTCCTGAAGCTACCCATCAGCGCCTGAATGAGGAGTTCATGGTGACCTGCACAAGGGAGGTGCTGAAATACTGTCCACAAGGTCTGTCAGGGTGGGATTGAAGTCCAGACAGGAAGGAAGTGGAGACCAGCTGAGGCTGTGGATGTGGTTGAATCCGGACTGCAACACAGAGCACTGGTGGGGGCAGTGACTGGGGGCAGAGCGTGCCTAGGTAGCAGAATGACACCTCACTATCACAAAGTGAAGGGGAAGGACAGGAGAGCACTCATGGGCTGAGCCCCATCGCACGCAGTTCTTAATCCAGGCTGTCTACAATGCTCTACCGTGCCCATCCAACTCATTCTGCTGTGGGACGATGGAGTCACCAGCCTGCATGCTGTGCCAGAAATGAAGGACCCTGAAGCATATTTTGAGATTATTATTTTGTTCAAAAGCCCTGGGTGATGGGCGCTACCGCTGGCGTCATGACCAGGTCTTCAAGGCTATTGTGAACACCATCTGCAGTGGAATAAGTAGTGGAGTAATCTTCTATGTGAACATCAGTGTTCACAGTTGCTACATTGTTACATAGTTGTTACATGGCACAATGCTAAGACATGAATTCAGCCCCACTCCATCTCTGCTCATGTAGTTGAGGCAAATAATCAGTTCTCCAGAAAGCTGGTATTGGAGACATGCAGAAGGTGGTACTCTCACTGTATTTGCTGTCTAATTAGTGGTTCATAATGACACATAACACTCACTGTGAATGCAATGTGGTGAAGAAGCTAGCAAACCACGGTGGACACATTAATGACTTCAAAGTTCCTAGAAGCAAACAGCATACTGCTGTAACTCTGTACTCTGAATACAAAGCAAAATTTAAAAAAAAAATCTAGAATAAATATATAAAAAATGAAGTGCTGATTCGCTTTGATTTTAAGAATAGTGTCTGACTTAATTTTTCACCTGTAAAAGAGTTAGTAATTCATCTTGACTCAAAGTCCACTTACTGTTTTTTTTGTACTTTCAATCACATCTCATGCTATGATGGTGATGTACAAAATATGCCAAAAATACAGAAAAAATCTATCTAATCTATTTGCTGTTGTTTTTAGCAATGTTGCAGTGTTCCCAGGCATCAGCAAATGAAGTCACCAATGATCTTGATAAAAAAAACTATGTTATTAATCTATGAAACAAACAAATGAAAATAACATATATATTCAAATAAAAAGCAATTTTCTTGAGAACCAAAGGAGGTCTCAGTACATCTCTTCCCTCTTCCTCTGGCAGTCTTCTAGGTGACCACCAAGTTCAACTACAGTATGTCTACAAATACCTACAGTACGCCTCAATGTTTCTCTTGTCTCTTCAGCCCCAGCTACAGAGACATTGCATGGCTACAGCCAGCAATCTCTTTAAGGGCAGCATTTGCTGAATTGTATATTTTGTCAAGCAAACAGCAGAAAAGAAGTATCAACATACAGACCATAAAATCCCAGTTAAAGGTAATTGCTCTGTTTTGGGTTTGATGGTAGGCAGCCATTGCAGGGCATACTAATGCCTTTATTACCATTCTGTGTCTTTCACCTGCAAACTGCCTTACTCAAAAGGCAGCTAATGTTGCTCTGGCATTGCAACATTATGGCCACCGGAGGAATGTGAGGTGAAAATGACAATAACATTGCTCTGTAATAATACTTAGAGTTGTGCAGCTGTTGCCAATAACAGAGCCCAGAAATGTCTTTCTGCTCATACATGCTGGGATAGCTCGAGTTTAATAAACCTGTGTATCCACACCATACGCGAAGAGAAGAGAAAAGTGATTACAACATTTCAATATGCAAGAGCAATAGGCTGATATGTAAAAGGATGTATTTGTGAGCAACAACAACTAAAATTGTGACAGAAAGGCTGGAAGGTTTAACTTGCAAAAGCAGTTGAAGAAAAAGGGGAAAAAAAATCATGGCTGCATTTATGAAGAGGACCTTGTTTAGACTATGTCTAAACAATTAGCTATCATTTACCTATCAATTCGCCAGACATCACCCAACCCCAAAGATCTGGCTGCAGGTTCAAACAAGGAAGAAGCTGAGATTAAAAAAACGAATGAAAAAAAAGTTGCCAGTTGTCAAAGCATGCAGGAACGGATAAAGTAGGAATGGTTAAGACAGGTCTGGCTAGTTCCTCCCTTTGCTCTAAAATAACCTCACTTCTTTGTGGCATGGATTCTACAGAATAACAGCCACTTTCCTGTGAGGATCTGTAATGTTGACATGATAATATCACATTATTTCTGCAGCTTTATAGCCTGCACATTCATGCTGCCAATCTCCTGTTCAACCACATCCCAAAGGTGTTCTACTGGATTCAGATTTGAGACTGGGGAGGTCACTGAAGTTTGTTGAACTCACTGTCATCATCATGCTGGAAGTAGCCATTAGAAGATGGTAAACTGTGGCCATAAAGAGATGAACATGGTCATTAAAAATAGTGACACAGGGTATGGCATTCAAACCATAACTGACTGGTATTAAAAGCCTCAAAGTGTGGCGGCAAACCCCATCATTACACCAGCAGCAGAAGCAGCCTGGTCTGATCTTGGCTGACAGGGTGAGTGGCACCCAATATGGTCTTCTGCTGTCATTTGATGCTTTTCTGCTCCCCAGAGTTTTAAAGAGTGGAAGAGTGGTTATCTGAGTTACTGTAGCCTTTCCCTCAGCTCCAACCAGTCAGATCACATTTTTTCCCATGTGAACATAAACATCATATTGTTGCCACCTGATCAAGCAGGTGTGCAGGTGTGACATGACTTGCCTTTCTTGAATTGTCTTTAAATGCTCTTGTCTCTCCTCTCTTTTCCACCTATTGGTGATTTGAACCTCTAAAAAAATATACAGCTATAAATCCTCTACTGCAGCTGTGCTCTACCATCTTCAGTTTTGTAGTCGGGTAACAGATCTTCCACTGAAGCAGTGTGCTGCAGTGCCATCTAATGGCAGCCATCAGCACACATCACTCACACACAGAGCTTGTGCTGGATTTTGTATGTTTTGTGGTGCTCCATTGTAATGCTGTATGGATGAAGCTTGTGGTGCTGACGGTCAAAGACGGTGACATTACCATCACTGGTATGGTGTTCATGCGCCATGTCATTGCTGTCCCCACTGCAGTGCCTTGACGATGACAACTGGGCCACGGCAGCACTTTGAATTTCACTGTCTCAGCCAGGTAACTGGTGACTGAACAGTAGTGAGTGAGTTGGTATTATATCAGCCATGAATTATGGGTAACAGCCAAATTTGAAACATGAAACAATTATTTTAAATCTTTGATTGTTATTATTTCTGTTATATTTCCAGTATTTTTTTTAAAGGCCAAGACATCAAAGGTGGTAGTTGAAGTAGTACTAGCAGTAGTTTTAATTGCTATATGAACTGTATTTAGGTACACAAAGCAATTAAATGATTACTTGCAGGCAACATAAGATGGTGAACAATAACAGGCTTGTAAAACAATAAATGACACTCAAAGTAATAATAATATGACATTTTACAATATAAATGAAAGCAGAGTAAGATGAAGAATATTATGATGTAAAATTCATTAACTTCACAGTATGATGCTAGTGTTGTTATTGTGCTGCAAAAAGGAAAAAAAACACAGACTCAATCAAAGCCAGTGAGCGATGTCAGACTTTTACCTGAGCTGAAACAGTTGAAAAGCCACAGATAGTTAGCCATACAGTTGATGGTGTACTCTGAGACAAATCATAGCTGTTACCAACTACACAGACAACACATTCACAAAAAAAATCCTCAAACAGATAATGACATACAGATATTTTGGCATGGATCTCATTCTGTCACATTGAATTCTGAAGTTGAAGAGTCCTAAGAGTCATTATGATCGCAACTTTTACTGTTGCTGCTGATACGCAGCAATCATGTTGTAATACTGTCAGTGGCTGCTGGGTTTCCAGTTTAATAAACAGTAGCTACTTGGTCCAGACCAGGGGTGCACACACTTTTTCAGCATGCGAGTGACTTATCTAATGACTAAGTCAAAATGATCTACCTACTATAAAAATGCAAGACATATATTTATTTGTAAATACATTGACAATTCTTTATACGCACTTCAAAAATGACATAGTTGGAAAAAAGTCATCCTCCCACTCAGTATGGAAATGGTAAGTTTTAGGCTTCTTAATTGGTCCAGCTCCTTTATTCATTTTTAAACCCTTTCTCATGTTCAAACATAATAAATTGGAGCCTAACTGGGGAACTCGCAAGCGCCGTTGTATGCATATGCACGGCGACATTTGACAGTCAGAAAGTCAGACGTCTGACTGGCTGCCCTGTATGTCAATCAAGTGACAAATGGATGAAAAGCTGACTGAAAATGAAAAGCTATTTTTTTAATGCAACGCAATCTATCCACACTACCTTTTGTGATTGACCAGTAGATCGCAATTGACACATTGTGCACCCCTGGTCTAGACTGAACCACATTAAAAAGTTCAAGATAAGGGCAAACTGAAATGAAGATAGTTGTAGAGAATTGAAGCAGTCAATAGTCAGACCTTTCTTAGCAGTAGTCACTGTTACCTCCCATGAGGTAAAAAGCTAATTGATTCTTGAAAGTCATCACTAGCAAATCAATAGTCAGAAGTCACAGCCAGTCACAAATATGCAATGTAATCACAAACTCATTTCCATGCCTGCTGTATCTGCATGCTTTAACAAATTTAATCAAATGCATTTTCCTTGCTGCGATGTAGAGAGAGGCCTAATAAAAATCCCATCTCTAAATAAATCCAAATCATCATTGTGTGTGGAGTCTGTTTATTTGTCTGTATTCATTCCTAATCAAAAGGTTAATTCTCAGCATGTTTGCAGGAGTAAATAGATGCCTACTCGAGCTGGAGTGGTTATCTCTCAGGCTGAACTATTGTCTTCACTGACAATGCAGCAGCTACACAAACCCACAGGTGGATAGATAAGAGCTGCAATGATATTTGAAATCAGCCATTTGAATGAGCTCTGCTGCAAGAAGCCGTGGATGATAGGATTTACCGGTCCTGTGATTGACCAGACATCTGTCCACAGGATTTGCCGGCATTTCCCTTTCAGCCTCACCTACAATTCAGATTTGTATTTTTTTTTATATAACATGTCATATTTCAACTTTTGAAAATCACACGGTTTTAAAAATCATGAAAATGTGACTGATTATTTCAAAACTTGGTACATTTAATGCACATGTTAGAACTTGGTACACTCTTCTTTGAGTCCAAGCAAAAGTATAGTGAGCAGATGACATCCTTATCATTCCTTCTGGGGTAAACTGTATAGAAATGCAGGTTCATTAGACAGACAGATACTCATATGCCCTGGAAAGAACATTCAGAAACTGAGAAAGAGTTATTACACTGAAGCAGTAGGACTGAAGTAAACTGACTGATAAAATGCAAAGAAATATGGCAACCACATGTCAGTCAAAGTGTGTTAGGTAAATAAATGTTACACTGATTTGTAACCCTCACTTCACCAAACACCCACCGTGCACACACACACACACACACACACACACAAAGCAATGGCCTAATGGTCACCTGTTACAGTAATCGATCACAGCTCACAGTTCAGTTCTGTTTCATATTTCCAGTTTGTTCAGTATTTCACCTTCAGGATCTATTCTGGTGTGGGAGTGCAGTGTCTGGCATCACAACCAACATCTATTACACAGAGGGAATTAAATAACTTTCTGAAGGTTGTCAGTAGCAGGTATTATTTCAGTGTGTTTTCATTGTCTGAGTTTGATTTTGCCTTTTCACATCATATCTGATTTTCCTTTGATGCTGTTGTTTCTCCAGTTAAAATCAGTTTGTGAAGACACACTTTGAGGATATTTTTAATACCATTTATTCTGCATTAGTAATACTAGTCACATCTTCCTGTGAGGACACGGTAACAAATTTGAAGTTTTGGAGGCAAGGATGAAGAACAGCGCTCCACTGAAACTGAATCAGTGTCTGGTAAATACAAAATCTGGGACTGAATGAAACCAAGCTTCTTGGTGGAGAACCAAGCTGCAGAAGGATCTTGACAGTTTCAAAGCATAATGACTCTCCCTGAATGAATATCAGCTTCTTCCTTCTCATTGCAGTGTTGCTGTGTGCTTCGCAACCAAATTGATAGGAGGCGTTACACAACCCCAGTAGTTCCACCTGCTCTCTTGATCCAGGGCCCACTGCACTGTACTTTTTAAAAGTGCTTTCAATTACATAACAGTTAAACCATTATTTAAAAATCCCAACTGAGTACCCTCCTTTCTCCTTTCTCCTTTCCTCTCCTTTGTTAAACCATTGATGATACATTCCAGTCAGTTTATGTGCCACCACCATATTGAAAGTGGTCCATAAATGAATAAGGGCATTGTAAAGGATCTATCATTATTTTAATAGATTTAAGAGGAGCCTTTAATATTACTGAACATAACATTTTGGCTCAAAGGCTTAAAAACTTAGTGGTACTTTCTGGTTCAGTACTTGACTAGTTCTACTATCTAGTAACTAGATTCTAGTTCCTAGATGAGGATTTTATAATGGGTGAGAGTGAACCCAGAGGCAGTACACCAGACCATGACTACATGCTTTACTGACAATCAATAAGTAGTAAATCATAAATGTGGCAAAACAGTTCAAAAGCATGAACAGACTAGCATGTATGTGGCTGAGCCTCCCATAGCCTCGCATAGGTCAGAGACAGTAACAGGGGAGCAGTCCAAAAGTAAATGCTGAATAGTCTTGCATCAAGGCATGAAGCACAATCTGGTGAAGTTTTGAATAAATTTATATACTGTACAGAGCTGAGATTGTCAGTGGAGTACAGGTGTGGCAGAATGTGACTGGTGGGAGAAGGTGAGGAGGGAGTGGCCCAGTGGTCAGTCGAAAACTACTAGTGGGAGGCAGGTGAGCTGAGAGGTGAACTGGTGGCCTCTCTGGAAGTTCCATTCTAAAACTGTCAACCCTGCATGCAGGCGTAACCCCATTTTGTAGGAATTACGTTTATATACAATAGCATTGGAATTTATTTTTGTAGAAAATGTAATTATGACTTCATGACTTCCATTAAAGTAATGAGGATATGTTGTAAATGTATGTATTGCAAGGTCAGAAATGAGGTTCACAAATATTGGATTTGTTGTCTGCCAGAATATGTGATCATGCAGTAAACTTACTGATTGGTTGGGGTAAAACACAACAAGCATAACTGAGAGTATGTGGTAGCATACATGATGTTTGCATGCAGTGAGGAGTGATTACTGGCATTCCCGTTCCCTTTTAGATTTACTTCCACATAAAGTGGTTTAGATTAGCTGGATAAATTGCTGCTTTGTTTATAACCTGCCTGTTTGTCTGACTGCTTCTTCTTCTTGAGGGAATTTATAGTTTTGGTGTTTCTAAATCTTTACTTTGGTGACTACATTTGTATCATATTTGATTGGTGTGATGGCCAAAATTATGAAAATAAGACCAAAATTGTACTAAACTGGACTTCTAAATCTAATCACTCTTGTTTGTAAAAGCCTAATATGAATTTCTAATATGAATGACTTGAAACTGTGATGGCCCAGGATGGGCGTGGCTTTCTGGTTGCCTCTCCCTCTCTTTTCCCTTGCTCTCAGGTGTTGACAGGAGGCGTGGCTGGTTTCCCCAACAAGCAGATGAGACACACCTGATGCTCATCCGCAAATCAGCACACCTCCCTACAAAAGCCCAGCTCTCCAGTTGCCAGATGATTGCATTGCGACATCCAGCGTTCTTTGCCACGACCACGTTCCTGACCATGATCCCGACCTCTGCTACGTCCCTGACCACGATCCCGACCACTGCTACATCCCTGACCACGATCCCGACCACTGCTACGTCCTTGACCACGGCTTCATTCCTGACCACGATCCCGACCACTGCTACATTCCTGACCACGATCCCGACCACTGCTACGTCCCTGACCACGACTATGTTCCTGACCACGATCCCGACCACTGCTACGTCCCCGACCACGACTACGTCTATGCCAACCTCCGGAAGAGTCGGCACCAGCTACACCACGTGTGCGACTCTTCAGGGATTTACCTTGCGCTGTTTTCCTTGCTGGTAACCAATAAAATCTCGAACTGAGTGCCTCTGGTCTCCTGCGCTTTCTGGTCCAAAAACACCGCCGTGTCAGAAACACTCAAATGTAAACCCTACACATGATCAAAGCTGCAGCAAAATATTACATCCAAATTTGGATCATCATAAGCTACTCAATAAACTTTGCTGGGCATCAGCTTCACGTGTAAGTGTTGGCTTTGGCCAGTACTGCAGCACTCCGGTGCTGAGCAGAGACCTGCTGCATGCAACTTAACCTCCCATGTAAGCATGAAATAATGTCTAAACTTCCCCCGAGTCACTCAGTCACTCTAACAGCCCTGACTCTCTGGGAGATGGCTGGTCGGGAAAGTTCCAGTGAAATCTGCTCTGCCCAGGCCTGACTACACACACAAAAATCCTTGATATGTTGTCCATCATCCTGCACTGCAAATAATTTCAAATTCTAGCCCGGAGTATGAAGTTCCTCAATATAGAATGTATACTGTGTGTATGTTACATACAGGGAGGAATAGAAGTTTAAGTTTCAAAACAACTGATCAAGTGAATGTTAAATGCAAAATAGAATATTCCCCTGTTTAAGCTCGTTGCTTTATTGCACATCTACTGTTAGCTTCAGTGCCATAACTTTTTGAAACACTGCCCTCTTCAGCAATTCAGTAGACACAATGATCTACAGTGTGGCTGCACAATGAAATAATTGTGGTTATAGAGACTTCCCTGTCCTGCAAGATAAGTGAGCAAATTCATTACTTAGATATATATAATAAACTTTGGCATATGGATACGGTGGGGTCCAAAAATCTGAGCCCACTTACCCATTGGGAGCTTTGCCTCATTGCCTCATGGTTATCAAGACCCAGGTAATTGTTTACTGTACTTCATTGGTAACAGTTCAAACAGGACTTTTGTGCAGCTAGTGCAAACATGGGATATTTGATATTATACATACAGTGAGGTTATGATCAGTGGAAATGATCATTGCTTTTAAACAGATTTATCGTGCAGTGCAGGGTAAAGCTTGACTGATGTTGCAGGTGTTATTTCTTTACCTCATAATCCTAAAAACTTTTAAAATCAAAGAATGGAGGTAACTGAAATATTTAATTTTGTGTGGACCTTGTTTTGTCCCTCAAAAATAGAGCTTCTTGCAGGGAGCATCTGGCTTCTTGTGACACCTCATTGAGGGCTCCCTGCTAACATCAAGCTAATGCCAAACGATGACTCTCACACCTAAAAGGAATAAAGAAAGAAAAATAAATAACACCAAAGTCGAAATGTTCAGCTATAAATATTCAGTGTTCAGATGCTAAAGCAGGGAGCAGCCAAAACAAGACAACAACAGCAGCTCCCTGGCAGTTAGTGCGTGAGGGACCAATTAGAATTTTGTCTTATAGTGTGTGTGTGTGTGTTAGCATACAAGCTAATAAACATTCAGCACTCTGATTCAAATGAGTGCTTTTGGGCTCAAACACACACACAGACACAGGAGGGGAGGTGGGAAAAGAGACAGATGGAGGAAAAGCTTGTTGTTGCCTCTTTGGTCCTCTTTTGTATTCAGAAGCAGGTTGCTTGTAATTTAATGGCATATTTTGCATAGAGCTGATAACACTGAGTTGGGGAGGGGGGTTGTCACTGTATGGGATGACCGCTAGGTTAACAGGGGCAAGGAGATCACACTCTGCCACAGGAATGTACTTTTGCAAAGTTCCATAATGTCTTTTGGCTCTGGATTGGCTTGGCTTTGGATTCTACACGTCTCTTTAATACATGCAGGTACATTTAGAGTGGAATATAACAAACCTGCTCATTCTTCTCTATGACATTATTCTCCCTCTGTCACCTGTGACTCAAGCTGGAATTACTTTTCCTGCAATCCTGGCAGTAAAGATAGATAGAATGTTTTTTTTCATTTGGAATCTATATTTGTCTTGTCTTTAACAGAGAACTGACTAGCAGGAAATGCCATAAAATAAGGGGAGGGCTAGATGGTAAACCTCAGCCTGATTTCAAAATCGTGGTTCACTGTCACCACCCTAAATGCCCGGCCACTGTGGAGCCTGTATGTATTTAATAGTTGTGCAAATTTGAGAGTTGTATTTAGTATTTCCATGAACCTGCTAGAAGAAAACCAAGTTGAGTCACATCATTTTCATGCTCATCACGTGACCCCCTCATGCACTGTGGCTGGGGACATTTTCATACTATTGTCCATTCATTTTTATTTCATTTTTTAGCTTTTTTCTAAAATGTGTCCCTCATTTGCATATATCTTGTTTTTTGTTGTTGTTGTTGTTGTTGTTATTTTTCTTTTAGAAGGTTAACTTCTACTTACTCTTAAATGAATGTGGCACCGGAGTGTGAATACTTTCCCAGTAACAGCTGGTGAAATGATCACATTGTATCTGTTGCAACACAGCTTTTAATGTTTCATAATCAAAAGCAGTGAAATCTATTAAATGCCATAAAATTCTGCTCTGGAAACAGAGTTCAAAGTCAGAGTTTTTAAGCCATGCTGTCAAAGACAAAGCAACCTTCAAAACAATCTGGAATCAGAACGGAACAGAGACAAGCGTTGCCTTTCATATTCATGGATATTACCTGCAAAATCAAAGACCTCTCTTTAATGCCAGCAGGAGAGAGCTAAGCAGCACAAACACAGCAACACATCACTCACAGGAGGAAAGAGAGGAAGATTAGCAAGTCAACGCCTGATGCTTTCCAGTGCAGGATGCCTTTAACTGTCTCTGTGACTTATATGACGTAAAACTACTACAGAGAGGTGTGCCTCTCTGTAGTGGTTTTACATCATGAAAGCTGGGGTGCCACTCGTCACTTTTTTCACCCATGATTTGGCTTTTGACAGGATGGATTGTAAAGCTCCCACAGTGAATGCCACTGTGATTGCAAAGGCAGTGCATGGCACCTTTCCGAGGGTGACGACAGAGCAGGCTTCAGATGGCACGAACAGTGAGGGAGGATAAAAAGTTGAAACACAAATTGAAGAAGATGAGGAGGGGGCATTGAAGGGCTGATTACACTGGGGGGGCACTCTCTTTCATGCTGTGAAAAACCCAGGTTACAGTGTGTGTGAAATCATGCACATGCATATGAATGTGAGATTATGCGTGCTAATGTGTAGCTCTGTCTGTGCTGGACCATTTAGTTATAGGAAAACGTGTGTTGGGGACGTAGCTAGTGAAACTTCCCCTGCCTTCCGACACACCTGCTTATCTGTCTGCCCATTCACTCCAGTGTTTTTGTTTCAGCCCCTTTCCCATTTTTGCTGCCAGGTTGTTGACCTCGTCTCAGTGTGTCCCTTACTCTTCATGCTCTGAACTGTGATTCTTGCTGCTATGCCTGCAACTTGTGTTTTGTGACCTGTTGTCTGTTAACTGTTTACCTGGACTTCATCATTTGTTTCTGTTGTCGCAACTTCACTGCACCAGCATGTCTGTGTCCCTTCCTGTGATCTTAGCACCAGGAAATACTATCTTCTTTTGTCGAAGTGCCTGTTTGTATGATAGGCATTAAAGAGCGTAAAGTTATAAAGCATAATTTTGGGTTGGTACCTGACCATTAACTGAGTCTGGCTCTGGTGAAGGCCTGTGGGGTTCTGGTCCAGATTGTTTACCCAGTCTCTCTCTGAGTCAGGTTGGGTTTTGAGTAGAAATATCTCATGTGCAATATAGCTCTTACAACATGTGCACATATTGAAAATTGCAAATATTTTGAAGAGCTCACTGTTACTGTTGTACATACATTATTATAACTTTCATTTAACGATAGCTATACTCGATCTCTTTCAATTCTGTATTATTCTGATATATTTAAATATTTGTCTTTCACTTTATTTTTTTGTCTCTTTTCTATTTTTATAGTACTTATTTTAAATGTTTGTGGAAGCTAATCTGATGCACAAATTGAAACAAATTTCATTCTGCATGTCTTATTCTTTGCACGTGACAAATAAAAAAAATACTTGAGAAATGTGAAGTCTTTATTTAAGATAAAAGAACCCTATCATTGCATATACCCTGGGACTTACTGAATGGAGAAAACTGCAATAGTAATAATAGTGCGAATATTGGGTTGGAATCTTTGATACTTGGACCTGTTTGCTTCAAGCTGGGGAACAGAATTCTTGTGTACTGTTTTAGTAAGGGGTTGTCTGCTTGTGCCCCACCTGACATAACCATAACTTAAAAAAACTAAGAACCTGAGATAAAAACCCCTTTTGTAATAAACTGGAATTACACCTGTGTTCATACAGATCCATCTTCTTGGCTGCATGTACTGTGTGTGGTTGATTCCTTATCTTCCTTAATTTTACTCAAACTTTCAGAACTGATCCTCCCTTTGATGCTGAGAAAATTCTGTTCAGCTGGCTCATTTGAAATTCCCCATTATCACCCTTCACAGAAATAAGTTTTTTTTTCCTTCCTGAACCAGCAGAGTTTTACTGCAATTTCTCCATTATTAGACGTGACCTTCTCTTTACCTCTCTTTGCTAGCAAAGGTTGCATGGGTCATATTTGTTTGTTTTTTTCTTTTCAAGTGTTAAAAAGGCACATGTTTTTCTTTAACTTTCGAAGCATGCTGCGGCCTGGTTAAAGTCAAGGTTCTTTATTGTGGGTCTCGTGTTATTAGCATTCCTCTGCCAAGATCACAATTCTGTCCCACCTCTCTGCAGATTATATTCAGGGTCATAGAAACATGAGTATTTCAGTTCACTGTGATAACTATGACAGTTCATTACTAATAAGCACAGGTCTTGATTTATGCCTCTTGTGTGGCCTCACCTGCTTGTCATTAATAATTTTACATAATTGTAGGTTTTTCATTGTTTCCATCATAAATAATCCTTTGCTCTGGAGGAATGGTGAATATGAATTTTAGTGTTATCTCATTCATCCATGGTGAATCAGAGGCATGTAACAGCTCATTAACATCTCTGTAATGCATGGGTTGTTTGACCAAAGTGATTCTAAACAGGTGTATTCTATAACCTTAAAAATATATTCCTGGACCCCCAGTAAATAACTTGACCCCATTTGGGTTTGTGGAGCCTCATTCATCAAACATAGGGCTGGGAACTCACTTGCATCGGAATGAGATTTATTATTTTTGTCCTGAGTTATAAGAATATAAGTGCATTTCTAACCACGCCTGACCTTGTGTACAAAGAAACCCAAAGTGGTAGACAAGTGTAATTGAATAATTGATTCCTAAGTTATAGAACAAACTGCAGGGTGTAGTAATCACGACATGACTGCATTAGGAATATTACGCCTTCCACTATTATTTGTACAGCTTCTTGGATGATACTGTCAAAGAGTTCATCTTATGCTATGTTGATATTAGAGAACAAAATGTCATAAACCTGGTAAGTAGCACATTAGATATCCACACCTCCATCACTTACAGTGGTGGGGATTTAATCTGGGAGAACACAGAGGCTCCCACCACAAGTTGGCAGCAGTTTTATTGTTGCCCACATGAGGCACAAGCCTGTCCACCATTTTGGCTTGAGGGAAGCTATTCCTTCAGAGTCACGTCCGCCATCTTGGATCTCATGTGACGTCATCTATCCAGATCAGAATAAGAGACACACAAACGCCCATGCAGTGTATATTGCATATATATCGGCTGTGATGGCTCAGTGGTTTACACCGCTGACTTCGATGCAGGAGGTTGCCGGTTCGAATAGATTTTTATATCTAAATAATAGAGTCATACCGGCTCGGACGACGCCCGGGACAACAAGGTCCGCGTCAGGTGTTAGGGAACCAGGGCACCCTGATGGTAAGTTGGCTACTGGAACAAGACATTCATGGAGCAGGACAGAGAACATGGTACTGATGGAGTGTTACTATGGGAGTAACCCAAGTGAGAGAGGGTACATGCAGAGGATGTGGGAGAAGTGGTTGCTGCGTAACCCCACATCCTCACTGACAAAGAAACAGCTCTTAGCTCAGTGCTCGAACATCCGTAAGAGGAAGTTGCTATCGGAACTAGAGATTGAGGAGGTACAGCGGTGTACCTCATCCACGGTACAAACAATATGCTACGGCAAGGGGGAGCCAGGACGCCAGGTCAGCTTGGGGCTGGTTTCATCATCACCCCCAAATATCGAGATTGGGTACCAAGCCCCAAGACAAGATGAACTGAATGCAAAGGCAGCTGACCTGAGAGAGAGAATCATGAGTTCCTGGAGGAACTCAACTACCTCCTCCTTGCCAAGGCTAAACAACAAAGTACCAGACCAGTCTCTACTAGAGGATGTAAACACAGCACTTCTAACTGTCCCTACCACCACCATCACTGAGACCAATCAGCTGATGTATGCAGCGGCAACAGTAATCCTAGAGATGCTTGGCTACAAGATGAACAGCATGAATGGTAGCCAGAACGAGCGAGCCCCATGGAGGAGAAGACTAGAGAAGGCTCGTGGCGGCACGGAAAGAAGTCAGCCTCCTAACAGAACTGAGCAGGGGTGTAAATGTAAGGAAGCCCAGGAAATACAACAAGCTGCCCACAGCTGAGGCACTGGAGACTGCTAAGCAAAGACTCACAGCCCTAGCTACCCGCCTAAAGAGGTACACAAGAGAGGTAGAGGCCAGGAGAATAAACAGGGTGTTCTCCACCAACCCAGCTAAGGTCTACTCTCAATGGCAGGGTAACAGGATGGCAACGGAGCCACCCAGGGCTGAGACTGAGCAATACTGGAAGAGTATCTGGGAGAAAGAGGCAACCCATAACACCAATGCCCAAAGTCTGAAAGACTTACAACCAGAAAAAGGCCCAGTAGTCATCATGCTAGCAGATGAAGAACTGGACAGCCCCAGGGCATGACATGATACACACCTACTGGCTCGAGAAGCTGACTGCACTCCATGAACGCCTAGCAGCACAGATGAACCAGCTGCTAATATCGGGAAACCACCCAGAGTGGCTAACCCAAGGCCGGACAGTCCTCATAATGAAGGACCCCCAGAAGGGAACAATACCATCCAATTACCGGCCGATAACCTGCCTCAGCACCACATGGAAGCTCCTATCAGGCATCATAGCGGCTAAGATGAGTAGGCACATGGAGCAATACATGAGCAGAGCACAGAAAGGTGTAGGCAATAACACCAGAGGAGCCAAACACCAGCTACTGGTGGACAGGGCGATTGCCCAAGATTGCAAGACGAGCAACACCAACCTGTGCACTGCCTGGATTGACTACAAGAAGGCCTATGATTCGATGCCGCACACATGGATACTGGAGTGCCTAAAGCTGTACAACATCAATAGGACCCTAAGAGAGTTCATCCAGAACTCGATGAGGCTGTGGAACACGACTCTGGAGGCCAACTCAAAACCAATTGCACAGGTGAGCATCAGATGCGGCATATACCAAGGAGATGCTCTGTCCCCCCTGCTGTTCTGCATAGGCCTAAACCCCCTCAGCCAGATCATCTCAAAGAGTGGCTATGGATACCAGTTCCGAAGTGGAACAACCATCAGCCACCTCCTCTACATGGATGACATCAAGCTGAGAATGAGCGTGACATTGATTCCCTGATTCACCTCAATCAGATCTACAGCAAAGACATCGGGATGTCATTCGGACTAGATAAATGTGGGCGGATGATATCTAGAAGAGGAAAGGTGGTCACAACCGAGGGGGTTGACCTACCGGAAGGGAACATTGCAGATGTGCAGGACAGTTACAAATACCTGGGGATCCCACAGGCAAATGGTAATCATGAGGAGGCAGCTCGAAGGTCAGCCACAGCCAAATACCTCCAGAGGGTAAGGCGGGTCCTGAAAAGTCAGCTGAACAGCAAAAATAAGATCCAAGCCATTAACATCTATGCCATGCCAGTAATCAGATACCCGGCTGGGATAATATCCTGGCCACTGGAAGAGAAACAAGCCACTGATATCAAGACAAGGAAGCTCCTTACCATGCATGGTGGGTTTCACCCTAAATCCAGCGTCCTGAGGCTGTACACAAATTGAAAGGAGGGGGGCCGAGGACTAGTAAGTGTGAACTACTGTCCAGGAGGAAACAGCGAACCTCCAGGAATACATCGAGAAAATGGCCCCCAAGGACCAACTCCTAAGTGAATGCCTCAGGCAACAAAAGCCCAGAAGGGATGAGGAACCACTGGGCCCGTCATGGAAGGACAAGCCCTTGCATGGCATGTACCACCGACAAATTGAAGAAGTGGCTGATATGTAGAAAACATACCAGTGGCTGGAAAAGGCTGGACTGAAAGACAGCACAGAGGCACTAATCATGGCAGCACAGGAACAGGCCCTAAACACCAGAGCAATAGAGGCCGGGATCTACCACACCAGACAAGATCCCAGGTGCAGGCTGGGCAGAGAAGGCCCTGAGACAGTCCAACACATCACAGCAGGGTGTAAGATGCTGGCAGGCAAGGCACACATGGAGCGGCATAACCAGGTAGCGGGCATAGTATACAGGAATATCTGTACAGCGTATGGACTGGAGGTCCCAGGGTCCAGATGGGAGACACCCCCAAAGGTGACAGAGAACAAACAGGCCAAGATCCTGTGGGACTTCCACATCCAGACTGACAAGATGGTGATTGCCAACCAGCCTGACATAGTGGTGGTGGATAAACATCGGAAGACAGTGGTAGTGATAGATGTAGCAATCCCCAGCGATAGCAACATCAGAAAGAAAGAACATGAGAAGCTCGAGAAATACCAAGGGCTGAAAGAGGAGATAGAGAAAATGTGGGGTGTGAAGGCATCTGTGGTACCAATAGTGATCGGGGCACTAGGGGCAGTGACCCCCAAGCTGGAAGGATGGCTCGAACAGATACCAGGAACAACATCAGAGATCTCTGTCCAAAAGAGCGCAATGCTAGGAACAGCTAAGATCCTGCGCAGAACCCTCAGACTCCCAGGCCTCTGGTAGAGGACCCGAGTCCTCACCGCCCAGGTGGGCGAGAGGGAGATTTTTTTTATATATATATATATATATATATATATATATATATATATATATATACACACACGTGTGTGTGTGTGTGTGTGTGTGTGTGTGTGTATGTTTTATTGTACAGCTCATGTTCCTTTATCTGTTAGTTAGTTAATTAGTTAGTTAATTCACTGAGACTGTGATTAACATTGTTGATTACTGTGCAGATTGAATAAACATCATTGTAGTTAAGGAGAAGCATCTTGTCATTATTGTGCATGTTTATTGTGACCTGTGGCTGATTGAGAAGGTCAGAGTATGAACTTAATCCTTTGCTAGTCACTTATGGTTGTTGACCCAAGGAGGTCGACTCCTGCTAAGGTGAATTATTAAAGTTATGAGATTGTAGCCTGATTTGGTTAATGTTTCTGGTTTCCAGGTGGTACCCTATATTATTAATTAATATGAATGACTCCAATAATAATAGTTAATAGTTCATTTTTAAATAATTTATATTTAAATTATCGTAATTCATAATTTGGAACCAAACATGTTCCTATCAGATCCACACTGGGTTATACAGAGGTTATACACTCATTTGTTTTGTATGTGACCATCATTGTAAAGATTAGTTAAGTTTATTTGTCTGAGAATTATTCAGTTTTATTGCTTAAATGCAGCATCATAATATTTTCACATTTGCAATAGAAGCCATACAACCTTGCTAATCATTAACAAAATATAGCAACAGAGTGTAATAGTGAAAACATATTTTATCGCACCAGAAGTTACTGTAACTGCCTCACTGGGCAGACAGCTCATTATGCAAAAACAGGGATTTTAGGCTTTTGTGGTAAACGAGAAGTGTAATAAAAAATATCTCCCAGCACATGGAGCTGCTTTGGGAGTATTCTATGCTCAAGCACTCTTTGTGATTACACTAGATGTGTACCGTGTCTGCTTCATGGTACAGAGCTATAATACTGACTGGACTTTGGGATTCAGTATGGATCACTTAGTGTGAGCACACATTTTTAAATGCTCAGTTCTGTCAAATTATAGTAAAAATGTATAATTTTGATCATTCTGAATTCCTTTGTCCATGTTTTCAAATGTCTTCGATTTTCTTCCTTCGCCTTTACAACCAATTCAAATTCTCTTTCCAGAAAAAGTGCTGGGACGAATAGACAACTGACATAATTTTGTCAAAACGTATATACATGTTCATCCTCTGGACCTACATGGTGAAGCGAACAACCAGTGAGCAAGTAAAAGAAGCCTGTAAAGTCCCAAAACTGTAACCTCGTGTCCTCAAACACTGGATAGTGCTTTCTGCTCTGATTCAATATTGTCATTCTACTGATGTTTTGTCTTATGTGACTGATGCAGTGCATTTAATTCAAGTCTATGTTTGCGTACACTTGATGCTTGTTAGTGTGTCTGGTCTGACTGTGGCTGCTTATCAGTGGTCCCTGGCCTGTCCTTGTCCTTTGCTGTCATGACTATGGCTCGCTGACTGCTCACAAGGGACAAGTTGTGTGTGTGTGTGTAATGAAATAAGCAGGCTCCACCCTTTTAGAGTGTCGCCAGTGGTTACCAAAGCAGAGTCCTGTTGAATCGATGCTCTAATTAACAGTCCAGCCTCTGCCCATACTTTTATCTCTTATCTGTCCTGATAAGGAAATGGCTGTCTTATTAACTCACAGCATCCCTTCCTTGTAAAGTTTGGAGAGGATGGTCATTGTTGGCTGATAGCCATGGTACTCAAGCAGAAACAGAGCCAGTAGTAATGTTACAGACATATAAACAGTGAAAAAAAGAGGGCAGATCTCTTTTCAGGGCAAATTATCTGTTTTTAATACTGATAGTTCGCAGGGTAACTGTTGGAAAAGGCTACGAATCCCAGAACTGTATATGCCTCAGTGGCAAAATGTAAACTCTCTTCCTCCCCCTCCCATATCTGTCCTTTTACTCCTGCGGGGCAGGTGTGTTTGGCAACGGTGTTGGCTGTCTTTCTCCAGCAGCAGCAGCAGAAGAGGCACACCTGTATGCTCTTCACCGCACCACACTGCCGGATAGTTCTGTCCTACTTGGAAGTGCCTCTTGTCTTCCCAGTATTACCTAAAAAAAAAAAAAGGGAATAGTATACGCGTCTGGGACCGTCGGAAGAGAACCGCGAGGTGTTTATTGTTGTTTAACCTCGATACTACAAAAAGAACCACAATTCATGGAGACGTCCACGTCTAAGATAAGGAACTGTGCGAAGACACAGACATGCGGTAAATAAAATGGGAAATAGGACAAATACGATGGTGGGCCCTACATCGGGAGGGGCCATAGTTGAAATAATGAAGGCTAAGTACACACCTGTAAGTCTGAAGCAAAAGCAAGAGTTGCATGCCGAGACAAAGCAACCTGATCCAGTGCCACGAGCTTCCTCTATTTACAGGACACGGGGGCCTCTCCTCAACACCCCCTGGCAGCCTCCACCACCGGCACAACCACCCCCGTATCAGCCCAACTCCTCGTCCAGAACAAGAGTGTCCCCCACTAGCGCACCTCCACTCCCACAGGAGCAGCAAGGAATTGTCACAGGGCCAGCCCCTCCAGAAGAGAGAGGCGCAGCGGGAGGGGCCGACGTTGGTCCCGCAGACACGACTGGGATGGGAGCAGACAGATTTCTCTCCCATTCAAACCAGATCAAAAAATATGGGGACTGTGTATACGGCCCCAATGATTCAGGTGATGGGGCCACAGGGGGCCCAGGTTGTGTTTAGACCATGGACTGATACAGATATGAAGGAGGCTTTAAAGCATCTACCCGAGCCCGGGGCATCGGGAGTGAAGTTTGCTGATGCTTTCAGTGATTTCTGTGCTGAGTTTCACCCCACAGTTCCTGAGATTCGGCGGCTGCTGCTGCTGAAGATGGGTCCAACGAACTACGGAAAGATCAGGGGTGCGTGTGAAGGCTCCGACAAGGTAGAGAACGCCGATTACGGTCACAGAGATAATGCTCCGTACCGGGCAGTGGTCGCGGGTATACAGGAGGCAATGAAAAAAAGAATTTCCCAGATCGAGTCGATATGTCTAAGATCACGTCATGCAAACAGCATCCTGGGGAGCCGGTGGGAGAGTTCTACCACCGATTGCAACAGATCTTTAACGACCATAGCGGTATCGAAGAGCCGCAACAGCTCGGGGATGCACCCGGGCCATGGGAAACGCACTGCCGACATTGTTTCCTGAATGGATTGCTCCCGCCCATCAAGGCGGCGGTGGAGCACAGTTGTGTTGGCCTAGATGACGCAAGGCTGACAGAAGTGAAGCGACATGCCGAACACGCCCAGAGAATGCAGGAGCAGAAGAAGCAAAAGGAGGATGAGAGAAGAGGAAGACAAACTCAGCAGGCACAATTGACGATGCTGCAGGCGGTGACCGGAGTGCAGCAGACAGGGAGGGGAGGAGGTGCAGCATGGAGGGGACGAAGGGGAGGGGGCAGAGGGCGGGGGCGAGGTAGACGTAGTTGGGCCGGACGTTCAACAGCGTGTTTCCTTTGTGGAAGAGAGGGTCATTGGGCACGGGAGTGTCCAGAGGGGCAAGATGTGCCGACTGGACCTCCCCAAAACAATGTAGGATCTGATTGAATAAGGGTGAACGCATAAAAAGGAGGTGGGGAGGAGACGATGTTATCAAAAAGAGAGAAGGCGGCTGGGATAATGATAACAACGGCTTACGCAATGAAGAACCGCTTGACGCAATATCGCCAACTGCTGGCAGCTCATGCAATGAAGAACAGCTTGACGCAACACCGCTATCTACTAGACGATCAGATACGCTCACCTGCAATGAAGACACGCTTGCAGCAGACCAGGGCCAGTTAATTAGGGATGCAATTAGACATTTAGAGACAAAAATTGCAGAACCTCCTACTCCGGTAGGGACATACACTAAATACGCGACCCCGGCTTTCTTACTTTTACCTGAAACCACTTTGTTGGTGGGAGGAAAGGAGTTAACGTTCCTCGTAGATTCGGGAGCAGCACATTCAGTCATTCGAAAACAAGAGCTACCTGAGGTAAAAATGAGTGGAAACTTTGTCCATTCTCAAGGAGCAAGCGGCGTTATTGTCCGAGAACATTTCACTGTGCCCATACGATGTATCAGTTCAATGGATGGCAGCGTTTGTTCAACCAAGCAGAGGTTCCTATTGTCACCTCACTGCCCTATAAATTTACTGGCACGGGATTTGATGCTGTCTCTCAACCTCAGCTTGATCTCTTCTCCCGATGGACTGAAGGTGGTTCGACAGCAACCAGTAGAACAAACAATGGTGAAATGTGGTCGTGGGGTTCCCCTGTATGTTTATCAATGGAACATTCCTACACCAATAGCGCAAGACATGGTGTCTAAGGCCCAACAGAATGTAGACCCACATGTGGACTTTATGAACCTATCTGACTTGCACTGCACGGCACATGTGTCTCATGGGCCAGACTACGACTACGAGGACATTTTACAGGACTGTAATGACATGCTACGGACCACTTTTCTTTTTTGGTCCCAATCGCGCAGCGCTGTAGCAGTAACTCTCACAGACAAGCAGAAAAACATGTTCCAGGTGCCCTCATCAGTACCCCATGTGTCATTAGCGAAACAGGAGACAGATAATTGGGCAGATTTGGGGAATTACACCCGCATTTGGCTGCACATATCCGATTGGGAGCCCACTCCACACCCAGACATTTGGTATTCCCCATCACACCAAGTACATCGGCTACACTATCCGCTAGTCACAAACACTGTGAGAAGTGTACACATAGTGGACCCAAGTCCAGACTCTGTCGTGCAGGCCCCAATGGTGCAACGAGATGAACTGCCCCCTGTGCTACGCACATTACCTGAGTCATTGTGGGCACAGGGAAAATATGACGTGGGGCTCATCCGCAATTGTGACCCCGTGAGAATCACTCCAAAATCCTCCTATCGTCCGTGTAAGTCCCAGTACCCCTTGAAACCCGAAGCTGTGGCAGGGATAACACCGGTTTTTAACTCCCTTTTACAGTCAGGTGTCATCGTGCCTTGTCCTGACTCCCCTGTGCGGACGCCGATCTTTCCGGTTAAAAAGATTCGTGATGCAGACCAACCCACCGAGTGGCGTTTTCGTCCAAGACTTGAAGGCAGTCAATGAGGCAGTGGTGCCACGGGCCCCCATTGTCCCTAACCCATACACCATTCTGTCCCAGATTCCTCCCGATGCAAAGTGGTTTTCCGTCGTGGACTTGTCCAATGCTTTCTTTAGCGTCCCGGTTCATCCCGACAGTCAGTTCTGGTTTGCCTTTAACTTTCAGGGGAAGTCATACACATTCACTCGGTTGTGTCAGGGCTACTGCGAATCCCCCTCCTTGTACAATCAAGCCCTGCAGTCCAGTCTGGACCCGTTGCAGCTGTCCTCAGGCACTGCTCTTCTTCAATATGTCGATGACCTTCTTATTGCTGCACCCACCAAAGAACAGTGTGAATCTGACACGGTCCGCCTCCTGAAACATTTAGCTACAGAGGGGCATAAGGTCAGCCTGTCTAAGCTTCAGTTTGTGAAATCCTCTGTTACATTCTTGGGGCATGACATTTCCGGAGAAGGAAAAACTCTATCCTCCAAGCGAGTTCAGGCTATTGTGTCATTGCCCAAGCCGCTGACAAAGAAGCAGCTCATGTCCTTCCTGGGGACCTGCTCTTATTGTCGCACGTTCATTCCCAATTATGCCGTGCTAGAGGCACCGCTTAGTGCCCTCATACATGGTAAAGGTCTGTCCGCCGGCGATCTGGTTTCATGGACGGCTGAGGCAGAAACAGCGTTCGCAAACTTGAAAGTGGCTCTTCAGCAGGCCCCGTGTCTGGGTCTCCCGGATCCTACTAAGCCCTTCACACAAATGGTGGACGAACGTGAAGGCTGCATGACATCTGTTCTGCTACAGCCTCATGGTGACCGACTCCGGCCGGTTGCCTACTTCTCAGCAAAATTAGACCCTGTTGCGGCGGGTCTCCCTCGCTGTCTTCGAGCAGTGGCCGCATGTGAAAAGGCTTTGTTGGCCCCCATTGGCCATCATTGGCTATTCTAATGTCACCTTGCTTGTACCACATGCAGTGTCTCTTATTCTTCTGGAACAAAAAACGTCACACTTGTCCACAGCCCGATGGCTCCGCTATCACACGATCCTTCTGGACATGCCCAACGTTACGGTAAGGCGGTGCACTGTGTTGAACCCAGCATCCTTACTTCCTCTGCCCCACGACGGCGAAGAACATGACTGCATGGCCGAGCTTCAGGTACAGTGCACCCCCCGGGTGGACCTTTCCGACACCCCTTTGACAAATCCTGATATGGTGCTCTTCGTGGACGGGTCGGCCTCTCGCGACCCTTCTTCTGGTCGTAATCTTGTTGGCTACGCCGTGGTGACGGCTGCGGATGTATGTGTGTCTGGATCTCTTCCCTGTCATTTCTCCGCACAAGCTGCTGAGTTGGTTGCTCTGACAGAAGCGTGCCGCCTAGCAGAGGGTAAGGCAGTTACCGTTTACACTGACTCGCGTTATGCTTTTGGCGTGGTCCATGACTTTGGGACCCTGTGGCAACACCGTAATTTCCTCACCTCCTCAGGTAAGCATATTGCCCATCATGACTTAATTCAACGCTTACTCTCTGCAATTCTCTTACCCTCACAGATTGCCATGTGCAAATGCACAGCTCACTCCCACCTTGCAGACGATGTTTCTCGAGGGAATGCCAGGGCTGATGCCGCCGCAAAATCTGCAGCCCGTTCTCCTTCATCCTCAACGCTGCACACTGGAACGTTCATGAGCCTGGCCCCTGCAGATTCGCTCCAGGCGATGCAAACGCGTGCCACTACTGATGAAAAACGTCTGTGGCAGTCTTGTGGTTCGACCGTGCGAGGGGGGGTCTGGATGGGACCAGACTCCAAACCGTGCCTGCCTCGGTTCTTCTTTCCCCATTTTGCTAAGTTGTCACATGGAAAGGATCATGTGTCAAAAGGGGGGATGGTGTCATGTATAACATCACAGTGGTTTACAAAGGGTTTTTCTGTATATGTTGTTTGGTAATGGTGGACATGTGGTCAAAGTGGGTGGAAGTGTTTCCGGCTAAACGACAGACTGCCAGTGTTGTGGCGAAGGCGTTGCTGACTGAAATAATACCTCGATGGGGTATTCCGAGTCGGATATCAAGTGACAATGGCAGCCATTTTGTGAATGAGGCTTTGGAACAGGTGGGATCCTATCTGGGGATTGATATGAGGACCCATTGCGCATATCATCCTGCAAGTGGGGGAGCAGTGGAAAGGGAGAATGGTACATTAAAGACCAAGCTAGTCAAGTGCTGTGAAGACACTGGCCTGCCCTGGACGAAGGCGATTCCTTTGGTGGTAATGTATATGAGGATGAGGAGGAGAGCACGAACCAACCTCTCTCCTTACGAGATTTTGTTTGCTACGCCACCACATGTGGGGATAAGTCCCCCAACTTCTCCGCCTCCTAGTACCACACTGTGTGATCATGATATGCTGACGTACTGCATTAACCTGTCATCTACTCTATCCTCTATAAGACAGCAGGTGGTGGCTGCCCTGCCAAAACCAGCATCCACGCCACTCCACACTTTGAAGCCAGGAGAATACGTGGTGGTAAAGGACTTCCGGAGGAAGCACTGGCAGGCCAAACGGTGGCAGGGGCCCTTCCAGGCGCTGTTGGTAACTCACACCGCCGTCAAGGTAGCTGAACGAGCCACCTGGATGCACGCCAGCCATTGCAGAAGGGTACCCCGTACCCCGTTGCCGACGACGACGCCCCGGAGCCATAGACGAGCTACTGTGAAGAGCAGCATGATGGCAGACCCCAGCAGACGAAGACCATGGCATCCGTTTCGGCAGCCAGGGATGTGTGGACTGCGAGGCACATTGTGTGTCTCCGGATGGTGCTGTAACCCGTGCTTTGGAAGGTCTCCACCTCCTCTCTTCAGAGCTTAAAGAGCACTCAGGCATCTCCAATCCATTGGACGGCTGGTTGTCAAAAATGTTAGGGAAATGGAAACCTGTTTTCTTATCTATATTAACTTCATTGTTGGCTATGATTACTGTGTTAATATTGTGTGGTTGTTGTTGCATTCCATGTATTCGTTCGTTATGTAACCGACTTGTTGTAACTGCCATAGAGGGCAAGGTTCCCCCCCCTTATCAGATGCCTCTTCTGTCTCCAGCAGACATAGACTATTCTAGCAGCTCGGAAGACGACTCACCACTGTGAAGGTTTATATTTCACCCGTAGCAGTATGATGGAGCCTAATGAATCTCAGTGAATTTAGGTATCTTGATGTTCATGCTATGAGTGTTTCATGCTCTGAAATTATTGTGTAAATATGTTGATTAATAAACCGGGGTATTGGGGTTGATTAATCAAAAGGGGGGAGTGTAGTGGGAAATTTAATCATTATATTTCGATGTGCTGGTTGATGTGATAAGGCTGCATTCTTGGTGTGACCCCAGAAGAACATGGAGCCTTGAAAGAACAGGTTGACCTGGGTCACCCTGTCTCTGTACCAAAACGAAAACAGTATGGACATGTGAAAGGTGAAGATGATGCACGTGAGGATGGTTATGAAACTCACGTCAAAGGGGCGTAATGCAAGATAAGACAATACCGTATAAGGGAAATGAAGAGTTGATGAACATAGGATTGGAGAAGGTGATGCTTTCTGTGTGTAAGAACTCAATAAATACGGTACGGGACTTGGGTGGGGCGGACTCCCTCGCATGAATTCTGAGGAGCCCGCTCTCATGCAGAGCTTGACCTGAAAAAACTGACTGACTCCACTCTTTAATTTTTTTTCGAACCCCATTGAGTAGATAGAAATATTCCATGACAATGCTAGACCTACAAGTCTGAAGCCTGCGGAGGTGGAGACAGTGAGAAGGAAGTGTTGAATCAACTTTATCTTTTTCTTATGAAAAAAACATGGTTTATTTTCAAAAACATGTGATGTTCTTTTGTTTCTAAAAAACTTCCACTAACTTCCACAACACTAATATATTTTGATGTGTCAGATTTACTGACTGTAATTCATTTTTCTATTTGTTCTATGGCATTTCTGTTTACAGACTGTTTACCTTTACAATTTATGTGAAAGCAGTGAGAGATTAGAGTGTTGTCGGTGAAACAGCATTTGTTTTGTTGTGGCCTGCATATTTATTGGCAGATGATATAAGCATCGAAGGATGTATACACCATTTTAAAAGCTGTCTGCAGTTTTTTATCTTTTAACTTTGTGCCTAACTCAAGGACACTTCAGCATAATCAGTCTCATCATCATGCTGCTTGCTCAACATCTCAGCCATTCATTTCCGAGACAGTACAATTTATGATATGCATTGTTAATGTACAAATTTATTTCATTATCTTATTTACCATCATATAGGCATGTGTGTGTGTGTGTGTGTGTTTGTATATATATATAACTACAATAGGAGCTAGGAAAATTTTTCTCGTAGCTCAAGCATAATGAGCAGTTCCTGGGTATTGTGTCCCCACCACAGTGCAGTAACCACTGGGCCCATGGAGTGACTTATTCATTTTGGGAGCAGGGAGCAGAGATGTTTGAAGCATTGTTTGTTGTGTAAGTCTATACTGTGTATTATTCCTTATTATTATCAGTGTGTGACAGACTGATGGTTGTTGTCACTTGTTGTCTTTACCTATCAAGTGAGGTAACCACCAATCGGCATCCCCGGAGCAGGGAGTTATTCTGCCTTCAGGGGGCATTCCTCTGGTTGGGACACACACCTCCGAGTTCCTGCAGTCAGAATGGGCCTAATGTGATGGCTGCACACATGGCAGAGCGTTTTCAGAAACCTGGATCCAATTGTTCCGCAAACTCAGGAAAGGAGTGTGTCCAGGTTACTCTCAAAACTCGCAAAGATCCTAACCAGGATACTTGTGCAATGGTGAACGTGCTCACACTGGGACGATCATCTTGGATTAAAAATATTTGGGGCACTGCAGTGATCCCTTAGCATTCAGTATATGGGCATGTGCCTAAGGTCCATAACATAATCTAACTATCACCTGTCTGCTGCACAGCTGGACATTCATTTCTGCATTGATGCACAGTATGTCTGCACATTCCTGAAATCAACATGCAATACACTTTTGGGAACACTGAAAGCCTGTTCCAGATATATCTCACTAACTTAATAGGTGCTAAAAGAAAGTTTGCAGCATTTACCTCCCAGTCTGAATCCAGGCTCATTTTGAATGATTTGCAGCAGTAGAAGGTCACATTGGCACACTGTTCCACTTTGCTGACACAATTAAACAATGACAGACAGGCCAAAAAAAACCCTTGTCCTATTCCCTGAAATATAAAGCATTTCTCTTTCTCCCTACCATTTCAAATACACTGAAATGATTGCAACTGTTAAAATGGAAAATGTTTCAGAACGCTAAGATAACATCTGTCTTTTTTTCTTAGAAAAGGAGGCAGTGCAGGTGAGAGAGATTAACACTTTCATAAATTCTCATTAGAAGTCACTAATCTGTTCTTTTTGTGTTGGAGGAGGGCTGCATGCAGGCTCAGGCTGTGCCCTGATAAGAAGGAGAATAGTCAGTATAATGAGTAGTCAGTATAAAGAGAATGGCGCACAGGCAGATACTTAAACGTCACAACACAGTTGCACTTAAACCATATTAACTGAAGACAGTATTAAAGTGTCTATGGTAAATAAAACAATTTCTTCTATATATCTATTATTAACAGTATATGCATTAGGTAGCCATGTAAGAAAAATGATAATATGAGATAAAGAGCGAGAGTGTGGTATGTAGGTGCATGAGGGTTCAGGCTGTCAATGACACAGTGCTTCTCAGCAGCCAGGCGTGGTTCAGTGCCCAGGAGCCAGTGGTTTCACATAAACACCGTTGGAAACGGAAAGTGTGGAGGACTACTAAAATAATCTATATCCCATTGAAAACATCAACCGACTTGTGACATGCAGTGAATTCAAAAGGAATAGATGTTGTGTCACCAATGTGTAACATTTCAGACATTTGCAACAAAATGTGTGACATTGGGGGAATCTATGTCTATCTGTCTTGTATTTTGATTTTCTGGACAACTGTTGCTAAGAATCCAAGGTGTCGACTGAGTAGTTTTTGAGCCACTCCTGAGAAGAATTACTAAAAAATAAAACCAATCTAAAAACTTTTGAAAAACTATCAAATCTAATCTAAATAAACCGCATGCAACCATCCAACTGACAGAGGGTTCTATAACATCACAGTTGTGTCATGGATTGTGTCATCGAAATATGGCATTATAGAATGTTGCACTGTGAGGTCATGAAGGAGGACTTTATCACATTTTGAATGGGCACTGTACTAGATATTAAAATGTCATTAGCCTACATACAGTATATTCATGCTACTCCCCCATATATGTAATACTTTTGAGAGACCGAAGGCATCCCACACTAATTATAATACAGACAAGACTGAATTTATTTTGTGCTACAGTGTTGGATATCATCCTGATTTTGATCAAGAGATCCTCCATTTGTCTCATGTATTGTGTATTCATTATCCACTCCACTCATTTTACATAGTTCCTCAGGTACATACACTTTTTTTGTGATGACTACACAGACAGCATGGTGGATCACATGGAATGGTGGCTATTGTCCTTCACTTTATGTGCACTCATGGCATCCTTGTTTCTGCCTAATTCATAGATGTTACACTGTGGGTTTATACCTTTTTCTATTTTCATAACATCATCATCTAGCTATCGAGCTTGAAAGCCTACAAATTAATATAATGTCTTTTGAACTAAAGGGTAGCAAATCAGAAATGACATTACTTCCCAGAACTGCCTTTTGTAGACCCTGCTGTTGTTGAGGTGGTGTTCAGTTTCTTTTCTTCCTACTGTGATGATGAGCATTTCAGTTTTGTTGTAGAGGATTTAATATTGTTAGTTTAATTGTTAAGGAGACAGGGCAGTGTATTGAACCTTGTGAAACTCCCTTTGACGGTGGTAAAAATATAATTTCCCAAGATCACACATTGCTGTCTGCAAAACAAAAAAAGGATTTCTGAAACCATATATAGGACATCAAGTAGGAGCAATAGCAGTGTCAATGATTTTTGTTAAATCGAGGTCAGCAAAATATCTCCCTTTGTCCACAGCAGATACATTTTCATTTGTATCCAAAGTAACATCAGTGACAGTATGAATCCAGGATTTTGTTAGACAGGACAGTTTGGAAATTTGCCAATACTTGCTGAGATCACTTTTATCACCACTCTCATGCAGTGGGACCACATGTGTAGATTTCAAGACCTGAGGGATAACTCCAGTACAAATGGAGATATTAAATACATATGTAATTTGTTCAGTAATAAATGGGCCAGATATCTTAGGGTCCAGTTTATCCTCTCCAGATGCTTTTCTACAGTCAATAGCTGGGAGTGCCTTCTCAACACTAGAGGATATGAAGCCTTGTTGGATTAACTGAGAGGTTCACTTTGAGGAGGATACAGTAACCAATGGCCAACCATTAAGGAAAGAGACAGATTACACTGTATCAAACTGATTACCAGTGGCATTGAACTGTATTTCAAAGTATGGCAAATTATTATTAGGATTTATTAAGCAGCCATTAAATGTAACATAAAAGGGAATTAATATGGAGGATTTGTCTTTATTTACCTTTATGCTTTCCACACACAGATGGTTATGTAAAAGAGCTGCCAATAAATTCTCCATGATCACTGGTTTCTCTTGATTCAGTAGCATGTGCATTTATTTCTGAGTTGTCTGAACATCAGCCAATGGGCTGCTTCACCAGTATATCTGGCTACAGCCCAGGCTTTGTCCCTTGCCTTGAGCATCATTGATAATTCTGTAGAGAACCTGGGGCTTGATCTTTCATGTTATGATTTTTAAAATGCGCATGTTTCTCAATGATAGCTTAATCAAGTTGTTTAATAATCCAATGTCAGTTTTACTATATCTCATATTTCAGAGATGTTATGTACAGTATATTACTGTCAGCAAGGTCACTGAGAAAAGCCTCTTTACTTCTTTTGATAACGCTTCTAGACCTGCACATGGCCCAAGCATTATCAGAGAGAAGGCTGCAGCCATTGGAGGACTGGAGCATGTCAGGCCAAATGTGCTTTGATATTTTTGTAAAGCGCATTTGGAAATGGGCAGATGTGGAAACAGGTTCACTGCCTGTGAACCATCTCCTGATCTCAAATATTCATTCACACATTAGCGATTACATGTTTGCGATGTGTTTGTTGTTCACACAAAACCAGGTCTTGATGGAAAAAAAGATAAGAAGATAGACAAATGTAACACAAGCATGTTTGGGTAGTATTCTCATACCCTTTAGTGTGTGTAGGTGGTCTAAGTCTTACTCAGGTTGTGGGGACCTTTAATTTGTTCACATTACAGGGACTTTTCTCCCATTATGGGGAGCAAGTCCCCATAATGTAGATGATTAAGTTTTAAGGTGAAGACGCATTTTAAAGTAAGGGTTAGGGTGAGGTAAAGTAGTATGTTTAAGGTTAGAGAAGACTCCAGGAAAATGTATGTAACTTAGTGTAATATCCTATGTTGTCATCCAGACACAACTGTTTGTGTGTGCATTTTCCTCACTACTGCAAAATTTTCATGCATTCTCACAGAATTATATTGTGTGTGACAATGTGGTGATGTCAAACCACATCAGGTCAGGCGTGTCCATATGTCTGCATCCAGAGGAGCATCAAAGAACCTGATTGTGCTTGGAGCTCACTCTCTCAGGTCATCCTCCCCTCCCTCTTCTGTCGACGATCATCAGCAGACACAATCGGCCACGTCCAGGCCTGTGTTTCACCACTGACCCTGCTAACATCGTGTCCAGCCTCTATATGTCTGGCAGATGCAGGCGTGAGCCAGTTAGCGTGTGGCATTTGTTGCATGCCTCTGAGGCCATGTGGACGTCAGCATCCACAACCTGCTCCTTCTTGCTCCATCATTTCACCCCCATGGCCTGCTCTTTCTTCTTCCCTCCATCCTTTCCTCCTCCTTTGATCCCCACTGCTCCTTCCTTCATCCCATTTCCTCTCTTTCTCTTCTCTTCCATGTCACCTATCAGAATCCTTTCATGACATGTCAGGTATCACCAGTTGTGTCTCCTACAGTACAGAGCACACACAGAAAATACAAACAGACTGAAGAGAGGGAGATGTGAAAAGCAGAGATAAAAGTATTGCCTTTATTTGACTCTGTGGGAGTCTGCGCTTGTTGTGTGTGTTCTGCTTTGAGCTGTGAGAAAAGAGAATGAGCACACCAGGACATAAAGGCTTGAAAATACTCTTCAAAAATAGCAGTTTGGATGCAAAGGGAGATTGGCACAATTCAACAAAGCAGCAGTAGCAGAAAACACAATTGACATGAAATCAAATGGAAAGAAATGACAAACAGGGTCTGACATTTAAAAATGGCTTCGTGCACACCTGGAAAAAAGTGAAAATCCACAAAGTCATTTTGAAAAAGAAACTGTGATATATATTTTATAAGTGTTTTAATGTGGTTTCATGACTATCAGTTTTAAACATGCCATTTTAGAGCAGAAATAGGATCACTCAGCAATTATCACAGGTATATTGGATGGTACATGGACAATACGCTGCATGAAACAGCTTTGAAAAGATGATGCTAAGTGTTTGTGGGGATTGTGTTGAAAAGTAAGAGTGCCACAGCGATGAGAGGCTTCACCTGGATCTATCATGTTTTACAGGCAGCAAGTCTACAAACATCCTATGAATCACATTGCAAATAAATAAATAAGTGAAATCATGTAGTATCTGTAATGATGCTGGTGAAAGAAATATTAGTTTCATATAAAGTCATTGTCCCTATCTGTATAGTTTTGGAATCTGCCTTTAATTAGATCACAAAGACATTGTGTCAAGAGAAGACAGTGCAATACAAGACAAGAACGAAGCCCTAAAACAAACATAAGAAAGCTTAATAATTCTTGTCTCACATGGAATAAGATTTAATCAATATAAATATATTAACAATGGATCAAATGACTATGTTCAGTGTCAAACAATGTCAGCAGAAGCAAGCACATGTGCCATGCTATAAACAGCAGACAGTTAATTTGATCTAATCTCACAATATTGGATTCCCGTTCATCAGGTTAACACAAAGATGACTTCAGATGAATTCTGATGTTTGAATTGATGATGAATTCTGTCTGCCTGCCTGATGTATAGGCACCAGTTTGCCAACATGTTTACTGACACAGCTTTAGAAGAAGAGGAAAATATAAACTGACCTCAACAAATGATTTTAAATCCTCCATAAATCAGTGAAAACATTTACAGGCTTTATGGCTTTAAATGTATTGTTGCACTGTAGTATGGAAACTCACAGTAGTGCCTCTCTGATCTATCTCTCAGGGTGTAGTGAATAAATGACTACTAATTAAAAAAGATATACACTATGTTTATTGTTATTAATTTGCTCTTCTGTGTGCTAAGCTTGGGTGATGCTGATTAGAATCCTTTTCTGTAAATAGTATACATCATGATATGGCATACAGTATGTGTACAAAATGATCACTGACACTAATCTTCAGACAACTCTTCAAATTTGTAAAATACCACCTTGAATAATTGAATTTAATGCATTAATTTTAATTATTTTTTAAAAAATTATTTGCCATTATAACTGTATAAAAAATGCAACTTGTGTCTACTTTTCATTTAGACACAGAGCTCACAGAATGAAAACACAGAAAACTGGTCCATTGCTCAAAATGACAAGGCTGCTAATATTCTCATTTGCCCAGGTCATGGTTATCTCAAGCAAATTTTAATCAAAATCAACTGGACTTGCTTTGTAGGTCTTTGAAGATGTTTCACCTCTCATCCAAGAGGCTGACCCTACGACATCATTGGCCTTGTGACAATCCCCCACAGAGGTTAAATACCCTGGATCTCCACACCAGTTTGTCAGACTAGCTCACCCTAGTCAGACCGGCATGAACTGATGAAGCCTCTTGGATGAGAGGCGAAACGTCTTCAAGACCTATAAAGTAACTCCAGTTGATTTTGATTAAAATTTCCTTGAGATTGCTCAAAATGTGTATGAAGATGAAGTACAGAGACGTAGCCAAACCTACGTTCTCTCCAACAACAGGTCCAAGTTATGAATTGTAGTACTCTCTTTCCAATTTCAGTAGTGAGCAGTTAATGACGTGGTGGGAAGGGCAAATGAGTTTATGTGGATTTATGGTGCGAGTTGTACCGTTACCTGCTTGTGGCCCTCGCTTCACACTATTAAACCTCACCTCCAGCAGTTCACCTCATTTACAATAAGCATGCACAAAGTTGATTTTTTTTTTTATCGTTCCAAATGGTCTCCATACTGGCTGTCATGGAAATGACATCAGTGTCAGGGCAATCATTTCAACATGAATTAGCACTTTTGATCCCCTCTTAATGGACTGAATGGAAACCATAACTTCATGCACTATGTGACTGTTATGGTGTACATCCCTCTTAAGATACACTTTAGCTAATTCTTTCCCCTCTCTCTTGTTTTCCGTTCATGGCCCACTCCCCATCTCTAATTTTTATGCTTCCATGCTGCAGGCCTCCTAAAACAAATGTCATGTGCCAATTTTATGCCAAACACTGAAAGGATATCCATCATGTGTATGATACAAATCTCCTGACTACTACATATGCATGAGGAAACTACACATGTACAAAATATTTTATATTCAGTTTCATAAGGGACGTGGGCAAAATAGATAATAATTTTGATTTAAAATGTCACCTATTTAATCTGACAAACTTTATTAAAATTTGCCATAAAATAACTGATAGGGTTAGTATTAGGATGCCACTGCACCAACTTTGGGATCCACTGCTTAAGACAGCCTAATGTTCTGTTTAATATTTTGTACTCTCACTTATACTCCTCTCATAAGTTGTGCTGAACAATGTATCTACACAGCCCTTCTCTGCTGCTGATGTCATTCTTTCTATCACTACCCAAAGACCATGGTTTCAGTTTGGAATGTAAATGATGATGAAACAAAGGCTTTACAATGCAGTCACAATGCATCAATCAGCCTGTCAATCTCACACTCCAGTTTACCAACATACATTTAATATAATTAAACTCCTTCACTGGATTTCACCCATTGGGAGCAATCCACTGTTTTCTGACAGAGGTGCTGGTTCTCATCCCAGGGGCTTCATGCTTAGCCGTATGCCATAGCTCTGATGAGCCAACAGTGCCACATCATTTGCACAGAGCAGAGAAGTCACTGTGAGGCCCCCAAATTGAAAAATCACAGACAGAACAGAACAGAACAGAATTCCCTGATTCCCGAAAACCCTAACCCAGAGGGTTTGGCGCAATAGTCTCGGTGCCCCACACTCCTGCAGTGCCCCCCACAAGACCCCTCAAGAGACAAAGTCATGACCGAGGAGAGACCATTGGAGGGAAAAAAAAAAGTAGCTACGGGGAGGGCAGGTAATATTCAAAGGAAAAACATGAATATTCTCTAAGGCTTCCACAAATGAAGCCATTTTTTGACGAATGACAAATGCACAGACTGAGCTGATAAAAACACAGCACATTACTAATATTTCCTGCAGAGCTGAAACAGGCCAATTTCATCATCAATGAAAACCCCTCAAATTATCAATTAAATATTGGCTTCATCTACGACAAAGTCCCTGTCCCTCTTGATGCCTCATCCCCACTCTTACTACAACAAAGCTGTGCAGTGCCAGTGAGATGACAAGTCTGAACACAACCAAATTAGAACAATGTAAAAAAAACTACTACACTTATTGGAACACACAAGTTCACACAAAGCAAAACAGACTTACTTTATCTGAGTGATTTATGTTAAACACAGAAACAAAGTACAAACCTAAACAGCCTGTCAGATATACTGTAATATGGGTGCAACTCCTCTGGAAGTAGAGATGCACCTGCTCTGCACAGCACAAAAAATTTCAATCTGTCTGAGAAGGATTCTGTCCGGGTGTCACTGCTAAACATTAGCACTTTAAAAACTGTCCAATAATGAGAAAATACAAATTGCACCAGGGTAAATAAAAGATATTCATATTCTTGCAGAGTCTCAACACAAGACTGACCTGCTGGATCTAAACAAGGCCTCACAATCCTTTTATTTATTATAACTATAAAAATAATAATAATTATTATTATTATTACTGATACAAAGAAGTCCTGTGTGTCATCTCTGCCTTGTTATTAAATTATTTGCATTATTTCATTTATATATTGGCTTTATCCTTACTCACACATTCAATAAAAACATTGCCATGAGGTTAAAGATTTCAGGACACACACCAATGCAGGTAGGTGCACAGAAGATATCTAATATTAATAAACTGGCTCACAGAAGCTCCAATTTGCAGATGGTGATGTACTGTAGACGCTGATGCATGCCAAGTCCAAATGAATTCAAATGAATGATCACAAATACAGGGGAAGTGAACAGAGGAACTGACAAAGAAAAGGGGAAGACAGACTAACTCAGAATGATTCAATACACAAGAGCCAGAGGACATTGGGAACAGGCGATACCCATGAGGGTGGGGCAGATGATGACAAAAGCAGGAAACATGACCAAAGACAGGAAGTAAATATAACCAAAAGTGCAAAATATGCACAATGATATTATGTTTAATATACAGTAGGTGTACATGTACACCATCATTTTTATGATATTCTTTACAGAGACCCAGCAGTTCCCACCAAGCACTTCACAACAGCCACAAGAAAAAAACACTTCCTTTTCCACAGTGAGAAACTGTGAGCAGAACTGGGCTCTGGGTGTCAGGCAGAAACATGGTGGTAAAAGTGTTCCACTGTCACAAATCCACACTCGACAGCTCCGCAGGCAGAACCAGCTGCAGCAGGCAACACGAGCAGACAGGAGAGAGGTAAGGAAGCACAAAGGTGTGGGAAAGAAAAGCGAAGTTACTAACATGGGATATGAATGTGTATAGGTGGAGAGGAAGAGGAGCACCGTGGGAGTGCCCCCAGCAGTAAAGGCATCAAGCAGCATAACTAAAATGATTATGATTCAGGGTTTACCTGAGCCAGCCTTAACTATAGGATTTATCAAAAAGGAAAGTTTTAAGCCTTACCTTAAATATGGAGAGTGTGTCTGCCTCCTGGACTCAAACTGGATGGTTCCACAGGAGAGTTACTTGACAGCTGAAGGCTCTGCCTTCCTTTGGAAACTCTAGGAACCACAAGTAATCCTGCATTTTGAGAGTGCAGGAGTCTATTGCGATAATAGAGAACTATGAGCTCTTCAAGAGATTATGATGATGGTGCCTGACCATTAAGAGCTTTGGATGGATTTTACAGGAAGCCTGTGCAGAGAAGTGAATATTAGAGAAATATGATATCTCTTTACTGAGTTCTAATCAGCACACATGCAGCAACTGGATCATCTTGAAGAGACTTCATGAAGCAGCCTGGTAACAGTGAATTGCAATGTTCCACCCAAGAAGTATTAAAATGCATGGAGTAGTTATTCTGTATTTTATTGATTCTTTGCATCCAGAACTTATTGTTGAAAGTAGTTTAATGAGAGTAAACCAAAAAGGAAACAGATGGTATTAGAGAATTAAAAACTCAATTTCTGTTGAGGAAGAGAAACAGCGCAGCAGAGAAGTGAGTATGGCGTTAGTGCTGTAGAAATGGACATTTATACTGAATTTACCATGTTAGCTGATGTAGAGGGCTGAAGGTTGCTTTCATTAGCTTTTACTTGTTCATGGTAGCCATGTACTGGCTGTTACTGGAGTCAGATTTTATATGACCATGTACATGTGTTAAATGTCGCCACACTGCTGACTGTAACATCCTGACTAAATCAGTCATAATTATACAAAGGCTGATGACAGCAGCTGTGAGAAGATCGTGTTTAAGTTATCAGTGACCTTCAGTGTGTGTCATGCAGGGAAAGCTGAATCTCCACTGTGAAACTACAGAAGCTCTGAGCTTTGGATGAGGTGAATTCAGTCCTCCCGGTTTGCCTGCTTGACTCTCTGACTGCCACCCTCACTACTCATCTCACCTTCAAGGAACCTGCTCATGTCCACCAGCATCCAGCTTCACTTAGTCTTAGTCACCTACCTCATCTGCTCAGCTCTGCCAGCTGCCCCTTCACTTGGCCCTTGGTCCTGCTTGTTACCATTGTACACACTCTACTGTGTTGAGCTCAACTCAGCCATCCCCCATCTCCCCTTTGCCCTCCACCTTCACCTGTGGGACCTCTCACTCCCCTCATCACTGTCCCCGACCAAAGCTTGATGTAATAAATCTTTATTACATCAAGCCTGTGCTTGGGTTCACCATACACTTTGTCTCTGATGTGGCAGTTCCCACATTAAATAAGCGACCTGCCACTACCCAAACTGTGAAGTTTAACTGCATTGCATCTGTCAGAGTAGACAACAGAATCAATTACTTGAGGACACACAATCATAGTACGAAGGCTATTATTAAAAATAATTAAAATTTAGCCTAAACATTTACAAGGTTTATGTTGTTAGTTTCTGGTGAAATGTTTATTATTTTACAGTGACCACGAAACTCAAATAATAATAATAACAAATATTAACTACAAAGCACTCAGACAGCACAGACTGAACATGTTTGTACAATATCGTGAAATCGAAAAATCCTTCATAAATGCCCTGAATCTGGATACTGATCCAGATCACTCCAAAAACTGAATGGTTTCTAGTTAAGACCCACCCCAGGTAAAAACTCCAGCGAAGCAAAAACATAACCTCCTTGAGGAAAGAAATAAGATATAAGATCACAATTAACAGGTTCCAATAAAGTTTGAGGCTATTAGATCATCTCTTTTTGAGGGAAGGACCAACAATGTGTCACCCTGAGAAGTTCTGGCCAGCTATGAGTCTTTTTCTGAGATGATTGAAGAATATACGCCCTGAGCAGCAGGTAAAACCAACACCTAGGTTTAGGCAGTATGTCTAATTCTTCTTGGCAGATCCTCTCAAGCTCTGTAAGATGGCTGTAAGGTGGGATGGGAAGTGCCTGTGGACTGCTATCTTCAGGTATTTCCACAGATGTTCTGGGCCACTCACTGACAGTCAGAGACTTGTCTTGAATCCACTGCAGAAATGTCCTGGCTGTTTGCTTCAGGTCTTTGCTGTGCTGAAAGCTGAACCACTGCATCAGTTTCAAGTCATGTTCATCTGGAGTAGGTTTTCTTCAACACCTCTGTATTTAGCTGTATTCATCCTTCCCTAAGTTCAGCCTACTCCTGATGTTTCTATACCTTTTCCATTTGACTGTTACTAAGGTCACATTGTGCTCCTGTGAACTCTCAATGCTTTAGAATCTGTTTTATGCTCTTGCCCTGATATATGCTTGCCACAATTTTTTCACAGAGATCTACACATAATTCCTGAATTTGATCTTTTTATCCTAACATGTGAATTACGGGACCCCAGAAACACAGGTTGTTATATTGGGTCTGGGATGGAGTGTCACGGCAAAATAATCTGCCTAAATAAGGTTTTAGTTTTTATGATAACAATTTACTTTGTCATGATCAATTATTGGGTGTTCTATTGATCGACAAAAATTGCAATTCTATCCATTTCAAATTAACAACCACAACACAATGACAGATAGGTGTGCAAAATGTGAAGGTATCTGATTACTTTGTGAAGTGATGTTAACAAGAACAGTTTATTTCCTTTGCTTCAGAAAAAAGCTGTTTGTGTGATGATCAGTACAGGAACCAGGCGCAAGACAGTGTGTGCTGGCAATGATCTTTATTATCAACAGTCCACAATCCGCAAATCCAAAAATCAGTCTAACCAGTCCGTAAACAGGGTCAGAAAACCAGGGCAGCAAAAGCAGAGGCGTAGTCAAACAGTCCGAGTCAAAAACCAGAGAAACAGCAAACAAATCCAAGGGGCTAGGGCAAGAAACGGTGGTCAGGCAAAAACGTGTCTACGAAAACAGATCAGGCTTGGCGTACAGGGTTCTCGGCTCAGGCATGAAATGGTCACAATTCAACACCAGGGAAGTGTGAGGCAGGGTTTAAATACACCGGGGAGTGATGATCAAACGAGGCACAGGTGCGGGGAATTAGTCGTGTGATTAACCAAAAAAGGGGAAAGAACACCAGGGGGAGCCCTAACAGATAACAACACCAGGAGAAGACACACCAGACAGAAACCCGAAAGGACATGGATCATAACAGTTTGATCTGGGAGGGAGGGTCATTTATAATTAAGTGGATGAATAATATGAATGTAGCTGATGCACTGCTCTTTCCGCATTCAATTCCTTCAAAAAACTCTAGTGCATCTGACAGTGATTATTGCACACAAACAGGAAAAACACACTTTTGTTGTTATTATTGTTGAGACTCTACTCTTTTACCCTTTTCACAGTGTATGACAGAGAAATTGACTTTTCTTTAATGTTTAGAGATGTGCTTTAAGTACAGTTGACAGCTTGCAGTGCAGAGTGGATAATGTGCCATTTTGTTTGGTGAGAACTACTTCTTTACCTTGAAACAGCTGCAGTCCCTGGAGCAGATCATAGGACACTTATTCTTGTATTTGGCGTGAGCAGCTTCATGCACACACGCGCTGAAGGCTCTGCACCATATGTCCCCTCTGCCCTTGTGTGACCGCGGCCGTACCCCGCTGCTCTTTATGGGTATAAAGTGGAAATAATTGGCTGGCTTGTCTGGGAGAGGTCAGCGAGATGGGGAATGAAAATGAGAGAGAGCTATCTGGGAAAGGTCAGAGAGAGGTGGAATAGAAATGAGAGAAAGTGGCATATTTAAAGCCAATGGAGTGTGGCTCCCCCCAGGAGAGAGGAGGGAGCGACGGATGGATGGACACAAAGGTGAAAAGCAACCACTTTCGCACCTCCACCCTCTCTGCTGCTACAGCTTGGTCCCTTTATGTATTCACCAGGGTTACACACTGTCATGTGGGGAAAAAGCACACATTAGGGAAAGATGCACACACATAAGCCTCTGCACTTTCCAACACATGACTATACTGAAGAATGTCTTTGTTAGTCTTTCACATTCAGTTTGAAATAAAATAATGGTTACTATGTTTGTTTTTTATGCCTAACCTGTGTTGTTGGGTTTTTAATGTTGAAGTTTACGAGCGGCATTTTGGATATGTTTGATGCAGTTAGACTCTTAAGTGCAATAGTGGGGGCAAGGCTGTCAACAGGGTCACCTACAGCTGAGAGATTATCCATCCCTCAGTAAGTTATGATCTTTTGAACAGTTCTCCATCTCTACATAGTTGTAACTTAAAGACCATGCAAAGCTGAATACTGTCCAAAAAGTATTGGAGGAAGAGAGGGACAACAGGAGGCGTGAAGATAAACTTGAGGTTTATGGCAGATATAAGCAGGTCTCCGGAGAGACATACTGGCTTGCTTTTACTGAGATGTGGCTAGGAGACCCTTTTGGAATGGACATGACAAACCTGTGACAAAGAAGTCCACCTGGAGACAGAATGTTGGAGAAGTGCATTTGAATGTGAGAGAAAGTGTAACCCAGAGGTGGTCGAGGGGGAAATGTCCCCACCTGACCTCATGCTGCTATTCATTCCACTCTGCCATGTCTACCTGCAGAGGGAGTTTACCCAGCTCTTCTTTAACCTTGTTTTCATTCATCCATGGGCAAATGTCTCTTATGTTATAACCATGGACTGGCAAGTTGTGTGCTCTTGCTGCTCACAATGAAACCTGGGTTCCTGAAGGAAAAAGAGAGTGAACTCAGATCATCAGCTTCCGCAAGTCTCCTCATCCCTACCTCGTGTATTCCTGTTTCTTCTTGCCATCTTTATTTCCCGCGTCAGCCCAGTTCCCCCGAGTTCCCCTCAGTGTCTCACTGGAGCACATGTACGTTGGACACACAATAACTATTTTTCATTTTCCCTATCCTCCCTCCTTATCTCAATCATTTTTAAGCTGGCCTTGTGATAGACTGTCAAAAGTCATTGCATGCTGGTATAGACAAAACCTTCCAATTGGTAGAACTAATGAGCAATTTATCTGCAAGTTGCCTCACTCCCAATCGTAACTCATCCTTTTACTCTTTAAGATTCTGTTGGTCAGTTTGCCAATGATCGTCTTTCAACAGTTTAAACTGCACAAACTGCACTCCAAAATGTACAAATGGATCGGATCCATCCATGACATGGCTTCAAGTGTCATTGTCAGGATTTGCTGCCATTTACTCTTTTACTTCTCACTTTTAGAGATGGGGTGTTACAGCCAACACAGAACTATTCCCACTCAGGCTCATATTAGCATTAAAACAATTTGAATGGAAATTTCACATTGCTGTGTCCTATATGAATGGATTTAATCAAGCATGCCTTCAAGGCATTCACGCACGTGATGAGGAAGTTCCAGTGCAGATGACGAGAGGGGAGTGAGGCAGAATGAGTTCCATTTATCATCAGCCCGCCATGTTGACCTTGGCCGTGTTGTAAAGCCATTTCTGGGAGTGAGAATGAGGAAATAAAAGCTATCAAGCAACAGTCATTAGGGAACCAAGCCAATAAGAAGCATGTTAATGGACAGACCTACTGGTCTCCCAGAAGTAGCATGTGTGTGCACGCACACACACACACACACACACACACACAAGCAGAGTCTCTGAAGATTCATAAACTCCAAGGGACACACACACTATGCTGAATATTAGAACATGCAGAATCGACAGATGAGGACATGTTTCATGTGAGTTTCAAACACAGAACACACAGTAACCACACAAGATGAGAAGTGCAGCAAGGACAGATGGTTTTACACGGTGTGGCAGCTGGACAGCTGCTCACTGTGGCTACTATAGCTTTTTATGTATGTTATGTGGTCCTTATGCAACTTAACTGTCTGTGCCTGGCTACACCAAACAAAGGACAACTGTAGGAGACGTAGAAAGGTTAAAATGTAAGAAAGGACTTCCTGACATCACACCTGACATGTGCTGTTAAGTGCTTTACACTGCCCTTTATACAGAGCAGAGAGTAACCATAGTTTGCTCCAGCTATCATGCACACTGTCAGATGCTTTACAACAGGAAGAGAGACCAAACGCTGGCTGATGAATGAAATAAAATTAACTTTCAGTCCCTGTATGATCTTTTCATATGTGTTTTTAATATATTTTAACTCATGGTTTGTCTTTTATTTTATGTCATCTACTGATGTGAGTACAATATACAATAAAACTAAAGCAATTTTTTTCCATCATACTGACAAAATGTGATTTTTATTTTAAAAATAAACTTGCTTATACAAAAGTATTCAGACATCTCATTCAGTAGTTGTCTTAGTCAATCCATGAATTCGTGGACAATAACCTAAGCTACTAAATACATTTTAAATCACAGCACTGATGGTTCAGAGTGAAGTCTTTCTAAACAAGCTGATCATCCACGACATTAAAACTCATCACCTGTTTTAGTGTCGCAGCTGATGGGTGTATAAAAGCCCAGTAGGCAGGACAAAGTAAGAACTTTTGTCACATCAGACTCTGGAGTGCAGCACATGGCTGTTTCCTCAAGGTAGCATGTACCAGTGTAAACTTGATTCATAACGTTTAGTAGAAAAGAGTGGTTAAGTATGACATCACATTGTCTATAAGAAATTTTCAATTCCTCCTGACGGGGGCAAAAGTACTGTTGCATATTTGGCAAATGTGTTATGATCCCTGTCTTTTCTAACCTCTGTCCCTGCTTTGCTTTCCCTGTGAATTAGGGCTCTATCTTGTGTTCTCCCTCACGGTTAATTATCGAGTTAACTCCCTGCACCTGTGTCCTGTTTGCCTGTTACCTCCCTCATGTGTATTTATACCCCCGCCCTGCAGTTACCAGTTGTCAGAACATGACCAGTTCGTTCTGTGCCAAGAGTCCTGTACACCAGCTTGATCTGCTTTCCGAGACACCCTTTGCCTGACCCCCATTTCTTGTCTTAGCCCTTTCTGGATTTGTCTGAGATTTCCCTGGTTTTGACCTTGCCTGTCCAACTACGATTCTGGTTAGGGGATCACAGATGTTGGATTTGTTTGCTGTGGATTCAGGACTGAATAAAGGTTATTGCTGTCTACGACACTGACTTGCGACTGGTTCCTGTACTGATCCTTACAGTACGTTCTGACCACCATGGAACCAGCAAGCAGTGTACAGTCACAAGCAGTGGTGGAGAAGCAGGGTGCCATGCTGGGGTTGCAACAGCAACAACTCCAGGCCATCATGCAGCACCTGCAGATGCTGACCCACAGCATGGCAAACCTTGCTGCTTCCATATGAGCTAACCAGTTCACCACTGCTCCCCAGACTTCTGCTCCACCTGCCCCTGCTCGACTGCACCACCGATGACAGTACACGAACCAGGTCTCCCACCCCTGGAAAAGTACGACGGTGATCCTGGATCCTGTCGGGCCTTTGTTACTCAGTGACACTCAGTTTACCGGGAAAGCCAAAACAGTGGGCTACGGCTGAATGGGAGGCAGGGCTACCCTGGGTCCAGAACCCGATTCTGCTGGCTGAAGAGATGAGGAGGATTTTTAACCGGTCCAGGCACAGCCATGAGGCAGGGAGAGAAATACTGCAGATCTGCCAGGGTGGTAGGTCAGTTTTGGATTACTCCATCGAGTTCCAGACTCTCACGACTCCGGTGGCGCTTACTTGTCCACGACTGGCTAACTCCCTTAATGGCCCGAGGATCGGCCGCATCACCCACGCTACAGCCCCCCTTAAACTCCTAATCTCTGTACCATCAGGAGTCCATCAGCTTTTACCTCATCAACTTGCCTCACCTTCTTCATGGTCGTGGAAATTGTCTGAAGAAGATGGCACTCTGGACACATAAAAGGTACTAGAAAGGGTTAAAGTATTGGAGTATATTGTAATTACAATAGGAGATCAACAATATCTCAGCACATGTGGTGGAAAGGAGGATCTCAAACTTACAACAGCAAAACATCCATCCTTTATAGCATCCTTAAAGGTCATGGTCTATCATAATATTGGCTAGTTTTCCCGAAGTTAAAAACATTCTTGTCAACTTGGCAAAATCCCAATCTGTGATGACCATAAATGTTCACACAGTTGTCCAACCTATACATATGTAAGAACAGTGGGCCTCATGCTGTGGCGCCAGTCAAATATGTAGCGTCTACCTTTCTTGGTAACTCTGAGACACTGGTGTCACCTAAATCACAGGAAGGAGAAAGTGATACCCTCAACAGAAACACTATTTTTGTGACTAGAAGTAACTCAGTAAGCATGTTGAACAGCTAACCATTATGAATTAATGATCAACTAATAACTTTACTTCCACATCATCAAGCGGGATTTGCATAATGCTTACCATCTGGTACGCATAAAGGAGGGAGACGAGTGGAAGACGGCCTTCAACATGCCCACAGGTCACTGGGAATACTTGATGATGCCATTTCGATTAACTAATGCACCAGCAGTCTTCCAGGGTCCAGTCAATGATGTGCTAAGGGACATGATGAATAAATTTGTCTTTGTTTACCTCTGACATCTTGATCTTTTCCTGCTCCCTGGAAGAACACACTAAGCACGTGTGTCAGGTGCTTAAACGATTGCTGGAGAATCATCTGTTTGTCAAGGCTCAGAAGTGCAAATTCTCCTGCACCAACACCTCCTTTTTGGACTTTAGCATTTCTGTGGGAAGCATTGGCATGGACCCCTCTAAGGTGGAGGATGTCACAGAGTGGCCTCGGCCAGAAGATCGTCAGGCCCTACAGCGCTTTCTCGGGTTTGCCAACTTTTACCATAGTCTCATCAGAAACTACAGCATGGTGGCTGCCCCACTGACTGCAGTGACCACAACTAAAGTCAAGTATTCCTGGTGCAAGGAAGCAGAAACGGCATTCAACCAGCTGAACATGCTATTCACCACTGTGCCCATTCTAATACACCTGGACATGGAGGTGCAGTTCATTGTGGAGGTTGATGCATTTAACATCGGAGTGGGGGCAGTTTTATCCCTGTGTGTTTCTATCACATCACTTAACCCTGACTGAACAGAATTATGATATGGGCAATCCTGTGCTCCTAGCCGTCAAACTTGCCTTGGAAGGATGGAGGCAATGGCTGGAGTACTTACAAATGGCTAAACAGTTAAACCCTCACCAGGCCAGATGGGCCATGTTTTTCTCCAGGTTCAACTTTCATCTGACGTATCGCCCAGGTGCCAAGAATACCAAACCCGACGGACTCTCCAGAAGATTTGACCCTCTGGAGAAGGATCCAGGTTCAAACACCATCCTCTGACCCACCTCGACATTGAGGGTTGTGTGAGGCATGCCTCGGAGGATTCCACTGCACCCAGTAACTGCCCTAGCCACTGCTTTTACATATCGGCCAGCATACGACCTCAGGTCCTAGAGTGGGGACACGCCTCCAAACTTTCCGGCCACCCTAGGAGAAGTTGCACGTACAACTTCATCTGTTGCAAGTTCTGGTGGCTGGAACTACATAATGGTGTTCGAGATTACGTCTCAGTCTGCACCCAGGCCAAGGTAACCCACCAACCTCCACGAAGCCTCCTTCAACCACTTCCTACACCTAGTTGTCCCTGGTCTCATAGCATTAGACTTCATCCCAGGTCTACCCCCTTCCAATCACCACACCACCATTCTCACCATTATCGATCATTTTTCCAAAAGCTGTAATTTCCGTCCCCCTCACTAAACTACCTTCTGGTCAGGAAACAGCCTCACTCAACATTCAACACGTAGTTAAATTACATGGCATCCCTACAGATATTGTTTAAGATCATGGTCCACAATTTTGCGGTAGTTTTTGGAAAGCTTTTTGCACTTTTTTCACTCTCGGGCACATCTGTGAGCTTATCTTCCGGTTTTTATCCACAATCTAATGGCCAGACCAAGTGGGCTAATCAATCTCTTGAGGTGCATGTGTGCCAAGAACTCGGCTTCCTGAAGTCAGCAGTTGCCATGGGCCAAGTACACCATAGTCAGCCACACCTCCTCCAAATTATCCCCCTTTGAGTGCTGTTTGGGGTACCAGCGTCCTCTGTTCCCTAGTAAGGAGGAGGAGGTGGGGGTTCCATCTGCTGTTGCTTTCATCTGGAGATGCAGATGAACCTGGAACGCTATACCCTCCTATCTGCTGAGGGCTGATGAAGGAGGATGAAGGAACTGGCGGACAGGAGGCGTACTTCGGCTCGTGTACCATGTGGGGCTACGTATGTGGCTGGCAATGAAGGACATTCTGCTGAGGGGTGGTACACATAAGTTGGCCCCTGGTTATATTGGACCTTTCACCATCATCAAGGTTATCAGCCCCTCCGCTGTGAGACTTTGACTGCCTACCACGATGAGCAGATGACACCCAATGTTTCGTGTCTCTTGCATCAAACCTGTTGTCACTCAATGCTTGTGTTTTGCCCCCCCCGCATCATTGAGGATGGGGAGACCTACACGGTCTGGAGCATCTTGGACTGTCACCGTCGGGGCCATCGCCTGCAGTACCTCATCGACTGGGAGGGCTACGGCCCCGAGGAGAGAAGCTGGATCCCTGCTAGATTCATACTGGACAAAAGTTTGATAATGGAACTTTCACAGGAATCATCCCATGCCACCTGTTAAAATGCCGAGAGGCGTTTCGTCAGATGGGGGGTACTGACCTGAACTGGTACAAAATGACAGATTTTGGTTTGAATTTTTTAAAACTTTTTTCAGAAAACATTTTCACTTTGTCATTATGTGAGTGCAGAATGATGTCCAACGTGGTATTTTTTTAACCAATTTAAAACAAAATAAAAAGATTAAATAAAATAAAGTGTGTACAGCCGTTGCCAAAAGTTTTGAGAATGACAAGTATTGTGTGGCGAACGGTGAGGATGCACGGGCCTGAGCCAGACAACGCCACCCCGGGCAAATTGCACCCGGGGAAATTAGAATGGGGTGTACAGGGTCACTGTTCTAAAGGCACGCAAGTTCGTTAACCAATGAGGTCAGAGACGAGGTTCCAAGTGTACAATCATTTTATTTAACAATAAGATTAATAAAAAACACACTTCTAAGAAATATAAAATGGTGGGGAAGAGAACTGACCCAGAGCTGAGGCACCGGCGGGAGAGTGGATCGTGGGGAGTGATTGGAGACCCTAGAAATCACACCTCACACACCCGTGGCACACACACCAACGCCCAAACGCATGCACACACACCACACAGGGGCGGGGGGTGCGTGACCACGGAGAACAGGTGAGGGGAACACAGCACAGCACACAGGAAGAGGGGGTCCCGCCCCCAATGCCACCAACTCCACTGTCGCTCCTCAGCTGCTGGGACAGAAGAAAAAGAATTAGGGTGTGGGGGAAAACACAGATTTATAAAATCAGGCCTAAATGAACCAAAAAAGAAGAGGAATGATAACTAAATGCAAAGGAAACCAAGAAAATACCAAAACAACTGAAATTGTAAGTTTCTACAGTAAAACGATAAAGCAAAGGACTAAAGCAGAACCACAAAACACCCAAGAAGCACAAAATAAAGGAACCGAAAAGGGGATAAGGATGGGATAATCCATCCGGCAAGGAATCTAGTTTAAAACCACTGTCCCTGCAGCCGGTCTAATCGCTTCCAACCCGCAGCGCCCGACAGGGCCGTGACGGAAGGCGGCGTGCGGCTGTGAGGTCGGGTCGGTGAGCGGAGCTTCGGCAGCGGGCACACAAATTTAAAATGTCGGCAAAATAACCGGAGGCAAAGCAGCAGCGTTTTGGGACAGGCTTTCATTGGCTGGCTCCACCACTATGACGCGGACTCCTGCAATTAATATAATTGGGTTAGTGCGGATGTAAGTGGAGACTGGCCGAGTGACTTGCGGAGGCACCAAACGGACACACCTACCGGATCGTACAAGCCGTGCGGGAAAAGAGGAAACCCAACAGCGGAGACGGTACGCGCCAGCCAGTGCAGCTAGGGCAGCGGCAACCCTCGCAGCCCCACAGTGCCCTCAGCTCCCAGGCAACAACCCTGAGGACGTCACAAAGCCCCCCCTCGTAAATCACTACTCGCAAGCTAAAGCACTTAAGTGGCAACCGCCAGCCTACCTGACGCCAGCGGAGACGCCGCACCGGAAATGGAGCAAACCCGGAAGTGGAGCAAACCCGGAAGTGGGTGGATCTCGGTCCTCAGGAAGAGGCCGTACCATGCCCTGCCGCTGCCTTTATGGCGGACCACCGAACGGGATTGGCCGGCGGCGGCCAGGTAATTAGCAGGACCTAGTGGCGAGTAGACAGCGTCCTGCTACAATCGATTTTAACAAAGTTTGCTGCTTCAGTGTTTTTAGAACTTTTTGTCAAATGTTACTGTAATATACTGAAGTATAATTACAAGGATTTCATAAGGGTCAAAGGCTTTTATTGACAATTACATTAAGTTTATGCAAAGAGTCAGTATTTGCAGTTTTGACCCTTCTTTTTCAAGACCTCTGCAATTCACCCTCTCGTGCTGTCAGTTAACTTCTGGGCCACATCCTGACTGATGGCAGCCAATTCATGCATAATCAATGCTTGGAGTTTGTCAGAATTTGTGGGTTTGTGTTTGTCCACCCGCCTCTTGAAGATTGACCACAAGTTCTCAATGGGATTAAGGTCTGGGTAGTTTCCTGGCCATGGACCCAAAATTTTTATGTTTTGTTCCCCCGAGCCACGTAGTTATCACTTTTGCCTTATGGCAAGGTGCTCCATCATGCTGAAAAAGGCATTGTTGGTCACCAAACTGTTCTTGGATGGTTGGGAGAAGTTGCTCTTGGAGGATGTTTTGGTACCATTCTTTGTTCATGGCTGTGTTCTTAGGCAAAATTGTGAGTGAGCCCAGTCACTTGGCTGAGAAGCAACCCCACACATGAATGGTCTCAGGATGCTTTACTGTTGGCATGACACAGGACTGATGGTAGCGCTCACCTTTTCTTCTCCGGACAAGCTTTTTTCCCGAAGCTTCCAGAAGCTTTTTACCCCAGTCCTTAGCAGTCTAATCCCTGTACCTTTTGCAGAACATCAGTCTGTGCCTGATGTTTTTCCTGGAGAGAAGTGGCTTCTTTGCTGCCCTTCTTGACATCAGGCCATCCTCCAAAAGTCTTCGCCTCACTGTGCATGCAGATGCACTCACACCTGCCTGCTGCCATTCCTGAGCAAGCCTTGCACTGGTATTGCCCCGATCCCGCAGCCGAATCAACTTTAGGAGACGGTCCTGGCGTTTGCTGGACTTTCTTGGGCGCCCTGAAGCCTTCTTCACAACAATTGTACCTCTTTCTTTGAAGTTCTTGATGATCCGATAAATGGTTGATTTAGGTGCAATCTTACTAGCAGCAATATCCTTGCCTGTAAAGCCCTTTTTGTATAAAGCAATGATGACTGCACGTGTTTCCTCGCAGGTAACCATGGTTAACAGAGGAAGAACAATGATTTCAAGCACGACCCTTCTTTTAAAGCTTCCAGTCTGTTGTTCTAACTCAATCAGCATGACAGAGGGATGCCCAGCCTTGTCCTTGTCAACACTCTCACCTGTGTTTACGAGAGAATCACTGACATGATGCCAGCTGGTCCTTCTGCGGCAGGACTGAAATTCAGTGCAAATGTTTTTGGGGGGGGATTAAGTTCATTTTCATGGCAAAGAGGGACTTTGCAATTAATTGTAATTCATGTGATCACTCTTCATAACATTCTGGAGTACATGCAAATTGCCATCATAAAAAATGAGGCAGTAGACTTTGTGAAAATGAATATTTGTGTCATTCTCAAAACTTTTGGCCACGGCTGTACAAACTGGGGAGCTCTGAATAATGTTTGAAGGCACTGTATATACCGTAAATTCTTGCATATAAGCTGTTACTTTTCTCACACGCTTTGAGAACTGTGGCTTTTACAATGATGCAGCTAATTTATGGATTCCAACACTGAAGAAGAGGACTTCAATGTTTTTAGTGCACAGAATTCTATGTATCTAGTCAACATCTGAATGAAAAGGGACATTATGGTAGGAGACCAAGGGTGACATGACTGCTGATACAGTCACAAACTTGAGTTTGCTAAAACTTTGTGTTGTTGTATTCCAAACAAAAGAAAGAAACAAGTGAGTAACAAAACATTTGTATGTTTGGAGAGGTGTTACATTATCTGACATAAGTGCAAGGGTGCCAATATTTTTGGCCATAACTGGATATACTGTATTCTTTTCCGAATAGTATTAGGTTTTGGATGAATAAAAGGCAACATAGTTACATTATTTTTTAATTTGGTGTAAAAGACTAGTTTTACGTCCATTCTTTTGAATATAATCTCTCATATTGGCTTTTAAAAGGTTGGTTTCTTGTTGACTACAAGGGCGGAGGTGTTTTTTTGTGAAAAACTGAATTTTAATATCACATTTGTGTCGTGCATGGATAGGGCGAGGATTGGTTCTCAGTGATTTATTTCATAAGTTTATGAAATTAAATTAATCAAATTAATTAAATAATCAGATTGATCGATTTATTGGATCAATTAGATTAATGAAATTATCAATCAATTAATAATGGGATTATTAATAATTTAATTGATACGGGGCACCACCCTGTAAACCAGGGACTGAGAACCAACCCAGTTATATCAGTCTCAAGATATAAAGGGAAGGTGTGAAATCCCAGCACTGACCCTTGCCAACCAGCAATCCCTACAAAGTATCACCAACAATAACCACAAGATTCAGTAGCTTCAGATATAATACTGGTTTATTCATCCACAGTGTCAATTGGCATTAACGCTTGAAATAAATACATCAACAGTAAATCTATCTACTACCACGACAGTAAATGAGCATGCACAGGTATGTTTGTGTATGTTTGGGTGTGTGTGTTTGTGTGTGTGTGCGTGTGTCTGTGTGTGTGCGTGTGTGTGGCTAGAGAGAGAAAGGGGAGGGATGAAGCTACGTGGGTGGTTACATCAAGATGGCGGCTCCCAGTATACGTCGGCGTGTGAATGTCTCCATGGGGTGGAGAGCAACTAGCCTTTGTATTCTGCGTCCCCCCTTTGCGTGCCACGCAGGAGCATGTGTGTATCCCATGTGTGCGTGTGTGTTGGTGTGTAGAGAGGGAGAGGGGAGAAGGAAAGAGAGAACAGGTATAAACTAAAGCCGAGGTTCTAATTAACGCTCAGAGATGGCGGGCTTGCTTCCTCTCATTACTCGGCAGTAGATTTTAACTCGAGTGAGTTAAAGCTAGTGGCCGGTCCTTGAACTAGTGAGATTACACCCACGATCTCTGTGGCACTACAGCCAAATGCTTCAGCCGACCCAGACACGTTCCAGCAGCTAACAAAATAAACAATCACAATCACCAAGACGACAGGGTGACAGGGCGGTTGGATCGTACACAATCAGGATTGGATTAACAAACAACATGCGTGAACACTTTTACACATCTCTGCCCAGACACTCGCCCTTACCATTGATGTTCTACCGGTGGATAGAGGTGGCGTTTTGCCTCTGTCCAAATGACAAGCTGAATCCCTCGTAGGCAGTGTACAGGATCAGCTGAGTCGACTCGAGGGGAGGAGGCGACGATCGTTATCATCCCTCCGACCAAATTCTTTCGTCCTTCTATAGGTTTGTGGGAGATCAGTGGCTGCGTTGCTATCTCCGTATTATTTGGATTCAGGAGTACTCAAAACAAAACCAATAAAAGGAAAAAGAAAAATCAGCGAGGGAAAAAACTAAAGCAAAATAAACTGGAGGAAGTCTGGACTCGTCCTGCGAGTTACTGACTTGTGGCCCAAAAGAAAGGGGAAGACCCTAAGAAAAGTGGGGGAAAAGTGGTGGAGAAAAAAGGATCCAAAGAAAAGGAGGGAAAATGATGTCTTGCTCTGTGCTTCCTTTGGCAATTAAGCGGAGTAAGAACAGGGTGATGCCTTCAATACAGCTTGGAACACCGGACAGCAAGGAGGAGCAGGGTCAACTGGCTTATATCTCCTAGGTGAAGCTGCAGTCATGTGACCGGGGGGCCAAGGGCCTCTGACCAGTGAGGGGCGAGTATGTAAGTTCAACCTTAGCCCTGGCCACGCCTCCACCCCCTGGTGGGGCTTGGCGCAGTTTTTGAGCTATTGTTCTTTGTTGAATGTTACATACAGGCACAAGTTTTAGGCCTTGCCTTTGTTTGCAGGCCTTCTTTGTTCTACTCACATGACCAGATCCCAACATTTGTCTTACTTTTTTTTTTTTTTTTTTTACAGTGGGCTGCAAAAAGAATAGATGTTTTGAGCTTCTTACAGGTGGAATGATTATGTTGAGCAAGGCCCATCAATGTGTACTGTAAATATTAAATATGCTCTTAATGCCAGTTTCCAGTCTGAGCTGATATGGTGACAGGAAATGAGGCTGCTGGTACCGTGCTGCTGCTCTGCTGCTCTCTAGTGTCCCTCCTTCTTAAATACACTTTGTGGGACACTCAGAAATGCTTTGTGACAGCAGAGTGAAAGAAGTGTATGATACAACAAAGACAGTGGCCCCTCACAACCTTTAAATAAATTAATTGGTTAATTAAAGCCTGAATTCTTCCCAACAATGTTGGTCAAAGAAAATCCAAATTGCCCAACACTTTGTGCTGTTAAGAGAGAATGTTTTGAAACACATGTACAAGACTGAACGAAAAAAGTAGCGAGGCTTCACAAACACAACAATGTCATTGTATGTGTCTCATGTTTAGTGAAAGTGACATCGAGCTTCATCTTAGATCAGCCTGCTATGAATGCATTTCCACTCTGCATTTACAACAAGCCAGGCGTAGTTAACATTTAGGAAGTGAGTTTCATTAGCTCTTCAAGTTACAAAGCCCAAGTGAGAAGCTGTTTCATTTGACTTTGTGTTGTAAAACACATTCTGCTGAGTGATTTCCCCCAAATGCTTTATACTGCAGTTGCATTCAGTCCACAGAAAGACACCTCACAGGAGCTTTTAAATGCACACACCAACCACAATTCTTATTGCAGGGATTGATAAAAGTCTGTCTTCCTTCCAGTCCTCCAGCCTCTTTGCTCGCATGTTCCCTCTCCACCTCCGCTCCTCAGCCCCTCCCTTACTCCACCCTGCTCCAAGCACTGAGCTAGAAACCCTTCATCCTGCTCTCTGTTGTTATTTTAGTTTCCACTGCACTCATGCCCGCCTAATGAAGTGTGGATGAGCGCTATGGTGACTGGATCCCATTTATCATTGACTTTGAGTTTAGTTTACAGAGCTCTGAATAATTCATTATGTATGAAAAGGGGTTTAGAGTCTATCACAGTTTGATAATGTATTCCTCCTTGAAGCCTTCCCTGAATCCTGATGAAGCGAGTGGAAGCTCTACATACACACATGCATGCACAACGCTCAGCCTGTGCTGATTTGGTTGTTATACAGTAGGGTAGCATGCGTTGGGATACAGATGTGCCAGGATTCGTTCCTCAAAGCTTCAGAGGAGAATTTTTTTTTTACTTACTTGAAACATGGATTGATTGAAACATTGATGTAAACATATACCTAAGGTCTTAACATACAATGCATATAATCACACTGCAAAAAATAAAATTCTTTATCTTATGATTCTCTTGACCAAATCAAATCAAATGTAGAGTCACACATACAGATAAAATATAAATCAGTGCCTACTCTGTAATCCATCTGAGATGTAATTGTACGTTAAGCGGATAGTTCAGCTTATTGGAAGTGTGTCTGTATGAGGTATGATGCTAAGTTTATCACTTGTGGTAGAGTTCGGCCTCTGCACTCCCACTTTGGACAGAGAGGAACACTGACCCTCGCACTGAGCCATGAACTGCTCTGCATGGGGTCATTAAAAAATGTATTTTAACCATGAGCACAATGCCTGCCTAAAAAATGCTATATTAAGAACATTTTCATCACTTTATCTGACTGTCAAATAGCCCCTTCCTTAACCCCTACATTTTCTCAACTCACTAAGGATCTGAGCAACTTTGACGGGCTCTGTTGTGATATTTAGACAGCCAGGTCTTCAGAACAGCAGGTCTTCTGGGCTGTTCTCGGTATGTAGTGGTCAGTATCAATCAAAAGTGGTCCAAGGAAGGAGAATGTGAATGGAGAGAAGGCTCACCTGTTTGGACCTGTACCACAGAAGAGCTACTCGAACACAAACTGCTAAAAAACCTTGACTGGCTGCTGTCTATTACTAAAAAAAACCTGTCAGAACACATTCAGAGTGCCCAGATTGACCCCTTTCCACTGTTGAAAGCTCATACAATTGACACTTGAGCATCAGAACTGGACCATGGAGGAATGGAAGAAGTGTCCTGGTCGGATGAACATGTTTTTTATTAATGTGGAGGGCTGCGTGCATATGTGTCATTTATCTGGGGAAGAGGTGGCACCACAATGTACTACAGGAATAAGGAAGCAGTGTGATGCTCTGACCAATGTTCTGCTGGGAAACCTCTGGTCCTGGATTCATGTGGGTGTTACTATGACACGTACCACCCACCTAAACATTGTTGCAGACCAACTACACCCCTGTATGGCAGTGGAGCCATTCAGCAGGATAATGTGCTCTGCCAGACTGCAAAAAATGTTCTGGAATGGTTTGAGGAACATGAGAAATTGTTCAAGGTGTTGACCTGCCCTCTAAATTCCTCAGATTTCAATCCATTTGTGAGATGTGCTGAAAAAGAAGTCTGGTCAATGCAGGCCCCACCTCGCAACTTACAGGACTTCAGTGATCTGCTGCTCATGTCGTGATGCCTGATACCAGAGGACACCTTCAGATTTGTGGAGTACATGTGTTGACAGGTCAGACCTGTTTTGGCAGGATGGGGGAACCTACACAATATTGGACATGTGGTTTTAATGTTGTGGCTGAGTGTATTTCACTATAAGTTTGCCTATATATTGATTCTTTCTTTTTCTTCACTGCCCTATGGTACAGCTCAGCCATTGAGCCTGGTGTGACCTGTTATAAATAAATAAATAAATAAATAAATAAATATAGAGGTGTGTGTTTGGAAACTGTTGAACAGAATGAATGTTGAATGGCATCTTAAACTCAAATGATGGTCATCGGTGATAAAAGTTCTTAAATCATGACTGCGGAGGTTTCCAAACTCATAAGTAGTTACATTGTTAAATATTAGTTGCAGAAACTTTATTTTTGTTGACACTGGCTGCTCTCGAACAGCGAATTCATGATCATACCAATCCTGAGCTGATGACTTGGGAAGAAATAATTTTTTTAATGGCTTTATATGGTGAGGCACATGACAAATAACTCATTAAGTACAGTGTGGTTACTGTTTTAGGTCTGTTGGACAGTTGTACAGTGAATACAATATCAATATGTTTGAAGAGGGGGCAAGCTGGACTAGCATTGCAGTGATGTCAAACATATGCATAAATCATGATTTAATTAACATTAACTCAAACATATAAAATGTACACTGTTTCAGAGGCTACCTTAATTCACACTGTTGTCCTCCAGTCGTCCTCTGCCCTGGCAACCCGTGTCCAAAGTCTCACAGGTGCAGCAAATTCAAGTTAATTAGAAGCAGCATGTGCCAGAGCAAGTGTGCGACCAACAGGGACCATCCTGACTGGCTGGACTTTTCCTTAATAACAGGCCTAGCATGACACGTTAACGACAGCCTATGTTCCCGTGAGGTTTCCAAAGCTGAATGACTCCTGGTCACAACATTTACAAAACTTTGTTGAGTTTAATTAATGTTCATTTCAGTTTATGATGTTGCTAACAAAGACCTTGAGAACATAAGTAGGCTACCAGACTGTTAAACCATGACTGTGCTCATAAACAAGAAAATACATGTTTAAATAGTAGGTATCATTATGTCATCAAATTAAAGCTCAAGTCAAATAGACAATACAGACTTATTTATTTTGAAGTACAACTGAGACCAATATGAAAACTGACCCTTTTCCTGACATCAGTTCAAACCATCTCTCTGACAAATGGGTCAATGTTTATTAAGAAGTTTCCAGAGGTTTTCAGTCATTTCACATGTTACATTTTGTCAAGTAAATATCAAAAATAACATCAATTATATTTAAAGTGTGAGGCATACAGAGGTTGAATAACTTCTCTCACTTGTCAAACTGGTCTCGATCTCCTTTTTTCTGATGCATGTATGAATCCTAACTCAAATCTGGATTCCCTAAACTAAGTCTACAAAATGTGTCCAAGATGTGATAACTTCCACTTGAACTGCTGTACTGTGGCCACGCTTATCTGGTCCTTTTGGTGCGTGAGAAATATCATCTGCCCATGTTGCAAGGACTGCATACATGGACAGGATGGTGTGCTTTAACTACTGCTCCCTAACACTGACAGGAGAAAGTTAGAGGTTCAGGGTGAACATTATTGGTTGTCATGGTAACCCTACTTTACCACAATCCAATGGGATGACATCCTAGAAAGCACAGCCACACAGCATGTAGAACCTTTAAAGAAATAACTCATTTAATCTGATACACTGTCTCCCATCAGGTCAATATGTAAAATGGATCAGATGACATCAGAAATTTGCTGACATGTGGTGAGGTTGCATGCATGTGGTTGTGGCTCTGTCTTGATGTTAACGGCCACTAAGAAAAGGTACTTCAATTTAGTTTCATTTATTTAGCATAAAACCATAACAGAACATTATCTCAAGGCACTTTGGTGACCCCACAATGTTCGAGAGAGAAACCCAGCAGTTCCTACAATGAGCAAATACTTGCAACAGTGGAGAGGAGAGTGACAGCAGCACCAATTACAAAACAGTAATGTACAAACAGTATATAATATTAATACTATAATATCAATAATAATATCACAGACGGAAATGACACAATATGCTTCCAGCAGCATGCCCACCATCTGTTCAAGTTAACTGATATAATGCACCAGTAAATTAGATGATTTGTCTTCAGTGATATGAGAATGCACAGTATGGGGGAACACAGTGAATTCCTGTGCAGCTTGAAAGGGTTCGTGCAGAGTTCATGGTTGGTGTGGGTGTTCCAGGGCATGAGGGATGACCTCCTCATAGTTACAATGATAATGTACTAATCAACTACGATTGATTTCAGTTAATTAGTCCCCACCATTAAACTCAAACTACATTTTTTGAATCTCTACAATACATTTCCTAAAATTTGCGTCAAATCTCCTAATAGATGTTAACATTTTGTCTTTGCTTGAGCTACATTGCAACTTGACCTCCTCCTGCTTGTCTCAACTTTTGAAATTTTTATTGGGAAATGGTGAACTGGCTTGGATTGACTATCTGTGCCCATGGTTTTGTAATCCATATGTCTATACACTGTAATGTGGACATGCATGCATTGCTCTTTGCAATGCTGTATATGTAAATGAATACCTTCATTTATTTATTTAGTCATCCCCGGCCTTATCTATATATATTCATCAAGGACTTGAACCAGAAAATTTCACTTGCAGACTATAACAGCTGGGTATACTACAGTACAATTCCCTTAGCCATGACTGTGGCATGTACATGGGCAGGCACATGGACTAATAGGCCAACAAAAAGCCTCTCTCTCCCCAGGTGGGGTCACGTTTATTCTGCAGTTCTGTGCTCACGTTGTGTTCTACCTAACTCTGCCAGCTGTTTTTTTTTCCCCTGATGGCCAACTGCTCTATGAATATCCTCTCATACTTTACATTGGACATTGTAAATTCTGAACTAGTTTGCTCCTTACAGCTCTGCAACGATTGGTCTTGTCACATTGAAAGGGACAATGTTAACAGAGAGAGTCTGCAGTCACACTGGGTTAGCGCTTTGCTTTTTATCTATTAATTTTGCAGGATCTCTACTTGTACCACCAGAACCCCCTTGCTCTGGTCTGATCTTGAGAAAACATTTTCACTCCCTGAAGACCCCTCAGTTACCAAATGCACAAGCCAAAGTGAAATGTTAGTTTTAACTTGAAACACTTCAAGAGAATTAAAATTAGTTTAAAACCTGTATCCAACAAAATACAGTAGCATACAGCAGCTTTGTACACATCACCATTACTGTGCTATGCAACTGAGATCACATGAGGTCAACAGCTCATGCCAAGGCATTATTGCTAAACGAAACTATGGAGTTAAAATATCAAGAGACACCTTCTACATTTCCAAATGCATACTTTCATAAGGTATGTGCATATTCATCTCCTTTGTATGACAGTCACCATCCATCATGCAAATCTCCAGGTTGTCCCATTAATTCAGGTTGTTAGTTAGTTGTTACGGAAATGATGAAATGTTAATCTAATCTAGAAATTTGAGTTCGCACACTCAGCATCATTTATTTAATACTGAATAAACAGTTATATTTTTTTCAAAACTCATCTGGGACATCAACACAAAGTGAATCATGTTAATCAGATAATTTAGAAGGTGGGAGGTGGTACAGGTTCTTAACAGTTGAGACAAGAAGGACTCAGAAGGATAATCACACTTAAACTCCCACAATTTGTGTCAGGAGAGCAGGGACAAGAAAATAAATGCAGGCTGAACCAAGCAGGCAGTCTATTGAAAACACAGAAGTTCATGAGCAGTTTGGCAGGCGGGCAGAGAAAACAAGAGGGCATGCAAGACATGGTGAAAATGATCCAACGGGTAATCTCAACAAACTGGCTGAAAAACAAGACAGGAGAGCTGGGGTGACTACATTAAATGATATGCCAGTGGTGTGGCTGTGGAGAGCAGGTAGATGTTGCGTACAGAGGGGCACAGGAGAGGTGGGTGTGGCTAACAGGTGACTGGAAGCAGGATGTAATAGACTCTGCTGGACCTTCCACCATCATCTGTTCAGTCTCCAGTGTGCACCTGCCAGCTCTTCCCATCGGTACAGTCTCCACCGACTGATACTCCCCCTGTGTTGTTTGTCAGCCTGTCATTGGTCAGCCTGCTTGTTCTGTCACAAACCTGTTGCTCATGCATTCTTTTACTCCTTGGTATACAGTATATATGACTCACTTCGTCTTTGTCATTTGTCAGATCACAGTTTGTGCTCCTCATGATGACATGATGGATCCATGCTTAAAAACTCAATCAACCTGACCTGATGATCTGATGATATTGTGATTCATTTAATTCTGAAGCGGATATTGAAATCAAGCATTGCAGCCTCAGTGAATTTAACTGCAATTCAGAGGGCACTGTTAGATAACGCCAGTTCAATTCATCATATAATGGTGGCATTTATTCCATGCCTAATCAGCAACCCATGGGACCAATGATTAAAGAACTCATGACAAAAGAAAAACAGGGTCATAAAAAGAAATTGGCTTATGGTTGGTCAGTGATAAAACTGGATACTGCATATTTTGTTCCTCTTCCTGCTTTTGCAGTTGAAGGGTAGATCAAATGTATTACATCAACCACAAACCCTACTTTTCTTATCAGGTGGTCTTTTAGTGTTGGTTTCTGCAAAACAATAGGCACCTCATTCTGCTGAAGTTGGACCTCGTAACACACCTCATGAATTAACAGTGACAGTCATATAGTACTGTATCACTCCAGTACTGAATCCTCCTTACAGCAATGTGTCATTGTATGATAATCACCATGTAATATTCCTGTTCTGCCAGACCAAAAGTTTAATGGGTCAGAGCTAAATCTCCTGGAGATTCATACAGGATTCAGGAAGTCTGACATCAACTATCAAAACGTTTCATACAGTTGTCAAATGGTCAGCTGTTGACAAACTTTGTTTTTTTTTTCCTTCTAGAATTACCTTGAATTATTGTGGAGATGATCTGCAGATAGCGTGAACAAGACTATCGTGTTCCTGCAAGCCTTGGTTGAAAAATTGTGGTCCAGTTTTGTCACTTACAAGTTCAGTATCTTGGGCATATCCTGTAAGGCTCTCAAAAACTGTTGTGTAATGACAGAGCAGAGGCCACTCCACCTCCGAATTCCAAAGTGAGTTGTTGCAGGCATTGAGTTCTCTGTGATGTAACTCTTTCTGACAACCCAAAGAACTGACTCCTGTGATTTCAACTGTTGTTGATGTGATGAAGACAGCACTGTTTTCAACCCCTGCTCTGTGTTCACTTTAGACTCATCAAACATGAACTGTATTTTTGTAATGCAAACCATGAAAGAGAGGAGTAAAAACAAATAGTTTTGAAACTGTGCCCTTCAGTTTGTCATCAATATCATCACTTGAACCAAGCTCAGTACTCTTAACACAGGAGGATAAGTTGGCTGGAACAATGCAAAATGGTAATCTGGTACCTTTTCATTTTAAAGCAAATAAATCTGATTAGCCTTTTAAGATTGATGGATAAACTGGATGAAGTTTCACCTGCCCATTAATCTTAACCTTGCTGTGTGTCTCTCATTCAGGATGCATATGATAGTGTCCTGCACACATGTAGGACTGGGTTCAGCTGGGATATACCAGATCATAGGGTTGGGTAAATCCCACTTTAACTTTTTACTTTCTTATCAGCATTTTATTTATTTTTTCCCCAGAAGTGGATAAATGATTGATGTAAAACCAATCTATTAATTTTACATTGCTTGTGAATTATTGTTATTATTATTATTATTATAGCCACATTACATGATAAACTAATCTGAAAATTCTGAACACTTGTGTCTTTTAGATGGTACCACAAAAAAGCTAAAGATATACACTACCGGTCAAAAGTTTTAGAACACCCTAATTTTTCCAGTTATTTATTGCAATTCAAGTCATGCAAACCCAATGAATAGCTTGAAATGGTACAAAGGAAAGTACTGAACAGCCAGAGTTTTTTAAAAAAAGGTTTGGTTACCCAAAACGGAAAAATAATGTACATTTCAGAATTATATAAAAAGGTCTTTTTCAGGGAACACGAAGTGGGTTAACAATTTAAAGCTGTTCTGCAGCAATAGAGGTTGAATCAGCCTTGAAAGCTGGTGCTACTAATTCCTACAGGTGTTCCAACTTTTCTGGAATACTTACAAGCCCTTCTGACTGCATAAAAGCAGTGTTGGAACACACTGTGGTACCAGACCCTCATGAGCATCAGGTGAACAGTATTGTACTGCAGAAAGTACTGTGTTGTTACAAAAATGTCGAGAAAAAGGCAATTAACAATGGAAGAGTGACAGACCATCATAACACTTAAAAATGTAGGTCTTTCCTACAGGGAAATTGCAAAAAAAGTCAAGGTGTCAGTGAGTACAGTTTTCTTCATCATCAAAAGGCACTCAGAAACTGGGAAAACTCTGACAAGAAGCGGTCTGGCAGCCCCAAAGCCACAACTGAATCAGAGGACAAGTTTCTGAGAGTTAACAGCTTGCATGATAGACGGCTCATGGGACAACAGCTTCAAGCACAGCTTAATAGTGGTCGCAGTAAGCAAGTCTCAGTTTCAACTGTGAAGAGAAGACTTCGAGCTGCAGGTTTGACAGGACGAGTTGCAGCAAGAAAGCCATTGCTAAGATGTCAGAATAAGACAAAGAGGCTCCCCTGGGCCATGAAATACCACCATTGTACTACTGAAGACTGGAAGAAGGTATTATGGACTGATGAATCAAAATTTCAAATCTTTGGTTCATCACGCAGGATCTTTGTACCATCGAGTAGGCAAGAGGATGGTTCCACAGTGTGTGACTGTCAAACATGGAGGAGGAAGTGTGATGGTCTGGGGCGGTTTTGCTGGATCCAGGGTCGGCGACTTGTACAGAGTGAGCGGCACCCTGAACCACAGCACCTACCACAGCATTCTGCAGAGCCATGCAATATCCTCTGGTATGCGCCTAGTTGGTCAGAGGTTCATCCTACAGCAAGATAATGTTATGATCCATGTCCTTTCGGGTTTCTGTCTGTGCCCTCTCCTGGTGTTATCTGTTAGGGCTCCCCCTGGTGTTCTTTCCCCTTTTTTTGGTTAATCACATGACTAATTCCCCGCACCTGTGCCTCGTTTGATCATCATTCCCCAGTGTATTTAAACCCTGCCTCACACTTCCCTGGTGTCGAATCGTGACCAGTTCATGCCCGAGCCGAGAACCCTGTAAGCTAAGCCTGATCTGTTTTCATCAACACATTGCCTGACCACCGTTTCTTGCCGTTTCTTGTTTTTCCTACTCGGACTGTTTGACTACGCCTCTGGTTTGCCGCCCTGGTTTTCTGACCTTGATTACGGACTTGTTACACTGATTTTTGGATTTGCGGATTTTGGACTGTTGATAATAAAGATCATTTCCAGCACACACCATCTTGCGCCTGGTTCCTGTACTGATCATCACAGATAATGACCCAAAACACAAGTCCAAGCAATGCCAAAACTACCTCAGGAAAAAAGAACAAGATGGTAAGCTTGAAAACATGGAGTGGCCAGCACAGTCTCCAGACTTAAACCCCATCGAGCTGGTTTGGGATGCTGGATGGTTTGAAGAGTGAAAGCCAGGCAACCTACAAGTGCCACACATTTATGGGAACTTCTGCAACAGACTGGAAGAACTTTCTGGAGAATATTTGATTTCTATTGCAGAAAGAATGCCACAAGCATGTTCAGCTGTTATATCTGCCAAAGGTGGCTACTTTAATGAGTCAAATGTTTAGAAAACATTTTGGTCTATAAATTGATTCCATGATTTCTTTTTCAGCTCAAATTTCCTATTTGTTCTATGCTTTCATTTCAGAGTGCAATCACACAATAAACTGAATACTTTTCAGTAAAAAAATGGAGTGTGGTGTTCTAAAAATTTTGACCGGTAGTGTATGCTTTGTCCTATTCTGTCACAATCTTCTGTTCCAGACACATCCATCTGCCTACCTCCCATTGCATTCTGTATGTCCTTTACTAGGGTTATTTACCATTACAAGTCATTACCATTACTATGTCAACCAAAAAAACTGTTGTGTGTATGGACTAATGACATTTTGATTTTTCTGCAGGATCTAATAAACCCTATGCATAGGAAACATCTAACTGTTCAGTAATTTGCCATAAAACTGCAATTAATTATAAGAATTGTTTTTTGGTTCAATATGATCCTGTTACAAGTCCAATAATTTAAAATGAAGAGCATACTGTGCTACTAAAGTATGAGGAAAAGGACTGCACTGCCACATGACTGATTTATCTGTTTTTGACTGGAAATGCAAAATGTTACTTCTGCAGGATGGACTGTAATTAATGTCACAATGATTACCTTTCAAAATAAAGATGCAATGAATTATTTATTAGACAGTCAGTGTGGAACATGTGCAGTAATTGGATCTGTATGTGTATTGCAGGCTATAAAAATGTCACAGTCTCTTATTAAAGGCTCTCCCACAACATCTCAAAAGAAACACAGTCATGATCTTGTACAATTTTTGATTGGCTTTCAGATAAACTTGGATATTGTTGTACCCCATTAATTTTTGTTATTTTGATAATCATATAATTATCATTGACAGTGCCAACGATATACAAAGTCTTTCCCAAGGTTTCCTCTGTTTTTCCTCAGTTTACATTATAATTAATATAATAATATATATAAATATATATAATTATTCATTTTATTAATTTTATTCCTTTGTACTGCTTCCTTCTGTTGGACTTCATTTCCATTTTGACACCCCCAATGACATGCCAAGATGACTTGCTTGTAACAAAGTATAAAGTATCCTCTCTGTTCTTCCTCTCTCTCTGTCCCCTCAAACTTTTCCTCTCAGTCTTCAAGATAAAATTTGTGTCCTGAATTAGAGAGTTTTTCAACAACTTCCTCGACAACACCATGGCTCCAGCAGACACATACAAGTCAACTTGAGGCATTGTGCCAATGAGTGTATCTGATTACAGTGGCTGTGTTTAAAATCATTATGCCCTGTCGTGATAATGGTAAGATTGCAGTACAGCTTTCCTGCAGCAATCGATGACATCTGTAGCTGGTGTTTAGATTGCATGGTGCTTTTTGTGGGTAAGTATTGCTTGTCAGGGTGGGGGGGATGACTATGATTCCTAAAAACCTGTAATTGTGTGTTACTTTTTTTGGCTGTCTTCTCTGTAATACAATGCAGTATGCAATTGCATTTCTTAGACTGGTGCATGTTTTTAAATCCAAACACCATACTTTATGTGCTGTATTCTGCGTTATGTGAGGCCGATTGGCCATCAGATTGGGGAAATTATCAGCAAATGCTTGGTGATCACCATCAATCAGCACTCCTTAACTGAATGCCCTGTGTCTTGAATCTCCATATTCCTGCTGCTACTATTTGATGCAAGTGTGTGTGTGTGTGTGTGTGTGTGTGTGTGTGTGTGTTCATAGTGTCACGCCAAAGTTATAGTGCTTCAGCAGTCAAACCACAAGGAATTTCTGAAAGATTTAGTTACTGATGTGTAGCCAACAATTTCATGTTTACAAGGCTCGGAGCTCAAACGTTCTTAATAGAAATGTTACTCTCACATTATTGGTGCTGAGTTCATGCTGTATGAGCAGTATCAGCATGTGTACAACTTTGTGAGTTTTACAGCGGCCGAGCAATGTCAAATGTGGATTTGAGGGCATAGATGTATGGAATGTGATGAAACCCAAAGAAATACCTAAGGACTCTACTGATGTGCCTGGTCCCGAGGTTGTCTCCATGGAAGGAGGAACAGTGAGTTCTGAGAAAGTGTTGGAGAGGGTGACAAGGAGGTGAGAATGGAGGCTTCATCAAGAGGATGCAAAACATAAAGGGAGGGCTGCAGTTACCAGTAAACATCCAACACGGGGCTTTTTGAAAGGGAGTGGGAAACCTTGGGACTGCTGTGAGGTGTAGGTCGCAATAACCCTTGCCAGCAAAATAGAATTAGGTGACTCTTGTCTACCTCGAATGTTTGCTAAACTTACAGCCCCAGATCCCTACAAATGTGTTAACCTCAATCTGACCCATGAGGGCTGCGTGGTAGTTTATTCAAACTGTTGTACCAGATGTATCTGTGTGGGTATGAGGGTTCTGTTATGTTGGTCACCTCTGCTCAGGTTCTGTTTTGCCTTTCTCTCTCCCAGGAACATCTGTACATAAAAATGTCAAGGCATGTCAAACTGTATCAGAGGGTTTGACAGGCTTTCTTACAGCAGCAACCCCACAGGCACACCACAAGCACGCAGTGGTGGAGAAGCATGGCACTTTTAAGTGCTTCCATGTTTTCCTTTCTCTTCTGATATGTCTTACCTCTCAGTTTTGTCTAGTCTCAGTCTCAGTTTTTATCTCATACTCTTAATCTACTCTCTCACAGGAGTAACATATCTGCCAAAATTCTGGTTTGGCACAAGTAGAGTGGGAGGAATGGCAGAAAAAAAATCATAATAAAGAAATTTTCAAAGACTTTAGGGGAATTACTGAAAAAATAACTTTGACTGATATTGATTTTCCTCAACTTATCCTTATAGGTTTTTTTATGCTGTTCTTCTTATTGAAAATGACAGTCACTATGTGACTTTTCACTCACTTCCACACTTGCTTCTACACTGCTGCCACATTTATTTAAAAAAAAAAGATGTGATGGTCCAGGTTTGGTGTGGCTTTCTGGCTTTTCTCTCTCCTTTCCCGTGCTCCCAGGCGGTGACAGGAGGCGTGGCTGGTCCCTGACAGGCAGATGAGACACACCTGGAGCCTATCACTGAGCAATCAGCCCACCACTATAAAAACCCTGCTCTCCCTGAACACAGCGCCAGATGATTGCAGTATCATCCTGCGTTCCTTGCGCAACCACGAAGCGCTGGAGCCAGCGTGCCTCACCGCCAACACCTGGTTTGCCCATTTGGGGTGTTCCCGTGCTACCTGTTTTGCTGACAGACAATAAAAGAACCTGTACCTCGTGTCTCTGGTCTCCTGCACTTCTTGGTCCAAAACCCCAGCCTGACAAAAGATCAACTATGTCTGTTTCACATCAACTTTTAAAAGGGGCATACGTTTACATAAAAGATTAAAATCACAATGCAAATTAATTTAGAGAACATAGACAATAAAGCCATGGATGAAAGGAGTCCACCAGCATGGTAGTAAATGTATTTTCAAACACAATGCATAGAGAGCAACATGAGTACACAGTGTTGACATCACAAGCGCAGTCTGCACATTTACTACTAAAAGCTTAGACTGAGCAGCAGTAACCTAATTATTACCTGCTCTGAACCTCTTTGACAGTCTCCAGTGTCATCCAATTTATTTTTCTCTTGTGATTCTCCACCTATTTATTGGTATCAAAACATCTTAGGATTTAAACCTTTCTGAATTCATTTTTATTTTTTAAATTCCAGCATTTCCACTGAAGTGGACCACAGCACCGTTCTAGCAAAAAAGGCAATCAAACTCAGCTTTTATTAATAATACTATTCATAAAAAGATCCTATTAAGGCTGTTGAGTGATATTAAACCCAAAACATTTACCTTCAATAAAAATCTAAAATATAATAAAATAAAAACTCTGAACTATTTCGTATGTTTCACTTGGTACATTTTACAAATCAGTTGTTGTGAAGTACACCCAATTTTTGGCCCCTGAATGTTTCCTTCCCATTGTGCACCGGAAAATACAACATCAGACTATGTGGAGAAGCAAGGACAGAGAGCTTTTAGGCCAGTAGGGCTTTGCTTGTCTGTTACATACTACCTGACTGGACAGCAGCCTGCGAACGGTAGATGATTTGCTCATCAACGCAGACTTTCTTAGACTATGGAAAGCTGAGACAGCCTGACTTTCATACAAATGTCTGCTTCCTTTGTTTCCTCTATTGCATCCAGGTCATCAATGACCTTGAGTTAGCTTCTCAACTTGAATAATCTATTCCTTACCATTTTGCTGCTTATGATTGGCACTTAACATTTCAATTCTGGTATAGGCAAGACATGCCAAGAGGACTGTTATGCAAAAGATGATTTTAATTCTTGTGTAGTAGTGTTCAAAAACACTTTGATTTGTGAATGCTGCCAAGTATCCAAAGATTTTGTTGTCATCATACTGGGAAAAGTACTGAACTGAACAGGTTGTAGGGTTGTCTTGACAATCACACCATCATGTCACACAAATCTAATTGCATTAAATGCACTGCATCAATGGGACAATGTGTGTAACAGATGTTAGGGATGTTGCCCCAAGTGTATATGTCCCACCTCAACAATGCACAGCCTAAGTCATTGAATTTATTTTTTTTTAATTGAATGTTATTTTTGAACAAGCAAGAAAAAAATACATATATATATATATATATATATATATATATATATATATATATATATATATATATTGTGTGTATATATACAGGTTTCAAAAAAGGAGTAGGAAGAAGTATATACTTTTTTTAAACCATTCCACAGAGCCACAGTTTGACATGCACATGCTTTACATTGTTGTTCTTGCAGTAAATTATTCCTTGCTTTGTACATTATTTGTGCTGTTTTGAATTGAATCAGATCCATAAATTTCAATGTGTTTGGTTTTATGTAAAGTGTTTTTTTGTGATCTCTGTATTCTGAATTGTTTATTGTCCTTATCACTCTTTGCAGAGCTTTTAGTTGTAAACATTGCCAGGAGTCGAATCGTGAATGTGGTGACCCGTTCTCGTTCTCGTGAGACTGTGTTTGCCCAAGTGGAGTTCTTTATTGAAGGCCTGAGGGCTTAGAGCACACAACACAACGGAAAAAGGCACTAGTCTGATAAGATAGTGTAAATGGTCTCACCTTAAAATATGACTTTATGAGATGGTTTTGTGACACAGGTGTTTACAAACTCATTAGCAACTTAATGTCACATTCCTTTGTGAAATGGACTGTTAGCTTGAATGGAGTGACTGTTTATTTTTTAGTTTGAATATTGTTGGAAACATTTTGGATAATCTACATTCATGAATCAACCAAATATGAAATCATTGTGTCATTTTTAGACAATTTAATATATAAATGTTTCATGCATGTTGTGGACATCACTAATATCTCCTGTTATTCACTGTTGAAATTAATAATGTAATAGTTATCATTTGCTAAAACCAACATATGTGCATGCTACATGTGAATAAGGTGAGTACTGGCTTATTTTTTTCCACTTCAAGCACTGCTCAAAATCATCTCCAGATAACAAAGAGGGAGGTCTTAATAACCTTTGTCTCATTTAGATTCCTATGTTTAGTGAAATCCCTGAATACTGTGTGCATACTTAGTGTTTATCAGCCTAATTTACTTTATTTGTTCAACTTTGGTTAGTGGTAATATTTTACTGCTATGTAATTATATTTATTGTTGTCTGTCTGGATCTTTACAGCCCCATCCCCTGAATTGCCTGTGTGCATCCCTGTGACTCCTCCTGCTGAGTCTTCCCTCCAGTGGTGTGTATGGGCTGTGGGCATGGTGTTGACTCACCTGACTGCTGGAAAGTCTTAACACCTAAAACCAAACAACTCATCTGCCTGTGTAAAAGAACCCAGACTTCCAGATACTTTTTCTGAACCGTGGTAGAGAACCTAGGCCATTCACTGATGTTTTTTAATTTTTCATGAATTTGCTCTCCAGAGACACCAGTTCATGTGCTTTCTCTCAGGATTAAAATCATAGGAAATACTTACATAAAAGTAATTGCTTGAGTTAATTTCTGGCTTTCATATGCCAAACCCCTTGGTTATGTTCCCTTAAATGCTAACAGACCAACTGACTTCCTCCCACAGTGTACTTTGAGAACACTGTGAGAATCATCATGAGGCTATTCACTTATCTTTAAAGCTGCTTCACACAGATCAGCAACTTTCAGATCATTATCCTCATCCCTTGATTGGTCTGACATGATCAGAGGGAAAAAATATTTCAATAAACACTGAAACAGTTGAAACAATTGTTTCATATTGATTCGAGGCTTGAAACAATCGGAAACCTCTCCACAGTGACACTTAGTGGGGGTTCAGTTCCTGGCTGAAGTGTAAATGTGTATGTGTTGGGAAGATACATATGGGTGAAAGACTTATTGAATTACAAATTGGTAATGAAGATTAAAAAACAATTGTGACATTGAACATTTGTTAATCAAAGATTTTTATTTAAAAATAGAATTTGTTCTGCTGTTGTAGGACTGAGCCTGCTTCTTTTTTACTGACAATGTCTCCAGCCTTTGAAAAAATTCTTTCACATGGTACACTTGTGGCAGGTAAACAAAGATATATTTTGGACAGAATATATAGATTCAGAAACAATGCAACCCTTTCTTTCCAGTAGTTCAGTGGGCAGTGATGTCTTGGTAAAAAGGCATCTGTTAAATATTTTTTTACTTCAACTGTTGCATCAGCTGTTGCACTCTTCACTGCATGTGTTTCATTGACTCTGCTGTCAAACAAGTCCCACAATTCTCTTCTGCTGCTCCTGGCACTGGTGATGGTGGTGATGATAGAAGTCCTGACGATGTTGATGGCTCTATGAATACAAATTAAAGTTTGTTTTATTTAGTTACAGCCTACATCAACAGCATATGAAGTATACATTACATTAATATTTAGATGAAATTACTCCAAAAACCAAAATGAGGATTAAAAGTGCTCACCGGGAGTTGATGTGGCGGATGCATGCATCAGGGAAGCACACTCCAAGGTCACCTGTTTTTCTGCCTCCTGGGCTTTGGCAGGATTTCCAAAAGCTTGAATCTTGGATCCAACAGCGTTGCCATTGCCAGGGCTCGGAAGGATTCATAGGTCCCACATCTGTTTTGAAGGCCCTCTAGCAGATGTGAACCTGTACAAAATACAAGCAAACCATAACAAATGTATTAATGTCAAAAACTTAGTTATCTCTCTTACATAAATAGCCTGGTAATTGCAGCTTAACTAATTGCACAACAGCCTCCTGTGTAAGACCTTTTACTTTGGTTGTCATCTTGGACTGCAGTATCCGGTACAGAGGTATCAGTTTTGAAGCAGACACTCTCTGTTCCTCTGACATTTCTGTTGTTGCCTACTTGAAAGGCTGAAGCAGTGTCAATGCCTCATTGATGGTGTCCTAGTCAACACTTGTCGGAGGAACCACATCACTATGTAAATTAGAGAGTGCTGCACTCACTGGCTCTCGCTGCTGTTCACGTGCTGTTCCACCTTGTTTCCACCTGCTGAATCATTTTAGGGTCGGTCTGCCTATCAGCATCTGCATCTCCACAAGCTTATCCTTTGCTTTGCAGCTTGTTCTAAATAATGTCACCACTTTTTTGGCTTTCTGACAAATGTCATTGACAGGAACCTGGTCAAGGGCTTTTTTCACAATTAAATTTAAAGTGTGTGCAAAACAAGGAACATGACGCAGACCGAGTAGGTGGGTACTGAGGCTCATGTTTGCAGCATTATCAGTCACCATGCACTGGACCTTTGAAGTGATGCCCCACTCTGCCATCAGCAATTTCTCAGCCTCCATGATATGTTGTGCAGTATGGGTTTGGTGGAACCTCTGTACTCCTAATAGCACTGTAGCCATTTTTGCCTCTGGTGTAATGTAATGGCAGGTGATACCAAGGTAGCCATCCATATTTATGGAGGACCACATGTCAGCTGTAAGGCTAACAAATTCAGCTTTTTTCAGGTCCTCCTTGGCCTTCTCCTTGGTCTTAATGAACTTCTCGGCAACCATATTCTTCAGTGCCTTGCGGGATGGGAGCACATAAGTTGGATCCAGCTTCTTCACAAATGCCCTGAAGCCAACATCTTCCACAATGGTGAATGGCTGTAAATCCTTCACCACCACATCCACCAGCAGCTCATCCAACTCCCTCTGTCTGCCTATTAAAATAAATAAAACCTCTTGTCAGAGAAACATTGACAATATAGAATAGAATGCCTTTTTATTGTCACTATACACATGTACAATCTACACCATACACATGCACAATGAGACTGAAAGCAACTCATATAGTGTAAAATAGTATAGCAAGCTGCTTTGCTCATATACAATGAACAAGTGAGTCCAAAACGAACAAAAAAGTGTGTCTTTGACAGTTTGTGCTTTTATGTGAATGATCTTTAAAACAGTCATGACTCATACCTTGCTTAGAAGGCCCAGCAGAAGCAGTAGCAGAAGCAGTAACAGTGGGAGTTCGAGCTGCAGAGTCTTCAGCATTCTCCAAAATGGTGGCATGAGTGCTCCTCAAATGGCGTATCATGGATGAGGTGTTGTTGCAATAGGCAAGCTGCCTTTCACAATACATACACCTCACTTTATTCAGGGTTTCCAAATGGAAATGCTCCCAAACCACAGATCGTGATCTCTTACTTGGAGCTTCCATCTTACCCTACAACTACCTAGAATAAAGCCTATTTCTAACCTACCTCAAGCTAACTGATGCTGTCTAATTTTATTAATGTAGCCTATTGCTCTATCTATCCTAACTATCACTGTCTGTAGCCTATCAATCTATACCTATATCTAATCTAACTGCTAAATTCAACTAACCAAACTGAAAATGTCGCTATATATATATATATAAAATATCTACTATCGCAAAATCTCTCCTCTCACAAAAACCCTCAAGGTCAAGGCGGGCTAATAGCTCTTTTAAAGTTTGTGGGCTCAAAGCCGATACAGATGTGACATTGTGTGATTTGTTGCCAACCTTGTCAATCAAACGTAAAAACAGCAGGTGTGTCACCTGTTGGGATGGGTTCGAAACAGTCGTGAAACACAAAAGCTTCGTGACGTCATGGGCGCTTTGAAACGAGGTTTGAAACAGTGTTTCGAAACACTTGCGCTTCGGGATCTCGACACCGTGTCGAAACATCTGTCCCGTATCTGCCATCCCTACGTAACTGGGAGAGCCCTGAATCATTTTCACTGCTGTCTGAATCAGCTGAATATGATTTAAAGTCCTTTTGGCAGATTAGCAGGATGACTTACCATCATCCTGATATATCCAAGTAGAATTAAGTATTGTTGTGCATGTTAATTACAGCAGTTCAAAAGGGTTAGGCTTTGACTGCCACATAGGGAAATATGGCACATTATCTCTCTGGACACATTTTTGAATGAAATAAATTGCTTCATGCTTGATTAATTATGACTGGGATTAGGGGTTGGACTGTGGAGAATAGGTGAGTTTTTGTGAGGTATGCATCCATTGTCCCTGAAGGCTTGTGCTGCTCAGAACAAAAGGCAGGGCAGCAATCAGCACAGGCACAGGTATCATAAGTGTGACATGGGCACATAGGAGTCGCTCATGATGAGAATTTGCATTTTTTAAAAGACTTTGACAATACTGGCTGAGTATCTTTTGTGGTTTAGATTTAATACTTTTAATACCCTCTGACACAATGCAACATAACATCTTCTCAGATTTTCATTTCTTTTCAACTGCAGCATTACTTTACTATGTAATTTCATATTATTGGTTCCAGAATCAGTGCATATGAAACAGCTAATAGTCTCATTCTCAGACCTTGTCTCCTGTGACTTACTTTCTACTGCATCAATAACCTGAGCCCCAAAAGTGATCTTCCAAAGAGGAAATATCGTACTGTCACAGATACATGCCATTGTACATGATTCAAAGCATGTGTGCTCCTGACAAAGATTTGGTTGATTTTGTTCTGCCCTTATCATAGGTGCCCGCAGCCCCATTAGAGATTTCAGTTTGACCTGAACATTGGTAACTGTAATTCTGAATTGGTGTTGCTGGGCAGTGGTTTTTAGCAAAACATATAAGCTGTTCAGTCTTGGGAGATGGCCTCAGCAGCATGTGGAGTCCTGCTTAATTAATGACCCATGACTGGGTTAATTCTTGAATAAAAAGGAATTACAAGAGTGGAAGCAGGATGCAAAACAGCATCAAGTGTGAATATCAACATTTTGGTGCAAAACTTTCTCTCTGTCAGACAGCCTAACCATGCTTCGCTGAAGATCCATGTACATGTCTCCAGAGACCTACACAGAGAAGGGTGTGGGTGTGTAGCCAAAGGCTGCAGAGGCTCAAATCCCAATGATGTTTTTTGTGGACCTACTCATTAAGCGAGCTGATCAGGCAAGCTGATTGGCCTATTCATCACCTTTTTGGGCACAGAAATAAAAATAGATTTGCATATAAGTATGAAGGATTAAAGCAAGTAAATGTTTTAGAGTGATTTCCATGCATTTTTCATCTATGCTCAACAAAGTATACTTCCAGCTTCACACAACTGAAGAAAGCCTGATATAGTCTATAAGCTGTTGTTGTTACTTTCAAATAACCTTTGCAGATATGGAAATTGCATTAAAATAGTTTCTTCTAAAAGAACAGTATCGTCCTGTATTACCAAGACAACACCTTGTGGCCTGTACCCTCGGAGTAATAAATATGAGGGAAGTGAGGAAAGAAAAAAAAAAAAAAACAAGGATGAGAACTAAGAAAATTCCATCTGTCTGCATCCTAATGAGGCACAAGCTGCATCTGTGTCTTTTCTAACTCCAGAGGTGAAACGGTGATATTCACTCCCAAATGGCTGGGGAGATGTCAAGGGGAATTTTTTTTTTTTTTCAATTCCACCACTGCGGAGAGGGGGGGGGGGCACATGCAGCATGTCTCCGTGCAAGTCCACCTGTATGCCAAGCTTGGGCTGGACTGCTAGAATCCAACCAAGGGTAAAATATCTCAACAGATGCCTCACTCACACTGCGCCTGCCTGTCACGTTCACAGAGGGCAAAGGTGAAGTGGACAGCAGCATTCCAGCACAGCTGTCTCCTGTCATAGGGAATTTCATTTTCATCATGTATTCTTCTGCTCAATTATAATGGGCCACACATGCTTGCACACGCAGGTCTGAAATTCTATTTCCAATACCCAGGGCTCCCCATAGGCTGCAATCTAAAACCTTGTTGTTTGTGTGAGCTGTGTAATTGGCCTGTGCTGGCATGAAAATGTCATCTTTTATCCAAAGCCTGTTATTTCTGATATAAATCATTGGGATAATCTCTGAAGTGTGATGAAAAGCTGGTTTTGAAGTAATACCACCCACCTGAGATCTCATTCTAAAAATAACATTTTTTTATCCTAGACCTCATTTTTTGTACTATCAGGCTTTGATAACAGCACCGAAACAACTTGGTAAAAGTGCATCGTGTCTGAGTAATGGTGGACTGCAGCAGGCTTCATGAGTGTGCCAGATGTTTTACTGGATGTTTCCAGCCAGTTTCCTCTCCCACACAAATGAAGCACAATGGGAGCAAATCACCTCCATACGTCAAAACTAGCCTTTTAAAGAAATCCATTAAACCAGTCATGGGGAAACAGAACCCTCTGAGACTGATCCACAACCATAATATAACTTCAGTGGTCAAATAGAAAAGGTTTGAACCAGCAGCTGTACGGCAAGAAAGTTTTGCTACTTCCAGAACATATAGTACATATCAAGGAGAGAGCTGAGAGTTTTGTCATGTCCAGCTGTGCAGACACACTATAACTTACAGGTTCAGTCCAGTGTGAAGGGCCCAGTATCACTTTCCAAACAGCCTTGGGGCCCCATCATCTCTGTGTGTGATAATATTCACTCAGCCTCCAGCCAGCCATGACTGCCGCACCTGCTGAAAGTGCACAGAGCAGATGCTTGCTCCGCCACCCTGTAATGACTGCTAACTTCTGATTATCCAGCAGCCTGACAAAGCCACAGACACCATGGAACCCTCCATCAGCTCTGCAGCAAGCAGCCATATGGAAAAGACAACTGCTGAGTCACATTCACATGGCCTCGGTAGAAGAATGTTAGGCTGAACTCTCAAATACAGCAGCAACACCTCAAATGTTGCATCCAGCAAAATTTATCTCAATACCTTAAACTGATTTCTCTAATTAAAGGTATAGTTTTTGTAGTTGGCAAAGCTCTAACCTGTAAAGATAAAACTTTTTCAGATGGCCATTACATTAGTGTTACGTGTTAAGTCAGGAGTAATCAGATAAGAATTCTTAATTAACTGTATTTAAAAAAAATCACATGCTGACATCTGTAGAATGATGAATGAAATGACACTGATTGCTTTGATAGTGTACAACCTTTTGCTGCTTTGATTAAAAACATGTACATTTAGCACTAACAAAAACCAATCCCAATATGACTCAAGTTTGGCTTAAAATACTGAACCGTGATAATTATTTTGCACTGAAATTCTGCTGCACTTTACATAAATTTGACATTCATTCTCTGAGAAATGTGAGATCTGAAAGCCATCAGGAATCCCATTGGTTTTTTTTAATTTATTTGACAACACAGGACTTCTCTTTAACACAAGGGCATAATAAAGGTCACTCACACATCTAGCACACTAGATGCTACCTCTGCAACAGAAGTGCCCACTGTAAACCACAAATGGAACATCATCAAAAACATATACTCTGAAATAACACAAAATGTCCTGGGCTACAAGTAGAGAGGGGTCAAAGAATGGATATCCGCTAACACCTGGCAGAAAATTGAAGAGAAAAAAAGCAAAGCTATTGAGCCTCAAGTCCCAACAACTCATTGAAAAAGCCAAGCTGTCCTATAAAAACAATGACAACAAAGTGAAGAGCAGTGCAAGGAAGGACAAGAGTACCTTTGCAGAAAGCCTGACAAATGAAGCAGAGAAGGCTGCATGCTTTGGGAACCTGGGATATATAAGATCACCAAATGACTCTGAAAACCACACAAACCAAAGCACCCTCATCAGGGAAAATAATGGCAACATTTGCTAGTGAGAGCTTGAGCAAGCAGCCAGCTGGGTCCAACATTTCCAGGAAGTGCTCAACCACCCTGAACCAGAACAACTTGCCAACATCATAACAACAGACTACATCCTGGATATCTTCATCAGCCCCCTTACCTTTCCGAGGTTAAAACTGCCATCCTAGCTCTAACTAGTGGCAAGCCATGTGGCCTGGATGCAGTCCATGCAGAGATGCTGAAGGCCAACATTTTAACATCAACAACTAAACAACAACTAAAATCTTTACTGACCTTTGACAGTGTCCATCGGAACACTCTTTGGAAGATACTCCAGTACTATGGAGTTCCACCTAAGATAATTACAATCATAAAAATCGTCAATGAAAAATTTGAGTGCACTCTGTTGGAGGACCTTGACTTTGCAGGTGATCTTGCTCTCCTTTCAACAAACCACTCTAACATGCAATTGAAAACTGACAGGCTCAACAAATATGCCAGACAGGTTGGACTTAACATCAACACTTCCAAAACCCAAGTAATCTGCATAAACGCCACCCCCACAGCACTCATCCAGGTGAATGGAGCACCACTTGAGTTTGTGGAGGACTTCACCTACCTTGACATCAAGGACAGGGCTGTCCATAAAGACATTAGAGCAAGGCTGGGAAAGGCTCAGGGTGCCTTTTACCAACCCCGTTCCATCTGGAGGTCTAAATAATACAGCCTAAAAACAAAGATGCTCCTGTATACAGCAATGTAAAGTCTGCCCTCTTGTCTCGTTCAGAGTGTTGGCATGTGGTCAGCACAGACATGAGCAGACATGAGGTCAACAGATGCCTCAGACGAATCTGATTGGGGCACTAGGGGCGGTGACCCCAAGCTGGAAGGATGGCTCCAACAGATACCAAGAACAACATCAGAGATCTCTGTCCAAAAGAGCGCAATGCTAGGAACAGCTAAGATCCTGCGCAGAACCCTCAGACTCCCAGGCCTCTGGTAGAGGACCAGAGTCTGAAGGAGACACCGCCCAGGTGGGCGAGAGGGAGATTTTTTTTTTTTTCAATGGACGTCATGTATGCATGGACGTCATGCATTACCCAGTGTATTTTTTAACACAAGTCATATAATTGCTTCACTGTTTCTTGTGACTGTTTTGGTTATAAGTCAGTGTATAATTGTTATATTTATAAGCTATTCATTTAAAATATACCTTTTTTGCAGATTAGCTGTAGTTTGAGGTACTATAAGAATTATTTTGTCTTATTTTTTAGACTTCAAACAAAACAAAGAATAAGGCAGCCTACAGAATAGTCCAGGAAATTCTGTCCAGCTCCAGTGATGATGAGTGGCTGCCAGAGAAGAAAAGAGACATAGGAGCTGAGGATGATGGAGATGCAGACAGTAAGGATGCAGAAAGTGAGGATGATGAGGGGCAGGTTGCAGAGGATGGTCAGCATTATCAGGGAGCTGTGGAAGATGGGCACATAGCACCTGACCATACTCAAGCCTGAAAAAATATCTGGAAAGTCCAAGACAATGATTTTGATGGAGACTTGCCTCCTTTTCTAGGAGAGTGGAAACTGAATGTGGAGGGAAGAGATCCCATAGATTTCTTCAGACATCTGTTTCCAGCAGATCTCAATGATGATATAGTACACAACACCAACTTGTATGCGCTCCAGAAAGGGAAAGAAAATGACAAGAAAATGACAAGAAAATGACAAGAAAATAAATGCAGATTTTTTTAGGAATCAATCTGATCATGGGGTACATTTGGTATCCTAGGACACAAATGTACTGGTCTAGTGAGGACGGCCTTCGTCTTGGAATAACAATCTTCAAAATAGGACCATTGCTAAGTGCACTTCAGGAGATTCAAGGCAGCAGCAGACCCTGAAGAATTTCAGTCAGTTGATGAGCAGATCATTCCTTTCAAAGACCTACTGTCCATCAAACAATACATACCAAAAAAGCCCAAACCCTGGGGAGTGAAAGTGTGGGTGAGGGCAGGAACCTCGGGCTATATGAATAGATTCTAAGTGTACCAAGAGTCTGCAAGTAGTGGTCGCATCAGTGGATTGGGAATGGCTGGAAATGTGGTGATGCGTCTTTGTGATGACATAAAACACAAAAAGGTGTTTTTTGATAACTTCTTCTGCAGCATTCCACTCATCGAGGCCTTGAAAGACCAAGGCATCTGGCACAGGTACATGTAGAGCAAACAGGCTGAAGTGAGCAAATCAGAAACTCAAGAGTGAAAAACAACTGAAAGAAATGGGCAGAGGAGTTTGCTTTGTTGTCAGCAATAATGCAAACATCGCTGTCACACGTTGGCTCGACAGTTCATTCATCCACATGGTCTCGTCCTGTGCTGGCCAGTCCCCTGAAGATGTTGCCAACAGATGGGTCAAGAAGGAAAAAAAGATGATGATGGTCCAAAAACCCTTCTCTGTGGCCCTTTACAATCAACACATGGGTGGGATTGATCTTGTTGACCAATGTCTGGCAATGTACCCCCACAGACGTCAAAACAAGAGGTGGTACATCCGAGCGTTTTTTAATTTTTTGGATGTGACCATTGTATATGTCTGGTGCCTCTACCTGATGTCTGGTTTGGAAAAGATGAGACTCCTCCTCTTCAAAGCTTCTGTGGCATGTGCACTGATAAATAGTGGCACCCTCCAGCAAAGCAAAAGAGGAAGACCCAGTGGGACCCCACAACCCGTGAAGCGGAAAGCAGTCAACAAAGTAGCCCGTGAGGTCAGGTTTGGCACAGGATATCACTGGCCCCAACTCACCGAGGTGAAAAATGCAAACAGATGCCATGATGCTGCATGCACACAGAAGACCAAATACATCTGCATGCAATGCTGTGTGCCACTGTTCCCTGGATGCTTTGCGAACTTTCATACAGCCTAGCTGTGATGAACATAGAAGTGTTCGGAGATGCAGAGACTAAAATATCAGTTTGTGTTTTCTTCCAACATGCTAATATAAGGGCTTGGTAATACTGTCCTGCATCCTTATAGAACTGTGGAGACTCACAATAATGTTTCTCCTGTTGGGGATGGTTTGACACATTTAGGTGTTAGATTCACAGCTATGAGTGTCATTGGTTTTCTTATTCAGGCCTAAAAAATTCCGCCTATACAGTGTTAAAATTTCCCCCAAATTGTTGAAATGTTTTTCAAAGTATAAAAAGAAACAAGGGTTTGTATATTTACAATAGAACACAAGTTAATTCATTTTTACAGGAAGTTCACAATGTTTTATGTTGAGTGCTCAGGCGCACGTAGTCCACTGGATTGGACATGTCTGTGACTTTATGAAAAAATCATATTTTTGGAAAAAAAAATTGAAATTTTTTTTAAGGTCCTGAGAACAATAAAAACACTTCAGAAAAAAATCTTGACCAAGGCTTTCATAATTCATGCATCAGAGGGTTAAAGAGACCAAAGGATTAAGACACTTAAGATGGCTTGGACATGTGTTAAGGAGTGAGCAAAACCACATCCCAAGAATTGCCTTAAGATAGATACCACCTGGAAAAAGAAAACCTGGAAGACCCTAAAACAACTGGTGTCGAACTGTGGTACAGGAGCTTCTAAAGGTGAACCTTCGTGGGGAGAAGCACAACATGCTGCAAAGGACTGCATGGGTCGAGAGAGCTCATTGAAGCCTCATTTTCCACAAGGGACAAAGAGGAATAAGTAAGTAATAATAAAGGTTCCCAATTCAGTCAGCCAATGAACACATGTGAAAACTAGCCAGTTGCCCTTGTTAACTGTGCAAAGTACAAAAGAACTGGGTGATTATGGATTGGACTGTTTTGTGATTAATACATGCATATCACTCTGCTTAAAGCTCTGAAACAGCTGTACCAATCACACTGGCACTTGCCATCAGCGACTCAAGAGCAATAGGCTGATGATGCTATTTATATGACTGTATTAGTTCATGATTGCAACAGTGTTTGCTTCGTAATGTGTTCAAGAATAAAAGATTAAGAACTCGTTTCTTTTGGGGAAAAAAAGGCTGTAACTCATGTCAATATGTTCTGCTATCTGCTGTCTCCCACACAAACAGAGAGAACATTCAGGAATACTGACTCTAGGTTCAGACTGGCTAATGCTAGCACAATGAGATTTCCGAGTTGCCTGGTTAGCTAACTGGCCCTTAGGGCGTCAGGTACTCTTGTGGTCAAAAGTTTAAATAAACTTGTAAAGACCATGTACTGTATGTGTTTTTTATTATTTCATCATAGAAAATTATTGTACAATTTGTACAAATCACTGGAAAGTAAAGACTGCCATGATATACATGTTCTTTTACAATTGTACGTAAAGGAAGGAGAAAGGAACATAAAGAAAAGCAGAGGTGTTACTATTAACATTAATAACGGCATCATTTTTTTAAGTGTCTCAATAAACCCTGACAATAAACAACACCAGGACCTTGAAATCTGAGCACTAGCCATCAATCATTTTATTAAACTGTGACTCATTTCTTGTGATGTCAGGGATGTTATTTTTTTTCTAACCTGTCCTGTCCAGCAGCTTAGGTATACAGAGAGAGATCAGATACCCTTACAGTGCCAGGCAGATTTTGCTCTTCAAGAGGTGTAGTGTACTATACTCCACCCATTGCATGTTTAAACTTTATACCTTCCACCTTATTGGAATGTTGGAATGAATGATGGAACTGGACCGGACAGGGCAGCAGAAAGGACAGAGACATAGAGAGAAAGAAGAGAGAAGACAACAAATACAATACTGACAACATCCATGACAGCAACAATAATAACAACATCATCGATCACTGAAGCAACCATACTAGCAACACATACATTTATTAACAGTGTGATCTCATAAGGTGCAACCTCGAATGTGTGTGCAGGTGTGCGTGTGTGTGGAGCATGTGTCTGTGCGTGTATGGGGTGTTTGTGTTGTCTGTGTGTAAGTGTGCCTATATGTGAGTCTGTGTCTACAAAAGCTTATCACTGGATGTTGTTGGGTACTAACCTGGGGGTCGCAGCCAACCCCGGGAAGTAGTAAGGCAGGGAGCCGAGGCAACAGAATGTCTGCGACCCCACAGGCAGGGGGGAAGTCCAAGGCCTGGCACCCCCTATATTCACTTTCCCTCCTCTGCACATTTCCAAGCCATCTTAGTCTATCCTCTCTGACCTTGTCTCAAAAACATCTCACGTGCTGTCCCTCTGATGTACTCATTCCTGATCCTGTCCGACCGGGTCACTCCCAAAGAGAACCTCAACATTTTAGTTTCCGCACCTCCAGCTCTGCCTCCTGTCTAATATTAAACCATTAAAAAACTGATTGTCTATAATTCAAAAATGTGATATTGAGGGGATTATAAAACCAATGCTGTCCATATGGTTACAATACATACAATCTTTAAGGTTTTTTGCCACTGCCTCAAAATATTTGCTCATGGTAGGAATGTTAGGTTGTGTTAACAATATTATATATATATATTATATATATATATATATATATATATATATATCATCTAGGCCTGCTCAAAATAAAAAGTGCCCCAATAAATAAAACTGTCTTGACTTGATCAAGTGTTGAGGAGGAGTGTCCCCACATGTGGCCAAAAAACTGGTCCAGAGCAAAAAGTTGTTACAGCTGCAAATTTGAAGTGACCACTAGGAAGAGTGAGCCCATCCCTCAATGAACAAAATGAGCAGCATGCACGTGTGTGTCCAAATAGTAGATGGAAATAACCTGATTCTGCCCTGAAGGCCTTAGTGATGTCATTAGACACACTCTGTCACAATGTATCGGCCCCTTTAGTTCAACAGCAGAATGGGAGTAATCGGTAGAAAATTGACCATTTTCGCAGGCAGTGGTTGAGTCTCTTTAGGGCTCCTCTGCATGCTTGAGCAGAACCAGAGATGCTGCGTTGCATCTGTTTGGGTGCTGAGTACACCCATCAGATGCTCTCACATCCCTCACTGTTCGTTTGAAGTGCACAGCCTACTGAAGGAAACATGCTCTGACGGCATGAGGTCATATGGTTCAATGTGTGAAACAGGGTGCATTTCACAGGATTAAATAGCTCATTCTAACATGGGCTGTCAGCTTCTCTATGTGATCTCACAACACACACACATACAGATGTCTGATTTCATAAAAAGTCATTCCGCTCAAAAATGACTCATCAGCCAACCAACGCGGATGAATAACTGTCCACAGAGATGTGAGAAAATGAATGACATTTTCTGGGTACCTCTTCGAGAAAATATTTTAGTTTAATATTACTTCAGACTATATTTGTTTTGTACCATAACACATGACCTAACTGTAAGGCTAATATTCTTGACACGGGAAGCAGCAGATGAAAAAAACAGCCTCAATCTCTGGAGCTTTTCGCATTATCACAGTCTTCATCAACAGATAGAAAATGAACAAAAGTTCTACAGCTGCTCAAAATATGCACATGTCCATGTACATGGCTATAGAGGTCTGGTAAGATCACGTCTCTGTAACTCCAACCCACTCCTCCTAGATCTTTGTTTTTTTTGGTTTTCAACGTACAGTCTTGAGTTCCAACTGACACTGGCTCAGTTGACATTGTTTAAGGCTTTACACAACTGTTTTCACACTAGTACACCCCAGCACAAAACACCAACTATTCTTAATCTAATATGTTCTGTATGTTACACCAAGGGGTCACTGACACTGGCAATGGATTTAGCTGAATAATAAGAGATGCTTTTGGCCAAAACCACTCACAGCATTCAGTGGGAGGATGCAAAGGTCATTGAGCAGTAACTCAGCCGGCAGCCAGACAAAAACCAAGGAGGACACTCACATGTGACACCAGAGATGATCTTTGAACAAAGATAGGGTTTACTGCCTCAACCCACGTACAATGCAGCCACTTTGTACAATGTGACTTCTGGCACCAAGTGAACAGGGTTCTTTGAAATGTAACATCTAAAAAAAGGTTTAAGGTAGTCAGATGGAAAATATTGCATTAGATACTGTGTACATGCAGTAGAACAGAAATCTTAGCACCATGGACGGTGACCTGTGCCAAAACAAGATCAGAGATCTCCGGTCAACTCCCCCAAAAAAACAGAGAAAAAAAAATATCAGTAGAACTACTGCCCACAAAGCCACAAGTACTCCACAAAGCTAGTATGACATTAGTGCAGTGGACCACTGCGGGAGCTCACGCCACTACAATTTCAACAAGACATCTCCCCGGTGGTGTAAGTCTGTCTACCTTATGTGCTCTCAGCACTTTTTCATTAATTCAATTCAAGCTTTCTGTCTCTTATCATCTCGTCCCAATCACAGATAATAGCAAACACATACTAAAGCACACATCAGACCGCTGCTGCATACATAGCAAAATTTCCCCACTGGGGGACAAATAAAGGATATTATTTTCTATTGTATTCTATTCTATTTCCCAAAGCAGAGAACACATTGTATCTGCATTCACAGGGAGGTGACATGGTGTGACACTGTGGTCTTTTGTACAAATTCATTTGTAAATTCATAATTTATTTTGAGTGTAAGAAAGTAACTAAATGAATAACACAAATGAGTCTCTGATGTGCAGCATGATGAGGACTGTAATGGAAAAAGAGGAGCATAATATCATGATTGTGCTTTCTGCTTGAAGGTGAAGACACAGGAATAATGTGCATTTGTAATGGCCCCATAAACAAAGACTTTGACCCTTGTTCAAAGACCAGTGAAGGCAAAACCAGGCAGGCAGGCAGAGAAACTAAGCCTAAAGTAGGCAGAACATCTGGCATTCAGAAAGCAGACGGGTGGTTGTAAGGGGTAAGGCTCAGGCAGGCTGTTGACAGACGACTGTAAAACTATGATGGGGGCACAACCTGGTGCAACCTGGCAAGGAACTGTTGAGTGGCCACTATTTTGGCCACATTGGCCACTCAACAGTTTCTTGTACTACAACCTGTCCCTTGAATACATTTAATAATTTGAACATGACAACACAAAGGAAGAAGTCATATGAAAAAAGCAACATAACTGCATCTTAATAGCAGCAGCGTCTCAAAAGGTGTGATCACAGAGAGTCGGCATACAACAATGTTGTTGTATTTTGAGACTGAGGCTACCGCATCAACAGTAATTTTATATTTGTACATTACCCTGCTGAAATAACTATATACAGTTAATCTGACATTAACTGTATATAGCTCATCTGACACTGATATGTCAATGTATGCAGCACCTATGAATAATGCTCTAAATTTTCAGTGGCAGCCGAAAATTATTCTGCATAAAATTATATTAATCTGTACTCACCCCATCTCCCTGCCTTAGTTTTTTTCTTCCTCTTTAATTAATCATTTTTTAAAATAGATCACAGCCACTGAAGATAAGAGTGCAAATGTTATTCTGTGTAACAGCTAAGTTATGACTTTCTCTGACATTTTTTAGAGAGAATTATTAAAAACCCTAGACAGATGGTCCTTTTCTTATGTAAAACTATGCAGATAAATGTATTTTTTTGAGCATATATTAAAGTGTCCAAGACAGTCTCAGCTTGCCTCTCTCTGTGCCTCGCCTGACTCTGTGTCCTTTTACTTTCCAGCCACAGACAGACTCTGCTAATTAACTTTAACATTAGGCAGCACATTATGAGGTGACAACTTCTCAACCCTAAAAGTGAGGATGGGGGGAGAGTGAGAATATTGCAGGGGTAGTTGAAGGAAGGCAGAGAGACAGATAAATGGGGGTGGTTTGACTGAGGAAATGCCCTGCTCCCCCTTCAAGTCACACTCCATCACTTTCTGCTTTATTGTGTTGCAACTTGAATTTCAAATGGATGAAATTGTCATTTTGCCCATCCATCGCACTAAATAACTCACAATGACAACATGACATCTGTCATTTAAAAATGTATCAAGAGCTTTTGATATGACATTCCAATATGTGGTCAGGTGCATCCTGTTTGCTTTAATGATCAACTTGGCTGTATAAGATGCAGTGACAAACAGAAATGACTGGGCTTCTGACTTTTTGAGATAGGCTTAGTCTGAGTTTTCTGCCTGACTTGAGTTGCTTAAACACTTGGGTGACTGGAGTCCCTGAACAGCCTGAGAGCCCTGACCAGACACTGCTTGGTAGAGATTTGTAGACTTCATTTATATTGTTTTCACCAAAAATTACATGTTTTTCATCTTCCACAAACGAGCCAATGCATGGCAAACCTAGGTCTTGTAGTGTTCCAGTATAGACTGGTGGGTGTATGGGTAATATGGACCTAATTCTTTATTTTTATCCAGGTGCTGGGATGTATTATCAAAATACAACCTGATGTACTGTAAGGTATTCCACATTACTAATGATTGGAATTTAAGTCTCCTAAAATATTTTACTTTTTAGTATGTGACAAACAGTGAAACATGACTATAAACGTTTTTCACTCATGCCATAAAACAAGATGTTTGGCATTTACCTTTTTAGCCATGACAAATGAATCCCAATATGAGTTGCACAACTGCTGAAGCCTGGAGGAAAGTTATCACGAGACTCAGCATCTGGCATTTCTGCAAGGGCATATGATGTGCACTGTCAGCATCATACTGAGCGGCACCTACCTCTACCTCTACTTGGCAGCATCTTTACTGGCTGCACAGGGCCACTTCTTCATCTTCTCCCTACAGCCCCTTGGTGTCTACAGCGGGTGCAACTCCCCAGGACCAGAAAGCATATTTCTTAATGCCTTGGCTTCACCCCAAAAGGTCTTCCCATACCTGGTTGCCTGTGTTCCCAGTTTCACCACCACCACCATTTTCCCAGAGTTCCAAGGCCTCTCTTTATGCTTTCTTATATTTGGCTGAGATTCGAGGTCTAATTGAAAATGTCAGGGAGAAAATGGCTAGTAAAAAAGGATAGTAAAAAATTAAACATCCCAGCCAGCCACAGCATTCGTGTCTATTTCTGCATGAAAATATGATTCCTTCAGGCACTTTGACGAACTGACAGAAAGAGTGTAAAATCCCCATTTCATCCCTACATTATTATGAACAATGTGGGTGCGAGGATTTTTCCCCTGAGGCTAGACAGGTTTGTGGAGCTGTTGACGCATATCGCAGCAATCACAGACCATCTGGTACCTGTCTGTTAAATCTCAAATTTGTTATTGTTTAGCTGTGGCCAGTCTCCTTCCCTGTCACAGAATCCCAGAAAGGAGCTATTTTAATGCCAGATGATTAGCTAACAAATCCTTTCTGGTTAAAGATGAAAACTGAAAAGAATGAGCATGTTTTCAGTTGATACACTGATAGAGGCTCATCCTCCAAGCCATAATTTTTTACCAGTCAGTCAGACAGAAGAGGAAGAGGAGGAGGCACTGCAGCTGTTTTCTCTACACACTTTGTGTGCACTAACATTGTTCTTGGTGAAGCTTTCACCGAGCATATAAATGAAGCCACTCACCAGCATGCTAACTCAGTCATAACAATAGGGTTAAACACTGATCATGTTTCAGTAATTGAGTTTCTGACCATCACTGTGTTTCTGGAAGCCAGCCTCATTTTAACACAGACTAAAAGGGCTTTTTTGGTTCTTAGATGACACAGCTAAAGCAAAGCTCTCTGACATTATGAGAGCGTGTGGGACACACAGTTGTAATTGCTCTTCAAGTGACATAATTGAATGTTTCAGCATTAGCTTGTCATGTTCCATAGATATCGCGGCTGCACTAAAGGTGGTCAGTTGACAGTGACATTGTTAAGGAGAACTAAGGAGGAGAACTAGGGTCTCGGTTCACTGAAATATTTACAAAGAAGCCATGGCTTCCTGTAACAAAGAATGATGCCTGACAAGGAAGGATTATGAGTATTAATTACTCTATACAATTGACCAGATAGTCGACACTGCTCTGACTTTATTTCCATCATAATATTTATTATTCAATGGGTTTTAATTCCCCATGTTATGTTGGCATGTTATTCCTGTTTTATGTTCATTCTGTGTGCATCTTCATGTGAAGCACTCTGTCCAGGTAATTTCACAACTGTAAAGAATTTTGAGCTGCAATTCTCATATGAAATGTGCCATATAATTATTTTTTTGATATTCCTTTACTTATTATGGATTTTGTGCAACAAAAATAAATGGAATACTCCATTTGGAGGTAAAAGTGAAATGTTTAATTAGTGCATTGTGTGCAGAGAGTTTTGTAAAGGAGGCAGCCAAGCTCTCAATGGTTACAATAGAGGTGGTTATACCACTCTGAAATCATTTTCCTTTATTTCCTCTGCAGCAGAGCAGCAAATGATTATTTGTAGAATAGGGAGACTTATTTTATTTCAAAATCATCATCATCTCTGCCTTACAATTGCAGAGCTGCTACTGACTAAATGTCAAACTACTTTCCCACAATAATACAGTAAAGCTAAAATGATTGATTCGTTTTATGTGCAACACATGAACTAGAATAATGAATGACCTGCAGCACTTGCAAAACCACTGTGTCATCATATTAAAAAAATAAATAAATGAAAAATTCAGGTTATACTTCACAGCTATGGACAGCCACTCTAATATTCAAGCAGATTCCCTGGAACCCCAACTACATTTTGATCTAACAATAACAATTTTAAATTATTAAAATAATTTTTTTGTTATTTTTGGAAACATTTGCAACTGTGTCTCATTGTCCTGGATACCCATAATCAGTCCTGCACATCCCATTTAGTTAGTAGACACGTCACGTACACAACCAACAGCGACGTTACACTAAACCATCACTTAACCACTACTTAAACATAATCATAATCAAATCCAACACTAAAAGCCAGTGGAAATTAAAACAACTCACTCATTCGCACTAAAACCCTGTTTCTTCCCTGTGCAAAAACAAAAGATGAGGCCGAGTGCTCGTCGCTTTAAACTTTCTGTAGCTGGAAGCCTCCGCTGTGATGAAAAACTGAGCAGATTGAAGAAAACCTTCTGCGGGCACTTTCAGTCAGAGCATGAAGAGGAGATGTATTAAAAACCTTTGTTCAGTAATTTCTGCTCCTTCTAGCCTTAAAAGACTGTCATTGCATTTATAATGTTCAGCAAAATATACTTTTTTGTTGAACTTTATCAAAACGCTTCACACATTCATCACAACAGCAGTCAGTGTGGACAACACTGCTGATATCTTTTCACTGCTTCAATAGGGAACATATACATACAACCACCACAACCACAACACATAAATAAATCAGACCGTGATTCTTTTCTGCTACATCTAAAAAGAAATCAAAGAGCTAAAACTGCCCTCATTACTCAAAGAGGTAGAAAGTTTTTGACTAGCGTCAAATTCACACATTAGATTGTGTGATTGCTGGCTACCTGGATAAGCAGCATCAAAGAGGGTGATGAGCTGACACATAAAGGTAACTGTAACATGTAGGCTAATAAGGGAGTATTTTATTTTTTAGTAACACATTTTTGAAGGTGCTATTAGATGTGTATTGATTTTCTTGCTGATCATGGTATGATGTGTGATGTTATGTTGGGATTTAACCACTAAAGAACTATAAAATCTCAGTTCCCTTCTCTAGTGTTTTATTAATAGCATAGTTGTACTGAGTTTATTATTTCTTCACTTAAAAAATGTGATATGATGGCTGCTGTTACCAGTGTATTGTCTAGAAACAACACCAAGTGTAAACAACCATTTTTTTATTGTTTCCAAGCTGACAAAGACCTGCGGCCTTATCTATGACTATTCATGCTACATTCTGGCTTCCTCACCATTTTTTAGCTCCAGTTTCCCATCTCCTAAAAGTGAATATGCATGGGTCAGATTTTCTGCGTTCACATTGTCTTGTCAGGATTATTCTTAAATATCTCAACTTTTGGAAGTGGCGTTTTTCAGGCTCCATTTTGTGCTTACACACAGTTACGGTTATAAATGAAGCCACTGGTGAGGTTGAAACCGCTTGGTATTTTAACATATAAGTCCAACTGCTGTAAATAACAGCTTTTCCTGTAATATGCCTCTCCTTCAATCAGAGTTCATCAGAGTGAAACAGCAAAGGATGGCAGCTGGTGTCAACAGTGTAAAGTTTCTTTCATTGCTAACACAAGCAGAAAAGTTAATGTGAGTTCTGGAAGGAACCAGGGTGTGACCACAAAACTCAACACTTAACATTGTGACCTCGTGTTGTGCTTGTCCATGTACATACTGTGGTGCCATCCAGACAAATTACAGACCTTTAGTCCTATGGAGAAAAAGTGAATGTGAAAAATAGTAAATGGGATTTTAAACTAGGACACCAGTGTGCATGTGAGATGAGTTTTTGACTCAAAAATGAAATGGGACTGAGGCATCTGCGAGCACACAGTGCTGCAGAGAAATTGCTCTGACCATTGAATTATGACCAACGAATAAAACAGCGTTTTCCTGAACGACTACCCACTGAAGCCAAACATATTTGGACTTCTGCTGTTTATGACACCAAAGACTGGAGTTTTAATTATACACTTGACAGAGGCGAAGCTGCCCGGGAGGCAAAAAAAAAAAAAAAAACTTTGACAGGGGAAAACATTTCACCACTCTCAAAGAGCAAACTCTCAGAACAAGACCAGCATGTGGAAAAATATGTGTTTTTGCTGCTATCATATTGACTACTCATGATACCCACCTACAGAAAAGCAAGATGCACAGCATAATCATTGCACTGTGAGAACACATAACTATACAACAGCCACCTTTTTACACAGCTGAGAATTGTCAGGATCTTACCAGGATCTGGTATTTTATTTGTGTGTAAGTGTGTGTGTGTTTGTGTGTGTCCTAAGATCAACCTGAGTTGGTTAAAGACATCAACACAGGTTGATCTGACTAAGTAGTGGAATGAGGACAAGAAATATAGATGTTCTGATACCATTTGTTTACAGTTACATGTTACGTTAAGATCCTTGAAATAAACATTAGTAATATGTAATAAGGTCCTTATAAAACCATATAAGATGCTTATTGGCCTTATGTGTTAATCAAAATATCTGTATAAATAATAACATCATTAACATCTTTATTGTTACTTACATTAGGAGATATTCATAAGAACTTAAAAAAGTACTTAAGAACTTAAAAACATTATGAGTCTTTGTGCAATTGTTTCACAGTGGCTTTAAGCATGAGTGTCACAACTTTGAGTTCTCTCTCTTCTCTCCATTTATGCTATTTACCAACAGCATCTAAATTTATTCAAATATTTTACATCAGTGCAGCAGCCACAATTTTACTTTTGAAGGGAATTCTTTGCTAAATCAGGAGTGAACAGAGTTAACATAATCCTGTCTCCTTATTGTCAAGGGTGGGCAGCGTTGGGGTTTTCTTTTTTTACAGGTGTAATAACACAGAAGAATCACAAACTCACCTTAACTGACTTTTTCATTTCATAATTAATCTTGAATATCACACAGGGTGAGTTGTGTGAAACATGTATTTCATAGCATTAACCTCTTTCAGCACATTGTTATGGTTTTATGGAACTGCAGTTGTTTCTGTTTTGGTTCATCAACTTTCTTATTTTTCCAGTAGCAGCAACAGGCAGCTGTGTTCAGTGAAAAAGCTATGGTGAACAGTGTCTACACCCTGCCTAGCACCAAACAGCACAAACATGTGTGATGAATTTAGCTCCATGTCAGGTGAACAAATAGCAGCTGTTTGGTAACATATTTACCAAGTGGCCAAAAAATGGAAAGCAGATTTAAACTCAAATTATATGAGCTCAAATACTCTGTATTTGACACATTAGAATAAGACATTTCACATCACTGTAGCCAAAATATTTTAAACTTTTTATTCAATTTTTTTAAGTCACGTTTTTTATTTCATTTACCAATCTAATCAATTTTTTGTAATTATCAGGTTCAATACTATCTATCTATGACTCACACATACATTCACACAGCGCTTCTACATTTCTCAGAACTTTTTGTATCACACACCACTTTCATGCCTGGTGACACATCAGGGGCAATATGGGGTTCAGTATCTTGCCCGAGGACACTTCAGTATGTAGACAGAAGAAGCAGGGAATCGAACCATCTTCCAATTAATGAACAACTCTGTGATGACCCTCTATCTATCTATACACAGACGCGCGTGCACACAAACACAGATACACAAATAATGCTCAGCAATAGAATGAAAGGAATGAGTCAGCCACTGCATTATTACTGAGGAAGTAAATTTCCATAGTGTAGTGAACTGAACAGCAACCGCACTAAAGCCTTTTAGTTAACAAAGGCTCCTGGGTTCTTACTGGTCATAGCTGGGGTGCCGTCTGTGTTTTCAGGGCCTTTCTCCCTCGTAATAGGGAAGCTTTGCCAGTTACCATGAGAAAGTAAAGAGGTTGGTGAGGCTTGCTTCCCTGCTATAAGCTACAACTACTGCTCTGTCCAATTTGACGTGCTCCGCTTCTCTGCTGCCCCCCATTCAGAGGAGAGATGTGTGCGGGAAGCAGTGGGATGATGGAAGCAAAGGAAGAACAACATAACGAGCTGTTTTTCTGAGCTGTTCAATTTTTTTTTTGCGAGGTAGAGGGAGAAAGTGAAAGCATCCAAAAATTAGTATTGTGGAAGGAGAACCACAGCAGTGTGACAGACTTGTAAAGATGTTGTCTGTAGGAATCTTGTTAGGAAACCTGTTTTTTTTAGCTGCATGTGTGCTTTCAATGAACACATTGTGAAAACATTTCTTACTCCTCTCCTTTCTCTCTGTGAGCCATCCTGAAACATTTGCAGTATCAGGATTATAGGATTCCTGTCAGCTATACACATCAACCGAGACTCACAAAGGATTCTGGACAGTGAGGAAAGTGCAGCAAAAGTCTATGGAGTGCTGTAATTAATGTTTTAACAAATTTTCAAAAAATATCTCATTTAGATACAAATCATTTTTTAAAGCCTATGTTCATTCACCGTCTCCATTCTGTAGCAATTAGTGAGTAAAAAAGTCTGTAAAGTAATGAGGAGGAGGAGGTTGGAGTGATGAAGGGTTGTGAAACAGTGCTCAGGTATGCATTGTCAGCTGTGAGACCTTATGTACAGACAGGTGTGTAACTTTCCAAATCATGTCCAATCAATCACACTGGCCACAGGTGAAATCCAGTCAATGTACAGTAACAGCTCAAAGATTATCAAGATAAATTAAAGGCACCTGAGCTAAATTTAGTGAATACTTGTGTCAATGTGATATTTCAGTTTTTCCTTTTAAAAACATTCACAAAATGATCTACGTACGTAAGTACTGTTTATGCTGTGTATTGTTAGGTACCGAGAGCAGTTTGATGAGGGAAAAATGGTTTCCAAAGATTCTTGCAAAAGGCTGCAATTTAAGAAATATGGGGGAAAAATTGGATTGGCTCCAAATGTGCTGTAGATGCGTCCATGTGTGAGGCTTTACTCTGGCTCTTTAATCATGTTCATATCAGGACTTTATACAACCAAAGGGCACAGGATAGGCTTCAGACAACCTATTCACTTGGACAGGGCAGAAGGCGACGATTATCCCTCTGTGCCTCCTTCCCCCGGCTCAGGAATCATCTCTGGTCTGAGCATGCCTCACAGGGCCAATGATAGGAGCACTGAAGCATGCTAAGTCTGGACACTCCGAGACCTTTCAAGCATGAAACTGGATTAGTAGCATCTTGGCACTGTGTGTACACACTAGCTTTTTGGCCATATCAGCACTGGAGCAAAGAGGTTAACAACTCAGCTGGGGAGACAGGCCGAGAGCCAATGAAGTATCAACACCTCCCCCATTCACTGAGTGCATCTATCCTTCCACATATCCAACCATCTGCCTGTTCGTCGCTCCACGTCACCGCTTCCTCTCCTCTATCTGCATGTTGTCATCAGCATGTCTGCAGCCCCAACCTGTGTGACTCTAATGACTGTACTACTGTATTTATTATTGCTATCGTTGTTTTTATTCCTTTTTCTAATATATTGAATATTAAATGAATTAAATAAATAAATAAGTTAATGGTTAATTATCAAACTGCTCCCGGTAGACTTGACAGTCTTGCAGTGTCATCTCCTTGGTTCTGACAGGGTTGTTGGCTTATCCACTTGGTTAGTAGTTCAACTCCTGGAAAAGAACTTTTTTTCATATATACAGTGTATATGATTTGAACAAAACTTGAAAGGGAAATTGCAGTTAGTCTTGCTTTAACTGAGGTTTGAGGCAGAAAGAAACAGAAGAAAACTTTCTGATATGAATGATGTTTCAGAAATACCAGTGTTGTATGACAAATAGTGATAATATGATATTTACCTGAATGTATAAAAACAATGAAAAAATTTCCCACCACTAATCTAGTGGGTGAAATGGCATTACTGTGTTGTCAGAATGGCTCATCTGTTCTTCATTTGTGTCAATTTACGTTTGACCTCTTTGTCTTGCATGTATAGCAAAAACAGCCTCACACTCACACCTCCTCTCTCTGCAAGCCCTGTAATGTGTTTTACTTCACATGTTCACATCTTAAAAGATGGTTAGTAGAAAAGTCTATTTCTTTTCCATGTTAAAGCTCAGTTTTCTTTCTGGCGACAGTTCATCTTCACTCACTGCCACTGAAAATGTCACCTGGTTCCAAGGAGCTCTACTGCCCCCTGCAGATAAACCATCAGACTGCACTTTACTGTGGTGTAATATGGTTGTGAAAGAGATGAGCTCTCTATATTAAGCTTTCGGCTTCAGTGTATGACAGGAGAGGAGGTGGTAATTCTCCCAGCATCCTCCTGTGTTCGTGAGTGTCTTCGCTGTCTGCTTCTCTACCTCCCTATGGCATTACTCCATGTGCAGTTGAAAGCCTCCTCGAGGTAAGCCACACTTTTTTAAAATGCATTTGAAGGAACATTTTTTTTCTGCCGTTCCTTCTGAAAGCTATATGCAGCAACAGTCACTCCTCATCTTTTCCCTACTCCTGATTCTGTAAGTTTATCACTACTCTTCATGGGTCCTGTCGCTGGATCCAAGGTTAAGGCCTGCCCCAAGTAGGCCAAATTCTAAATTAGTTTTACAGAAAATATTTTGACATTTTGTCATTGTACAATGTTTGTGTGAAAGCATGCAGCACCATCGTATAGTATGCACTGACTTTTGGATGGTTTAAAAATATTGTTTCCCTGACAAGGGTGAAATTACTCAAAAGAGCTTGCCCTCCACATACAGTAGCAGAGCTCTGGTAGCCTATTGAGTAAGCTCATTTAAATTTTGTGTATTCTTCATCAGTTTTTCCATGAAACGTAACATTTAATATTTTCAAAAAGCAATATGTAATATGTAATGTGTAGAGTGATTATACACCAGGCACCAACAGAAAAAACAAAGAAAAACATCATAATACACAGTTGTAAAAAAAAGTGGCAATGAATGTGGTAGAAGGGCCAAGAATTCCTAGAAACTGCCCTGAAAGCACGTGGTAGGCCTACACAAACAAGCTGCAATGGAACCTTTTGCCCCAGGTACTCTGTACTGAAAAACTGCTCAAATGTTTTGTGTTTTATTTGTGATTTGTTAAACAGCAAGTCTGTTATTGACAAGGAACCAGCCTTCTGCCCATCCCAAGCAAAGTGTTCTGCAGAGCCCTTCTCAACAGAATGGAACCAGCCATTGACTCCAGGCTCAGACAAGAACAAGCAGGCTTCAGGAAAGGAAGAGGATGTATGGACCAGATCTTTGCACTGCGAAACATCCTGGAGCAGTGCTTAGAATAGAACACACCCCTGTACATCAACTTTGTTGATTTCAAGAAAGCCTTTGACAGTGTCCATCAGAACACTCTTTGGAAGATACTCCAGTACTATGGAGTTCCACCTAAGATAATTACATTCATAAAAGTCGTCAATTAAAAATTTGAGTGCAGTGTCCTTATGGGCAACACTTTCACTTTCACTGAATGGTTCCCTGTACAGTCTGGAGTGAGACAGGGATGCTTCATCTCTCCCATCCTCTCATCTCATCAACACTTCCAAAACCCAAGTGATCTGCATAAACTCCACCCCCACAGCACCCATCCAGGTGAATGGAGCACCACTTGAATTTGTGGAGGACTTCACCTACCTTGTCATCAAGGACAGGGCTGTCCATAAAGACATTAGAGCAAGGCTGGGAAAGGCTCAGGGTGCCTTTTACCAACCCCCGTTCCATCTGGAGGTCTAAATAATACAGCCTAAAAACAAAGATGTGCCTGTACACAACAATGTAAAGTCTGCCCTCTTGTCTAGTTCAGAGTGTTGGCATGTGGTCAGCACAGACATGAGTACACTTGAGGTCTTCCACAACAGATGCCTCAGACGAATCTGCAAGATCTTTTGGCCGAACAAAATATCCAACCGACAACTATACAAGAAAACCAGCGATCAAAGCATCACCCAGGGCATTACATTAAGACGCTTAAGATGGCTTGGACATGTGTTAAGGAGTGAGCAAAACCACATCCAAAGAGTTGCCTTTTAAAATGGACACCACCTGGAAAAAGAAAACCTGGAAGACCCAAAAAACACCTGGCGTCGAACTGTGGTGCAGGAGCTTCAAATTATGAACCTTTGTGGGGAGAAGCACAACATGCTGCAAAGGACCGAATGTGATGGAGAGAGCTCATTGAAGCCTTATGTCCCACAAGGGACGAAGAGGAGTAAGTAAGTAGCTTTCAGAGAAGGCCTCCTCCTCTGTAGTGCAAATACGTGAACATCGCTGATGATAGCCTCTGAACATATTGCACATTCTGTAGGTTATGTTATTATGTTAACCCTTTTAAAAACCACGGGGATCACACCGCGGCGCGTGTGTATTTCAAATTACCGTAACGCCTCGCTACTTCGTGCAATTTAATCACTCAAACTGCCCCAGAAAGCTGTGAACAATAAAAGATATATCTATTATTATGGTGCTAAAAGGGTTAAGAAAATCCACCAAAATGTCATCAGTCTGCCCTGCAGAGTAATCACTCAGTGAATAGGTATCAATGAAATGATCCAAGCTTCATCTTCAACTTTATAATTATACTCGATTAAATCTGGAGTAATGGTAATTTCGGAATTAACAATAGGATTTCGTTGTACCGCAGGTAGATTCACTCAACATCCCTGATGTAACACACATGAAAACCCACCGTAACCCTCGTTACATCATGACCTTCATATGCCCACTATGTGTGCCTGCCCTTTTCTGTGCATGATCACAACAAAGTAAAATGAAAATTATAAAATGATGTCCTGTTGTTAAATAAAAATCGGGAGTTATCTAGATATCAAATTATGAATATAACCGGAATAATAAATTCATCAACGGTTGTATAAAAGACCTTGTAAATGTTAAAAGCTTTCAGGCAGTAAATAAGACAGCCAATTTGGGGTCCTTCAGCGCTACATGGTGCAACATGTGTTGGATAATTCCAGAAGAAGCTTCGCAGTTCTGCCGGACCTCAGCTTTGTGGCTTTCCTCCTTGTCACGCCGTCTGAAAGTCTGAGGACACACGGGATTCGGACATTTTCGGCTGTTCTCCGCTCTTGAAACCATACGAGGAGTTTGCTTTGACAGCAAACGTTGCGAACGTTTTATTCAATTTAGTAACCCTATCAGACAAAATGTTAAGTGTCGCCAGAAGCGTTTCAAGGACTCTCCCGGCAACGAGCTGCACAAGAAATGTGTCCTCTTTGATCAAGAAGGTTAGTTTTAAATACACGCCTGTGAGCATTTAGACATACGGCTAATATTGAACTTTATCAAATATGAGAATACCGGTTTTGAGTCGGAATTCCGGCTAGCCTAGCATGCTATCACTCTTAGCCTAAGGCCAACTTACTCATGACTGTCTACTTAGCTGGTATTTGACAGACATTAGGAACGCGCGCACTGAGTGGTGTTGCGCTGAATAATGTTACCCCTCTATCGGGTCATTGTTGCGTTTCCATATTCGGAGTAAAGTTGATGTGTTAGCAGCGAAGCTAACGTGTTTCAGCTTTCCTCTGACGTGTTATTTGTCCCCCACCTGGATAAAACGTACTGCTCAGTGTGTCACATTTCATGTATTTGTGTGAAATTCACTTAAACGTGTCAGCGTACGTGCGTGAGACGGTGTTAACCTGCTTCAGGTCTGTTCCTCAGTGACCTTCAGAGAGGGTCCCACCCCCAGCATGCTGCATTTATACATTCACAGCCCGTTCATCATCGCCAGTTTAGCAACTTCATAATTTGAATTAGTTATTTTGTACTATCTAATATTTCTTGCCGTCTCTAGATTTTTAAAAATAAACGACTTGTTTAAAATGTTTTAGTCCATTTACTTGGTCTTTCCATTTCTACACTCCATAAAGGCACATAAAGGTCAATGAGTTCCTTTTTTGTAAGTGAATTGTCATTTAATAGGTTGGAATTTTTTTGTGATGTTGGAAATAGAGACAATAATTTGGGTACTATTTCAAGGTAATATGTGATAATGGCTGTGTAACCATGTTGTGATGTGTTTGTAGGCCTGCTGGAGTCATTTCCAACTAGATGCTCTCAGAGCCCTGTCCAGGAGAGACTATGCGTAAGTATTGATAATAAATTGCCTCCAGTGCTGTGTGACAAGGTGTATGTATATGAGTAAATGCTGTATATGGCCACAGTTAAGTTAAAGTAAAATGTTCTATGGAGTAAATGTCGTTGCTTTCTGAAATATTATTCTGAAACAATTGATCGATTTATAAGAAGGTGTAACAATATGGTGTGTGCTGCAGGTCAGAAGCCATCAAGGGTGCAGTCATTGGCATTGACCTGGGAACTACCAACTCATGTGTTGCAGTCATGGAGGGAAAACAGGCCAAGGTGAGAATGAGCATCCGGTCCCTTTTTTAATGCTCAGCTGATAAACATGGGCTTTTTGTCCTCAATAGTGCAGCATGTCAACATTAAAAGCTAAATGTAGACCAGTACACGTTGAGAAATCTATATATCTCTCTTCCAGTCTCTCTTGGACTGGAATAAACCCAACAATCCTGTTACCATGTTACCTAACTGTGGTGCCGAGTATCTGGCCTTTTAGATGTAGCTGTATATCTGATTATCAGCCACAACCAGACACACACACTTAAAGGAAGTGTATATTAATACAAATGCTTACTTCATTTGAAATATCTATAGCTCTTGGTCACGTTATAAAAGTCTGGGAAAGACTGCAGTTAATGTTGCAGAACATTATCACTCGTGGAAGGAACAGTGTCAGTAGGTGTTTGACTTAACAGACTGACCAAACAAAGGGCTTATGATGGGACACATAGGCTCAGACACATAGTTTGGACACTGTCAAGATGTCTGACTGTTAGGAGCCTTAGGCCTTCAGTGTATACAAACAGCAGTTAGTGCCTTCAGGTATTGAGTGTCTCTTTCGGATATGTAGACAGTTCATCCCATTTACTGACCGGGGCCTTTGAGTCTGGCCTGCTCCTTAATACATGCCCACCCACCCTTTTTTGAAGTACACCACCAGTGCATTGCCACAAATGTTCAGTTTTTGGGTTGCTGTCAGAGAGAGGTTAATTCAGTGAGGTTGTAGTTAACAGTGATGTCTTAGCGGACAGCAACATCTTAAAAGGTCTTTTTAATTGTCATCCCCTCACATTCTGTCCGGTGTTGTCCAACCAAATTCTTACATTGACTTTAAGGACATCAATATGTAGGTCTTAAGTAGTTGTACTTGATTGGCATTGTTTGTGTTTGTAAAACTAAGTGATTAATATATTCATTGAAAGGCATATTTGCATTGTGTATTAAAATAAAGGACAGTAGTTTGACAAGCCGCTGGTAGTAAAACGGGCAGGGGATGAATGGTGATGTCTGAAGTCCGGTGGAGCAAACAAACGTCTCCTGTTTGCCGCTCAGGTGTTGGAGAACGCAGAGGGAGCCAGGACGACTCCATCAGTCATCGCCTTCACGGCAGAGGGGGAGCGTCTGGCCGGCATGCCTGCCAAACGCCAGGCGGTCACCAACCCTCAGAACACTTTGTACGCCACCAAGAGGCTGATAGGACGCCGCTACGACGACGCCGAGGTGCAGAAAGACCTGTGAGTTCACCATTGGCCTTGTAATTTTAGATATTCATGTAAAGTGGGTATTTGATACACTGCAGATCTTGCAAGTTCTCCCACTCACAAAGAAGAATTTTTATTGTAGGCACACTTGGACTGTGAGACACAATAAAAAAAAAAACAGCAACACATTGTATGATTTTTATTTTTTTTTTAAATAATTAATTTGCATTTTATTGCATGAACTAAGTATTTGATCACCTACCAACCAGCAACAATTCTGGCTCTCACAGACCAGTTAGTTTGTCTTTAAGAAGCCCTCCTATTCTCCACTCATGACCTGTATTAATTGCACTATTTGATTGATTTAGTGTGCGGACAGGTGTCTTTTATACAGGTAACAAATTCAGAGTCCAACCTCTCTCACAGTTGAATTGTACCTACGATAAAAATTAGACCTCTCCATTCTTTGTAAGTGGGAAACCTTGCAAGATTGGCAGTGTATCAAATACTTATTTCCCCACTGTAAATGAATTATTTTTATTATATTTTCCCCACCATATATTGTTTGCTAATTTTCTGCGGGTATTTTATTTATTTTTTTTTAAATTCATGGTGGATGCAGTCTAACAAACACCTTTTACCAAGAAATTTAACAAGACACGGTCAGCAGTGTGGCAGATCAGAGCAAGGAACAAATATATTTTCATTCACAGGAAGAACGTGCCTTACAAGATTGTCCGTGCATCTAATGGTGATGCCTGGGTGGAGGCTCATGGGAAGATGTACTCCCCCAGCCAGGCTGGAGCCTTTGTTCTCATGAAAATGAAGGAGACTGCAGGTAGGACTGCAGCAGCCCTCAGCAAATGATTACTCAAACTATTGCACATACAACAGAAAGGTCATTAATAATATGTACTATTTGTGTTGCAGAGAACTACCTGGGAACCAAAGTAAAGAATGCTGTCATTACTGTACCAGCCTATTTCAACGATTCTCAGAGACAGGTACGCGTACGCACATGGTGTAATCGTACCAACTGATGGTTTGCTGTAGGTCGTCGTGTAAGCATCAAAATGCTCAGAGAAAGGGTCATGTGTCGGATAGAGCCGTGTCACCGAGTCTTTTGAGAAGATGGACTGAATGGATGAATACAAATACAACACACAATCAAAAGTGTGACCCATGACCTTCCAGGGATGAATAAGGTTTCATTTGGAGGGACCCCATTTGATCTGATCCCGTTGTTTACATGTGGAATGTTCAGTCCAGTCTTACTTGTATATTGTCAAATCATAGTCTATTGGGTAAGATTAAGACCTTAGACCAGGGGTATCACGCTCATTTTATTTCAGGGCCCACTGGCCATGAGTTTGACACCCCTGCCTTAGACTGTTTGACTTTAGACCTTCTCTGCCACAAGTCCAGGTAGAAACCTGGCAGTCCTGTCTGTCTGACTTGTAAACAATTGTTCTGATATGGAAGAATGATTTGATGGCCAACACCTCGCAACACTGATCACTTTTCTGACCCTTTTCATTGACTGTCAGGCGACCAAAGATGCCGGTCAGATTGCCGGACTGAACGTCCTGCGTGTGATCAACGAACCCACAGCTGCTGCTCTGGCTTACGGCCTGGACAAAACCCAGGATAAGATGTGAGTAGTGGAGAAAAAGCACTTCCACTGTTGCTGCAGCTTTTACTGAAACAGGGAAACCAATCATTAGACACCTCCTGGAGTTCCTGTGTTGTAAAACTGACTCATGTCTGTGGGTTCACATATGCCTACAGTCCAGCCATGAATCATCCTTATCAGTGGTCATCATCATGAAAAGGAATCCATTTATTTTGGCCACAGAGGCATGATTTTGCCTTTTTGTATGATTTTTGTGACAGTCAGCGCAACTTTTAAATTGATGCAATTCACAACCCAGGGTCAGGGCACAGAATGTAGTGCATTGATCTGTGTACATGGACAGGAAGCATAAGTAAGACCAAACCTCGTCACTGATCTGCAAAGCTCTTGCCATCACACATGACTCAGAACTTTAACTCCCTGCCTATAGACGATCCATGAGAGAAAAGGCCTGTTTCAACAAGTTTTGGTCCTCCAGCCATACAAACTTTTAATTGGAATTCTCCTCCTCCTCCTCACTTCCATCCACCCTGTCAATCCTTATTCTGTAGAACTCTGCACCAGTCTGTATGTCCTTCTCGTTTGTGTGATGTATTGACTCACTGTGGAAAAGAATTTCCTCCATGCCAAATAACCTGTCTGTCTGTCCGAATGTCTTTCCAGTATTGCTGTGTATGATCTGGGTGGAGGTACGTTTGATATCTCAGTCCTGGAGATCCAGAAAGGAGTTTTTGAAGTGAAGTCCACCAACGGCGACACGTTCCTGGGAGGGGAGGATTTCGACCAGCACCTCCTCCAACACATTGTCAAGGAGTTCAAGAGAGAGGTGCGCAGTTGGTCTCACGTTCGAGCATGTAGAGAAACCGCTCCTCTGTACTTCAGCGTGTGGTTCTGACTTTCTCATGCGTCACGTCTCGTCCTCTCAGTCTGGTGTGGATCTGATGAAAGACAACATGGCTCTGCAGAGAGTCCGAGAGGCGGCAGAGAAGGCCAAGTGTGAGCTGTCCTCTTCACTGCAGGTACATCATTTCACACAGCCAGACGTTATTAAGATAAACGCACGATAACAACTGTCACACAGTGAGCGTGTTTCATCAGTTATCATCATGTCTGTCAGCTGTCCAGATGGTGGTGTGTGTCTGGCAGAGCAATGCCAGAGTGGCCTGTCCTGATTCTGACAGCAGGGCGGGCCTGCTATAGGCTCATACAAACTTCTGATCATATTGGCAGATAATTACATTTGTTTCCCCAGAATCTAGAATTCATGTCTGACCAAAGGACATTAAAAGGGCATGCGTCTTTCCCCAGAGATCACTGCATCATATCTTAAGGAACGAGACAGAACTCTAATCTGAGTGTGACCGTTATGTTTGCCGTGTGTCGCAGACTGACATCAACCTGCCCTACCTGACCATGGACGCCTCCGGTCCCAAACATCTCAACATGAAGCTGAGCCGTGCACAGTTTGAGGGCATCGTGGCCGACCTGATCCGCCGCACCGTGGCTCCCTGTCAGAAGGCCATGCAGGACGCAGAGGTGTCCAAGGGCGACATCGGAGAGGTGCTGCTGGTCGGAGGCATGACCCGCATGCCCAAGGTACGCCACATTCACACGCTGTACCAACCGTATCAAACAGTTTCTGCAGAAGGGGACCCTTACATCACACACAGCTACAAAGCAGTGAAGGATGACACAATTCCAAGCCTTATTTCCACTGTTTGTCCAGGTTTCAAGAGGATATTTACCAGCACAAGACCCCAAATGAGAGACATGGAGAAATATACAGTGGCAGCACACACGTTTGATGTAGTGGGACATCTGCTGGCCACAGTGAAATATGACAAATTTTTGTAGATGTTCACAGCAACATTGTTGCTATTAGTCACGAGACATTTGTAGTTTGTTGGCTTAATTTAAATCAAAGTCATACACAAGAAAGAAAAACCCTCCTGTCCTCCTGTAGGTTCAGCAGACGGTTCAGGATCTGTTCGGTCGCGCCCCCAGCAAGTCCGTCAACCCCGACGAAGCCGTCGCCATAGGAGCAGCCATCCAGGGCGGCGTCTTGGCGGGCGACGTCACCGACGTGCTGCTGTTGGACGTGACGCCCCTGTCGCTGGGTATCGAGACTCTGGGCGGAGTCTTCACCAAACTCATCAACAGGAACACCACGATTCCCACCAAGAAGAGCCAGGTACGTCCACTGCCGCCACGGCTCCGCTGATGGCATCACTGACCAGGATGAGCAGGCGCGTCACATCTCCTCTGCTCCCCCCTCCCCAGGTGTTCTCCACAGCCGCCGACGGACAGACCCAGGTAGAGATCAAGGTGTGCCAGGGCGAGCGAGAGATGGCTGCAGACAACAAGGTGCTGGGTCAGTTCAGTCTGGTTGGCATCCCCCCCGCCCCCCGAGGGGTCCCTCAGATCGAGGTCACCTTTGACATCGACGCCAACGGCATCGTCCACGTCTCCGCCAAGGACAAGGGCACGGGCCGCGAGCAGCAGAGTGAGTGTGGAGGTTATACTAACACCAAGCTTTGTATAAAACCTCCACGCAGTGCATTTTCAGTTTATTTTTTATTTGTTTATTCTGTATTTTGTGTTTTTATGATTGCTGAACCGAAATGAAATCTTACCACATACATTTTGAATTAAATATTTATGGAATGTAGTTGTAACCACAAGAACATTAGGCTGTTTCAGTAGCACGTCTGACAGTGTAAACATCCTGTCGTCTCTCCTCCCCAGTCGTGATCCAGTCATCAGGCGGTCTCAGCAAAGACGACATCGAGAACATGATCAAGAATGCTGAGAAGTACGCAGAGGAGGACAGGAGGAGGAAGGTAACGTGGATTTAGCTGGGGCTGAAGTGGAACCTGAATGTGGGGATGAATCGTCAGACCTGCTCTTCTTGAACACTATTAGAGTGTCTTTATAAATGTAAGCACATGACCGTGTTTGATCATGTGTAGGACCGTGTCGAGGCCGTCAACACGGCCGAGGGAATTGTCCATGACACAGAATCCAAGATGGAGGAATTCAAAGACCAGCTTCCTGCTGATGAGGTTTGTATCCGTGCATGTTCCGTGGCTGTGGCACATGGAAGCAAGTCTTCACTCACTCACTTTCCCTCCGTGACGCTTCCACTCACAGTGCACCAAGCTGAAGGAGGAGATCTCAAAGGTCAGGAACCTTCTGGCCAACAAAGACTCTGAGACAGGAGAGAACATCAAACAGGCAGCCACCAACCTGCAGCAGGCCTCACTCAAGCTCTTTGAAATGGCCTACAAGAAGGTAAGAATGACAACCTCGTGCACAAACTCTCCCTCCCCACCACATAGTTGTTCTTTCCCCCTCCCTGTCATTTCCTTCTTATTTTAAAAGGAAGTCGTCCAGGAAGAACTGACTTTGGTTTGAAATGTCCCTGAGAATGGGGATATCTGGTCTGTTAACATACACATTCACTGTGAAGCAAAAACATCTCCTTCATTAGGATTCTTGTTGAGAGCTGCCTGCTGCTTACAGGTGTATTTACTATTGTTTGATCTGTACGTTTCTTTTATTCTTATTTTAATAATCAGTCACATTTCCTAAAGCCCAATCACATAGTTCTCATGTGATCAGCACCCCAAAACCTAAATATATTCAGTTAAATGTCCCATGAAACAAGAAAATTATCACAATTTAGAGTGTACCCTTTATGAGAAGATCTGTTTTTGTCAGCACCAGCAGTGATTTAAAATGAATCTGTGTGAATCAACTGCACTATCATTTGACTATATTTTATTACATATAGAATATGTACTGAATAACATGCTCATTCGCTGTGGGGGAAAAAAACAGGATGAGGGAAGACAGACATGTGACATGACATTGTACTTCCTCCTTCCCTCCTGCAGATGGCAGCAGAGCGGGACACCAGCAGCTCCAGCTCATCGGAGGGGGAGAAGAAAGAGGGCCAGCAGTAGACCTTTGCACTTGGTTGTCATGTGGTTTCCTTGACAACACGGGACTGTTTGGGGGGGGGGCGGCAGTCATGAGTGACAGGCTGAATCTTATTCATTCTCACTGTCATATGTTCTTCTACTGTGTTTTGGCAGTGAAACTCTCTAGTGAAACCATATGCTCTTCCACATCCCACGCTATCCTGTCTATCTGTAATTTAATTGGCTCAAAAATGTCATGTTTTATATTTTCAAAGCTGTTAATTTACATTCTGAGTGAGTAAAAGTATTTTTTTTTTTTTTGTCCAAGAAATCATGTAGGTTTCATCATCTGCTACTCCTTTATCACCTGAAGGAGGTTAGCTTGTCAATAGCAGTTTGTTTTATGATCCGAGTCCTACTTTAACTACATTATGTAATACTGTACAGTGCTCTACACCAGTTATAGATATCTTGTTTGAAAAGTGCACTCAGAACAACTGGGTGGGAGGTTGCTTTACAAGAACATATGAAGTATATCGGACTTTTCATGTCAGAAATTTACCACTGCTCGGGAGTCGGAAGTACTCTACACCTCCAAACCAATGCCAATTTGTATTCCACACTCGGAAGCTATGTAACAGTTCCTCTGCACAACCTGGGATCTTAATCCCATTTGAAACAGGCATGTTAAGCCCAGGGACGTCAAGATATAGTAAAATGTCCAAAGTCAACAACGGGGACAGGATAAAAATATATAAATATGTATTATGGTTGTGTGTGTGTGTGTGTGAGAGAGAGAGAGAGGATCCGAGCCAGCTTTGGTAAATTTCTCTCCTCTTTATTATGTATCAATGTAAGGCTTGATGTGTGATCTTTGCATCCTCCTCTGTAGCACACATTACAGACAGCACTGAAGGCATCACTGACCTCAGAAATGAGGTTGGAGGTTGTTGCCCAGCAGAGGATGAGGCCTTGGTTTACCTCCCATTCCAGATGCATGACAAGAGAAGGAATTCAGAGTCACAGTCATTCCCCTCCTGAAGGAAGTCGTGTTGCTGCCACAACTGTTGTGTTTAATGTGATTGTTGCTGCCCTACCTGCCTGATCGTGATCTGTGGAGCTGGACGTATAAAGGGAGCATGAAAGAGCGAAGCAGGAGGCAGTGTGCTGACCTCGAAGTGGGGGATGTGTTCTGCTTTTTGGGGACGATATGATTATATTATAGATGAGAAAAATTGAGGGTGAATAACTTACTGTTTTTTTTCTAATAAAAATCTGAAATATGATAGTGATAATTTACTGTGGCCGTGTTACGTCCTGTATGTCAGTGTATTCATGTTTCTCTTTAGGACATTGTTCCATACTTTTTCATGAAACAAAGACACAGTCAGGGTCGACTATTACTCGTATCCATATTATGTATGACTCAGTATGTTTTAGAATAGATTCCCCCACACAGGATGCTCTATTTAGGGTATTATAAATCTTGATGAGTTAACTAAGAACTCTTAGTGGAGGTCTTTGAAATATGCTCGTATCATACTCATTTACTACATTTTCATTTTGTGCACATCATATTGAAAGATGTGAGATAGCTGCCAAAATTGCAGGGGTTTAGATGGTTGTTTTTCTATTGAATGTCAAACTCAGTTGTGTTTCAAGCTCACATTCATGGTGACCGCGCAGGTGAAGACAACTATATTGAGGCAAAAGAAATCTGTCACAGAGGTTATCAGGTATGTCAAAATCAGCTGTTGGGTACTCTAAGAAACAGTTGTGCACAGGAAATCTAGAAGATGTGAAGATGGCGTTCCAGCTGTAGAGCAACAGATCCACTTTGCTGCTCCCAGGAGGTGGCAGTGCTGTTGTATACACTGACAGTCCCACAGCAGGCTCGGACTGGTGCATTGCACTTATTTCAGATTGAAAGGAATCAGGTAAGTGAAAGCCTTTCAGTGATACATAGTTGTGTATTTGCATTATATTATAAAATGTGTGACAAGGATGGATTGGCTTTATTGTAGACAGGGCAGATGTAACACACTTGCAATTCAGTGTGACGGTAGCTTCAGCAAAAACTGTTGAGAAGCCAAAACATGACATTCAGTTGTGCACTGCATAGTGTGGAAAACACTTGCATTGTTGAATCACGGAATAGCAATTTATTGTCACCATTTAAGGTAGACAATGTTCCCTCTAGTCCCTTCTCCTGACTTGCATCATCCTTCTGAAGAGGGGGAAAAACAATGTTTATTTTCATGTTTTCACACCTCTTACTTTAATTGTTTGCAGGCTTACCAGTTTAAACCTGTTTTAGCCTACCTTTAATGAAGTGAGAGTTGCACTTGGCTGTAGGAAGCTTTGGACATATGGGTGGTCCGATGTAAAAGTGAAAGTGTATGGAGGTGAACTGTAATTGGTGCTGAGGGGTACCAGTCCTCACTCCTTGTCACTATACTTCCCCTGGTCACATGGTATAGATGTGAGGGTTGATGTGATGTTCCTGCTCTTCTTCCTCTCTTTTATGTTTCTTCTTCTCTCTGCTTCCGGCTGCCAGTCTACCTTCACACCTGGGACCCATCCACTGATCAGAGCCTGCAGCGTACCCCTGCTCGACACTGCAGTCTTTTTCAAACCATTCAGTGTGTTACTAACTCTACTTCTTATGGGTTTGCCTGAACCAAGTTATTTTTGTGTCTTCCTGTGCCTCGGCTTCATCTACCTCCAGCTGATCCAGTTGGACTGTCTTGCCAAGCTCGTCCGTTGAAAGTTCTTCATTTGTGCCATACCTTACTGAACTTATCAATGCGCTTTCTATACTGTATGTGTTATCCATAGCTAAGGTGTCTGACTGCAAAAATATGGGATAAGAAAGCAAATTAAGATATCCCGTGTTCCTCCTTTAAATGCCTTTTTGGAGGACCCTGAATGCAGAAGAGCGTAAATATTTTTTTAATCAAAGCACTGATTGCACACATTGATTACACAGAGTGTTTGGTGTGGTGCAAAGTCAAAGCCCCAAGCTCAGATGCAACAGCCGAACTAAAGTCCTGAAAGCTGTTGCCTCTGGAAGTGTCACTACAGCTACGGAGAATGGTCAAGCAGCAAAAGGAGCATGCCTTGGACTCTTAATGGAAGTTTACTATTAGCCTTTATGTTCACCCGAACAAAGTGCACGGTCATAATTACACCATCATCATCATCATCTGAGTGGGTTCTCCAGTCATCAGTATGCAAATATAGGAAGCAGGATATTTGACTGTGTCTGTAAGCTGTGGAGGCAGCTTCATGATGTTCTCCAGTCTTGAGCTCTATTCCTGCAGTTGGCAGATAGTGGTGGGTGACAAAGACCATGAGAGAACAGCATTCATCACTACACATGGCTTCTATGAGTACACCTCTCAGGCCCTCTTAGGCCTTGGGCATGTTTCAGAGGGAGATGGAGCTTGTCCTCAGGGGGATTCAACAGGATTGAAGAACTGATATGCTTCAATGATGTCATTATCCTTGGTAGAGGAGAGGGTGAATGCTTGGACTGGTTTGCAGAGATCTTCATGTGTCCCCACAGCTATGAGTTCATGCTGAAGCCAACTAAACAGCATATGCTTCAAGAGGACATTTTCTTCCTGGTCCTTATTGCGAGTAATGAAGGAATTTGCCAAAATCCAGCTCTCGTCAGCAACACTAGGGCTCTGTGAGCCTCCAAACATCCTGCAGCAGCTGCAAGCTTTTCTTCAACCACTATGCATTATTGATCTTCATTCAAGATCAATACATTGAAGTTGCTCATAGCTTGGCATTGCAAATGAGTCAAGAACCTCTCAGTTTGTTTTTGAAGGTGTGATGTCGAGGCTGAAAGTGCAGTTAGTTCATTTAATGCGCCTGCAATCAGGGCAGTTGCTAGGAATTCTGGGCCCCCTGAAAGAATATTGGCGTGGGCCCCTCTACCCCATTCATTGCCACTTTTTTCACAACTGTGTATTATGATGTTTTTCTTTGTTTTCTGTTGGTGCCTGGTGTTTAATCACTCTAGTCCAATCACATTACATATTACATATTGCTTTTTGTAAATATAAAATGTTACGTTTCATGGGAAAACTGATGAAGAATACACAAAATCTAAATGGGCTTACTCAGTAGGCTACCAGAGCTCCACCATTGTATGTGGAGGGCAAGCTCTTTTGAATAATGTCACCCTTGTCAGGCAAAAAATATTTTTAAACCATCCAAAAGTCAGTGTAAACTGTCCATAATTCTAAATTGTCTTTTTGTTATTGTCAGCCATTATGGTATATTTTATTTTACATTACTGTTAAAACGACAACAAATCTTGGAACATTTAACTTTTTGTAATTTCAAATAACCCACCAATAGCTAACTTTAGGTTATTTACATAACCCCGGTTCTCTGAGTAATATGAGTGAGATGTCTCACTATAGGATGCACACCTCGCTGCAGCCCTCAGAAGCATTAAGCTCATTACGCCAATCCTGATTGGCTGGTGAATGTGTCCGTCCGCCTCCGGTGGTCCCACCCACCTTAAACAGTTCACGTGGATGTCACCACGTCATTCAAGATAAGCACCTCTTCTCACTCGCCCAAGCAAGAAGGGTTGTCTGGTGAGACATCTCACTCATACTACTCAGAGAACCAGGGTTATGTAAATAACCTAAAGTTCTCTTTCATAATATTTAACTTGATGTTTCACTATGGGATGTGGTAGCTCCCGTATTACCAGACAAGCTTATTCAGCGTCCACCAACCCACAGGGAAGTACCGTGTTCCAATCAGGACAGCAAAACCGTGCGTGGCATGCACAGAGCGGAGATGTCTAGCCTATAGAAGCGGACAAATGTGCAGCACATATGTCCTGAACAGAAAATCCCCTAAATAAGGCCCAGGATGCGGCCAAGCCCCGAGTCGAGTTTGCTCGCAGGCCGACAGGTGGCTGCAAACCCTGACTCGTATAGGCCAAAGCAATTGCCTCAACCACCCAGTGGGACAGGCGCTGCTTTTGTGATAGGTTTTCGGTTATGAGGATTAGCCCAGGAGACAAACAACTGATCGCGCCTCCTGAAACCCCTAGTCCTCTCCATGTGAGTGCACACAGCACGAACTGGACATAACGCATGCGACAGCTGCTCCCCTGGTGAGGCAGCAAAGGCCACAAGGTCAATGCGAGAACATGAGCCCACCACCTTAGGTACAAAAGCCGGGTTCGGCCTCAAGATCATTTTCACATCCCCCGGGAAAAGCTGAGCGCATGACAGATGCACCAAAAGCGCATGGATGTCACTAACCCGTTTAGCCGAAGCCAGAGCCAGTAACAATACAGTTTTGAGAGACGTATTTCAAGTCTGCTTCCCCCAGTGGCTCAAAAGGAGGGCCCGTAAGTCCCTCCAAAACCACAGCCAGATTCCATGGTGGTACCAGTGGTCTGGACAAGGGGAGAAGCCTGTGCACTCCCTTCATAAAACGGCAAACCAGTAGGTGCCGTCTCGCCGTTTGCTCCCAAAACCCCACATGACAGGCAGGACTGCCAAGTACACCTTAATCATGGAGAAGGCTTTCCGTTTGTCAATCAGGTCCTGCAAGAATGACAATATCACACCTACCGGACACTGAAAAGGAACGTGTGACACCCCCCCAAACACTCTCCACTAACAGTCATACAAAGACCTAGTGGAGGAGGCCCGAGCACTTTGTATAGTGAAAATCACACGCTGTGACAGTCCCACAGCCGAAAAATTGAGCCACTCAGGGGCCAAGCCCACCGTGCCAGGCGTTCCGGGTGTGGGTGGAAGATCATCCCTCCCCCCTGCAATAGCACGTCCCTGCACAGCGGGAGCTGCCAGGGCTGAGCGCACAGCAACTGATATATCTCCGCCAGCCAATGCATCGCAGGCCAATGTGGAGCTATCAAAACCAGCACGTGGCCGTGCTCCCTCACTCTGGACAGAGTGGGGGGTACCAAGGCCAGGGGAGGAAATGCGTAAAGAAGCACATGCAGCCAGGCGTGCGCTAGCGCATCTACACCGAGGGGAGCATCCATGCCATGCAGAGCGTAAAACAGCAAAACAGAAACAGAAAATTTATGTGAGACCGCTGGAGGTCCACACTCCAGCGGCCCCTCACAGATCTGCCCTCATGAATTCCGCCCCAACCTGACAGGCTGGCGTCCGTAGTGACCACCTTCCTGGACAGGACAGAGCCCATGGGCACCCCCTGTGTCAGAAAGGATGGGGCCCGCCAGTGGCACAGTGCCCTGGCACACCCCGGTGTGACCATCACTCTCTGCGTGCCGTAACGCACAGGATCCAGCCCGCATGAGGCCACCCAAAGCTGGAATTCCCTCATGTGGATGCGACCGAGAAGGAATTTTAGGATTGGCAGACGCGATCAGCCCGAGTAACCAAAGACACAATCTGAATGGAATAGACTTGCCAGGATGAAAAAGCACAAGACATACCCAGAAAGCTTTCACTTGTTCCACCGACAGGTGCACTGTGAAAATCACGGAGTCCAGGGATAATCCCAGAAATATTATGTCCTGAGTCGGGGACGACATGCTCTTCTCCGCATTTATCATAAAACCCAGATCCAACAGGTGCCGTGTGAGAATACGCACTGTCTCAGCGGGGCTATTGCTGCTTCCGTGCACCACACCAGACCAAAGGGGAAAGCAAACCTCAGATACTTTCTGTGGGGAGGATAGATCGGGATGTGGAATTACGCGTCTCTCAGATCGACAGAAGTGAACCAATCGTTCTGTCGCACAAGACGCAGCAGAGATGCGTGTGTAAGCGTCCTCAATTTATATACATATACAAAAACCGCTCTGACAGTGTGCGGGAGAACACGGATTGCTCCTTTGTTTAACAGTGAGAGGATTTCCTCCTGTAAAACACGAGCTGACTCTCCCTGAGCCTGGGAGTATATTATGCCGGCGAATCACAGGGGAACAGCAGCAAACTGCAGCCTATATTCCCTCGATATAACATCCTTAACACCCAGGACGGAGCTGCGAGTGCGGCCCATCTCTCCCACCTGAGGGAGAGAGTTGACACACACTGCAGCCCTTCCACCATGAGAGGGCCCTGCCATGGTGTGGTGGCGCCCTCTTGTGGTGGAATGATGCGGCCCCCGGGTGGCGGCGCTGTGCACCTGGGAGGACAGTGCAGGGGCAGGGACCTCACAGCCTCCGTCCCGGGGAAAGCCAAAGGGACCGCAGGTGTCGCCACTGCGCTGCTTATTTTGACAGATTTGGCTTTTTTTATTAGCTGCACCCTCGGCTCTCGGCCTGGATGCGGCAGCGGAACACAATTTATTTTCTTTATGAAAACTTGTATGCGCACGCATGCTTGTGAACATGAGAGAGGGGCAACCACTGAACCATCTACCATCAAATGTCCATCCCTCCCGGCTTGCTCTGGCACGGTGGAGATGGGGGCATGGGGGGCCCCTGGGTGCACGCTCGAAAGCCGAACAGGTGGAACCGGAGAACGGGGAACATCCAGCTGCATCACTAGTGGAGAGAGGGATGGTCACTCTCTTCTTCCTGGCCTGGTTACTGGCAGCTTGTGTGGGTTGCGCTGGGGCCGAGGGTTTTTTGAACCAGCCGGGCCGACCAGGCAGGGCTGGCGGTGCAGGCTGTGGCCTCACCTGTTTCAGAATTTTAAATTGTGAAACTTGGGAAGCAGCCTGCGCGAAGGTCTTACGCTGCGCAGGTGGAGAGGGAGCTGGGGGCTTTCGAGGGAGGCAGAGCTGAAGAGCTTCATCCTCCTTCTCTTTGGCTTCACACCGCCGTTGCATCGAGGCTAATGCGGAACCGAAGATCCCAATGGGCATGTCCAGGACGTCTTCCTTCTCTCTGTCTGACAGGTTGGCGAGGTTGAGCCACCGTGCTCATTCCTGCAGAACCATATGGTCCCCAGCGCTTTCCCCGTGGCCTGGACCGCGCAGCGTTGGACACGGAGACACGGGTTGGTGATGACCGGTATCTCCTCCCACATAGCTGGGTCCTGAGTTTTCCCAAAATCCTCGCACAACTCAGCCTGATAAGCTGTGAGTGCCCTGGCCGAAAGCGCAGCCTCTTTGTACGCCTTCTCAGTCAGGAAGCACATCAGCTTCTCCCCTCCCCAGCTCAGACATGCTCGACGTGAGAAAAGGGTCAAATCCAGACAAGCTAGCCTGGCAGGCTAGCTGTCTGCGGAGACTCTTGACAGTGAACACCGCACAGTGTTGCAGTGGCGTGTTGCAGCCCCAGGCAGCTTGAGCAGACCTGGTGTGGATCTTTGGTCAAAATCTTGTTCCCACAGCGACAGGGACGGGCCCCAGAGTCTCCGAGCCCTCTGGTGTGAGGGGTTCGAGCCTCCATTCGTCGCAAGCTGGTGTGCATGCAGGGAGTTGAGGCAGTCAGCACGGTTTGTACTGTTAAGAAACTGAGAGATCAACCAGTGCGCTGATACTCGGTGTTCAAGCGCTGTGGTGAGGCATCGAGGACAGGGCTGACCACGCCGTGGAGGGCGGGGAAAGCATTGTATTCAGTCTGGTGTGACCGATGAAGCAGGGTCAAACTCACCCCATTTCAGATAAAGGTTTGACAGTGGTTTACAAGCTAATCAGCTCAATTCATATCTAAACATTCAAGTCAAGTCAAACACTGTGATCAAATTCAGACACTAAAATCCAAAATATAAAACTCTGAATTCAGAACATCTCTAGGGTTAAGCAGTTGATCCGACCTTTAGCTTGTCAGGCCAGGCAAACACTTGTTATTTTAACCCTGATGACATATGTACCAGTCTAGTTTTTGATTATGGCTGGTGAAACTGTTCATTCAGGAAATGAGACCATTTAGGTGAAAACTGCTCCATGATTTCAGCTCATTCCTCATACAGTCTGAGAGATCAGGGATGTAGTGGCCTGTGATCATTTTAGTGACTGTTTTTTTTATTTTTATATTTTATTTATCTTTTATTTTTATGAACATTACATCATTTCTTTCTCTCACATTTTAGTTATGAGGTTATTGTACATCTTAATTTAAATTTTAACAGTTTAGTCTGTTTTTATTTGGTGACATGTGAGACAAACACTGACCCAGCAATAATCCTTCAGCCAACACACAGGGAAGATTTAGGCAGACAGGCTTCATGCTGCCTGCCTCTTTTCATTTGTTTTGGCTGTCCTGTCATTGCCCCCTTTCTACTTTCTGGTGGATTTGGGAATAAATCTGAATTAATTAGTTGCCATTCCTGAAAGAGACGTTATTTTTCTTGCATTTCATTTACAAGACACTTCTCATTAGGGCAGCAGGTCAAAAAAAAACAAGAGATGTATTAATTTTGGATCCAATGACCCAGACTGCAGTACCTTACACTCTATTAGTTTTTTGTTTTCACACTTTACTATTAATTTCATTTTAGTGTTGTTTTTGTCATTAACATAAAGTATTTTTGTGGCTTGAATTTGTTAAGATAACGCTGTGCTCAAAAACAGGAAAAGGCAGCTAAGCCTTTGGAAAGTTTCACTAATGTCAAAAACAAACCAAACAAAACAAAACAAGTGTTAAAGTTAGTTCAACTACTTCGTGAATACTACTACTACGATTTGTGAATTAACCATATCTCCTCATCTGTACTCCGGGTACACAACCTTGTGTCTGTCATCTGAGTGAGACCGCAGCTGTCGCCTCATTCTTCTGCCACTGTGCTGACAGTCAAAAAACATTACTGTTTTTTCTTTTTCAGTTTTTTTTTGTCTCATATCAGTATGGTGTGGTGTTCATAATTTGTTGTGCTGGCGCCAGTGATTGCTGCTTTAAGTAAAGTATATACAGTATATATTAGTGGTCTCAGAAGTCGTGTTTCACTGCCACCCTGTGGTTTAAAAATTTAAGTCTGCTGCACCTGTCTGAAGGGATTCCCTTTGTAACCACACATTTTCAGCTGCTCAACTGCTCTTTAAGCTTTAATGCACAGGACTAAAATTACATCTTACATATATATGCATTGAAACCAGCTTGTGTTTTTTAATTGTTGTTGTTGTTATTTTGCATTTTAAACAAGGGAGAGGCATCAAAGATGGGAAGCCAAATGGTATGAACCTTAAACATTTGGCCCCAAGACACTGAATGGTCTGATGAGTATGAAAATGATGTGAATCATATGCGATGGCCTTCACAGTCTCCACCTCTATGTCTGGGTGATGAGGGAACGGCTTTTGGAAGAGTGGTGTTCATCATTCCAGTCAAGTTCAGAGACTGTTGTTTTATTAAAGCTCAGTCTTCACTTCATCCACCTCACCACTGTGGGGTTACACTGACACACACATACACACGCACCTGCTGCATAACTAACCCACTCACATGGAGGGATCATTATAACATGTCCCTGGGACAGATGTGTGCACACTGTTGTGTGTGTGTGTCTGATTGACAGCTCTGCTCGGCTTTCCTGTGACTTTGCTCACGAACGCACTGTCAGAGAGTTGAAAGGCAGACACAGTCCCAAGGCAAACCGCGACTGGAGGGATTTCAACAGAGAAATTGATTTGACGACAATTATATTTCATCACCCCTCGTTCTTATTAGTATAATTTTTTGCTTAACCCCCAAAAGTATTGTGTAAGTGCTTCTGGGTGTTCCTGCAAGTACCTGTCACAGCTGTCATCTAACACGTTAAACTTGCATCCTTTAACTTTTCTTAGGAACAAACTGTTGGAGAGAATGTGCTCTTCATGCATGAGTTTTCATTTTCTTTAGCCCTTGAGACCATTAGTGTATGATGAGAACATATAAAGAAAACAAATAAAGCTAACTGCTCACATTTGGTCAATAAATTTTGTTTATGGCTGTGTGGGTATAGAAAAAGACTGAAAATCTGACCCCTATAATTCTTTTTGTTTTTAGACAATCTTTATTTTACCATCTCATACATTTGATCTTAGGAACACAACACAGATTCACTATACTTACACAGTCCGTGTATGATGTTCCCTTGATGTGTCAGAGTGGTTTGTGAGGAAACAAACCAGCCCTAAGCAACAGCACTGATCATTTTCAGTTCAACATAGACATTGTATCCAAGCGGCCTTCCTTCATCCCTCTGTCTCGTTAGTTTACAACACTTTAAATAATGCAGGAACTAGTCATTTAATTAGCTGCACTGGTGCCCACTCAGCAGCGCATGTCCTTCTCTGTACACTCAGAGGTATCAGATTCACTTTACAGAGCTGTCAGTAGAAATAATATGTCCCTGCTCTGTCCCCTTGTCTCCTCATTCTTACCATCATCAACACAGTGACTTTATGGACAAGGTTGATGATACTTTTAAGGAAAGTTGATGAGTTAGTTACCTCCAACAAGGAGGCGAGGTTTTTTGCCTCCGCCTGTCTGTCTGTTTGTCTGTTTATGGTCCAAGGAATAACCCATTAATGTTTGGTGCAGTTATGCAACAGGGGATGTTATCACGTAGCTCAATAAATGTTGTTGCTGCAAGGAACTCTTATCTCCTTTCTTTTCATATAGGATTGTCCAGTGTATCCAAAGCAAAAGGAGATAAGAGTGGAGGCACGAAAGCTCCTTTCCTTAGCATGTAGAGAATCTGACCAGCTTTTACCATGGCAGCCACACCCGGTTAAAAAAAGATCAGTCTCTGATGTCAAAGTCACATGTTTTATGTTCAGTGCAAATTCGTTGTACAATAATGCAATTCAGGACACAGGTTGTCATGCTGAAAGGCAGCAGTTTTACTGAAAGGGAGTAAAACTGAGGGAATTTTGCTCAGAAGCATTTTGTGTCACTTGCATTCTTGAAATTTAGGAAACTAATCTGCAAAAGTTTCTTGACATTTTCCAAGAAAATGATGGATTCCTGAGCAGTTTCCTGCTGGACCATCAATAAGTGCATTTAATAATTATGCAATATGTTAACTAGTAAAATCATAAGGTGACAGTGAGGTAAAGCATCACACTTCAAGTCTTTGTGTGTTTTTTAATACAGTGTCTTTTTTTAACGTTTCCTCATCCTCACATCACTCATGTTTGCACAAGATTGCATCAGCCTCCCTTTATGTTGTCCAAGTTCATACAATGAATCCCCAGGAGATGCTGAGAGGGACTTATCTATTTATATTGCGGATATTCATCTTTGATCTGCTCTGTTAGAAACCTTGATCCACTTTGGTTATCATGAAGAAATGTCCTTACTCTTTTGAGCACAGAAATCTTCCCCCTGTGTCTACTGTCCCTGGGTCCCTGTCTGTGACTTGTCCTAAAAGCCTTGAAGTCAAACATCAACCCAATTAATGTTCAAGCTCCATCTTCAAATGAAATGTCTTTCAGGTCTCCCAAATCATGAGTATTTTTCTAAAATTAGGAAAAAAAAACTCCAATCACATAATTTGAAGGGCTAAATCAAGTCAGTGAATAATGTGAAGTCTGCTTCCAAACACTGAGCCAGCCATCTTAACCTGTCATCCTGAGCATCCTTTGCATAGTCCTTGTTTTATGTTGTCCTGGTTTGAACTGTATTCATGATTTAGAGCATCACCTGGTTATTGGTATCTTTGTGTCAGGTTAGTGTTAATGTGTCTTTAACACCTCAACTTTACAGACAGTCAATTCTGCACTGAGGAGCAGTTATTAAAAAGAGACTTGCACATATTGCAGTATATTTTATAGAGCGTTCAGTGCACACTTAAGGCCTAAACCAAAACAAGGATGTAACTTTGTATTTTTTGTAGCAGGAAGGTCCTGACAGGACTTATCACTTATTTAACACTTATAACCTCAGCATTAACATAATAACTGATGCAAACTGCTTTTTTCCGTGAATGAGTGACTCACTTGAGGTTGAAACCTAGCCTGCAATGCTTTCATGGAGCACAGTGGAGTGATGTGGGGTGAGCCTTCATCAGGACCTATATTAAACTTCCTGCTTCATGGCATCACTGACATTAAAGGCCCAGTGTGTAGAATTTAGGAGGATCTATTGGCTGTAATGGAATATAATATTTAGAATTATGTTTTCATTAGTGTATAATTATCTGAAACTACTTGTTGACCTTAGAGTGAACCCTTTATATCTATATTGAGAGTGGGTCCTCCTCTATAGAGTCCACTATGCTGCACTACTATGTTTCTACAGAAGCCCAGAACAAACAGACACAAAGACAAACACTATATTATATATCTATGTTATTTATCTATAGAGGGCCGTCTGTTTTTGCATGGTTCCTGAAAAGCCCCTCACCTACACACTTGAAAGTGGGTGATGAGGAAACATGCAACATACACCTTCACCACTAGATGTCACTAAATCATACAAATTGAACTGTAACTTAATTTGTCAATTAATTATTTTGTTTGCTAAATGTTTATCATTATAGGATTTCGTAATTCTGCTCAACCTCACGGTTAACTGTGTCTATGGACTATTAATTCCTCTTTTATTTTTTAGTCTCCCAAGTGTGTCTCCTGGTTGTTATTTATGTAGCCAGGTGGACTTGGGTCATTCTTTTTGTTGAGGCTGCACTGTCACTTCAAGATCAGTGTAATGGTAAATCTAGCGAGAGACCAGGAAGCTGCCATGCTGCAAAACTTGTGCCTTCTAAGTTGTGTAACTTTCACCTGCGTATGTTCAGAGAAAACAATGAGCAGTCTCAAAAGATGAGAATACAATCACATTTTGTATTCCTGCTGATTATTGCAGATTGATGGAGTGTTTTTATTTGACTGTGATCAGCTGGAACTCTAAAAAATAACAGTTAACTCAGGTAATGTATAAACAATGGCAGGTTCAGTCTGATTTATGCATTCCCCAAATGTTTTTGAAAAAAGAAAAACATGAGTCTGTTTGAATACGTCTTCCTGGAGCTGAAAGACTCTCCTCCCAACGTGAGAGACTTATCAGTTGACAGCCATGTTCTGTTTAAAGTAGACGTGCCCTCTGCTCACGGTCACTCATGGCTTGTCTCTTTGTCATTCCTGATTTCATGTGTTCGTTGTTTCTCAACTTTGGTGTTTTATTCCTGCCTGTTTTGTGCTGGTTCATTGTCTCACCTGTTTGCCTGTTAAGTTTAAAGTCCCATGATTGAATCAAATGACTGTTCCTGCCTTTGTCAGCCTGACAGTATACAAGAACACTCTTGTCAGGTGGAGGTCATGCTCCAGAGAATCTCAACATCAAAGTTAGACATTTGTTACCTTGTGCAATATATAAAAAAGTAATTGTGGTTTTTTTAAAATCTCAATTATGATGATACCCCAGTGAACACCATTCATTCAGTAGATTGTATATATCTTTCATTGTTTAAACGGTTTAATTCTGTGACTCCTATACGGGACACAGTTGATTTTTGTGGGTCACCATGTTCAGCTGCAGTGAAGATGATGACCTCTATTTACTGTCCAACTACCCCCCTCCTCCTTACTCGTGTTGGCTCGGGCTGGACTCCATGGTTTCCAAAATAAAATCTGTAACAATAAATTACATTACATTGTTTAACTCAGTGTGTCCAACCTGCTTATTTTGTGCATAAATTGGATTATGACATCCTTCACTGACGGACATATGGATGGTTTGTAACTGGTAATTGTGTGTTTCATGTACTTACAAAGAGTATAATGCATGTCCGGTGACTATGACCTGTGACTCCAGGCTTTTGGCAGCAACACATCTACTTTGATGTCAGACCATTTCTTTTTTATTTCGGCCATTGTGCGGGACTCTGAGTCAGCTGAACTGACATCATAGTTGTTCATTTGTTGCTGATACCAGAGGACAAACCACCAAATTAAATATTTTTTTCTTGCTTCTGCCGCACTGATTAGCACCTCGATCTCAGTCAGTGAAGTTCTTCTGGTTAGTGTGTTTCGCAGGAGGATTTGCCGGTGGATTTATAGTCATTTATAGGAGGTACCAGGTAGATGGGCTCTCACTGATCTCAGTATGAAAGCTGCTAAACCAGCTGCTTGTGGTAGCTTTATATCTACTTTATTTTACAGACAGTAAAATGGATTTTTGTAACAAAAAAATTAAGGCTGTTGTTGAGAGCAAAGACTGGCTGTGGGCTATCATCACTACATATGTCTTTCTCCCTCTCTCCATCTTCAGCCTCAAAACTAAATTAGTGTGTAATGCCGATCTGTTCTGAGCTGCACAGCATAATCATGAACACCAGGATATTTCCTTAAGATGATTCTCCTTGAACAGCTGATGAATGTATCACCTTGTCAAATCAGGGAGGCCAACTGACTTTTGCAGAAACTTTTATCAGACTCAGTACTCAGAGGCTTGGACACACAGATACAGAGTCAGGGGTTCAGGCACAATCAGAGTCCGTTTATTCAGTCCACATCTAAACCAGACAGGCAGGTAATCAGGCAGAGGTACAAAATCACAAGGCAGACTCGGAAGTCAAAAACAAAACACTGGTTATGTACTGCCTTGGAAATACTCAAAGTAAATGCTGGAACACTTATGTAGGGTGACAAGACAGTCTGGCACAGAAGGGAAGGGGAACACAGCTTATATACACACATGAGGGAGACAACTAGACACAAGAGGAACACATTAGGGTGGGCGCACAATCACATGGGCAGGAAACTTGACAGGAAGACAAGGATGACACCAAACATCAAAATAAAACAGGAAGTGAGAAGGACAAAGACAGAAAACTGTAGTGAACAGACACTTAACACTTCCTGGTCCTGACATTTACAGATGCAACAGCAAGTCAAATGAAATCTTTGCACAAAGCAGAAAGTGATCCAGTGGCAGCAGTTTAATATTGAAATTCCAGCTTGTGGCCAAAGTCAAGAAATCTCAACAGCTCTTCCTTAACATACTGAATAAAGAGAGGGTTGAATAAGTGGAGTAAGTTTGTTACGTTTTCCTCCTCCTAGACTACCGTTTTTTCCACCAGATAATTTAAGTCCTATTAGTGAAAATGTCTGTCTATATACAACAGCATTTTTATCTGCAATGAAGGATCAAAATGAAATTAACTCCCAGATAATACCCTTTTCTGGATCACAAAACACAATCAAGTTGTCAGATGGCAGCTGGCTCAGAAATACAGCAGATGGAGAGGGAACTTCCCTGTCAAGAATATAAAATATCACTGTTGTCCTAGACCTCTGCTCTGTTGTGTGTGTAGGGACAATACTTCCCATCTGGCAGAAGCATGACAAACGGTCCAAGGATTCCAAAGAAGGATTGGCATCTCTGTGGCTGCCCTACTGCAGGACTCCAGGTTACTCCCTGACTTGTCTTACCTCACCTCATGTTGCATGTCTCATGTGACATTCACTAGCATCTACAACAACTTCATTGAACAGTTAATGATGCAAATGTAAAAAAAAAATCAACCTCACTATTTTATATATATTTTTTTATATTTCATACGCTAACATGTAAAGCACTTCATTAAGTGTTAATTTGAAATTTCCTTTCATATTTTTTCTAAAAAGTGAACAATACTCACCAATAGCACATATGGCACCTGCCTGTCATTGACAGCATAGGCAACTGGTTATTTCTGAATGCTGAGCATAAGTCTTATCTCTAAATACAAAGATAAACAAGTTAACATTCATAAACATACACACTACCCTATCAGTGGAATGGAAGCGAAGGAAACACTTGTGAGTGTTTTGTCCAGTGACAAAGCAAAGCACATTGCACTTGTGTCAGATGATGGAGGTCTGTCCATCCTCACACATCCTGCATCAGCCTTTCATTGACAGAATAGGGTAGTGGCCAATCCCATCATATCTTACACCATCCCAAGGCCTGGGGACCTTTGGCTGTTAGATGATTCTTGGTGGTGTGTTGTCCTCATTTCCTCTGGAGGGTCGTCCCCTTTTATGCTTTTCAGCGTAGATAAGTCCTCTGGCAGCATCCAACCGAAAGTCCTTCAGACCCTTGTGTTGCTGTCCCAGGGCTGCTGCATTACACCAGTGGAGAAGCTATGCATTGTTGACAGCAATGTCAACCATCTTCCAAAATATGCACAGGTACCATGGACTCTTTGAGATGAGTTATCAATTTTAAAATTGTGAAGTTATCAAAGTAGACAACACAGTCAGAGTGGATTCTGATGGTTCAGCACAGCTGCAGAATTACATTTCCAGCTAACTCATACTCTTTGTCTGAATCAGCACCAGCAAATATTGACTTCACTGTGTAAACCAGGGAGTCATACACAAAGCCAGACACACCAGCTTGCAAAAAGTTCTTGAACCCCCTTTCTTAAGCTTGTGGAATGATACTCTCCCAACCTTCCAGCTTTTTTCCTTTATGACGAACAGTCATTTCATCAATGGAAACCCTTTCTCGCTCTCAGTTTTCTCTCTTCTCTGGTTTATTCTGGTTTACCAATTCTGACTCCTCACTGGAGCTAACATCCAAATCCCTGTCAGTGCTGCTGCTGTCATTCTCAACCTGTCCCCCCTGTATACAGCTCATCACACAATTCTAAGGGCCCACAGCCCATCATGGCCCACACTTATACGTGTGTGTGTGTGTGTGTGTGTGTGTGTGTGTGTGTGTGTGTGTGTGTGTGTGTGTGTGTGTGTGTGTGTGTGTGTGTGTGTGTGTGTGTGTGTGTGTGTGTGTGTGTGTGTGTGTGTGTGTGTGTGTGTGTGTGTGTGTGTGTGTGTGTGTGTGTGTATATGAATGAATGAATATCGGCTGGGATAGCTCAGTGGTTTACACTGCTGACTTGGGTGCAGAAGGTTGTTGGTTTGATTCCAAGGTGGGCCCTTAGGCAAGGCGCTTTGCGATACATGTTAGAATATGAGCGATACGATAAATATCAAAGTCATACCGGCTCAGACAACACCCACACATATGTTATGGAACCAGGACATCCTGAGTAATCTCAGTGAGAAATGGAGAAATCCTTTGAAACCCCACATCCTCGCTGGCTAAGAAACAGCTCTTAGCTCAGTGCTCAAACATCATGGAGAAGAGGAGGTACAGCGTACCTCATCCACGGTCCACGGTCCTTGCTACGGCAAGGGAGCAGGGATGCCAGGTGGGTACCAAGCCCCAAAGCAAGATGAACTGAATGCAAGGGCAGCTGAACTGAGAGAAAGCCATGTTGCCATGCCACTTCTAACTTCCTACCATCACTGAGACCAATCAGCTGAGGTATGCAGCAGCAACAGTTATATAACACACATAGTGTAGTAGCGGAAGACAACAGGTGATGTGGCATATACCAAGGATATGCCCTCTATCTGTTCTGCATAGGCCTAATCCTCTGTTCTACATGGAGAAGAATTATTCACCTCACTCAGATCTACAGCAAAGAGCAAAGACAGTGGGATGTCATTCAGACTAGATAAATGCCTCCAGAGGGTAAGGCAGGTCCTGAAAAGTCAGCTGAATGGCAAAAATTAGATCCAAGCCATTAATACCTATGCCATGCCAGTGATCAGATACCCAGCTGGGATAATATCCTGGCCACTGGAAGAGATACAAGCCACTGATATCAAGACAAGGAAGCTCCTTACCATGCATGGTGGGTTTCACCCTAAGTCCAGCATCCTGAGGCTGTACACAAAGCGAAAGGAGGGGGCTGAGGGCTAGTAAGAACTACTGTCCAGGAGGAAACGGTGAACCTCCAGGAATATATCGAGAAAATGGCCCCCAAAGACCAACTCCCGAGGACCCCAGTCTGAAGGAGACACCGCCCAGGTGGGCGAGAGGAAGATTTATATATATATATTTTTTTTTAAAGAAAATCTTTCTAAGGCTTTAAGGGAGTCTAAGGGTTCTGCGCAGGATCTTAGCTGTTCCTAGCATTGCGCTCTTTTGGACAGAGATCTCTGATGTTGTTCTTGGTATCTGCTGGAGCCATCCTTCCAGCTTGGGGGTCACCGCCCCTAGAGCCCCGATCACTATTGGTACCACTGTTGCCTTCAAACCCCACATTTTCTCTATCTCATCTTTCAGCCCTTGGTATTTCTCGAGCTTCTCATGTTCTTTCTTTCTGATGTTGCTATCGCTGGGGATTGCTACATCTATCACTACCACTGTCTTCCGATGTTTATCCACCACCACTATGTCAGGCTGATTGGCCATCACCATCTTGTCAGTCTGGATCTGGAAGTCCCACAGGATCTTGGCCTGTTTGTTAGTCAATCCAGGCAGCGCACAGGTTGGTGTTCCTCGTGTTGCAATCTCGGGCAATTGCCCTGTCCACCAGTAGTTGGTGTTTGGCTCCTCTGGTGTTATTGCCTACACCTTTCTGTGCTCTGCTGATGTATTGCTCCATGTGCCTACTCATCTTAGCCGCTATGATGCCTGATAGGAGCTTCCATGTGGTGCTGAGGCAGGTTATAGGCCAGTAATTGGATGGCATTGTTCCCTTCTGGGGGTCCTTCATTATGAGGACTGTCCGGCCTTGGGTTAGCCACTCTGAGTGTGGAAGCTTTTATTTGTAGTATTTATTATAGTCAAAATAATATCTATAAAATGTTTTTTTCACCTTTAAAATGAGTGGCATGAACTTAGGTAAATGATGCCTGCAGGACGTTACACAGCAAATAGAAGTTCAGAACATGTAATGTTAACAAAAGCTGAACTTGATAAAAACATCTCATACATCATTAGGTGACAATATATGTATTATTGTGGATTTCTAATGGAATAAAATAATCCCAGTCAAAAGTGACCAGAAACACTATATGAGTGTGAGGTAAAACGACCACAACAGCAGGGTTAAAAACAATATTTCATAAAAAAAAAATCCCCAAAATACAGTAAACGGAATAAAATAACACTTAACACATGTCGAGTAGCTTGGTCCCTGCAGTCAGCCATTTTGAATTTTGATGCAAATGATGATTTGTGATTTGTGAATGTTGGGATGAAGTCACATGACCCTGGTACTGGACTCATCACCCCTTCAGTGTGTCTCAGGTTACACAGTGACCCACCCAAAACCCACCCTTAAGTAGCCGCTCAGTTGTCAGCGTGAAGCAAAACTTCCTCTAACATTTTTTTGTTTGAGGGACAAAGTGGCAGATGCCTGGTTTATAAAACTGAGTGAGTGAAATGATCAGCTTGGAGCCCATTTGTAATATTTCCATTTCAACATCTTGTACTTACAGTAAGGTTACAGTTGAATTAGCCCTCAATCAATAGCATTTGTGATATCAGTTATCTAAACAGCACTGCTGTATTAATCAACAAAAAAAATCATATTTTAAATTGTGAGATCACATGAGGCGCATAAGAGCAGCCTTTGTCCTTTAGTCTTTTCAAATTTTTGTTGAGATGATTTTGATGTCATTGTCAAACACTGTTCCCAAATCACACACCTTCCACATGAGCCCTCCCTCTGGAGTAATTACAACACAATATCTGCATTTCTCCTTGCAGTTGGACCTGACCATAAAACAACATAAAGGGTCCATGCAGCTGTGTGTTGTACACCCACAAAAACTGCAGAGTTAAGATGAATAGCAGGGGGGCTTTCTGTTCTATTCTATGGCTGCTGTCTGCACCTGGAGTCAGATGAATGAGCAGAGAGGCCATGAGCAGATAAATGATGAGGAAATGATGAGCGCTACAAAAAATGTAAAGCAGTAATGGAAAAAGACAAGGTGGAGAAAGGAAAGCGGGACAACAAATGGGAAGAAAAGAATGAAAAATGAAAGATCTGTTCACAGCCTTTTCTTGCAGTCACACAAGACATAAAACATGGCCATGACCGCACCATACAGGTGCTGGCCAGTAAATTAGAATATCATCAAAAAGTTGAATTATTTCAGTAATTCCATTCAAAACGTGAAACTTGTATACTGTATACTTTCCTTCCACACATAGTGATATATTTCAAGTGTTTATTAATTTTCATTTTTATTATTACAACTGACAGCTAATGAAAACACCAAATTCAGTATCTCAGAAAATTAGAATATTCTGAAAAGGCTCAATATAGAAGACACCTGGTGCCACACTAATCAGCTGATTAACTCAAAACACCTGCAAAGGCCTTTAAAAGGTCCCTCAGTCTTGTTCTGAAGGCTCCACAATCATGGGGAAGACTTCTGACTTAACAGTTGTCCAAAAGACGACCATTGACACCTTGTACAAGGAGGGCAACACTCAAAAGGTGATTGCTAAAGAAGCTGGCTGTTCGCAGAGCTCTGTGTCCAAGCACATTAACAGACAGGCGAAGGGATGGAAAAATGTGGTAGAAAAAAGTGTACAAGCTCTAGGGATAACCACACCCTGCAGAGAATTGTGACGACAAACCCATTCAAAAATGTGGGGGAGATCCACAAAGAGTGGACTGCAGCTGGAGTCAGCGCTTCAAGAACCACCACGAAGAGACGCATGAAAGACATGGGATTCAGCTGTCGCATTCCGTGTGTCAAGCCACTCTTGAACAAGAAACAGCGTAAGAAGCGTCTCGCCTGGGCCAAGGACAAAAAGGACTGGACTGCTGCTGAGTGGTCCAAAAGTTATGTTTTCTGATGAAAGCAAATTTTGCATTTCCTTTGGAAATCAAGGACCCAGAGTCTGGAGGAAGAGCGGAGAAGCACAGAATCCACGTTGCATGAGGTCCAGTGTAAAGTTTCCACCGTCAGTGATGGTGTGGGGTGCCATGTCATCTGCGGTGTTGGCCCACTCTGTTTCCTGAGGTCCAAGGTCAATGCAGCCGTCTACCAGGAAGTTTTAGAGCACTTCATGCTTCCTGCTGCTGACCAACTTTATGGAGATGCAGATTTCACTTTTCCACAGGACTTGGCACCTGCACACAGTGCCAAAACCACCAGTACCTGGTTCAAGGACCATGGTATCCCTGTCCTTGATTGGCCAGCAAACTCGCCTGACCTTAACCCCATAGAAAATCTATGGGGTATTGTGAAGCGGAAGATGCAATACGCGTAGAGCTGAAGACGACTATCAGAGCAACCTGGGCTCTCATAACACCTGAGCAGTGCCACAGACTGATCGAGTCCATGCCACGCCGCATTAATGCAGTGATTGAGGCAAAAGGAGCCCCGACTAAGTATTGAGTGCTATACATGCGCATTCTTTTCATGTTCATTCTTTTCAGTTGGCCAACATTTTAAAAAAAACCCATTTCTTTTCATTGGCCTTTTCAATATTCTAATTTTTTGAGATTCCAAATTTGGAGTTTTCATTAGTTGTCACTTATAAATATCAAAATTAAAAGAAATGAACATTGGAAATACATCAGTCTGTGTGCATTGCATGAATATAATGTACAAGTTTCACTTTTTGAATGGAATTACTGAGATAAATCAAGTTTTTGATGGTATTCTAATTTACTGGCCAGCACCTGTAAATGTGTGTGTGTGTGTGTGTGTGTGTTTGTTAAAGCTGCATGAAATCAGAGATGTAGGAGCAGATGGGAAAATAAATTACACAATTATCAGGGAACAGGTGAGGATAACATGTTGTCCTGCCTTTAAATCAGATAGCAAATGTGTGTGTGTATGTTGTCATATGTACCCCATCATCCTTCCCCCTGAAGGCAACAAGGCTGCGCTGATAAAAAAAAAAGATGATTTACTCCCTGATCTTTTGCGATCATGACCCTATTGTGTGAGGAAACACGATGCTGACTGAAGTTGTTATTCTGCTCACATGTACACAGATGTATTGTGTGTGTGTGTGCCTTCATGAAAAGATGTTGTCTGCAAGTGACCATACATCCACATGGTGTGTTGTTATGAGGGAGTGTGACAAGGTGAGGTCCAGCCACAAAATAGTGAAGCCATACAAAGTCTATGGCGCATGCATACCTTGTGTCAGTGCTGATGAAAGAGTGGAGCCCAGAGAGGAGGAGAGGAGCTGGTGCTGAGTGTTGAGCTGCATGGATGTAACATCTACCAGGAGTGCTTCACTGGTAATGTAGGTGAAAGGTCAGTGGCAACACTTTAATATGCTCCTTGTCACGGTCTGCCTCTGGAGCTCTGCACTGCTGCCTATCTCTGGTGTTCCTCCTGTTTGATTTTGTGGTTATTTCCTGTTGTCTCATTTCCTTCCTGTCCTTGTTTTTTTCTCACCGACTGTTTGCCCTTCCATAACTTGTTCCAGCCGTTTCCTATCATCCCTGCATTATTCACATATTCAAGCCTCAATCTTGTCTGTCTATCCCTGGTCATAAGTGTGTTCCTTCTGTGCATGGTCCCAGTGTTCTGGCCATTCCCGTGGTTCTTCCTATTGGGTTTTGGATTTCCTGTGTTTTCAGAGGTTTTGGTTATTTTGCTTGCCTGGCTGCCATTTTGGACCCCTGTTTTTTGTTTTTGTTGCTTGAAATATCTTCTCACTCAAATTTATCTGTATTTTGCTCCAGAACCATACAAAATCATAACACCCCTATCTCTTTATTAAGATGTCTTTGAGCAAGGGAACTACTCCAGTAAAGCTGAAGTGGCCACCAGGGCCCAAACTGGTTTCCCTGGAAAGTTCCCATTGTGATTGTATGAACACTGGTATGTAAAGCTGATTTAATTCTTGGTTAGAATTAAAAGTATATAATTCTGTGTAATTCTTTTACAAATAACGGTTTTGTATTTATAATATCTTTCAGATGATATTGCAGAAGTGTTGTTATTAATAGGAGACTGAGACGATCCAGGCGAAAGTGTTTTTATGTTGAATAACTTACAGTCTTCTACACTGCCTTGCATTCACACAGCTGTGTTTCTGGGTTTGTAAGCACTGCCCACAGTGTTTCACCACTGATGTTAAAATGTTGGATATGTCAGATATGTGTATCACAAAAAAAAATGAAAAATGAATTGGACATATTTGCAAATACTAAAAGCGTTTCATCTATCAGCCAAGATCCTTCTTCACTTCTGAAGTCTCTTGGATGCAAACAAGTCCACTTGACCTCGATTCATGTTTTCTTGGATGACCATTACCTGTATGACCTGCTCATCAAAACGTTGCTTTGTAGTATAACTAGTTGTCAAAAACTTCATGAGGTTCTCGAAATGAGTGCAGATGTGCACAGTAGCAAACAGCTTTGTCAGCTTAACCGTTTTCATTGTTGTTATTGTCACAGTTCAAAAATGTTACACTGTAACAGTTCAGTGATATACTCGATATCAAAGTACACCAACCTGTTCACACCTTGCTCCTCCGCCAACACATGTATGCCCAAAAGAGCTCATGATCACAGACAGAGGAAACCGACATGATGCTGTGCAAAGGTTGCTCTTCTCTCCGGTCCTAACGCTTGGAGGCACAATTGGACTGATCTCTGTAAAATCTGAAAATAACTTTGATTAATATTCCCCAAATTTACAATTGAGCTAGTCTCCTATTAGCTCCAGTAATCTGAAAAGAGGCAGTGTATACGGTTATTTGAAATGTAAAAGATGTTCAACTGCAGAGGGGCTTGTTTAATGTGGACAGAAGATAGGAAGAACAATAATGCTAGACATAAATGACAAAATAAAGGTAAGGAAGGTATGAGGAAGATAAGGATGAGGAGCAACAGAGGGACTGAAACACATTTCCTGTGGAGGACCTTATATTCAGATGGAGCCTGACACAAAATGAAAAGAAATACTCTCTCTCCCTCTCTCTCTCAGTTGTAAAAATAGCACTGAGGATTTAAGAGGACGTAAATTCTGTTGTAATGAATAGAAACAAAGACCACACCATTGTTTTTTATGTTTACATTATTTATTGTTATGAGTACGGGGCTGCATTCAGTGCATTATGTAGCAGGACGCTGTCTACTCGCCATTAGGTCCTGCTAATTACCTGGCCGCCGCCGGCCAATCCCGTTCGGTGGTCCGCCATAAAGGCAGCGGCAGGGTATGGTAAGGCCTCTTCCTGAGGACCGAGATCCACCCACTTCCAGGTTTTCTCCATTTCCGCGTCATAGTGGTGGAGCCAGCCAATGAAAGCCTGTCCCAAAACGCTGCTGCTTTGCCCCCGGTTATTTTGCCGACATTTTAAATTTGTGTGCCCGCTGCCGAAGCTCCGCTCACCGACCCGACCTCACCGCCGCACGCCGTCTTCCGTCACGGCCCTGTCGGGCGCTGCGGGTCGGAAGCGATTGGACCGGCTGTAGGGACAGCGGTTTTAAACTAGATTCCTTGCCGGGTGGATTATTCCATCCTTATCCCCTTTCTGGTTCCTAATTTTGTGTATATATGTGTGTTTTGTTCTGCGATTTACCCTGGGTTAGTTTAGTGGTTATTTTGATTCACTACTTCGCTGTTTTGGTATTTTCTTGGTTTCCTTTGCATTTAGTTATCATTCCTCTTTTTTTTGGTTCATTTAGGCCTGATTTTATAAATCTGTGTTTTCCCCCATACCCATACCCTAATTCTCCTCAGCTGAGGAGCGACAGTGGAGTTGGTGGCATTGGTGGCAGGACCCCCTCTTCCTGTGTGCTGTGCCGTGTTCTCCGTGGTCACGCACCCCCCGCCCCTGTGTGGTGTGTGTGCATGCATTTGGGCGTTGGTGTGTGTGCCACGGGTGTGTGAGGTGTGATTTCTAGGGTCTCCAGTCACTCCCCACGATCCACTCTCCCGCCGGTGCCTCAGCTCTGGGTCAGTTCTCTTTACCACCATTTTATACTTCTTAGAAGTGTGTCTTTTTTTATTAATCTTATTGTTGTTAAATAAAATGATTGTACACTTGGAACCTCGTCTCTGATCTCATTGGTTAACGAACTTGCGTGCCTTTAGAACAGTGACCCTGTACACCCCATTCTAATTTCCCCGGGTGCAATTTGCCCGGGGTGGCGTTGTCTGGCTCAGGCCCGTGCGTCCACGCCGCTCGCCACAATTAGATATGGGATACAAGCCATTCACTTATTTATTCATTCATCTTCCACCTTTTTATCATCGCCATGTCCTAATATTAATTTCAGAAATACAAAACTTACATAATTTTAATTTATACTTGTTTCTCTCAAGGTAATCCATCCACCTGACAGTGTTGATTACACAACATGATTACTGCACAGGTGTGCCACAGGCCAGTTACAATAAAAGGCCACTAAAAGAAGTCTGAGTCTAAAAGAAGTGACTGAGTCACAGGTAACATTGCCACAGACGCCGTCAGCTGTGAGGGCACATGCATTTAGCGGGCCTTGCTGCTCCCTCTGCATGTCCACAAGTTAATGAAACTGACTCACTGATTAGTGGTGCAGGGAGTTTCTTTTTTTTTATTTTTATTAAAAGTTAATAATTGCCCTCAATAAAATTGTCATTAATGATCACCATGGACCAGAGGGACTTATAGTTGAATACTATTGACACTTCTGGGACCTTCTATCACTACCTGCAGAAATGAATACCTATGCACATGAATACCTCTGCCATGACACTTCTATTAAAAGCCAATAAAGACCCAACCCACCCTGCCAACTACGGTCCTCTCTCATTAATCAAACCTGACTTCAAAAATATTTCCAAAGCCTCACTGACCAGAGCAGACAGTCACCACTATGCAACTCCACCCAGATCTGACAGACCTCATGCCTCACAGAACAACTGTACGATTTTTAACCTAATCAATATATCAGAACAAAAACAAAAAAAAATCGTTAACCAAACTGGACTTTTCTGTTCAGCAACCTGTGTTTGGATTTATCAATCAAGACCCCACAAAGAATGACCATAAACTGATTACTTTTCTGCCTTATCCTTTTGTTCTGTCTTTTGGGTATAAACTGGGTATAGACGGGATATCACGAGCTGTCTTTAAGGACCTCATGGGTAGATAATAATGGTTTTATTCATTATATGAAATTAAAGAAACAAGGGTACAAACACCCTGAAAAATGTGATTAAAATAAAACATGAACTTTGTCAGTGAAATGTGATATCACATTTGCAAATCGTACGCATGTTTGTCAAAGTTTCTGTCCCAGATGGAACAGGATTGAAAACAAAATGTAGAAATGGGGAGATGTATCATGTAGGCTGTTTGGGCTCAGTAGGTTAATGTCTTAATAAAATGACATTAAATGAAAGGTGGATGGGACTCACAGAAAGTGAGACAGAAAGTGAAATTGAGCAAATGTAAGAAATGACCTTCTCCTCAGTTTCTCCTGCTCTATTCTTCCTCTCTGGCATATCTCTGTCTTCTGTGTGTCTGCATAACTTTTGTCTTAATTATCTATGTGCGACCATGTATTTGAGGTTGATGTACAAATGCTCGTATAGCTTTCAGATGGACAAACTGTCAAACTGAACTGAATTCAGGCCACGGATAAAAAAAAATCTGTCTATAATTGTAACATAACATCTCTATTTTTGCTGTTGCACTGAAATCATCATTTATAATCACAAAGCCTATTTATTGTGAAAGGATGGAATGAAAGGTATGCACAAACACAGGGATACAGCATGGAAAAAGCACATAACCTTTGAAAAGGTGTGTGTGTATACAGCATGTGTACATTATGGTGGTGTGTGTGTGTGTAATCTTAAATGAAATATGATTCGCTCTTTCTGAAGATACTGTTGCAGCAGAAGAACATCTTACAACTGTTGTCCTTGGCCAATTGTGTATTTTTCATGGATATTAGGTAGTGGCCAGTCAGCTCTTCTTTTTCCACACCCCTTCCTGCTTGACCAGCCCACAAAATTATGCTGCTGTTGCTGAGGCTGTTTCTATTCTCTATGCTAATGTGACTCACATGTTACAACAAGTGACAACAGCACACCAGACTCTAGGATTTACTCAGAAAATAATTACTCAGTTGAAAATCCATATCCAGGGGCCATTTCTAGTCCTTTGGGGGCCCTATTTTGTCAAAATACAATGGGGGGACTCCAAACCCTCTGAGGTGATCCTTGGAGATGCATTTTGGCGACCCCTGCTGTTGTCAAATTAAACATCTCAAGCTGACCCAAACACTTTACCCCAACAGCAAATGATAATAAAAGATATACAATGAGGACCCTCTATGTCATTAAATGCAGCACATGCAGCATTTTACTCAAAAATTTTAATTTTAAATGGTGAAAAAAAGTTTTTCAATAAGCTCCCACCTGAAAAAATAAAAAAAGCAATTGTTGCATTGTCAAAGTGAATAGAAAATAAATGCAAAGCTCATGCCAAGCTCATGATTGATGCTCATTATGGCAAGACCAGTGAGGCAATCCTGTCCCATGGATGACCTCAGGTAGGTTTTATCTTCTGGAATGTCTCTTGTATGTACATTGATAAACAACTTCAGAACCCAGCCACCCCAAAGCTGTGATTGGCCAGCTGTGTCGAGGTCAGAAAAGTTTTCTTTCTGTAGCCCTTTTTCACTTGTTTTCAGTTGCTACTCTGGCGATTAACAGTGGGATCCTGCTCTATCTGGAGCAGAAACATACATCAGGAGCTGTTTGTTGGGGTTAAAGGGTCAAAACTCTGAGTCAACTACAGCTATTGTTAGCTCAGCAAGGTCTTTTTACTCCATATTTCATGGCCAGAATTTTCGCTAACCTCCTGGTGCCACATGGTGGGGCTCTTGACATGTATAAGGGTTAGAGTAAGTGGTCAGTTTTACCTAAAGGTGGTTTGAAAGAGTCATTAGAAGCAGCACAGACCAAAGTATGTTTCTAAGGTAAAGAACAGCATTGGTAAAGTAGCCTTCACTTGTGTGTTGGGAAGAAAGATAACTGTTCAACACTTGTGTATGTGTATGTGCTTGTGTGTTGTGGAGGTCAGAGTGTGTGCAGTCGTGCAATAACCATGCCAAAAGACAGACACTATCTGATTAGATTGATGAGACTACTTCACTGGCCTATATACTGCGCGCGCACACACACACACACACACACGAGTACGTTGTTTTATCAGGACTTTTTTCCCATACCAATTTAACCCGGGTATATGGGGAGTCATCTTTCCCTATGTCCTAGAGAGATAATAAGATATATTAAATTCATCTCATCCAAACCCATCAAAAGAAATCCCAGTAAATTGTTGGCTACATTTTTATACATTTATATTGCTAGATTTGGAGAATTATCTTTGGGCATTTCCTTTTCACAAAGGACACCCTAAAAAGTGTTAAGTGTCCTTAAAACTGAGGTTTGAATCCAACATAACAATAGACTAGACATGTCAAGCTGGTCCAGGACAGGTTCAGCCAATAAAAATAAATAAATAAATAAATAAATAAATTTAAATTTAGTTGTTGAGTAGGACTGACTTCAATGCTTCAAAGCCTCTGTGGTTGCCATGGTAATCAACATACAAATTAATATTTGATTGCTTCCTTTTTTGTTTAGATATTTTTTTGTATCATGTATTACCCCAAAAATCCCATATGACCCATCACATAAATAAATCCCAAATTATTACCTCTGCCTTATCTTTCTGCCCCAGTCCATTTTTTTCTTTTTTAAAGTTTGTTTAATGGTTGGTTTGTCACCAGGATTACACAAAATGTACTGAATGGATTTTCATGAAACTTGGTGAAGTTTGGTGAAGCCAAATGTGAACCTGGTCAATTTGATAGATAGATAGATAGATAGATAGATAGATACAATAAGGAGCTCAGAGCACAGGCGCTTGTGCTCCACATCGAAAGGAGCCAGTTGAGGTGGTCTCGGCCTCAGATCAGGATGCCTCCTGGGTGTTTTCTGTTGGAGATTTTCTGGCCACGTCTAACTGGTAAAAGGCCCGGGGGTAAACACAGAACATGCCTGAGATACGACTCATCTCATCTGTCTTGGCAACACCTCAGGGGCCTCAGCGAAGAACTGAAAATTTTTTTTTCTGGAGAGAAGGGTATCTGGACTACCTTGCTGCCATGTCCTGACTCCTGATACGCAGTAGAAAACAGATGGATTTTTATTTTTGGATAGCAAGATATGACACTGGTATACATACTGCATATGTTTTTTATTACATAGTATATTCACTATGCATAAAACTGCCTTTAGTATCACACAGCATACAGCACATTAATGGCATGCATTAGATTAGATCAGATTCAATATTACTGTCACTGAGCAAGTACAAGTACTTGAAATGCAGATGCCCTCTATCTTTCCCTCTAAATTTCAAGTGCAAATTAGTATAAAGTGCAATACATGTTAAGTTGACATGCATTATTTGCAATATATCTGCTGTATATGCACTGCACTACAGGTTCATTAAAAACAATTATATATGTATATAGCTATAAATATGAATATAATGTGCTTGAGGTACATGAGTGCAGTGATATGGCAAAAATGAAACAGTCAACAGGTTAATAAATAGCCAGCAGTAGGCAGTTGGGTATTTAGTAATCAGAGTTCACAACACAGACATTGGTTGGAGATCTGCGGCTGTTGTACTTATTTCTAAAGGAAAGCAGGGTCAAACTATCTATGGTTTGGGTGGGAGGAGCCCTTGTTGATGCTGCATGCTTTTGCCAGGCAGCCTTTCCTGTGAATGTCACTGATTACAGAGACTAAAGTGTCAGTGAGCCTTCCTGTCAGCCACAGAGCAGCTACTGTATTAGGGTGTGATGGTGGAGGTCAGGGTGCTCTCTGTGGTGCATCAGTAAAACCTTAGGTGTGAGGAGACAGATTTGACAGGCATTTTGAAGTCTCCTCAGAAAGTACAGACGTTTGGGTGCTTTCTTGACCAGGGTGGATGAGTTGGTGTGCCAGGTGAGGTCATCTGTGATGTGGACACCCAGCAGTTTGAAGCTGAACACACACTCCACCACACTTGTGTGTGTGTGCATGCCTCTGCTTTGCCTGAAGTCCACCATAGGCTCCTTGGTCTTTTTGGTGTTCAGGAGTAGGTGTTTATCTTCACAACAAGAAGCCAGATGATGAACCTCCTCTCTGTAGGCCATCTTATTGTTTTCACTGATCAGAAATAGTGTTACATATATACGTATATTACTTGATATACCCAATATGTGATGCTAACCCATACAACAGTGGGATAGTAGTGAAACTGTGATGCAGGAAGAGGATGTTGACCCTCTGTGACCATGTGTCTGTTTGTATTCCCATGTTTTATACATAGTGTTGTACTTTCTGCTGACATACCCTCCCCCAATTCTCTAGATCACTGAATATTTGTTTTTACTTATTTTCTTTCTTATTTCTTTTTACTGTGCAAATAAAATATATATGCTTGTTGGAGAGAGAGAGTGTGTGTGTGTGTGTGTCGGGGGGGGGTTCTTACATGTGTTCAGGGAGAGCACCTAGGATATCAGTCATTTGTACGCGTGTCTGTTTTTCTTTCTTTTTTGGTACAACCATAACAGTGATCAAAAACAGCTTGCTGATATGCCTGGTTAGGTTTTGTTAAAAAACAAAAAAGGGACCCTATAGACTTCTTCTTTTTCAATATATGGTGTGTGTTGCATTGAACCCTATGGTCATACAAGGTATTGCTGTGTGTAAACTTGCACCTGTTGGGACAGTTTCATGACAAAATATGGAGGAGTGTATATCAGTAACCTTCATATTTCATAGATAGGATTATAGTTTCTGCACTTTTATGTGAGCCAACCATTATATTATCAAATGGAAATGGCAAAAGGCAAAAGAGGACTAACTTAATCCTTATAATCTACTTTCAAAGTAGCTTTATTCTTGAGAGAAATAAATTAATGTTTTATGTGAGATATACACAATTTATCAATATCAATTAACTAAGATAGCACATCACCAATGAGTGCTAATAGCACAATAACTACATTACATATAAATTCACATGTACTTCAACAACACAGGCTTTAATACATACAAAATTAAAAAATAAATACATTAATACATACAATGCTCTCAACCACAAATAGAGAATAAGTTTAAGATAATTCTGATATCAATCAAAACAAATCCTAAAAAACAATTTACAGCAAGTTATGGTATCATATATAGCAATGATAGGAAGATTTTTTCCAGCCTAAATCAGTCATAAAACTCTATTACCTTATGTAATTGTTTATAATTAGTAATTGTTGTCATTGTTTGTTAGCTGTAATTCGCAAGCTGTCACGCAGGAGAAAAGCAGCCTTGGCGTTGGCAACATCCTTTCCAGTTAATAATCTCACTCACCTCCAGGGCCTCCCACCACCACCTTCACAACTACTTCATACTGTCTGGCCCAGCAGGGAAAACTATGTTTTTCCTCCCCAGTGAAAGGCAGCGGGAATTCAATCCTGTCGTTGAATGCAACATGCTTTTCCTATTGTATGTTTCATTCACGACAAACCTGATGGACAAAATGTATTCTGCACTTGAGAACAACGAGTATACTTGTAGTATTTTCATGGATATTTCAAAAGCTTTTGATACAGTAAACCATTTATTAGCAAAATTGTACAAATATGGTTTTCAAGATGTTGCACTCAATTGGTTAACTAATTATGTCAGTGACAGAAGTCAGTTTGTTTGTGTTAAAGGTTATTAAAGGCTATTCTTACAAAGCTAGATTACCCTTTGGGGTTCCCCAGGGGTCTATTCTGGGACCATTATTATTCCTCATCTATATAAATGATTTATCTAATGTCTCAAATATTCTTTGCCCAATAATGTTTGCTGATGACACAACTCTTGTTCTCTCTCATTCAAATTTTGATTCATTGATGAAGGATGCTAATGCTGCCCTAATCAACTATGCTTTATGGTTCAGATTAAATAAATTATCTTTGAATATAAGAAAATCTAGCTTTATTATTTTCAGCGGCAAAAAAACATATTCTAAAAATTTATCCAAAATTACAATTGAGTCTGTTGAGATTTCTCAAGTTTCCAGTACAAAGTTTTTGGGCATTTTTGTTGATGAGAGTTTGAACTGGAGAGAACAAACGGACTGGGTTAGTAAAAAAATCCATAAATCTCTTGGTATAATAATGAGGATTAGTCATCTTCTTACCATAAACTGTCTTTTAACTCTTTATTATAGTTTAATTTATCCCTATCTTTCATATTATAATATAGTTTGGGCGAGTACTTTTCCAACTACTCTCCACAAAATTTTGGTCCTCCAGAAACAATTTGTTAGGATTGCTACCCAACCAGAATCGTGCACTTCATCTACCATGTTATTTCTGAGACTTCAGATTCTCACCATTTATGATATTCATATTTTTCAAATATGTGTTTTTATTTACAGAACACTTTTAATTGAAGGGAATATTCCTGAGCAGTTCACAACTTATTTTACAACAAATTCACAGTTGCATTCATATTCAATTTTCAATAAGATTTAGGGGAACTAAACTATGGAATTTTTTTCACCTGGCAAAAACCTGTATCTCTATAAACTGTTACAAAAGATGCCTGAAAAAACATTTAACTGCTGTTTTGTAAAAGGATTTCCTTCTGGATTATTGTCCATGCTGAAATTTGTTTTATTCATTGTGAAGCATTTTTATTATTGCTCAGGGGTCAACATAGTATAAATTATTTTCCTGTCACATACACATCATACATGTTAACATTGTCATACATATCACATACTCACATTTTTTGCTCTTAAATTGATTTTATAATTGCTTGTTTTTTTGTTGGTGCAATCAAACATATTTTGTCATTAGTAGTTTGCCATCACTTGTATTATTTTATGTACTTTTCTGTATTTTGACTTCTTACTTACGTTGTGAACATTTTCCTAGGTGGAGGCCTTAAATAAGCCCTTTGGGCTTTTTTGCCTCTCCCTGCACTGTATTTCATTATTCTTTTTTTTTTTTACCTTTTATATGTATTTTAATCATGCAAACTAAACCAAACTACACTAAACTAAACTAAACGGGCAGTGGGTTAAGAAACCCTGCACTGCCTTTGTAGCACCAAATCTTGAGCAAAACTAGACAGTTTGTTCATATCCCAAAATCCTCCAATAAATGGACAAGGTTTGACTTTTCTTGCTTTTAACTGAAGTCTTTTTGTTTGTTTTTTGTTTCTTTTTGTTCATAAAACTGAAATGTTAATAAAAAAATAAAGCAGGAATCCGCATTCACATCAGCATTACAGGTTTTCTCAATTGTTTACACACAAATACATGTACTTGAGACACAATGACCACAACATGTAACTCCAACACCAACCCCCTGAACCAGCTCTGCAAAACTACAAGCAAAATTCTTACTTTACACTCAAAGTGCAGTTCTACATACTTTTTTCAAAACACCACACACAATTCTCTGCATTTGACACAATTTCCATGAAGAAAATCGTCACAAGGAACACACTGTCATTCAAAATTCTAAAGTTAGTTGCCCTACTGACACATCACAACACCTGTCACACAGTTTTACAATTAGCAATCAGAGCTTTAGCATAAAAGGGCAACAGGTGAGCTCTTCTGTTTTGGAGCAATGGATGCCAACATTGGAAACAGAGGCAGAGCCAGTGCCAGAGGAGTGAGAGTCAGAGGACAAGGACGGGGAGGACAAGGATGAGGAGGGCAAAGGAGTGTAATCTCTAATGAGATCCCAGCCACTTTGGTTGACCATGTGGTGAGCCATGGTCTAACAATGAGGGAGGCCGAGCAAAGAGCACATCCGAATTTGAGCAGGTACACTGTAGCATCCATCATCAGGACTTTCTGAAATGAGAAAAGGTAAGAAATGTACTCTCACTAGAAAATTGCACCACTGCATAGAGTACTCAATGAGTACAGTAGTACAGTATTGCCTGTGGACTGTAAAAATAAAGTGTGTTTCAAGTATTTGGGAATTTACAGTATTTTACTTTGTATTGCAGAACTGAAAGATTACCAACACAAGGTGGTCAGGAATGTCTTCTGTCCCCTGAAACTGAAATCATGAACATGGTACTAGAAAATAACGCCATAACATTATAGTAAATACAAAGAAAAATAATAGAAAACAATGAGATATTTAAAAATATTGATAGGGTAAGCTTATCAACACTGGACCGTGTCTTGCGCAGAAATAATCTGAGGCTAGAGCAGGTCTACAGGATGCCATTTGAACGCAATTCAGAAAAAGTCAAAGAATTGCGATATAACTATGTGCAAGTAAGTCCTATACAATCCCACAATCGATGACACATATGTTGACTCTAAACACTGTATAAATTATACATATTTCAGTGTTGTAGTCATAATGATTGTGCTTCACAATAGTGACCTCTCCATGTCTGTTTCTGATGTTGTCATGTGTGTTTCAGAGAGTCGTTGAGCGAGAGGTGGCTGCAGTGGAGCACCAGTTCAACTTCATTGATGAGGTTGGATTAAATCTCACAAAAAGACGAAGGAGGGGAAGGAATATCATCGGCCAGCGTGCCATTGTTGAAGTCTCTGGCCAGCGCAGAGGGAACATCACAATGTGTGCAGTGATTACCCCCCACAGCATCATCCATCACCATGCTATCCTTGGCCCCGACAACACTGCCCATCTGATCACATTGCTGGAACCCCCTACACAACACACTCATTCCAGATTCCAGATTCCAAGAGGTCATGCGTGTTATCAGATTTTTATATGTGTACAAAATTTAAAATATATATATATGGAGATTTGCAGTTATATAGAAATTCTAAATGTTTAGACAAATCTGGTCCCATGCACAAATTTGACTCCTTAAATATAATGTTGTAAATAATTTTGGCTCTCATCTAATTTTTCCTGCAAGTTCATTTATCTATAAATCTTGATATGTTTCTTTTCCAGCTTACCAAAAAATACCTTGAACAGATCCTCAATGTGTCTGATGAATATGAAGCCTGCAGCAGCTCTAATGAAAACAGTGACAGATAGTGACAATGTGTAGAGTCCATCAAAAGACTCACTGCATTAACACAGTGCAGAGGGTCCTTCCAGTCTTACAAGCAAAGTTGCACTGATGAAACGGAAGAGGACACAGAAGACAGTAAGAAGAAGAGCCCTTCTTCAGACAAAGATAGGCAAGCAGACAACGAGAGCTCGGACACAAACCTGAGTATCACTTACGAAGTTGAAAAAAGAACAGATGGAAGCATATTTTACAGTAAAGCACATTATTTTCTGTACTGTCCCATGTGCTGCGTTACAATGATGTGCAAACATAGCAATGAACCTGTTGTAGCTAAAGCACTTAGTTTTTCGTTGATGTCAAAATCAAGGAAATTGCATTTTGACATCTTTAAAAACAAAGGAAACCCTACTCATAATGATGAGGTCCTAAAAGATGGTAGTGGCACATTAATCCCAAGACAGATAAGTACAAAACCAGTCAAGGCAAGTGACTGCGTGCGCTGCATCTACTCTGAAGCTTTGCTTAAAAGATAATTTCATGATGGAGGCACAACACAACAAATCCCAGTAACGGTCAGATCCTGTCACGAGATGGTGTTAGGTCAACGCTGGTCAACGCTATGCATCAAGAGGAAGCCACAAACACAATCAGAGAGGAATTTTTTTAAGGCTTTTATTTTTATTAATATTTTTTTGCCAAGCATGGACATGACAAGACCAAACAAGAGTAGCTGGCAGTTGGCAGACAGAAACATATTAAGTTGACTTTTTGGTCAAAGTAGATAGGGATATAGATGGCTTTGAGTAGGATAAAAATGCCTGTAGAACTCCATCCTTGGCTCTGAACCTGGGTGATAGTCTGAAGAAGATTGCAGATATTTTGGAATGTGAAGCAAAAATAGCTGAGTCTGATAATGAGGAATTTCTTAAGAATCTGAAGACAACCCGGGGTCTTCTTGAGAAAAAGTGGGATGTGTGTGTCATCATGTGCCCTACAAGCACTAAGAGAGGGGAAATGGAGCAGTCCTCAGCTCCATCCTCTCACTGAGGATGTAATTGCACACGAACCTTGACAAGTGCAAGGAAGAGCACCAACAAATGCTTAAGCATGATCCAAGCCAATGTGACCCTTTGTGAGGTGATTCTGTTAAATCTGAGAAGAGAGGGTGTGTCAAAGATGCCACTGAGTGCATTCACACAGACAGACACTTGAGGAGTCCAGACAGACAATAGCTGTGCCTCCATTTTCAGCCCACTGATATAAGACGAAAAAGAAAAAGTTCCTATTCTTCTAACACCAGACATGCTCTCCTCCATAGAATCCTTGCACATTGGCGGGCCTGTGGTGTGCCTGATAATAATCCCTTTTTCATTGCTAGTCCTGAAGCAGAGACTCGCTTAAGCAGCTCAGGGGCATTGCAAGGGAATGTGATGTCAAGCATCCTGAAAATCTGTCCTCAACCAAATCAAAAAAGCAGAAATCCTCACTGTCCACAGTTCTAAACCTGACAGATAATGAGATGGACACAATGGCAAATTTTCTTGGCCATGATATCCGGGTCCATCAACAGTGCTATAGACTACCTTAAGGAACACTGCAGCTGGCTAAAGTCAGCAAAGTGCTTATTGCCCTCAAGGGTGACTCCTGCACTTTAAGGGATTGATCCCAATGGCAAAAGAAATACACTTTGATCACATTTAGTTTTTTATTTCAGGATAAATGTATTTTTTCATGTTATATTTAGTTGTGTTATCCTTGTTATCCTAATATAGCTTTAATATAGGTGCTTTTTTTTAATCATTGGCTCTTCTGTGTTCTGCGATATCAAGTGTGAATTCTGTGTTGGTTGATGTTAGAACATGCAGCAGGACAGATCTACTGTAGCTGTTTGGTACAACTGCTAATGAGTTTAATCAGTTATCCTGTAATTCATTTAATTTATACTGTGAGTTTAAATCCTTTTCTGTTCATAGTCAGTCGGCAATAGATGCAACTGTGGGGAGATGTGTTACTGCAGAGATACAGTGGTGGGATCCATTAATTGCACTACAGTTGCTGCAGAAATAAACCCGTGGTCACCATTTGTCTGTGCACCAGAACACAACGCAGTGTGGATGGGATAGCAGGCAGACCGGCTGCACTCGCAGGAGGTTTACACAGACCTGAAGCTTTTTCTGCCAATGTGTTCAACTGAAGAAGGAAAACTGCCACTGTTTTCATTAGAACAGACACCTATTGTTCAGCAGTGTGGCCTGCTGGGGTTTTTTTTGGAAAATAGTTGCTAAAGATTTCAAATACAGCAGAAGAAAAAATTTGGATGGAGCATTTATTGTTAACTGAAAGTTTTTTCTTCATCACTTGTAAATGTTTCCAAGATGACAGCTGAAAAGGTCAACCTTGAGTGACAATGGATGCATTGTCACTCCCATCTTTACATAGACAGACATTGTAACATTATTTTGGTGAAGCAGCAGCAAAAAAACAAGTTTTGGGCAAACTGGTTCAGAATACTTTGCTGACTCAAACTTGTACAGTGAAATGAGCTGCAGGATTTGAAAAATGTATGGTGCTGTGCCTTTTACCAGCTGAAAGACTGACCTCAGTACTGTAAGACCTGTTAACTTGTTGTGATGCCTGTTACCTAATCTGTTAAGATGTCAAATAACATACCTCCCAAAGTGCATAAACATCCCGATGTGAAATATAAAGTATGTGAGGGATTTCCCTGCATGTAATTGTTACCTTCCAACTCATCAATAGACATTGCTTTGTGAGTAGACTGAGTGTTAATGTCTGTCATACACTAATTCATAATTATCAATCTTACTGTCTTTTGTCACCACTGACGGGTCAGTTCATAAATATGTAACCACAGGTATCCTGCATACAAACAAGATGCTATTCATGCTATTCTTTCCTCTTTATTTTTTTAAAATTTTTTTTTACAAATGTTGGAAAATTAAACATAACGATTTACTATTGTTGTATTTTTACTATCAGAATCCTCGATATGTAAAAGAAGTCAGCTGAACTGTTGAGTCTGACAGTCATAACTAAAACAGGTATTGACTGCACCTCTGTGTAACCTTTCAAAATCAGATTTTAGGATTAATAAAGTGCTTTCTTTCTCAGTAATGCCATTTAAAAACATGTAATGCTCTGCACTTTTAAAATGATTCAGTCGTGTTCTACTCTTATGAGATGACTTTCATTCAGACATTGTTGTGTTGTCCGTTATTTATTAATGTTCTTAGCATTTATTATTTAACTGGGATCCTCAAGATCCGAGAGAATAGTGATGGGAATTCCGGCTCTTTTTAGAGAACCGGCTCCTTCGGCTCAGCTCACTAAAAAGAGCCGGCTCTTTCGGCTCCCAAACGGCTCTTCAGATTTTTTTGTTGCTTTAATCGATATATTACCAATAATAATGTAACATTATGCACAAAATGAATTAATAATTAATTTAAAAAATGTATTATACTACTATATTATAATAGCCTTTATTTTTCACTCTACAGTGAACTTTTAACTAATTTAAATTTTAATTTATAATATAATATAATATATATAATTTATAAATAAATTTATTTTTTTTTTCTTTTTTATTGTAAGCAACTTTAAAGTCAAGCAACACAGAATCCCTGAAAAACACACGACACAACAAAGTGCAAATTAAAAATATTTACTTTTCAGTGCAACAACAAATGAATGATGCTGTTGACACCTCAGCAGCAGCAGGAGCAGCAGCAACAGTTACAGATGACACACTGGCACCTTCATTAATACCAGGTTCAACTGGTCGCTTCTCCAGTGGAACTGCTGGGTGGACAGTTCTCAGGTGCCTGTGGAGGTTGTTGGTTGAGCCGGCTCTATATGAAATTTTGGTCTTGCAGACAAAGCACTCTGCTTTGGAGCCATCAATATAATTAAAATGAGTCCAGATTTGGCTCCTTTTCCAGCTTTGACTCATTTCTTTTTTACTTACTTTCTTTCTTTTTGTCCTCTTTATTGCACTCTCTCTCCTCTCTTGACCCGTTCCTGTGCTCACTGTGCTGCTGCTGTGTGTGTGTACCAGGCTGCCGCCCATCCCCCCTCTGCTCAGCGCACTAAGCAGCGCAGACACAGAAACGACACCATGCATATTGACCAATCACGTGCGCCTTCAAGAGAAAAAAAGCGAGAGAGAGAAAAAAAGCGTCTCGAAGGGAGCCGGCTCCCGTCGTTCACTTCAAAGAGCCGGCTCATAGAGCCGTTACGTTCGCGAAAGACACATCACTACGAGAGAAGGCAGTGATGTGCTGAGTCTGACAGTGATTAGTGATGAGTTATTTCCCTTTACCAAAAATAGTGGAAATTAAAGATGATATTGTGCTGAAATTTCCTGTTCCATTTAGGGTTTAGCAATTTTAACTCCTTGTGTTGTCAGTCAACTTTGTTTATTAATGAATCATTTTTCCCGGATTCTCGGGATCGAAGAGAAGACAGCAACCTGTGAGTGGGTCTGACAGTGATGACCTGAAAAAAGGTATTTCGCACATCAACTTGTGTTCTTTGTTTTTCCATTGTCAGCTTGTCAGTGCAGACAGGTCTAATTTTAACCATTATTTTTTAATCCCTTGAGATCGCCATTGAAGTGACATACATATCAGGTTGGTCAGTTATTTCTCTTTTTCTTTTGAAGAAACCTCAAATAGGAGGAGCTGGTCAACTGAAGACATTCATGCTGTGGAAAAGAAACTTATTTCCTTCATTGAATCCTTCAAATTACCAGGAAAACCAACCTGTGTTGCCTGTGTTAAGGCTTTGTAGATGCACTTATAAAAAGAAGTTGGAAGGCACTCAAGTTTTCCATTAAAATCATATCACTGCCATTCAGCATGAAAGGGCAAGAAGAATTTATTGAAAAATACTGCAGTTATTGAAGAATAATGCACTTTTCTTCAGTATCATGTTAAAATTGTATTAATTAGCATTCCGTGTGAATTTGCAAGAATTCATTTTGACATACTGCACTTTTGGTTCAATATTATGTTGAAAACATGTTTACTACCATTCAGATTGAAAATGCAAGAATTAATTTAAAAGTACTGCACTTACAAACATACAGTTACTTTTTTACATGTGCTGCAACATTTTTTCTCTTCACTTACTGTAACTGCACATGCTACATTATTCACAGAAACCCAGCAGATTAAAATAATTTAAATAAAAGATTTGTTAAAATGTTGACTTTATTTTTCTCTTTTCTTTTTTTTCCCATTATGTCCCGTTACCCAGCAGCAGCTTTTCACCGATTCTCCTCGGAAGAAAACATTGTGCCAACTGGTGTAGATGATCAATAATTTTTGCGTCAAGTGGCAAACCAATTTTTACTTTTAAAATGTGTGTAAGTAAATGTTTAGTTAAAGAGCAGAAATAAATCACACAAACAAACAACAATCGTCATTCTTAACTTCACTTATCTGTTGGCTATGACAACAATCTTAAATTTGCATTTAAACTAAAATTTTAAATGTGATTTTCATTTTAATGTAAATTACATAGGAATTTAACAATATCAAGTCTCTCGACCATTCAGAAAAGGTGGATCCCGTCAGGACCCTCCTAGTTAAGGGTATTTGTCGTGTAGTAAAATCAGAAAGTCCTGTGTTTGTGTCCTTGTGTGTGTGCGTGCATGCTAACATGCTTGTGATGTTGATGTTAACATTACAATTGCAAAATGTGTTCCTGGTACACACTCTTGGTTTAGTGTTGTGTGTCATGTGTTAGCATGCGTCCATTGCTAATTACAACTAAACACAAGTACAGCAGAGTGTTAACAAGGTCAACAACTCCATGCACACAGTGTCTGAAACTTTATTTTTCTAAATATGTTTTTAATGCTATGTGGTGATGAGAGTAGAGTTGCAGCCTGTTACATCAGTTGTTGCGTGTTTTGTCTGGTGAAGGTGATGAATAGTGTCTCTGTCTAACTATCAGAGATAATGGTTTGTCTGTATTTTCTCCTTTTATACATGTTCACTGGATGAGGCTCTGAATTTGATTCCAGGCCATGCAACCAGGTATTCGGGTCTTTTGGGTGTCCATTGCACCCCCTTCCTTTCCCCCACTGTTGTGGATGGTTGACAAAGCTTGCCCAGTCCCCAGTTTACTTGGCAGCATGCCTTTAGTAAATGAAGAGTTTATTTTTTGCATTTGTTGTATCTGTTGGAATTCATTCATTTTCAGTATTGCTTATCAGTGCATCCCAGTCACGGAGTTGCTGGATGAGGGCGGGGTCCACCCTGGACAGATCACCAGTCTATCACATGGCTGGCACAGAGAGACAAACAATCATTCACACTCACAATTTATTGTCTCCAATCAACCTGGTTCGGAGCATAGTGGAACAAAAAAACAAAATTGAATTAAGTGGAAGAATACAACACACACACATCCGTTGAGTCCTTCCTTAACAAGTTTCATCAAAATCAAAAAGTAAAACATCCTTTTTCACAATTTATGAATAATTTAAAGCAATAGCAAGCTTAATTTCTTTCACATTTTTCATGTAAATGCATATCTTCATAAAAAAAATTTCACAAAGACAGTATGCTCATATACGAAGTAGGTTATTAAATCATGAAATGCAAAAGCAAACAGCAAAAAGAGGTGTGCACGCTTTAGTGCTCAGTACAATTACATTTGTTAGGAAGCCTGACCAGAGTGGCGAGGAAGGTGGTCGGAGGCAGACTAGGGAGACTTGGTCCAGGTACAAAATGTTTTTTATTTACTAAAAATGGCACCATGCTACAAGTGTAACTGAAGATATTTTCAAACAAACCAAAAAAAAGAAAAAGAAAAAAGCTAGCAGTGAACCAGCAGCCAACTAATAAAAAAGTAAACAACCACTTATTTAAAGCAACTAACAGAAATTCTGTCTTACCATTAGAGTTTTGAGATGAAAAGTTGTACTTGAGAGCAAAAAACGCTGGATTTCGTAACATACCAACATGGCCATGTTTGTTTTCAACCTACGCCAACTTCAATCCGACTTCACTTTTTAGGAGGGCTTCCTGTAGGACGAACGTAATGAAGCTCGTTTTGCGTACGATGCATTCGCTTCCTTATAGTTAGCCAATCCTGTGTCTGACACAAATTTAGATACCACCCCTGAAATCTACTGGCTCTAACGGTTCAAACAAGATGTCAATCGTCCAAATCGACCAATCCTCTGCCGAGATATTAGCCCGCTTCTTCCGGCGCAGAAGCAGACGATAACTTCCTGTTACGCATGAACGCGCACAGCGCGCGTTGTGGAGGAGCGGTGAAGAAGGGTACTGGTCTTTGGTTTGTTTTTGAGAGAGTTTGTGAGTAATTTTGACCATTTATTGCAACAAAAATAGCAGGACGTCGTCCAAACAAACGGTCTATGGAGGAGGTGTTGCATATTTTATTTGAGGAGGATCCAGATTGGCCAGTTTCAGCTGCAGATTCCTCATCTGACGATGAAGACTTGTTGCAGGACTTGGACAGCGACAGTGATTACAAGCATCCATCAGAAAGGTACAATTCAGTTTATTATTTACTAGAGAGACATCTCAATATACAAGTATACAATGTATAGAATGTGCTTTATGCTAGAGAGATGCATGCGTACACAAACACATACACTACTCACAAAATATTAGGGATATTCAGCTTTTGGATCAAATTTCAGGATGAACCTAAAATGCACTATAACCTTTACAGGTGAACTCATTGTGACCTTCTCTAAACTTTTGAATGCATATGATGATATAATATCACTGTAGTGTCACATTTTACATATGTATGTGTTTTATGTTTACTTCCAAGTTTGTTGATTATTACTATCAGATGTTTTGTGATTACATGTATTGCACTTTCAAAACAAGGCCACTGAATTGATACATTTGTCTTTCCTCCACATTTGATATGACAATGATGATGATGATTATCAGCCCCAGCAACTATCAACAATCCAGACGCAGCAAGGATGCCCTCCTCATCCAGCTCCTGCTCCTCTTCCTCAGCTCTCATACTCTTCAGACTCTGACTCACCTGAAGAGAGGCAGCAGAAGCGCAAAGCAAAGACCACACCAAAAGCGGCAAGCAAGAGTGGTCGAGCTGGGTCTGCAACGCCAGCAGAGAGAGAAGAAGAAGAAGAAGAAGAAGAGGAGAGGTGGCATGATAGACAGGAGAAGGATAAAAAACCTGACCCTCTGCGATTCAGGCTATCTAGGATCCCTGGCCCTAAATGTGATACAACCCAGTCATGGTCACCCCTTGCCCTCTTCCAACTTTTTTTTTCAACCTCTGTTGTCTGTACCATAATCCTAACACAAAGGCAAATGCTGCCAAGAGACAACAAGCTGGAAAGATGTTCAAGTGGGAAGAAATTACAGTCCAGGATTTCTATATCTTTTTGGCTGTGATTATTTTCACTGGCCTTGTGATAGTCCACAATAGAGCCGACTATTGGAAGAAGACATCCCACTACAAAACACTGAGGAATATGACCGTACCTTCAAAATAAAGCCTCTCTATAGTGAGGTGGTGGAGGCCTGCAAAACCCACTTCCATCCACATCAAAAACCTCTCCATCGACGAGTGCATGGTTGCTTCCAAAGCCAGAATAAGCATGAGGCAGTACATGAAGGACAAGCCCACAAAGTGGGGGTACAAGCTGTTTGTTCTGGCTGATTCATCCACTGCCTAAACATGGAACTTTTTTGTGTACACAGGGAAGAATGTGTCCACCACAGGTCAGGGTCTGAGCTACATAGCGGTCATGGACTTATTGCCTTTTTCATGTGCTCTGTGGAGGCTACACTGTGTATACAGATAATTTTTACACAAGCCCTGCCCTGGTCCAGGATTTGGCAAAAAAGTTCATTGGCTGTTGTGGAACCATCAGGAGAAATCATGTTGGTTTTCCTCAGACCCAGACAAATGACCTGCCTAAGAAAGCTGAGAGGGGAGACCTGCGTTGGATACGGCGCAGCAATCTCCTCTTCGGAAATGGATGGACACAGGGGAAGTGACCATGTGCTCGTCGGTGCATGAGGCCTTCATGGGACAGGTGGTCAGGAGAAGGGTAAAGGAGGCTGGTGTGTGGCCAGTGAAGTCTCTACCTGTCCCCGATGCTGTAGTGGACTACAACCACAATCCTGCCCAGACAAAGCCACACACCCAGAAGACCTTCAGAGAGCAGCTGCTGAAAGAGATGTTGGAGTTTGCTGACATCTCAGCAGCTACTCCACCGCCTGCCTCTACCCCCACCACATGCATGCCCATCTTCTATGCCAATGGTGACAGAATCAGAAAACACTGCAAGAGGTGCCATGATGCTGGGATCCCGAGGGTGAAGACGACTATATACTGTAAAAAATGTCGGGTTCCACTGTGTCTGACATCAAAGAAGAACTGTTTCCAGGTCTGGCATGACAGCCAGTAGAAAGGAGCTGTTTTTAGTTTGTGTGTGTGATTTTTTTTTTTTTTTTTTATAGTTTCCAGTTTCAAACTTGGCAGAGATCAAACACATTGTGCTATGCTTTGATTTAGAGTTTTAGCTTCATCTGCATCGTTCCAAAGAGATATTCATTGAAAAAGTGTTTATTTTTAGGCGGAAATGAAATCATTACACATACAAATTTTACAAGTGCTCCCTTTATTATGACACAAATTATTCAAATAGACCTCGTAGATTCAGAGATATACTCATTCATTTTGGGTATGTCATTTTCGAGCAGAAACCTAAAAAAGAGGCTAGCGCTTGGCTTAATTTACCAGAACTGAACTGACATTAACACACATTAATGCATCATTAAGTGCACACAGCTACACTGACATCCATTCCCCACAACAGCCCAAGACCAACTGCTTATATAGTCTCCTGTCAACCTGCCTCAATCTTGGCAGGTACAGCCACACACTTCCTCTAAAAACAGGTCAGTAACACAGTCATACTCTACTTAAGTACCAAATACTGTACCTTTGTAACCACACATTCATACATAACCTTTAACATCAATTATTCATTAAATCAAATTCATCTCATACCCCCTGAAACTTGGTTTCACCCAGTGACATCACCAGTCACCCAAGGTATAAATACAGGGACTGATGGTCTTCTCCCTCCCTTTGTCCCTGGAACTAGGAGTGGGCCAAGTAATACCAAGTAAATACGCCCTGTAGTAGTAGTATTGCCGATACCGATACTTTTTACTTGAAATGTCATGATCATTGAATAATTGTGTGATTTTGCCTTGAGTTAGTTGATTACGATTATAGTAAAACACAGCACAAAGATTTTAGGTAATAAAAATGTTTTTTTAATCAACTAACTACAACAACAGAACAAATATAACAGTATAGAAATAAAATAATTCTTTGTTTGCAAAAAAAGTATCTAGTGTAAAATAGTGCAAAATAACAAAAAAAGCAGCAATGTAACAAAAATATAAATGTAACAATGTCAACATAAAAATATAACAACACAAAAACAAAGTCAGTACTGCAAATAAAGTGTAAACTACAATCAGCTCTAATTCTTAAACTTTGGCTCTCTGCTCACAAAGCCCTCCAAAGAAGAATCCCTTGAGGAAATTCGAGTAAATTGCTGGACAACAGAAGAGAAACTGCAGTATCAATCTCATCACGCTAGTATCGATCCAATACCAATACTCACTTTGGTATCGATACTATCGATATTTAGATCGATACGCCCACCCCTACCTGGAACACATGGTGGGTATGGTAAGTAACAAAGAAAACAATCACATGAATGAATTAACTTAGGAAACACAAAATGAAACCAATAAACAATGGCTAACTTAACAGTCAAATGAAAAAAATTTACAAGGGCTACCGTGTATTTGTAGTTAATAATTGACAACACAAAAAAATCATTCAAATTTCAACTTTAAGCTTAGCGGTGCCCCAAAATTCTCAGATGTCCTCTCCGATCTGCTGCTTAGGAAGCCCAGTTCGTGGTGTGATCGTTGTGTTGGAAGGAAGGAAGGATGCTGTTCAGATGTTGTGTGTATGTGTGTGTATGTCTGCTTTGGGCCAGCTTTATTCTTCATCTTCTCATGTCAGCACACATCAAAATGAAAGCTTTAAAAAGAGGGGGTGAGAGAGAGCGCAGGGGTGGGGGTGGGGGGATACACTTTTGATCCAATGGCAGGTGAGTGTCCTGAACGCTGCCCGTCATGCTCCACATAGGTAAAAATTACAGCATTTCTTTATTTACATTTAATAGCTTTAACATTCAGTTTATTAATTCTAGGATTCAGTTATTGTCTGGGATAGCACATATTCTATCTGACTTGTGTGAAAAGTGTGCAAGTACATGTAAAATGATGTTGCAAAATCTGTGTTGCTCCTGGTGTAAAGAAGGCTGAACTGAATTTGTGTATAACTTATTGCTAAAAAGGATGGTGGTAAAAGATGTTTGTAGCTATAATGGACACACAATCTAATGGATATGGAAGAATTCAGGTTATGATGATGGAAGTACCCATAAGTTTCATGGGAGTTGCAGGTTTCAGGAGTCATTCACAATGACATTACAGGTTTTAACGGATTTGAGGCTATACTGGTAACATCACTAACAAGATGCAACATGTAAGAAGACGGACTGGGATTGAAAGCTGTATTTATTTGATATCTGTTTAACTGTTTTAGGCTGCTAATGTAGACTTAAAAACACCCTTAATAATAATTACAATTTATAAGATGGCTGGAGAAGAATGTTTTTTTCATCTGTTCACATTCTGGGGAGGTTAAAAAAGGTGCAGCATATTTGGTACACAAAGATGAAAAGCACATCACACAAAACTGTCCTTTTAATAGAAAATACAAAGTCATCTTTGTGGTATTTATGCCTTACACAGTCATCACAAAAGGGGTATATAATATGTATAAAGTTATAATAGCTCTTTATGTTGAGCTTATATTTTTCTTTTATGTCCTCATAAATGGAGTTGGACCTATCAACTGTCAACAATAAAACTGGATTGCTCAGCTAATCTGCTGTTTTCTTATTGTAGTACCCTTTACTGTTCAGGATCACCCTTCTGTTTGCAGTTGTGCTGTGAAAGCTGTGTCCTTCAGTAAATACATTCCTGTGGTTCAGCATTTATATAGAAAGACTTGCATACCATAAAATGACTTCACAGCATGTTTGTGTGTGTGAGTGATACTAATGCTGCCTCTCTGACGTGAAACTCTTGATGACCTGTGTGCATGCAGGCTGTTTGCCAACACAGCTTTTGGCCTGAACACTTAAACAGGAAACTTCTGATTTGTGAAGTGGGTTCAAAGGCTTAAAAAGGAACAAGTGTTCTGACTCTAACTCTCTGTATGGATGGTGTATTGTGGAAGCCAAAGAGTCTGTTCTATCTCACCATCTTTGTCTGTTTCTCTTTGTTTGCACTTCTTCTTTCATGGCTGTACCATGGCCAGGGAGATACCGAGAAGCCCTGAAGCTTTTCTTCAAACTATTGATTTTTTGTGTAATGTTGGCAATCTTGGAAGTGATGCACCTTCTACATTCTACCCACTTGCTTTAACACATGTAATACAATGGGGTCCAAAGGTCTGAGTCCACTTTGGGAAAGAGGTCTCCGTCCATTTGGGCCCCGCTGTGAGCCAACAGAGTGAACTGGCCCCTATCAGTGATAACAATGGGCTTTGACTGATGCTGTCTCAGCAGTGGAATGGCAGCGATGCTGCAGGCTTGAAGACTTGCAGAGTGTGGATAAAGTCAAGGTCTCTCCTCTGCTCTGCACTCGAGAAATCCCCCTCATCTCTCGCAAGCCTGGTCTGCAGCGATGCATTCTGAAATGAGAGACATTCGGTGTGCATGCAAGTGTGAGAAGCATACTGTATGCGTGTATCCAGTATCCAACTTCAGATTCTGTAGCAAGGAAAGAGAAAATATTTAGAGTTCACATTATCTAAACATTTATTTAATCCTCACTACAGCATATGACATACAAGAGAGCCAATCAAAACACACTGAATGGTCAACATTGTCATGTTGACATTTAAGGTGTTTTGATTGATTGTACCTGCACTGCAGCACTTCATCTGAAGGGTTTCCATACACGTAAATGACATTTTTCAAAACAAAAATAACATGTGCTCATTCATCTATATCCCTTAATGTCACACTGATTACAACCTCCAACTCAGCCTAACTATTCAGACAGAATAATATGCAGTCTTGGGGTCAGTTATAGTTGACTGATGTGCTTGCCTCCATCAGCAGTGGTGGCATGACCATCAAAATGAACCACACTTTAACTGCACATGTCATAGGTGAACTCCTTTAACCCCAGACCACTACAGGTCTGCTCATAGATGACTGTGTCTGTGTTTCTGTGTGTGTGTGTGTGTGTGTTTAGCATTAAAGGAGATATGTGGTGTGAAGGGCTTCACTGGACAGGATCATTCATGTGTGTGTGTGGTAATTGGATGTTCAGTTGAAGTAAGGAAAACATGGGCTAATGTGAGATAATATCTGTCTTCAGCAGAGTTGCAAAGTGATATGGATATATCCTCATAAATGAGTCATGTACTGAATGTTGGCAAGCAGCTTTTCAGTTTGCAGTGGAAATATTGCAACAATACTACAAACAACCTTATCTCTAGTTTTGTGACTTATGTTCATGGGTTGTAGTTCAACAGGTTGACCATTTTCCAAAGCATTAAAACTCTTTACATTTTCAATACACAGGCAAGCTTTCAGGGCACAGAAAATGTTTTAAACTCTGTAAAGTGTAACCTGTTGCTGTTCTGCCATATCTCAATGTATGGAAAGCATTGAGTTTAATGCATATAAACATTAGGCAGGTGGCTTTTTTCTTATTGAAAGTGAATTCCATGTAAAGACCAAAACTAACAATGGAGGTATCCCACTTAGTTAGTCAGTTTGTGTGCATGTGTGTGTGTGTGTGTGTGTGTGTGTGTGTGTGTGTGTGTGTGTGTGTGTATCTAAATCCTGACATATCTTATCCATGTGTGCCACACCTATGCATATGCCTATATGTAGTCATCTGCTGAGGAACATTTTCTGAAACATGTCAGTGGTTTTAGGAAATCTCTGACTTTTAAGAAAATAACATATATTTTCACATGACACTTCAAGCAAATCTCCAAACTGTGGATTATCCAAATAAATTATGTTTCATCAGCAGGATAATTAAAGAAAGTTCTCATCTTATGGCAGAGCTTTACAGAACAGGAAGGATTGCTGGTTGCTTGTTTTGACGTCTTACCAGTTACCAGTGACTTTTACATGCCATTGTGTTCGAGTAAACAAGTATCTCATGATATAATATCAAATTTTTACAGAGAGTTCTGCTACAGTGTAAATGTCATTCAAATGTTTTGTGGGAGAGGTGTTTCATTACTTTAGTACATAATAAATTTAAAATATTTTGTGATTAATTAAAGTTTCTTTGTGTGACTGCCCCAATTGTCTTCATTATTTTTGTTTGTGCACCTCTTCTCTGCACACCTCTTGAATGTGTGTGTGTGTGTGTGTGAGCAGAGGGATCAGCTCCTTTCATCTTTTAATAGGCAGGCCAATTTTCAGGTCCCTTCTGTCTTGATTCTCAGTTGAGTTGAGGTGTCTGACTTTTTCTCCAACTCATCCATCCCTGTTTCGATTTTCTTTATTTTTCATGTCTTTTATTCTTTTGTGGCTGTTCCACCTCTCCTCTTTCTCTCTTTTTTATGTATCCTGTTTACCTACACCCTTTTTCTCTAACTTCTGTTTCTTGACAAACTTACTTTGTTTTTCTTTGCTCTCAATTCCACGGTCCTGTCCCTCTCCTTCAGTTTAACATCAAGCAGCAGCCACACACACACAGTTATGTCTCCATGACCACTCACATTACATTGACTTACAGTACATACCCTTATCCCAACCTTAAAACATGTCTTCACCTTTAAAGAATGCATGTAAGCAAAGCATGAATTAAATGTATATGGAGGTATAATTACAGTCATATCTACTCCTGCTCTAATGATGTGGCAGAAATATTATGGATGTAATTTTCACATTCACATATTCAACTTTCTCTTTTCATCTGGATCACGTGTTTGACTTCTTATTTGTCTTAAATTATATTTTGTAAAATATGCTGCTATGTTAACAGACCATTTTTGCAATTGGTCACATGCTCCAAACTCTACCCCTTTTATGTGAACGTGCTCAGGAAAGGTTTGGTTGACACTTAGCAGGTCTGCAGGTGTTAGATGAAGTGAAGTCAAAAAAGGAAAGATAGCCTGGGTATGTAGGATTTGTTTCATGGTACTGGCCTCAAATCAGGGAAGCCTGGCAACTGATGGATCTGCCCAGTCAGATTTTTAGAACAGCCCCAGTCCAACTGCTGCATATTTCATTATCATCAGGTAGAATTGAATTTGTTGAAATTTTTACAGTAAGGACCAATGACAGCAGGTACTGGCTGAATTATTACATAGAAATAAGTGCTCTGTAAATAAAAGTATAATGTTTAGAATTATTATTATTGTTAGTAAATTGCAGACAAATCCCTAAAAATGTTTTAGTTAAGTAAATGTAGGATCTCACTGGAAGGCAATGTGTAGAAAGCATAAGAACCAGAGCTGCAGAGAATTTCCCTGTGATGTCATTTTACATGTCAAATTTTGTAATCCATCTCAGATTACATGTCGTTGTTTGCCGGTGCCTCACATACTCAGTTTAGATCATGAGGCAGCAGTGCTCAGAGCAGACAGAGGCTCACCTGCCTCTTTTTGGTCACAGCAGTGATGTTGCTCTTGGCCAGTGTTGGTTGGTCTGCCACTTTGGCCCAGGCTGAAATATCTCAACAGCTATTAGATAGATTACTTCATCCATTGAAAACATACCCCGAATAATATGATGATCCCCTGTCATTTCCTCAAATGCCATCCGTAGGTTAAACTCGTTACACAGCAACGATGTCAATTCTAGTGGAAGTGGTGTGAATTGTTGACATTCTTTGCAACTGCTGCTTCCCATCAGTTTGGTGGAGCTCACTGTCCCCGGGTCAGTTTTTGGTCTGTTCTCTATTTTTGGAAGTAAATGAATGCATGTTGGAGACTTTTACTTTTGTGGTTGATTTTAATACAGGCAGCATCAAAGCTGCCATTGGTGGTTTTACCAATAAAAAGGGCACCATATTCATACATTAAAATAGGTCATATGAAATATAGATATGGGATTCTGTCTCTTCCTTAACATAATAAAATCTACCTCTGAAAATGTCCTCATATTGAAATGTAACTCACTGTATATCCTACTCAGCCTTTTCTTTTGATTCTAACAGCGAAGGGAGAGGAGAGCCCCGTCAGTCGGTGTTTACAGCAGCAGCACTGCCAGACACAGCTGAGCCAGGCCTGTCCACACAGCCAGGCAGCTTGACAGCCCCCCCCCCCAGCAGCCCAGCAGAGAGCGACAGGGCGGCAGATGCAGACAGACAGGGACTCGCTCACACACAGCGGGCAGTGGGGACCATACAACAGGCATGCACCCACATAATTGTCCTTTTACTGCTCGATCATCTCCTTTCACTGAAAGAACTACTTTCCCAAGTCAGTGAAGATGAGGATTCATCACTCATCGTAAAACTCACTGCGGTCCCGGCTTCAGAAGTGGAGGATGACAGGATTAATGAGGAGAAGGGAGAGAGTTGCCCCCGGCATGCATTTTTAAGACAGAGCATTCTCATATTCACAGGAGATGTGCAAGGGCTGGTTTGAATACAGTACAATGACAGAGCAGGAATGTTCTACCTGCCTTGTTGAAAAACACTTATACTAGATGAAGTGGGGTGACAAATTTAAAAAAAAAACAACAACAATTTTTACTAAATGTACTAATTTGTATAATTACATCACATACACATGAATAAAGCTGCCTTTTGAAAGGAAACACTGGGAGAACATCATGAGAATTTCAAATGAGAAAATATTACATTAAAGAAATGTAACATAAAAATGTAGATCTGAAAATGTAAAGAAAATGTAGGTTTCTGCTGTTTACTCTCCCCATGCTGATAAATTGGATGGACAAAATAATGGAAACACCTGTCTGTATTACACAATACAGTCTCAGAGTGACAAAAACTGAAGCCTCCACAGCGATCACAAAGTTGAGTAAACACAAACTGAACATCCTAACCTTTCTGAAGGCAGGATTTGTTACAGGACCACTTTATTAGACTATATTAGTTTTAGCTAGGTGGAGCTAATAAACTGCACATTGAATGCATTTTCCTGAACATTTTGAGTGACTGTTATGACCCCACGGGCCATAAAGCCGATTCGAAGCCGCAAAACTCCACAGTCATGAACAGAGAACTGCTTTAAAGTTGACCTTTTGAAAATCTGAGGGTAAAACTCCTACTTTTACAACCTGAAAATGATTCAACATCCTGCCTGCTCTGTGAGCAGTGGAGTAAAAACAGTCTCTTAGTACAAGCCGAATTCAGTGAATATCAGTGCATGTGCTGAATAAAAAGAAAAAAAAAACTGGTGTTCCTACACAGCCTTGCCTTGCACCAAGCCACAAAAACACAGTCAGTCAGCAACGGGGGTGTTTGTGCTCATACACAGGTTAAGAAGAAGGATGAAGAACAATGTTCCAATTTTGGAGGTCGAACTGGGAAATATTTTCATATCAACATATCATTTTCCTTTTAGATTACACACGACACATTTTGGTGAGAGACACTGAAGGGAAATATGACTTATTATTATTAAAGAAACACACAGTGTACCTTTTGAGCTGATTTCAGTGAGGACTTGAGGAATTGATGCCAAAACTGAAATAGCTTAAATCAATCTTTTATGGGAAAGGGGGGGGTGCACAGTACATGCAGCCTGGTGGAAATGTGGAAATATAGACTGAAAAATCTGCATTTTTTGTATTTTAACATAGTGAGTAAAATACCTTTCCATCTTCAGACTCTGCTTTTATAACTTCAGTAGTGTTCAACTTTTGTAGGATTTATGTGCATTTAAAACCCATACTGCACAAACATACACACAATTTCACATGTGAAGGCTGCAGGCTGATGTGGTGTTGCTGTAATGAAGATATGCATGTGTGTGTGTGTGTGTGTGTGTGTGTGTGTGTGTGTGTGTGTGGATGTTAGAGAAAGAGAGCCATCAATCATAAGAAGAAAAAACACAACATTCCCGAGCCCTCTGAATAACTCTGAGAGAAGTTCCTTGCATTTTAAGTCAGATGCCAGTGTGTGTGTGTGTGTGTGCGCGTGCGTATGTGACAGAGAGTTGCAGAAGAAGAAAGAACGGACTGCCTTATATTCTGAATATCTATGCAGATTTATGCTCACATTCTAACTATGCTTTTGACTTTATCTCTGTGATTTTGAGTTGGAAATGTGTAGAATGATTGAACTTTGGAATATGCTGTTTGGTTTGCATGTTGTGTGTGACCCCAGTGGCTCAGTAGGAGAAAGACATTTATATGGAAATGAATTTAACACGGTAATCAGCTTGACATTTACGTAATTGTTGCATGGCTGGCAAAACATTTTTTTTTTCTTTCATTTCATGTCACAGCTATTATCCCTTCATGCATTCATTTTTCTACACCAGTTTGGTTCCCATTTGGTTTCAAGCCATGTTTTCTGGGTCAAACCAACCACAGACCTTCAGTTTGTAATTAAATCCACTGCCTGTGTGGAAAAAATTGTTGATCTTTTGTTGTAATCTGAGTTTTACTGTATCCCAGTGACAGTGAAAGAAAACAAACTGCAAATCTCAGGGCAGCAGAAATGAAAACTTTTAAAATGAGGGTGTCCTGGTTTTCAGGCCTGATTTTAAATGGAGCATCCCAGTGTCCAGAGAAATCTCTGAAATATATCAATATGTCCTGGATTCAACTCTCACTTTTTCACAGTCAAAATATGTCGCTTTCCAAACAAACACATCCAACCCCACACTTGGCTCAACAGCACAGAAAACAAAATGAAACAACAGTTGTTTTGTTTTGTCAAGTATTTCTGTAAATATTTTACACACACACACACAAACACACACACACACACACACACACACGCATGCACACATCATCAGCATCCCTCTTCTACATATCTTTGTTGTTGCCCCTTCTGCTTCTTGTGTTCTTTGTGTCTTCTATATTTCTACATTTCTGAGTCTATATTTGTCAGTCTTCAATAGATACTAAACAAATCATTAAGAAAGGGTCTAAAGTGCTCATGCCAGGAAACTCAAAACTAGATGTACTTCTGTTGGAACAGAGTTAACTCTGGACCCTTACTTGCTTCTTTATTTTAATTTAATCATTATTTTAATGGCTCAACTTTCTCTATTTGTATATTCCTTTCATCTTACTGACATCTTATTATATAATTTCAACATCCCAACCCTGTTTTGTTTTTATTTTTATTAATTTCTTATATGTTGTTACTTCATATGAGTAATTAATGGTTAAATTACTGTGTATAAAGTGAAAACAGTTTAGAAGGTGTGATTCTGACTTGAACTGTCACAGCACTGAGTTTGTCACTAAATGTACTGTCTGTGTGTTATAACTAAAGTTGATTGAACAAAAAGGTGTGTTAGGACAGTCAGATTCTCCAAACACTGAAGTTCTTATGGATTCCCTGTCACAGTTTTCCTTGACCCTGTGACGTTTTCAAAGTGGACCTGAAAGGAGATTTCCTTTTTTTGGCGACAGCCTGTGTTTTGACAGACTTTCTTTCTCTGAGTCATGCTTTTGGGTCCTCACTCTGGTTGTCACATGATATATGATCTGGGAAATCCAGTAGGAGTAACACATTAATGTGCTGACTTCACGACACATGACGGGTTTTACAGCTTTGGAAAGTACAGTATCGGTACAGTATTTGTATGACAGTGTGTGTTGGCATGTATGTGATCAGCTGAAATGATTGAGAGGACTATTTGTATCGCAGAGACAAAGCTGGTTCTTGCCATGATTTGTTCTTTCCCTTTTCCTTTTCTCTTCCACCTCTCTCTGGAGTCACTGTTCACCAGTAAGGTGACGTTATGTGCCGAGCTTTTACTCCAGCCCAAACCTCCTGCACACCTCACCCCTCTGCTCCTACACTCCTGAACAATTACATACAATTAGCAGTTTGTTCACTGCTTTGGCAATAAAGTCAGTGAGCAGAATTTAAAGACAGAGATTAAGTAAACAGACCAATTGCAGAGAGAGAAAGATGCTTAAGTGTTTTTGTGTCTTTGCTATGGAGAAAGAGATGCTGGAGGTGGAGAGGGAAAACATATAAAGGAAAACTGGCTGGAAAATAGTAGCATCATTGTGTACTTACTGGATGGCTTATGGGCCTCACTTTTGCTACGTATATTGAACATCATTGTGTGGTATGCGACAGGCTGCTGATGGTAGGTACATAAGCAAACATAAGCTCAAAAGGAAAGAAAAAACAGCAGATAGAAAAAGCAGTAAGGTTTTAAGGGAATGGAAAAATGCTAAAGCTCAATAATGAAGAGAGAATGGATGAGACAATAACTCTCCTACAGCAGGACACTTTGTGCACATTTATATTAGTCATGATTTCAAAAAAGGAATGTTTTATGCAAATGATCCTGGTTTTCCCTTACCACAATCACAGCTTTGTCCACGGCTTCAAATGGGAGCTGTGATGTGAATGTCTGTCAACCATACAGCCAGCAAAATGATCATCTAAATAGCTAGGGAATGGATGACCATGAAATTTTGTGAGGACATTAATGGTTCCCAGATGATCAATTCGGTTTTCATACATCATATTAGTTTGGACATGGCCTTGTTTATGGTGTCTTTTTCATAGTATTTTCACTTTTATTAATGACGTGTATAATGAAGACCTGTTAGTAAACAGAGTTATTTTTACTTTAAAAAAAAAAAAACAATGAACTTGACTTCACTTTGTGAAACCACAGCTTCTCTCTGATATACCATGACATGTTCTGAATCTACCATTTTCTAATGAATTCCTTACTATAATATACTGCTGAAGTATAAATATAATTCAGTGCAAAGATGTGAGAGTTTTGGCAAACTCAGACATCATTTCTCATTTAAACATCTCAGATCAAATCAAGACAAAATAACACCAGTGGTAATTTATGAATGAGTTAATAGTGCTGAAGTAGAACACAGCAGATGCATTGCAATGAAGGTGCAACATGCAAATATGGCCGAATAATACATCAATAGCCAAATCTGTGATTTAAAATGAAGCTTACTCCAGCCTTACCAGTAATACAGAGCTCTGCTTGTACTTGACGCCCGGTTCTTTGACTGAGCAAAGCCACAGCATGTCAATCTGAATTGTTTACCCATGAATGGGTACCAACAATAAACGAAAACAACTGGTCACACATCCAAGGGCTCTACTGTGAACAGTATTGTTTTCTTTGATCTGCAGTGAGAAAATATGCAGTGTGAGGGATCACGTCGGAGCTGAGATGACATGTGGCAGCTCCTCTGCATGTCTGCTCCACCATCACCTTCATGGTTTGCAAATGGCTCCATATCCAACTTGCACCTGTTAAACCTGTACAATCAATCCTCTTATTGCAGCACATTATATAACTGACTGATGGCAGTGTAATGTAATAACTCATTACAATAACTCTTTATGGCCCAATACAGTATATGTAGACTCATTGACTGTGGCAACATGTATTGTATTCACTCTAATCTGCTGCCACGGCTTACCTCCAGGGACTGATGCGACACAAGGGGTGAGTGATACAGTTATTGAAAAATAATATTCCTTAACCAATCACCTGGAACAGCCAGGCAACACCAACTGGGAAATTTCACCACTATTTCATTTCACGAACCCCAGCAACTGAGGAGGGAGAAGATGATAAAATTAATGGGGGTCAACCAAACAATTACTGTAACCAAACCAAACTAACCAACAAAGAAACAAAGAAAATAAACCAAACTTAGGGTGGCAGCAGTAAACAAAATTAATCAAACAGTTTATCAATAAACCAAAAAAAACAATAAACAAATATCATAAGCTGCCAGAAGTACAATTGTAATTAATACAGTTGTTGTTATCTAGCCTCCTCCCACTTGGAAGGCTACATCACAATCTTATACACCTCAACCCATGCTATGTGTCTGTTGTGAAGAATCAGCCTGTAACCACAAGTCCATCTTCACCTTGTGAGGAGATGATCTGAAGAGGCCAATGAGACACTGCAGGGATGCTTTAAGGTGACAGACTGGCAGACACTCTGTGAGGACATTGATGGGCTCACAGAGTGCATCACCCACAACATCACCTTCTCATTGATGTAGTGGGTGATGACACCATCGTCCCAAAAGAGACTGTCCTTTGTTACCCAGATAACAAGCCGTGTGTAACAAAGGAAATCAAAACCATCCTCAATGAGAAGGAGCAGGCTTTCCGAGCTGGCAACAGGGAGGAGGTGCGAGCGGTACAAAGGGATCTGAAATCAAAGATTAACGAGGACAAAGAGAAGTACAGGAGGAAGCTGGAGTGGAAACTCCAGCAGAACAACATGAGAGAGGTGGCATGAGGACCATCACTGGGTTCAGGCCAACCAACAGCAGAGGAGTTGAAGGAAGTGTGGACTGGGCGAATGAACTGCAGCTGTTTTTCAACAGATTTGACATTGTGGCCCCTGATGACTCTACATTACTTGGATGTATCAGCAAGCATGAGGAAACTGAGTACAGGGCTGTGGTGGACGACTTTGTCACTTGGTGTGAGCAGAACCATCTGCAACTCAATGTGACAATGTGTGATGATCAGTACAGGGACCAGGCGCAAGACAGTGTGTGCTGGCAATGATCTTTATTATACACAATCCAAAAGTCGCAAATCCAAAAATCTGTGTCACAAGTCCGTTATCAGGGTCAGAAAACCAGGGCAGCAAAACCAGAGGTGTGGTCAAACAGTCCGAGTCAAAAACCAAAGAAACAGCGAACAAATCCAATGGGCTAGGGGAAGAAACAGTGGTCAGGCAAAAATGTGTCTACGGAAACAGATCAGGCTAGCGTACAGGGTTCTCAGCTCAGGCATGAAATGGTCACGTTTCGACACCAGGGAAGTGTGAGGCAGGAGTTTAAGTACACCGGGGAGTGACGAGCAAACAAGACACAGGTGCAGGGAATCAGCCAGGTGATTAACCGAAAAGAGAAGAACAGCAGGGGGAGCCCTAACAGATAGCAACACCAGGAACCATCCAAAACATGTGAGGAAGCAGCCAGGGGAAAAATACAGACAGAAACCCAAAAGGACACAGATCATAACACAATGACTAAAGAACTGGTGGTGGACATGGACTGTTTCTATCCGTGGGGTCAACGTGGACATTGCGGAGGAGTTCAAGTATGTTGGGGTGTACTTTGACAACAGACTGGACTGGTCTATGAACACTGATGCCCTCTACAGGACGGACCAGACCTGTCTCTATTTTCTGAGGTGGCTGAAGTCCTTCAACATCTGCCAGATGATACTTAAGATATTTTACTAGTCTGTAGTGGCCATTGCCACCACATGTGTGTGTGCACACGCACAAACATGCGATTCTTAGAGTGTTATTGAGTTAAAATTAAATTCCCTTCACTGCACCTCCTCGCCCGTCTGCATTGGGATCCAACTCCTTGTGTGTTGGTGACATCTGTAGGCTGGGGTTGTGTTTTTGCAAATAAATGTTATTTATTCATTGAGTGTTAAACTCATAAAAAAAGAATTTTACTACTACTTCTCCAGTGGTCACATGTGGTAGTTCATTCCCGCTGGCCTGTGACAGCGAGGACTGACTGTACATTGTGAGTGTGTACACACACTCCTTGTAGTTATTTCCCTATTTGATGCCCCCCCCAATACTAATATACAGTACCATTGCAGGAAGTAGTGAGCACTGTATTTAGTAGGGTGGACAGTAAGGGTATGGGGGTTGGGGAGATGGATGGACATGTATGGCATGTGTGACTGTCATGATGGAGACGGGTGTTTGTTTCACAGGGCCTGGTGACAACAGTTCATTTAAATAAAGCCATTAGCTGAGGGTAGATGCTACATTGAGGAGACAGACACACACACATTAAACACTGCTCTATTCTTGGACTAACTGTAGCTTTTCAGTGTCACATTAATTACAAGTAAGAAATTGGAGACTAAAAAGAGACTGGCTGATGACTGATGATAGTGATTGCAGCACTGTGTCACACAGAGATGAGTGTGTGATCTTGTTCATGTTGAGACTGATGTGTGCATTTGGAGGGTCACGTCAAGACAAGTTCATTTAGTGCTATCTCAGGGCAGGAGAAAGAGAACAAAGCACAATTCAAGTTCCACACGTTTGTGCAGTTTGATGTGTATGCATGATGTGTTAGATGTGGGTGATGAATAAAATCTCTTGCTTCTCATTCTCCATTTCTTCGCTCTTTTCTGGCAGGATTTACACAGCAGCTGTTTGGATGAGTTTTACTTCATACAGTTCAAATACAGTTTGGGCTATAACTTAGGGTTATAGCCCAAACTGTGTCTTGTTGTCAGGTGAATGATTCCCTGCTTATAATTAGATTCAGATCATATACAACATCCAGTTAAATTTTGTTTTTATTAATAGTCTCACGTATGCAACTGTTATGTATGCAATTAATCCAGGTGCAATTCACTGTATTCGGACAGCAGTTTTTCATGCTGTGTGAATGTGGAACACAATGACTGCTGAGAATCCAACCATGAAAACTCACTGTGCAGTAATTCAGTTGTTTCAACATTAACTGATACAGGCTTTTTATCATCAGAAAAGACCACAACTGTAAGGTGATCATTTTAAGTTCTATCATTACTCTAACATATAACTGTCTTTCAGTTGCATGATACCACCATGTAGGATTTATAAACATGGAATTTCAAGATGATTAAATTTTCCAGATTGTTCATGAGCACACAGATATGTCCCTGGTCTCTCAGGCCGCCCTCCCAACTCCCATCAGCCTCCCAGCTACTCTCCCTGCTGCTGCTGCAACCGCTGGACCTTTGGCTTCAACACCCATCCCCCCTGCAGCACCAAGAGTTTTTTGTCACAGGAGGTATCATCTGGTTTACTTGTGGGATGGTGTGCATTTTCAATTCTAGTACCCCCCCCCCCCGGTATGTCGATTTGCTGATTTGGCCAATCAGCTACGTCACTAAGTCACTACCAGCTAAGCCTCTGCCCTAACCTGCATAACCATCCTCCCAGCCACTCTCTCCACTGATACAATTGCTGCTCCCTCTGGGGCACCTGCTAACCCCAGCCGCAGTTGCATGTTGTGGCCAGTAACACTGTGATAATTATATTTTATTTAATTACGGGGCTGTGGATAAGCGCATGGATTGGACCTTTTTGATTTATCATCATTTACTTTTATTTTTTGTAATTTCTCCATTCATTTCTTTGTGTTAGCTATTGTTATGTGAAGGAAAGATATGAGATATGAGAAAGATATGCCACTCTCCTATGTCACATTGTAAGTGATATTTGAAAGCTTCATAACACAAGTTTGGGTTAAGAGAGACATGTTCCAGAGGGGGATCGATCTGTGACCTTTGGATCCAAATCTCACCATGCCATAATCTTGCAAAATGTCATGTTTAGACAAATGCCTCAAATTAATAGAATGAAAATGACATCCTTTAATTTCTGAAGGGCAGCAGGGTCAATAATAACTCTCAGTTCACTTCATTTTCCCTCAGGTTCTTCATTTTTTCCATATCTTTTTCATCATTTTGCTTCATTCCTCTCCTTTCGTCCTTCCTTTCTCCCCCCCTATAGAGACTGGTGCTACCCAGCTTGAGGCCAAGTGGTAAGCATTTATAACCTTTAGCACCTGCCCAGCCGTGAATAACTGGGTTGTACTGTACACAGTCACTGCAACAGTAATAATGAAGATAAGCATTGCTATCAGTTTAAATTACATGTCAGTTCTAGCTGCATTACATGATATCCAAAAAATATTCATCAATGGCTGGATGCATACACATACACATGCATCCACACACACACACACACACGTGCATCTGCACACACACACACACACACACACACACACACACACACAGTCTGTGTGTGTTTTTCTTTTCTTTTCCCCAGGTATTGGAGGAATCCAGTGTGTCTCAGCAGAAATGAGGTGATGCTCGGACATGTTAGTTATTAGACAATTAACTCCTGCTGAGACCTGGGCAACAAGGGAGGGTGGAGGTCACTCTGGCCTAATCCACACAGGTCAAAGGGAACACATGGGTAAGTGTTTGTGTGTTTAAGAAAGAGAGAGAAAGAAAAGAGAGTTAAGTGAAAGAGAGCAAGTACAGTATTTAAGGTGCATGCCATCAGAAGTTTGTGTGGTTTCTACTGGTGTATGTGTTAACAAGGGTCACTCGGTGCAGCACAGATTCTGTGAGGGTGGGTGTTTCTTATTTTGTTGTGCAATTAACCTCCACTGAGACCTTGAAAATAACACTGGGGCATAGATGGCATAGGCAAAAAACAGGAACATGCTTGCAGGGCATTTGTTTGAATGAATTGTTTGTATGTATGTGTGTGTGTGTGTGTGTGTGTGTGTGCATGCATGTGTGTGTGTGTGTGTGTGTGTGTGTGTGTGTGTGTGTGTGTGTGTGTGTGTGTGTGTGTGTGCATGTGTGCGTGTGTGTGTGTGTGTGTGTTTGTGAGTGTGTGTATAGCAGTACTTCTAATCAATGCTGGTTTTTTGTTTAAATTCAGGGAAGGCAGATAAGACTGGTGCCCTCTTAACTCTGTGCATGCATCATTAACAAACAATGACAACAACAAACAAATGAAAACTGAAGCTGTGAAAGTATGACAAAGAACTGAATTAGGACAGCAGTTTTTCATGTTCATGAGCTGAACACAGACTAAGGATGCAGATTCAAGCCAACTTTGAATGGAGTCGTGGCAGAACTTGAATTCAGAAGAAAACTCTTGTATCACCATAGTTTGTACTGACAAACAAATATGCAGTGCTGACCAACAGTAACTGCTGTGGAACCTGCTTCACAAAAGTCTGACAGGGACCTAATCTGAATTTTCACAAAAGCCTAGAAGCTTGTTTTCCATTGAAATGGCCTCACTGAGACAAGCTGTTCCTGACAGTAATGAAACCATACATCACGTATTCAACTATTCATCTGCATCCTCACAGTTCCCACAATGCAACAGTCCTCCACTGGAGTGAAAAGAGAGGCAAATAAAGAGTATGACGCTACTATCCTCATGTTTTCAGAATGCTGGCATACACCTGTTTCTTTTTCTTCACACCGTTTGCCTAACAGTTCTCTCTGTGTGATACCCTTTCAACTGACCCAGGATATGAATATTGTCTGTCACAATCTGCTCCTCAGTTCCCCCTGTCTTCAGCCCTGCTCTCTTCTCACAGGCCCTTCATCTCCTCACACCTGATGTTCTCCATCTGTCCACCAGATGTCCCCGCACTTTGTTTCTGTCTCCAGATCCATCTGCTATCCCGTTTCCTAACTTCAATCACCTGAGCCTCCCTCCTCACTCACACACCTGTTCCTGTACCTGTTAGCTCATCACCCCAGCCAATATTAACACCTGTAGTTGTCATCAGCTCCTTGTTGGTTCCTCTGTTTATGTTTGAGTTTGTTTTCCATGGCTGCCTGCCTGCCTGTCTATAAATTCACCTGCCTGTAAGCCTTATTTAATCTATTAAAGCAACTTCACATCATAAGCCTTTAACAGCCAAGGCCTTTGAGTCTCCATTCAGACTCCCTCCCTGCCTGCCCAGCCTGTGCATTTGTGCTTTGACATGATATAACATCAGTGGACGGTGAAACATTAGGCTCAAGAAAAGTCAAATTGCCTCTAATTGCTGTGGTGCTTTGTCATGGGTCTCAAGACTCCCGAGACAGTTTAGCTATAAATGAGTTTTTCTCAGCACAGCAGTCCTCAAGATGCCATTTCATGCATTAGTCAGACACATGTTGAACTATGAAAGACCTCCAGACAGAGAAATATGATTGTGTGCGGAGTGAGATAAACAGAGAGGGAGAGAGGGGAGTCGGTGAAATCCCCTGTCCACGTGGGGTACTTTATCTCAGTGAAAGGGTAAAAAAAACAATATCTCAACACATGATGAGTGATGACTGCCAAAACTAAATCAAATTTCAGTTAAATGAGGCTGAAACCAGCTATACATTTACCATATACTAAACATGAGTTCACCATTAACATTACATGTTAAATATTTATACATTTTATTCAAGTAACATATTACAGATAGTATTTTATTACTGAAGGTTGTAGGTGATAGGCTTTAGTTCTTTGTCTTTACATTTTTAAGGTTAGGTGAGGTTTTTAAGCTATTTATTCAGATCATGTAGATTTGAGGAGCTAACTTCCTTCCTTCCTTCCCCTACTGCAAACCCAATAATGGCAACTGATAGTACATTTTTAGCCTTATTAGCAGCATGATTCTATGGATGGAAATATCTTCCAAATGTCTTCCATGTCTCTGCTACTCTGCTACAGCGGTGAATTTCTTGGGTGCAAACATATTTTTTTGACCACCTGAACCCTTTTGATAATATTGTGACCTACCACGACAATGCCTGGGTTGTAATGAGCAGTGGACAGAATCGGTGTCAAAAAAGCCACACTTAGAACATTTTCCTGAAGCAGCATTATAGTGTACTTTATTCTCTCATTTCAATTGAACTGCATTTCAAATTGTGAACTCAAGTTTATGACTGCAGCAAACAAGTCCCCCATATTAACAAAAGTTGTTATATCAGATGCAAGCAAAGGAAGAGCTTCCTGCTCAGCATTTCTGCCTGACGCAACTCAGACGGTGCCGAATGGCTGACTGTAGGGTCGTCAGCTGGGAGCCACCCTTCATAGATGTTTCACTTACAATCATTTTCCAATCATTTTCCTGATTAGAAGACCCCATAGTTAACTTTCAGCAGTGTTTAAGCCTGATGTTTTGTTGACCCATCCAGCCACCACCAGCAGCTTGTTGACGGAACAGCCTTATTTTACCTGCTTTTAAAACTGATTGGTGGCTAAATGCACATTTGTGAAGTAATTGTACTGTGTATGTCAAAAGAATGTAGTGGTGTGAAATATTTCTCCCAGGAAAAAGACACAAATTATAGTCTGCTCCAACACTCTGTTCCTTCTTCTGATCTAACACACTTTTAATTGATTTGCTTAGTTTCTACTTTTTACTATTAATCTTATCAACACACAAAAGGCAGGATTTCAAACATTACATCCAAGTAAATTATGTTTTTCTTTACTCTGTTTCCCACTGTCAACAATTATCATCATCCTCTTCTCTTATAAACATGACAAGCCAGGAACATGACTTGCTACATGTTCCAGAGAGCAGGTCAAGTATATGAACCAGACTAAATCACCTGCTCTTTAGCACCACTAACCTTTTCAGTATGGGGACAAGTGCCATGTATTAAAACTGATTCTGAGGTCATGTTATAATGTAAACACCTTAGCACCTGCTACATACATTAAACGAACAGAGTGTAAAGGCAGTGTACCATTTGGTTAGCTAAAAAGTGGATTCCCCTCTGTCTGACAAACTGGTGTAGAGAGCCAGGGTATTTAACCTCTGTGGGGGATTGTCACCAGGTCACTGATGTCATAGGGTCATGAGTGTGCAACGACAGTCATTAGAGTGATAGTCAACATAACAGTCATCGGAGTGACAGTCATTGGGGATGATAGTTTTGACTTCGTTAGTGCTCTATTGTGTTGTGACGAGAGTTGTTGGAGTCACATGAGGCCATTTGTGAACAGATGTTGTTTATGAATCTCCTGGAAAGTGTAGAAAGGACAAATTGTAGACAGGAGATATGTGGTGTCAAAGACCTCCTCCTCTGTTGACAGATGGTTTTTCCAATTGAACATAGATGGCTTCCTTTACGCCTCTTTCAAACAATCTGTCTTCTCTGTCCAAAATATGAACATTGGTGTCCTCAAAAGAGTGGGCCTTCTCCTTGAGGTGCAAGTAGACAGCGGAGTGAAGGCCTGAGGAGTTTGCCCAAAGTTCAAAAATGACATCCGTAGTCAAATGGCCTCATGTGACTCCAACGACTCTTGTCACAACGAAGTCGAAACTACCAGCCCCAATGACTGACTATGACTGTCGTGTCGTATATCACTCTAACAACTGTCGTTGCACTCTCATGACCCTATGACATCAGTGGCCTTGTGACAATCCCCCACAGACCAGGATGAACTGATGAAGCCTTTTGGATGAGAGGTGAAATGTTTTCAAAGACCTACAAAGCAAGTCCAGTTGATTTTCGATTAAAATTTACTTGAAATAACCATGACCTGGGCAAATGACAATATTCACAGCCTCGTTATGGATATCGCTCATTCTCTCCACAAACTCCACATAAAATCAGTGCTTCAACCGTTTTGTCTCTCTTCTGAGAGTTCCAGTAAAAGGTCATTGGACTCTAATTATGTGCATGCTTGCAACGCAAAGTAGACTCCTTGCTGGCGCATTGCAAGCAATGCATATACTACTGTCGTGCGTGTTTATTATTATTCGTATATCAAAAACTTTGTCCAATAACTCTTCCCGCAGCTTTGAGAAAAGTGCCACACATTATATCAAAATTTGCGGTCCGATCCGGAATGGTGTGCTATGACTTTTCTTGGCGTTCGGCGTTACTACAGCGATGAAAATGGCGAAAAACTGCGAGATTTTTTCCATAGGAATAAATGGGGAACGATTGGCAAATTTTACGAAAAAGACGAAAACACACCAACTTTGGAGCCTCACAGTGTCGTCATGCTTTGATGTAGAGACGCTGTTGAAAGTTTAAACGGGTCACGAGACATGAAACTTTATTGGTTCCGATCGGCATTTCGACCGATATCACGGTTTGCCCGAAACCGCGATTTACGTTTTATGCTCTTTTCAGACGTTTCAAACTTTATAATGGATGTGTATTGCATCGGCTCGAGTGGGTGATGTCACTGATGACATCATGCACTAACTTTCAGCCTCTCTTCTCATCACACAAATTTTTGTGTTTCAGCCCTCCTCACGCCCACACGTTTAACTTCTCACACACCATTTTTACATAAAACGTAGAGAAATTTGTGCTGGTTCAGACGGTGTGACTTTCGAAGCCCTACGGTTTATGTTTTTTTGTCAGCGCTGCCTCAAGCGGCAGGTGGTCCCCTCAACGGCTCCATCCGCTTCAATGTTAAATTCGGAACTTCTTTCCTGCCCAAATCACGAATGTGACCGCATGGGAACAGTCATTTTTTGCAGTACCAACATAAATCACACACATGTGCGTTCGGCCAAGTCTTGTGACACCTCTCGTTGAAAAATTTTGTCAATAGGAGCTACGGTTTTGACCGTGTGAGATGATTTTGTTCGGGGGCATCGCACTCAATCGCTTATCATTGGGAATGGGGGCTTCTCGGCAGTCAAGTGCTGTGCATTTCCATGGTAGCAACATGTCTGCTGGCAAAGCGGATTCCAATCAGCCAATCAGACGCCTTCTCTTGACCCCTCCCAACAAACACACAGACATGTTTGTCAGCTGAGCTGCTCTGAGAGTGCCTTCCATTTGTTTCCTATGTACTCAGCCTAACTCTCCCCATAACTGTGACTTGTCTGAGCCTTACCCTTACACTAACTGCAATGTAAACCACACACACACACATAGATTGTGATAGTGGCACACCCATCCAACAGCACACACCCACACAGAGACACACAAACAAATACGCACACAGACACAAACACTCTGCAATAGGAGCTATGGCGTCTGAGTCGGGTACACCGTTTGAAGCCGCATTTCTGATGTGTTTCAGCATTTTTCCCCAGCGTGGCCGGTTCGGTTCCAGTACACAGCAGCATGCACATGTCAAAATTTCTGTGGGAATTTTCTAGTTATATCTGCACTCAGCCTCATACTACACCTCCCTGTTGTGAATCTCAATTCTTTCCCGTTTCTTTGACTCAGCAGTCTTTCATAATTTTGCATGCTCTACATGCTCATTTACTCCTCTTCAGTGAGGAGACAAATCAAACAGGTTTGTAGAGGGCTGAATGACTCAGTTGTTGGAGCTCCTAAAAAGCACTTCCTGCGGTTGTAAGTCTGAGTGAGTCACTGAGTCATCACATTCACTGTGTCTCATATTGAAGCCGTGTCAGTTGGAGTGCAGAGGATGACTCACCATGCCATTGTAAGTCACACCTGTCAGTCTGGGTAAACTTACATTTATGAACTGTATTATCTCAAATAGTGGCCTTTATTTACCTCATCTGCAGAAGTTCTTCAGCTGAGGAAGGCCACGATGTCTGATTTTTTTTATATGGTTAGTATATTGGGTATAGAAGGAAGCCTCATCTTGATCTGGTCCTGTTGAGTATTTCAGTGGACAGAAACCCTTCATTTCTGAACAGAGCTTTAATTAACAATTGAATGTAAAGTGGATACACACATAACACCCACAGTAAAATAGAACAATAATCAGGGGTGCACATAACTTTTTTGGTCTACTACTCAGGGGAGCACCTGGAGATGTTACTTGGTGCTCACCAAGCACACGAGTTGCGACCCACCCCGCAGGATGGATAAAAAGGGATACATGGTCGAATAACATGGCAAAAACCTTTATTCATAATTAAAGATGAATTAACAAATTATGGTGTGTGTTAGTCTGTAAGATCAGTAGTGTAAGTGAGTGGTTATGTATGGTGTTGGACGCAAAACAAAAGAAACAAAAAATGCATAATCATTTCAACTGGCATCTTTATCTCTTTTACTCTCCGTTGCTTGACACTGACACAATGTACACGATTTCCTGCTCTGTTTTGTTTTTGTCTTCTGAACCGTCAAAGAGCAGACCCCAAAATTCAGCTGCTTTTAATTTGTCATGCAGTTCTGACCTGATTGTTTTAGCAATCGTCTCCATGATTGGGGTCCACCCCCCACGTGAGTGATACGCAATCCCGACTTTAACGCCAAACCTTTGTAACAGTGGACCATCCTCTTCAAAAGAGTGCATAGGACGCGCATGTTTGGCTTTGTGAAAAGCCGACAAAAATATTAGACAGGGCTTGATGCCGTTCTTCATTAATCTTATCCTGCCACCTGTCAAGAGGGTGACTCCGATCCTGGTTGCTTCTCCTGTTATCAATTGTTTGCACTATGTTAACGTGCTCTTTGCTTTTCTCATGCTTGTCAAAAGGTGGATGACTGAAATTCTTTGTCCCTATATAAAAGGCGCTGCTCTTATCAGCCAGATTAGGATGTTCGTGGCATATTTTGCACCACATCACGGTACGTTCATCATTGGTTTGGAGCCAACCGACCTCCAGCCACTTTTCTGCGAACACTCTTTTTTTGGGCGGCTCAGGTGGTGGTTCAGGCTGGTGTCTTTTTGGAGGCGGTGGTGGTGGAACACTTAGCTGTGCTTGCTTCTTTGACATTTTGACGAGTGCTGCTATCTCTCCCAGCAGTTCTAGCTTTTGGTGCGCAAGAGCATTTCAACGTGTTTGACGTGCGGCACAGCATGCATTTCTACAACGCATGCGCACTTGCACACCAGTTCTGTGCACCCCTGACAATAATACTTATATTCAATATAATATTCAGATGGGTAGTAAATAAAAAAAATTGCAAATACAATGATTACATTGTTAAAATTATTAAATTATTAATTTAAAACAGTATAATGTAAGTACAGTATAATGTTAAGTAGCATACATTATGCCTCTGAGACCTCTCGACTCTTGTTGATCTCTGCTGCTTTTCCTGACTTATTTTGTCAGTTATATGCCAGTGTGTTTTCAGGAGTACTTTATTTCCTGCCTTTGCGATTTTCTGCCCCACCCTTATGTGTTCTACTTGTGTCTTCATTGTGTAATTGTATAAAGTCTCTGTCTTTACCCTGATCAATTTCAAGTTCGTTCCTGTGTGTGTCCCAGTGTTCCTGCTGTACGTGAGTGTATGTTTAGTTTTTTCATGTGCTCCTGAAGTTTTTGGCACCAACTGATTATGGATAAGCTGTAAATAAATAAGTTGGATGACAGCCTTCAGCGAGAGAGCTGTCCACACAAATATACAAATGTACAAGCACATATGCTTAAACACTGAAAGAGAAAAGTTAAATAGGCTCAAATTAGGATCAGTCAGATTTTGAACTTGTAAAGTGATCTTCTTCCTCTTTTGGCTGCTCCCTTCAGGGGTCACCACAGCGAATCATCTGCCGCCATTTAATCCTATCCTCTACATCATCTTCTCTGACACCAACTAACTTCATGTCCTCCTTCACCACATCCATAAACCTCCTCTTTGGTCTCCCTCTCGACCTACTGCCTGGCAGTTCTAATCTCAGCATCCTTCTCCTGATACATTCACATTCCCTCCTCTGCACATGTCCAAACCATCTTAGTCTAGCCTCCCTGACCTTCTCCCCAAAACATCTCACATGTGCTGTCCCTCTGATGCACTCATCCTGTCCAACCTGGTTACTCCCATAGAGAACCTCAACATTTTAGTTTCTGCTACCTCCAGCTCTGCCTCCTGTCTTTTCCTCAGTGCCACTGTCTCTCGACCATACAACATCACTGGTCTCATCAGTCTTGTACACCTCCCCTTTCATTTTGGCTGATACTCTCCTATCACACATCACACCTGACATTTTTCTCCATCCATTCCAGTCTGCTTGCACACGTTTCTTCACCTCTCTTCCACACTCTCCATTGCTCTGGACTGTTGACCCTAAGTACCTAAAATCCTCCACCTTCTTCACCTCGTCTCCCTGTAACCTCACTGTTCTACTTGGGTTCTTCTCATTCACACACATGTATTCTGTCTTACTGTGGCTTCATTCCCCTCCTTTCCAGTACATACCTCCACCTCTCTAGACTTTCCTCCCCTTGCTCTCTGCTCTCACTACAGGTCAGTGTCATCTGCAAACATCATAGTCCAAGGGGATTCCTGTCTAATTTCATCTATCAGCCTGTCCTTCACAATGGCAAACAAAAAGAGGCTCAGAGCTGATCCTTGATGCAGTCCCACCTGCACCTTGAACTGCTCTGAAACTGAAACCATTCTGCCGCTCACAAATGCTCACTTCTGAGCACACCTATTAGCAAGGCTGAGGAAGGATTACCACAGACCTCCGCTCCCAAGTATGTTCCTCAGCAACGTACGATCCTTGGCCAACAAAATGGACGAGCTGGAACTACTTGCCGCTGGTGATCGCGACATTCGGAACTGACTGGTTAGGGATAGTATAAAAGTATGTGAATCCTGTTCACCGGATCTAGAGGCTATTTCTGTTAAATGCCGTCCATTCTTTCTACCGAGAGAGCTAACCGCGGTGCTAATCACGGCTGTATACATTCCACCCGACGCTAACATTAGCTCAGCTCTCTCACTCCTATCAGACATAATACACAAACTACAGGGGGCTCACCCGAATGGGGCACACATTATTGCTGGCGACTTTAATCAAGCAAACCTGAAGTCTGTCATGCTTTTATCTGCTTATATTTTTTCAGCATGTTAAGTGTCCAAATAGGGAGGGTCAACACACTTGACCTTGTCTACACTAACATCAAACATGCTTACAGAGCCAAACAGCTTCCACACGTAGGCCAGTCAGACCACCTCTCTCTGCTTCTTACCCTAGTATACACTCCTCTGAAAAGAAGCACAGCTCCAGTTTAAAAGACCATCACCACCTGGGCTGATGATGCACTTTTCCAGCTTCAGGACTGTTTCGACCACACTGACTGGAGCATATTTAAACACCAGGACCTGACAGTGTACACTGAGACTGTGCTCAAATACATCACATTCTGCATGGAGACTGTTATTGCCGTCAAGCCCATCTGGGTGTTTCCTAATCAGAAGCCCTGGATGACCAGTGAGGTCAGGTTACTTCTCAGAGGCCGTAACAGCGCTTTCAGGTCGGGGGACAGAGAACTGTATAGTACTGCTAGAGCTGAACTGAAAAGTGGCATCAGGAAAGCCAAGTCAGTCTACAAAAAGAGACTGGAGGACCACCTCAGTGACAGTAATCCTAGGCGGGTGTGGAAGGGGATACATCATCTGACCAATTTCAGGGGACAGGCCAGCGCAGCTGTGGACTCAAGCAGGGGTGTAGCATCCGCGGTCGAAAAGATGGTCTGTCGAACAGATAGTTCACAACCTTTATTTTGACTTTGCATGTGACCACACCGTAAGAGCTACAATGTAAACACAAATACAAAACAATTAGCAGCTCTTAACAGCATGTTTTTACCTTTAACCTTTTACCATAATTATTACCTTAAATAAACTGCCCTTTCACATAACAATTAACTTAAACCTTGAAATCAATGTGCTAAACATGGCTTTACTGAAATGCAATAGCATCATCTAGTGAGTGAAAAAATGCTTTGAGTACACAGCCCTGCAACCTCCGACCACACCCCCCCGACCCCATCAGCCCCTAGCTGTGTTCCACTGACTGTGCAGGCACAGGAGGTGGCACAGATGCTTGCCAAAGTGAACCCTTGGAAAGCAGCTGGACCGGACGGTGTCCCTGGGAAGGTACTCAGGGCCTGTGCAAACCAGCTCTCCCAGGTCTTCACGAAAATATTCAATCTCTCCCTCTCACAAGCCACCATCCCAGCCTGTCTGAAGACCTCCACCATCATACCTTGCTTATAAAGCAAACAGGTTAACTGATGATACCATATCCACAATCCTCCATACAGCGCTGAGCCATCTGGAACACAGTGACACCTATGTTCTATGGGTGCTCTTTGTGGACTTCAGCTCAGCTTTCAACACAATTATCCCAGACATCTTGGTCAGGAAACTGTCTTTCCTGGGACTTCATCCGCTCACCTGTTCATGGATCAAGGACTTCCCGACGAACAGACCACACTCGGTCAAACTCGGCCCCCACCTGTCCTCCACCCGCACGTTGAGCACAGGCTCCCCACAAGGCTGTGTGTTGAGCCCACTACTCTTCACCCTCTATACCGCTGACTGCAGACCTGGCCATACCAGCAACACTATTGCAAAGATTGCAGAGGACACCACAGTGGTGGGGCTGATCGCAGGGGGAGATGAGTCGGCCTATACAGATGAAGTCTGGAATCTGGCTGACTGGTGCCAGGCCCACAACCTGATCCTTAACACCACTAAGACCAAGGAAATTATCCTGGACTTCAGGAGACACGGGCCAGACCAGCTCCCCCTCTACATCAACGGGGACTGCGTGGAGAGGGTCCGCAGTTTCACCCTACTGGGCACAACCATCTCGGCAGACCTCTCCTGGACAGCAAACACCACTGCTGTCATCAAAAAGGCCCAGCAGCGCTTGCATTTCTTGAGAGTGCTCAGGAAGTACAATGTGGGTGAGGAGCTGCTGAAAACCTTCTACAGGTCCACCATACAGAGCATCCTGACCTACTGCAACAACACAGTGTGGTTTTCCCACTGCACTGAGGCAGAGTGGCAGAGAGAGTCAAAAGGTGGTAAGAACAGCGGAGAGGATCATCGGTTGCCCCCCCCCCCAAATGACATTCATACATCCCGCTGCCTTAGCAGAGCCCAGGCAATAGTCAAGGACTGCACCCATCCTGCCTTTGACCTTTTCGAACTGCTACCCTCTGGTAGGCGCTACAGGTCTATCAAAACTAGGACAAATAGACCCAGGAACAGCTTTTTCCCTCAGGCAGTCACCTTGCTAAATACACATATACGCCACACTGTCTCTCTGCCCTCCACATCTACCGCACACACACTCTAACCACACATATTCACCCAATAACATAGTGAAAATTGCATTATACTACTGTGCTGGACACATTGTGTATTTGCACCTTAGTAGTGATTGTTATATTGTATATTTTGTATATTCCGTACATTTTAAATATCTTTGATATTTTTTTTATACATTTTTAACATCTTCCTAACTTATTTTTTATTTTCTTTTTAACACCACTGTGGCTGCTATAATCTTGTTGTATATCTTTTACAATGACAATAAAGTGCTATTCTATTCTATTCTTCTACTTCTGTCCTTAGCCAAGCTTCCACTACTCTTTTCCATATCTTCATTGTATGGCTCATACCTCTATAGTTGCTGCAACTTTGCACTATATGCACCAGCACTTATTCCTCTTGTTCCTCTTGTTAAATAGCCGAGTTAGGAACTCTATTGCCACCTCTCCTAGACACTTCCATACCTCCTCTGGCATATCATCTTGACCAACTGCCTTTCCTCTCTTCATCCTCTTCAGTGCCTTCCTCAGTTCTTTGCTACTAAGTGGTCCACTCCAGCCACTTCTTCTACTTTATGTTCTCTCTCATTCTCCCCATTCATCAGCTCTTCAAAACACAAAACACTTCTGGCTTCTGTCAGTACATTTCCCTCTCTGTCCTTAATCACCCTAACCTGCTGCACATCCTTTGTTTTACCAACCTGTACAAATAATTCTCTCTCTCCTTATTGTCCAATCTGTCATACAAGTCATCATACGCCCTTTGTTTGCCCTTTGCCACCTCTAGCTTCACTTTGCGCTGCATCTCCCTGTACTCCTGCTTATTCTCATCAGTGCCTTCCATGTCCCACTTCTTTTTAGATGTTCATTAATAATTCATTAATTGCAATCCTATCAAATAAATCAGCATGAGAAATTCAGATTTGTACATGTCATCACCTTGTAATGCTCTCCTTGTAAAACAAAAAAGACTGTGTGAATGTCTGGTGAGGTTACAAGTATATAAATAAAGAACTTTGTGAATGTGTGAAGATAAAAATCAGAAATCAAAAGCTTACAATCCTAATTTTAGCCCATAACGTAGGAAGCGAAGTGTTAGAAATATCACAAGATTGCATCAAAAAAGCAATGAGAGGAATAAAGAAAAATGATGCCACAGCTTATATCAGTATAATAAATATTCAGTAAGTGCCTGCTCATGTTGTGGTTCATGATAATTCATGAAGCGCACATATTGTATGTACCAACTACAAAAAAAAACAATGAAAAACATTTTCACTCACAGCCATAAATATCAGCCTGATGGTGGCACTACAGGAAAAGTGAGGGGTCTTTTGTTTGCCGTGACAACCGCAAATGCAAAAATTACAGAAAGGTTTCACTAGCATGGTGTGACTAGACACAGTAAACCACATGTTTCGATTGCAGAAATGTAAAATCTGCATTTGCAGGAAAACATGTTATGACTTCCAGATTCAATGTGTTTTCACCCAGTCAAATTGTGAGCATGTAAACATAGTTGGTGTGAAGCAGCTGCAGGTATAAAGGTACAAAAAGATAAAATTAGAAAAAGAAAGCAGCAGAGAAAATGAAGTGGGGAATGGGAGAATGACAGCTCCCTTCAAAGTTAAAATTTTAAAATGCATTGAATCACGACGTGGACAGTTTCCTGTTTATTCCCTCAGCCCTTTTGATGTGTGTCTCTGAGGAACGTGTCTACCTGGGATCTGTGCGAGTGTGTTCATGTACAATATGTATGCATGTGCACGCAGGTGAGTGGGTATAGGTGTCCCTGTGCAGAGAGCAGGTAAATTGGCTTGGAGCTTGTGTTCACAGATGGTACCTGTCACCGTGAAACCTGTTCATTAGCGAGTGAGCATGGCACCATGGAAAATGAACTATACATTAACATTAGCTCTCTCAGCAGCTGCAACATAACAAGTACAAACTTATTTGTTTCTACTCTCTCTATTTTCCTCTTAATTCTAATTCTCTAGTCTCTCACACCTCATTTGTTTCCTCTCACTTACCTCCCCCCACCATCCTCTGTTGTTCTTCCATCTTTTCCTGGTCTTCACCTTCTACAATAGGTATTCATTTTTGGACTAATGCAGAGTTCAAAAGTTCAGCTTGTCAAGAATATTGATAGGCTATCCTGGGTTTTGCAGCCAGCCTTGGCATCATGCTGTTGTGTTTTGGCATCGTGCAGAGTGAGAAGTCGACTGTGTTCTTTTCCCAGCCATGCTAATGATGCAGCCCACTGTGAATAGGGAAAATTTATACAGTTTCTTGGTGGCCAGTTGTGCTTGGTAATGCTGAGTGGTAATGTTTTGAATATGAAAAGATGCTCCTTGGTTTGTCAGATACAAAGAAATCTGATGGCTTTTTTTCCCTGACAAATTTGGAGTGAAGATAAATATGTCAGAAGGTCAGAGTTGCATATGGTTGGGTCATTTTAGTATCTTTTAATTATATGAGAAGCTTCACTTATTCACCACTTACTTTAATGTAGTTAAATTGTTTTAGCCATATTGGTAGCGCAATGTTGGCCACCTCTTTGGCGTGATGCTCTTAGGGAATGATTTGGACTGATTTATGGACTCTGGACTAACCTGCACTAATTTGTGAAGAAATTTATGTTACGTTATAATAATCAGGTTTAAGTAGTTTTACATAACTGAAACTTTTCCAGCTGTTCCAGCTGCTGCCATCTGGCAGACGGTACCGCAGCATCCGGTCTCACACCACCAGACTCAGGGACAGTTTCATTCCACAGGCCATAAGACTATTAAACTCCTGAGCTGTCATTTTTGTCACTTTATTATTTATTACATTTTATATACACTTTAAACTCCATCTGCACTAGTCAAGTCAATCTGCTACTTACGTTTGTCTACTATTTATGTTTGTTTGTTTATTTGTTATTTGCACTACTTCTATGTCTGTGTGGTAAACACCGCTCTTTCTGATGCCCTTCCTTTGTGCATGAGAGGACAGCGATCCTCAAATTCACTATTTGCAGAGTTTTAAAACATTAAACTTCCCCATATAACTGCAGTGTCAGTTGAGTTCTCCTTGTTATACCTGTCAAAGTTGCAGGAGGTGTCATGTTACACTTGCTGTGTGGTTGAACTGACTGTGTTTTTATGAAATACGCAGCTTAATAATGCTGTGTTTCGGAGACCACGCAGAGAAAAGAGCCTCATTGTTTTGCTCTATGGCCATCCTAATGTTATGTCATACTGGCAAGGGAGAATTACCTATTTAACTCAATGCAGAATTTGCAATACAGATGGCTCTTTATAATCAACTAAACAGTATGAAATAGTGAGTGTTGCCACTTTAAAATACTATCCTTTATAAGGACAGAAGTAGATAGAGAGAAAGATCAGGCTGTGGTTCGGAGGAGCAGACACTTTAAATTGAGATGATTATATTCTTATGTTTAGAAATGGATAGGTTTTATGCCACAGGTGGTCAAAGTTCATTCCATACACAAAGACATCTCTTAAAACTGGGCTGTACCTCAACATTCTTTTTTACGGCAAGTCATAAATGCAAGTATAATCAGAATATTTAATGGTAACCAACATAGCTGGGTTATAAAAGTGAGATGGAATATGATGTTTGTGCATATAGGTTTAATGAAATTTCTCGTTGTCAGGAAATCAAAATGGGATTTTGGGACAATTATGACAAAGAGAGAAGAACAGGCTATTAGCTTTTGAAATGTGAATGTTCATAACTTTCCCCTGCTCACAGCACACATTGATACCAGTCTTGAACACATGGAACTCTATCCTCACCTTGAAAGCCCATGGACCTCAGAACTCACAGAACAGAAATATACCACTGATTCTGAGGTGTCACTGATGATGACCAGGGCTTACAATGTCCTCCCAGCTGGGTTGAGATTGGCTACTCACAGTTTTCCAAAGGTCTTTCATGCTCAAGTCCAGTCATGGCCTCCAGTATAGTCTCTAAATAGTTTTTTTTTTTTTTTTTTTTATGTTTATTGTCTCAAACTCTGACATATTTTGCCTCCTCAGTTTAGTTTCCATGCCTGCTCCATAGTAACTTTGCCAGTAACTTTGAACTCTCCTGCCTTTGCTCCTTTCTACGTGCTGGCCACACAATTCATCAGTCTAATCTCGACCTATACACAGTTAACCCAGTATATACACCGTACCTCCCCAGGTCACTCACTCTCAAATGCCAGACTCCAGCACTCATTCTCAGACTGATCACCTGGTATTGACCTCAGCTTTCTGTCCCTGACCGCAAATTCTCTCTCTGCCCTGTTCCGTTCTTGTCTGCCTGACTGGTTCACTCTTCTCCCCACTCTCCACCATCAGTTTGAACTAGAAACTGGGATGCTTGGGTTGTACTTGAACCTGCAGAGACTGTTTTCCTGAGCTCTCACCTGAACTGTTTTTGCCTTTCCCTGTCTGCTGTTAATTCTGCTCAAACTGTTAGTAAAACTGTTCTTGTGGTTCAGTGTGCTGCATTTGGGTTCACATGCCTTTTTCAAGTCCATCTGGTCTTCACTCTCTGTTTCTTATCTCCTGTCTCTTTTCCATGTATTAATGTCATTCTGAGGGGCAGATTCAGTTTCAAACCATCGTAATGATGACATTTTGGCCATTCCTCACTACTTAAAAGGACTGTATGAAGTCTAGCACTTTGTTTTAAGGTTCAGTTTGGACTTGGTTGGAGGCTAGCGGTAAGATAAGTGTTGGGTGTGGTATTTAGTGGGTCTTCCTGGTCACACTGGTCCCGAAGTCCTAGAAACCAAAGCAGCTGAAAACACAATCTGTTGCATACACAAGAAAAGGTTTTACAACTCCTAATCTCCTAAATGGTCTTAACTGCTAAACTGTCTTCACATGCCAGATACTATCATTGCTTGTCTGCTGTTTGGTGCTGGCCAGGTAGTGTGTGGGAGACTTGTCTTACTGGACCACCACAACCTACAAGAGAGGGTCACATTACTAACTGGACCACTGAGCCAGCACTGTTGGTTTGACAATCACTTCTGAGTAAAATGTTGTGGTGGGCACATTTCACAATTATTATTATTATTATTATTGCAGTGCCATTACACTGTTTAATCACCATTATATGGAATATTACATTTCTCAAGACAGATGTAAATTCTTGTCCTGGGTGACAGATCCACCCTGACAGTGATCTGAGGAAAGGTGGATCCAGTACAGAATTGATAGGTTAATATTCATTGAAGAGATCATTTTTGTGGTTTCAGAATCAGTTTAAATATCTATAACTTTTGTATTCATATTCATGGGAGTAACAGTATACTGTAAAACCATATATTTGAAAGAGTATAGCAGTTTCTAAAATTAGTTTATTTTTTCTCTAATCATGAATTCTGAAGATTTGAAAAGAAGTCTGTGTGCAAATTTTAAACAATTCAAGTAGACAGCTACCAAGGAGAAATGTAAAAGACCTTTCAGGGAAAAAAAAAACAAAAAGCAAAATTGACAACTGTTTCTGCCTCTTCTGCCTCTTTCTGTCAGTCATCACTCCTCCACTTTAACTTTGTTAAATGTCAGTGAACGGAAAGCACGCCATGGGCTATTTCTGGCATTCACTACTGACACGAGGAAAACACACACAAGGAATACCATTGCTGTGTGTGTGTAAAGCACTAGGATGTATCCCTTTATGAACAATAATCTATTTCAGTATATGTAAAAGAAGATAATAAAATTTTCTTTCTTTCATTCACCCTGCCATCAGTATGTTACTATGTTGCTGGGTCTACCACTTTGGTCCAGACAACCATTGGAGTCTGGCCTGGGTCTTCAGTGATTCCTTCACTTCCGTACCACCAGCTGGCTGAAACTTTTGGTGTTTACCAGTAACAATAATTAATGGACTGCTATGAAATTTTTTTTGGTCCATTCGTGCTGCCCAAATGACATTTACACTCCCCCCACTTTTCTTGTAGTACCACCTTGAGGATCTCTATTTGTAGTTATGAGTATTACACTATTACATTTGCTCCCCTCAGGATGAACTGCTAACACTGATTATCCCCTGTGACGTTTTATCTATTGCCATCATCAGGTCACTCTGTTAACACACAAAACTAGGAATTTACATGGTAAGCATTCGAGCAGCTTTGCATGCACATTTTAGCACTTAGCCCAAAGCATCAAAAGCACAGTCGAGGAGCTGTTTGTAGGGCTACAGACAGGACATGTTACTCTACCAGTTTCTCCTGTCTTTTAGCCTCTTCCTTTCATTCACTGGGGAGTTTGTAATTGCCCGATTAACTCTTAAGTGTATTCTGTCAACCTTGATCCTTTAACTAACACAACAGCATCTTCTTATTGAAGCCAAATAAACCAGGGAACTATCGTAGTGGAGCTGGAGCTTAAACTTCATTTTACGTCTGTCAGACGTTTCCTCCTTGTCCTTACTTCCATCCTCCCTGCACTACTTGCACTCTGTGGCTGCTCTTGTATTATTCAGTGTGCCAGTCATCCTTATGCTTCCCTCTCTTCACAGAGTGACAAGTCTTTCAGCAGGGGACCTTATTAGGCAGCTCAGGGATGGATTCCCCTCCTGTACGATTATATATTTCTCTTCCAGGCAGGGATACACCTGCAAATATGCCTTACTCATTTTTTTCCTTTTTCATTTCATTTTCTTTCTATCTTAACCGTGTCCATTGCACTCTGCCATATCCCTTATTTTCCTTCCTGTAACCCTCCATGGTGTTTCTCTTTTGCCCCAAGTCTTCTTCCCTTTCCTTATGTCAGTCTTGTGACTTCACTATGTCACCCTTCTTCTCAGCCTATCTGCCCTTAGCTGCATTGCAGTCCAACTGTCAAACAGTTGAAGTAGAGCCTAAAATGAAAAAGTATTTTTTTCTATTAGCTGTAACTAAATAAGCTTCATGAATAAAGGCAGCATGAAAGCATAAGCAAAATAAGAGGTTTTTGTCAGCTCTTGTCAGAATACAGCAGTGGTGGGGTGGGCTTCCCTGGGGGAGCAGCAGCTACTGGGGTGGGGTGGCAGGCCAGGGGAAAAGTGTGCAGTGAAAGTCAATTTGATAAATGTGATTTATGAGAGTAAATAATCTGGAATTCGCTGATGCTATTGTGCTGACCTTTATTCCACAAAAAATCAGCTTGGATCCATTTTATTTGTTCCTTCTCTTATCATTGTTAATGGTAAATAAAAAAATGTAGGGTGGGGGGGCCTGAATGTTTTCACCATTCAGCAACTGAAGGGTGGCATGCCACAAAAAGTCTGAGAGACAGTGGAAACTATGAAAAACTGTAGACAAAACAAAACTAACTAATTTGGCTCTAACGGCATGCACATAAGGATCCACTTGAGTTCATGAGGGTCCCCATGGTCCAGATCCTCTTTAGGGGCCCCAGATTTGAGGTAATCCCTGCCCTCGTGTTTTTGTTTTCTTAAGAAATGTAATCAAACTATATTTTAAACTGATCAGTCTTTATATTTTTAAAATTAAAGAGGTGAAAGGGTCTATCAAGTAACAAAAAAACAACAGTGAAATGTGTGAAGGAAAGCTAAAATATCCATAATATATACTGCCCATGGCTAGCCAAAGTGGTCTGGACAGATGGCTGTCTGAATAATGAGTACTCATATAATAATGTAGTAATGACTACTGCGTATGGGTCAGAACATCAACATGTTGACAGGAAATAACACATGTCAGCAAAAAATTTAAATAGTACTAACTACTGTTTTTCCTCCCAGTTACTTGAAGGATAAAACAGAGCCCATGTCCATTTCCTGCTGTCTCTTTTTGTTTTTGTTTTTCCACACCTCCTGCTTATTCTTCTCATCATCAGTGAAGTGACTTGCAGCACTGTGTGACATGAAAACAGTTGACAAGCTAATGAAAAAAGAATTTGAAGTGCACTTGTTGGGAGTATTGATTAGGGGATGCAGTGGATCTGCTGGCCTGCCTGAAATACAGTGCTTTTTACAAGCTCATTAGCAACAAATGCTTTATGGTACAGCAGATGGGTTTCAAGAAAAGAGGAGAAAAGAGAAAAGAGGGCAGATTAAACCTCGATTAACGATTACTTTTTTGGATAGTACATTACTTTTATATTTATCGAATACATTAACTGTCTGTTAGATGCTTATTTAGAAGCTCTGCCTTTGGGGTGTGACAACATATTTCACATTCTCTCTCATACTCTAAACTATGACTGAGGTTACTAAACGGCCATGTTTCATCCAGGATTATAAAATATTGCAGAAGCGGCACAAGGATCATTTTGTTATGTCCAGTGATTCAACTTTTCAGACATATCAGGAGCCTATATGTTAAGTTAACTGTGTTGGCAGTTTGAAATTCAAAAGCCTACATCATATTAGCCTATAAAATCGAAAACAGTTACACTGACACACACACACACACACACACACACACACACACACACACTTACTGGTATACCTTCCTGTGACAGTGGCAGTTTCAAATGTTGAGTACCTCACTAATCTGCCCGTATGTTGTGTCTTGACCTTTGTGCATTGCACATCTTGCCGCAGCAGTTAAGAGTGAAGCTGTGTCCCAGTTAAGTAGTTCGAAGGAATGCAGAATACAGATATGGTTACTCATCCTTCCTAGATGAGAAGGTGTATGGACTTCTTTGACACCAAAACTAATGGTGAGTGTGGATGCTGCTTGTCAGCTCATTAAGTAATAAACAGTTCAGGTTTATCACCAGGGAGTTCTCAAACAGGCAACAAAGTCTAAATGCTGCCAGTTACCAGAGAAAGGTATAATACCTAAGTAGACTGCAGATGCAATTTTGTTCAAGCTCAACACATGAGGGACAATTTGCACCTGGGGCTACAAAGGTTGTAGTGGATGTGTCTTCAAAATTTAGGCAGAGGCTATATTCTGCAATGGGACATTGGCACGGGCTTTTTTGGCCCGTGATATGATGTCTCTGTAATTTGTTGAAGGCGGGTTGCTATGAGTCCGAGAAATGAGGGGTGTGATTGCGTAGTCAGTGCTTGTTGTTGATTGGTTATCAAAGGCAGTCTCCAGAAATTCAAGGGCCTCCTGTTAATCTGATACTGTTCTAAACTACACAAGTGGCATGGCTGTGTCATTGACAAGGCAGTCCTGTTGGTCAACCAACATTGCCCCCACAACTTTTCATGATTTTGACTTGATTAATTGGTAACGTTTTCATATTTGTAATGGGATTTTCTTTACAATAGCCCCTGCTGTAGCTTGTGTTTCTTTACTAATTTTTGAGTGCTGTAAACATCAGCATGCAAACACAGTCACTGTGAGTATGATAGCTGGATAGCATTAAGCTTAAAGCAGGATTGCACCTACAACATAAAAGAACGATCACTGTGGCTGTACTTAAGTTGTTGTACTCAGTATAGTCTACATTAACTTAACAGACTAGAACCATGTAATTTTGTGTTTAGTTTTAATTATTGTGTTGTGTTTCTCAAGATAATTTCCATTGTGTGGTGGACAGGATAGTTCATTTAAAGGCTGCACTTCTGCTGATTGTTAAAATGATCTTTCAAACACCAGCAGAACTTGGATGTCTGTGAAATCTTCATTTTTGAGGAACCAGAAGCATATTAGTGTAAAATATAGTGTGAAATGTATGCTTCTGAATAAGCAGATGTCACCATCAGTTCAGTAGATAAAAGAGCAGCCATAGTGAGTGCACAAGCTGGGCTAATCGTTGAGCATTTCCCAAAATACAGCCAGCACATAGTTCATTTGTGCCAGATGGGTTCTACACAGCTGCAATATGAGTTGTGGATTTGCATATTTTGGCATTTCCTCCCCTAAATTCATGGCTAACACATAAAAATAAATGATCAGAGTGGTTCAAACACTGAAGAATGCTGACCCCCACATATTTCATAAGGCTTGTCTGAATGCAAATGGAAACAATATTGCATTGTCTTTGCTAATTTTGGAAGTTCACCAAAGATGACTCTAATAATTAGTGCACAGCCACTCAGATAGTGGATTAAATGCCTCTTTCTCTAGTATAACTGTTCATTGTGCCAGACTGTCCACTTTAAATGTGATGATGGCAGGCAGATGCTGGTGACATTGGATATAAATTAAAGAGAGCAATTTTGGGAAGATGGCAAAGCCAGGGGTGCTCATAATTTCAAATGCAACCGTCTCTTCATCTGCAGTAAATGAGGCAGGATTTATCATAGCAATAACATTGTCAGTTCAGGTGACTCAGAGCTCCAGCTGCTTTAAAATGGTACATTAATGGAACAACTAGTGTGGCAAATATGGCCAAACTGCCAGTTTTACTATAAATTAATTCAAAGGCAGTTTCATTTTCTGTATTTCATTGGCTTAGCTTTTGAAAAAGTCTCTCTTTTTTCTGACAGCAGGGACAAACATGGTAGTCCTGTCTCAAGCAACATAATTTAGCTTCTAATATGCGGAGAGAACATTTAATAATAGTGCAGTGATAAACATATCATTGCTTTCTATGATTCCCAGGTTCACTTGTAAAATACAGTCATTTTCTTTCACATTTTCATGTGAATGTTTGGGCAGTAAATAAGTTTATCAGCTCAAAGATCCAATGTATAATATATATACTTTTACCTACAGTCAGTCTAATTTGGAGGAAATTTTCATGTTGGCCTTATCTTAAGAAATCAATATGTTTAATGTCTTAGTCCATTAAAAAGAATTATAGCTGTTCAAGAGCTGTCAGTTATGTCACATTATCTTCATCAGAAGATGAGGTTTACCCAGTTATGATGCAATGTTTCCAAATTCACGTCTCTTTCTTCACGTTTTATGGATATCAGTTCATTTTCAACAATCAAAAAACAGTAAAGGACAGTTTAGTTTGGTTTTTATCATGTCACATTATTTGGAGTGGCAAATGTCATGCAAATATTAATTTTCAGACTTTATTCCTTTCCTAAAAAAAATAATAATTGTATTCTGACGCTTATGTAGATTGAAAAACTATGCAATAGCTGCGAGTTTGGCTCATAGCCTCCATTATCATTGGTGCTCAATCTGAAATGCATGGGGGACATGTGGGGAAAAAACCCACTGGCATCTGCACTGTTCTTGATTTTGAATTGAGACTTTCCAAGTCCCACAGAACTCATTTGGAGACAAAAACCCAGACTGAAAGTGTAATGTGTGCTGTTCCCTATTAAGTAATTACAATTTACAAAGAAAATATTTAAGGCCACATGAGGTTGAAAAACCAGCAGCCCGTGTGGAGATGATAATGGATGATATTGGTATTGTTTAGTGGTGTGACATTTTGATCATGGAAGCACACGGGGCTGACAGCCATTTTATGCCTCAGCAGCTTTGTGGTGGGTGAAAAGCCCACAGTTGAGATCATGGGTTAATCATTGTTGCTCTTGATTTGATATTCCTTGAGTCCACATTACACAGCCTCTGTTATTAATCTGATCAGATGTTTGCAATCCACGTTGGAATCACTTTTTGAGCCAGACACCTTTGCTTTACAGCTCCAGTCATCTTGCAGTAAAAGCAAGGTATTGTTTACATGCAGTCTCAGCTCAGATACTTAAATAAGAAGAAGATACTGTCCCAGCATAAATCAACCTCCAGCACCTGCATGAGCCCCTTCTATTCACAACAAGGAAATATAGTTGAACATGTTACGGCTGGGGTTGGACGACAAAGTGCAGGAGGCCAGAGACAATGGTTTCCAAGTTTTTAATGCCTTAGGCAAAAAGGTTCACAAAAACCCCATGAACATAACCAGGCAGTGAAGGCAGGAGGGATGGCTGGCCTCCCAGACTCAGATGAGACACACTTGTCTAGCATCACCAGTAATCACCCTGCCTCTACCTAAACCCGGTCATGACTTCACACTCTGCCAGATGATTTCTGTCTTGTCCCATGTGTGTGCCTTGCCCTGTTACCAGCTATCTCCAGACTGTGGCCAGCCTGCCTCCGGCCTTCACTTCACAACCTGAAACAGAAAAGAGGGGCTCAGCAGAGGGCTTTTCATGACAGGTTTGAGCAGAGACACATGGACGGTAGGATTGACTTTCAAAGCAGGAGGGAGCTTAAGCTTAACAGCACTGGGGTTTATGATGCATTCAATGACGTATGGCCCTGGGTACCTGGGAACAAGCTTGCGTGAATCAGTTTGAAGAGGGAGGTCATGTGATGAGTCAAACCTCTTGCCCATCCTGGTAATCAGGAGCAGGGGTCCGATGTTGATCCGCCAGTTGTTGGTTCCGAGTTGCTGTCCATGTCAAAGCTGCTCGGGATTCTCGCCAGACTCGGCAGGTACGGCGTAGATGGGCTTGGACTGAGGGGCCTGCAACTTCAGACTCCTGGCTTGGAAATAAAGGAGGTTGACACTCCTGGGAGACCATGAAGGCGGACATTCCTGTGGCGGAGCTGACCAGGGAGATGTGGGCGTATTCGACCCAAGGCAGGTGAGTGGACCAAGAGGCTGTAAGACGAAAAGCCACACATTGTAGGGCTGCGCCTAAGTCTTGGTTTGCCCGCTCCGGTGTCTGGCCGTTGGTCTGTGGGTGGTAACCGGAAGAGAGGATAGCTGAAGCCCCCAGTAGTGATGTGTCCGGCAACACCAATGTGTCTGCGCATGTGTCGAGCTCATAGAGCAAAACCCAGTGTCGGTGCACGTATCGCTTTAAGAAAGTTACGTGATCGATACAGGAACTGTTTCGAACTGACACTGATGTGCCAAACTGTGTTTATGAGAAAGCATGTCTGTCAATGGGATGCATGTGCAAGCAAGTGACTCTTAGTTTACTATTCATATTATTTTCTGCAGGTTAAATGTTGTATTTGTTCGACATAACTTTCCTATTTAAACAAAACCACCTCCTCAATGCTGAGGCATTATAGGGCCAGGCATGAGAATGAAGTGCCAGATACACCCAGGATAAACTCAGGTATACAGCCATTCTACAACTTACTCACAGTTGCTTTATTGATAATTAATTCCTATTAATTTATTCTTTACTTCATTTTTAACTATCAAGCTTCTAGGAAGCAGATGCTGGATGAGGCTGTGCTGAATTTCATCCGGAAGGACTGCCAGCCCTTCAGCATTGTGGAGAGTGAAGGGTTCAGGGAACTGATTCAGGTCCTTCAGCCCTCAGACCATCAAACAAATGGTGGCCAAAAAGTACGAGGAGAAACGGGAATGAGTGAAAATGGAAGTACAGCAAGCTGATGCAGAGTGTATAACAGCTGACACATGGACATCTGTGAACATGGAGGCTTGCTTGGTTCTTACCTGTCACTACATTAATGAGAATTTGCAGTTGTGTACATCTGTGCTGGGAGTGCAATACTTTCCACAAAGTCACACTGCTGACAATTTGGCCCCAAGTCAAAAGGGGCATGGTAGAGGACTGGGCCATAACCAATAAAGTAAAGTGTCTTGTGACCGACGCAGCACCAAACATGATTGCATCCACTCAAATTGCATTGCACATACTGTAAATTTATTAGATAGAAAATCATGTGATCAGAACCCCACACTTACATCCATCAGACACAAAGCTAGGCACATTGTCAAATACTTCAGATCAAGCACTACAGCCAAGGAGGAGCTTGCTCAAGTGCAGCAACAGATGGGACGACCAACCCTGAAACTTATCAATTAGGTGCCAACACGCTGGAACAACACATATGAAATGCTGTCAAGTCTACATGATGAGATGGAACCAGTGTGGGTATCTCTGGCCTCTCTAAAAACAGATTTGACTCCACTTACAGCTGATGAGTATACCTCATCGGAGAAACACTTCTTGTGCTTGCTCCTTTCCATCAAGCTACAGTGGAGTTGTCTGAGCCCCAGCCGGGACCGTCTTCAACAGCTGTCTGCACCCATTACAGGCATGTTATTCAGCATTATTTATTTGTTGTTGTTTGGAAATCATGTACTAAAATGCCAATTTATTTTTTAGATAACCTTTGGCAACATCTCAACATCAAAGTGGGCAGGCAGACCAAAAGTGCCACAGCTGATACCATCCAGAAGATGCAGAGATACCTGGTAGAGTGCAATATTGCCAGGTCCCAGGATCCTATGAGATACTGGGACAACCAAAAGACAATCTATCCAAACCTCTTCCAGCTTTCCTTACAATTTCTCTGCACTCTAGCCTCATCTGTGCCATGTGAGTGGGTGTTTTCTACAGCTGGAGAAGTTGTGTCAAAAAAGCGTAACAGACTCGTGTAAAAAAAAAAAAAAAAATCCCAATCCACAAGCATCCTCATTCACAACACATTCACTTAGATTTTCACGTTATGATAATTGTTCACATTATTTATTGACTGTATCTAAAAATATCAAAGATATTTTAAATTTAAATGAAGATATGAAGTAATACAATATAAAATACAATGACTTAAATTATATTATTGTATATATTAGGTCGTCAAATCAGTGTCAGTTGAGTCTGTCAACTCGGTTGCCTGTAGGCAGTTTTAAGGTCCAGCAGGTGTCAGTATTCAGTGACACAGTATTGTTGGGACCTGAACCTGGTGGTGAGCAATGGAGGCTCACCACGCATAACCAAGTTTTCGACCACATGGCTTTCTTTGTCTTGGAGACAAAAGGAAAGCGCCGGAACCTTAAAGTCCCACAACCTTCCAGGTGTGAAATCCGATCCAGCAGCCACCACTGGATGACTGTGGCATGTGACCTCTGAGGTCATCAAGTCATATAAAGGCTGTGCTCAGCCTTTATTCGCTCTCTTCTCTTGAAGCTCTTCTCTTCCTTCCTCTTCTCTTCTCTTCTCCAAGCCCTGGAACCACTCTCCAGGGACCCCCAGCTGTGCAGCTGCAGCTGGCCGTCTGAGGTAGCCTGCTAACCAAAGCAGATCCTCAGACCTTTCCTCACAGCAGCGACACGAGAGCCTGCTGAGGAACAATCAAGATCCGGCAAACAAACTCCATTAGCCAACAAACACAAGGTTTGTAGGTTAATCCTCCATACAACAGGAGCCACACAGCGAGTTAGCACCGAGCTGCTAACCAACTACGTCAAAGGAGCAGCCACTTTCCCTCCAGCGTCTGCCATCAGGACCACACAGCAAAGACTGCCTTCCAACATCGGAATTCCAACTCTCTCAGCTTGGCCCTTCCATCAGGAACCACCAGCCAAAGGAGCAACACACCAGAGAGAGTTTCTCTCACGCCAGAACTGGTAACACAGACTGGGCCTAGTCAAGCTAAAATAAGCTAAGCTAAAGATAAATCCAGGACTGTGAGTTGACGTATTTGTGTTTACTGAGTGTTGTGATCAGTTTGGTAGACAGGTTATTGTATAGTTGGCTCTGCCACATTGTTAAGTAGATGTAGTTAGGTTACGCTTGCATGCTAACTAACCATCCTTCCTCTAACCTGGCACCTCATGAAACACACACACACACACACACACACACACTCACTCACCCAGCACATGGTCTGGGTGCCTCCACAGATCTTCTTTGTTCAGGGCCTCCAGGCCTCAGCAGCCATTTTGACACACACACACACACACACACACATGCACACACCTGTAGAATGTACACTGTAGCTAGATTGTATGTTTCCTTTTCTTTTATTCTTGTTAATAAATGATTATTTAACATACCTGTTGTCTGTTTAATGTTGCACAAGAGTGAATTCCGCCAACCTCTACACGGTCAAGAACTCCAAATTCCTTCTACCTAAACTAGTTGTTAATCTGGTAATTTTGGTTCTAGTTATTAAATTAATTATTAATCAAAGTTCCAAATTGACAATTTAGTACTAGTTATGAGATTGATTTAAAAAATTGGCTATCTTTCCCTTGTAACAAAGGTGGTGCCCCGAGGTGATCTAATGTATTAGATCCAATTATTTAATAATTAATAATTATTCATCTAATAATTATTAACTGTTTTGGATAGCCAAACCCCAATAATTAGTGCCCTTAGTAGGCAACCTCAACAAAGGGTGCTCCAGCAAATGGTTCCCCCGTGAGGTAAAGAACAATTGGTGACCACGTGTTACGCTGGCCCAACAGTATCAATACAGTTTGTCAATGTGTCAAAACGCTTCACGATGCCTCATCTACCCATCACTAGCCCCAAGAGCTTGACAGAATGCTTTCCAGACTTGGGAGGTAAACCGGGGACCCCGGTCAGAAACAATGTCCTAGGAAATACCATGGAGACGAAACAGATGAAGCACGAGAAAGTTAGCAGTTTCTAAGGCTGAGGGAAGTTTAGGCAAAGGTACAAAATGGACGGACTTAGAAAAACGATCAACAATGGTTAGTATGACTGTATTTCCATACGGTGGGGGCAAGCCCTTAACAAAATCCACAGCAACGTGCAACCAGGGGTGATGAGGTATGGGCAAGGGACGGAGGAGACCAGTTGGAGCACGGCGAGATGATTTAATCTAATGATCAGTCCAAACAATGAATGGGTGTACCACACCCTCGAGCCAGTGTCTCCACTCCTGCAGGGCCAACACAACTGCAAGCAGCTCCTGGTTTCCCACATTGTAATCTCGCTCAGCTGGACAGAGGCATCTGGAGAAAAAGGCGCAGGGGTGGAGTTTGTGGTCAATTGGAGATTGCTGGGAGAGTACAGCCCCCACTCCTGAGTCAGAGGCATTGGCCTCCACGATGAACTGCAGATCTGGATCAGGGTGCATTAGAACAGGGGCACTAGATAACTTTTCCTTGAGGGTATCAAATACAGCCTGTGCTGCTGAGGACCACACAAAAGCCTTCTTTGTTGAAGACTACTGAGTGAGTGGGGCTGCCAACCTGCTATAGTTCTTAATAAATCATCTGTAAAAGTTGGCAAACCAAGAACCTCTGAAGGTGTTTGCGAGTGGCTGGGACTGACCACTCTGACAGCCTTGGTTTTGGCTGGATCATGATGGACCGGGCACTATCGTGTCCTTCTGCCCAGGAACTTTATTCCAGGGGAAGGAAGTTAGTCAAAAAATACCAAAATAGAAGACCTAACTACAGCTTAACGTTAACGATTTATTTTAGAGGCACGGAAGATGAGTATAGAGTCAGCGCTGAGACTTCAATCCGTCCACTTTAAGAGTTGGAGAGACGAAGCCCCGAACTAAGGAAATCATAAGTTCTTATACATCTGGACTCCTCCTGCGACAAGGGAGCACATCCTTGAGTGTTATCCTCCTGGCGCCAGGGAGTACGACCCTGAGTGTTATCAGTGTCTTGCTATGTGTAGCCAGTCGCAACCGGCCCTAGCTGGGCCCGAGCGAGTGTTAAAATCAGATGTGGTGCATTCTGTTCTGGTGAGCAAGCAGCAGCGAAGCAGTGATTAACATATCATATCATGGCATGACATGGTGTGTGTGACGGCCCAGGTTGGGCGTAGCTTTCCGGTTTGCCTCTCCCTCTTTTCTCCCTTGCCCCCAGGTGGTGACAGGAGGCGTGGCTGGTCCCTAACAGGCAGGCGAGGCACACCTGGAGCTCATCATCAGGCAAATCAACACACCACCATAAAAGCCCTGCTTCCCCGACACTCTGTGCCAGATGATTGCTTGCAATATCCCGCATTCCTCAGTCGCGTCTACGTCCTTTACCACGGTTCCGACCTCGGATACGTCCTTGACCACAATTCCGATCACGTCTACATCCTTGACCACGATCTCAACCACGGCTACATCTTTGACCACGATCTCGACCACATCTACGTCCTTGACCATGATCAAGACCATGATCTCGTCCACATCCACGTCCCTGAAGAGTTGGTGCCAGCACACCACGCCATCGACACCATGTGGGCGACTCTTCGGGAATACCCTTGCGCTGATTTCCTCGCTTGAAATCAATAAAAACTTTTACCGTGTGCTTCTGGTCTCCTGCACTTCTTGGTCCACAACCAAGCCCGTGTCAGTGTGATTAGAACTAAGAACACTTAGTTTCATAATAATTCAACAGTCAGGTTTTAATTGGCCTGGTTCAATGACAAAACCCAGGAACGACACAGTAGAAACACTAAACTCACATTTTTCTGCTTTAACATAAAGCTTGTTCTCCATTTACCTCTGTAACACAGTTCTGACATGCAACACATGTTCCTCTACACTCATGGAGAAAATCAAAATATCATCAAGATAAACAAAAACAAACCTACAACATATCTCAAAGAACATCATTGATGAAGGCCTGGAACACAACCGGTGCATTAGTTAGTCCAAAAGGCATTACCTGATACTCGAAGTGACCAAGGAGAGTATTAAAAGCAGACTTCCACTCATGCCCCTCCCTAATTCTCACCAAGTGGTATGCGTTTCTGAAGTCCAGTTTGGTGAAAATCAGAGTCATAGAGGGGGGCAAAAGCTGAGTCAATCAGTGGTAGGGGGTACTTATCCTTTATTGTGATTTCGTTCAAACCTGTGTAGTCTATGCACGGGCGCAAGGACCAAGCCTTCTTCTCAAAGAAGGATCCAGCCCCCAGAGGAGATGATGAGGGCCGAATGAGGCTGGTAGCCAGGGAGGCCTGGATGTATGCTTCCATGGCTTCCTTTTAAGGCTTGGAGAGGTTATAGAGCTTCTTCGATTTGAGAGAAGCCCCAGGGAGGGCAGTGAGAGGGCTTCGTCTTTGCTGAACACCTGTTTGAGGTCATGATACTCACTGGGGACAACTGATAAGTCAAACTCCTCTGGGGGGCTCTGAGAGGTTGAAACATTGGTGGGTATCGGTGAACGTAGACAGCTGGCATGGCAAAAGGCACTCCAGTTAACTATAGAGCCAGCTGACCAGTCAATAAGTGGATTGTGTTTCTTAAGCCAAGATAACCCTACCACAACAGGGGACATGGGTGAGGGAATTACATAAAGTTCTATCTGCTCATGGTGATTTCCAGAGTGAGTAAGGGAAATAGGTTGAGTACGATGGGTAAGTCTGGCTAAATGCTTTCCATCAAGAGCTAGGACCTCCTTGGGTTCTCAAAGAGCTATCGTCAATGAAACTATCATCTGCACCCGAGTCTACCAGAACCTGAATAGGCAAGGCAGCATGCAGCCAGCGCAGTATACCTTGGACCTGGATCCTTTTGCCTTTTGAGGGGGTATAGGGTAGGGAGGTATAGCTCATCAGCCAGCTCTTTTTGGCAGAACCAGACAATTAGCACGGACATGTCCCTCCTGGCCACAGTAGAAACACAGACCAAGGCAGCTGCAACACTGTCTCTCCGCTGGAGACAGTCTGACTTGTTCCACCTGCATGGACTCCTCAGTGCCGGCCAGTGGGTTTGCAGCTTCCTCTGGAGGTTCTCGAGGAGGTTGAAGACTGCTGGTGAGGACTAGGAGTAGGGGAGGAGAATCTGGATTTCCGCCCCTCAGTCTTCTCCCTTCATCTTTCCCTGAGTCTATTGTCTCGTCCTGTGGCTAACTGGATGAGTTCTTCTATGGACGTAGTTTCATCCCTAGTTGCTACGTCATCCTTTATTTTTTCAGACAACCCCTTTAAAAATGCTGCCTGACCCCACCCACACCCAGCAGCTAAAATGCGGAAGTCAAGTGCATACTGGGAAACTGAGTTTCTGCCCTGGCTTACTGCTTCTTTACCCTTAATGGGATGGTCAAAAACTCTTCACATCGGGGGCCGCAGTGGAGTAGGATGCACTTTTGTGAGCTCCTGCAGAATCTCAATTACAAACATATATTACATGACATCTATGCTCCAAAATACAAATTAAACACGGTAAATGTATAAGTAACACTACCCAACAAGGTCAGTGAAGATGCACCGACACTGATGGCAGCAAATCTCCGAAAATACAACTATGAAGCTTGGTCTAACACAAGGCCCCAAACCTCCTTGGCTAAAAGTCCAGATAAACCTGGCCTGACCCCACCTGTACCTGGAGTAAGTACAGGTATGAACACTGCAGCAATCAAAGCTGACATCTTCTCCTCATTGAGAAAAGAAATATTGTCAGTTATTAGAGAAGAATTGAAGAGCGCGCTGGCGGAGGATTTTGAATCGCTGAAGAAAGAAATTATTGACATGAAAACCGAGACAGCCAACAACACAGCAGCTATCCGCACAGAGGTTGAGCACGTGCAAGCTTATGTGAAGGCTGTCGAGGATGGATTGTCAGCATGGTCGGATGAAGTTGTATCGGTGCAAACTACAGTGGCGGAACTCAAGAAGCAAGTCGAAGATTTAAAAGAAAAGTGTGAGGACATGGAGCTCATAGTTTATCTCTTGTTTTCTTGCGTTTTTTCTGCGATTTAAGTTCTTCTGGACTCTCTGGGTCATGTCACTCCCTTTTGTTCCAAAAACACTATGGACCTGCTAAGTTTAGGAAGAGTAGTAGCATGTCTTCTACTCTTTGTGGGACTTTTCGTCACCACATCTGCAGAACCTGTGAGCCACCCCATTGTTTACAGCCGGGATCAGCTGTTAGCATGGAGCAACAGGAGGGTACTCCCCGAGGAGCGACCCAAAATTCCAAAGGAATTACAACGTCGGAGAAGGGGCTGCAGGGCTGGAGCGAAGTACCGGGATAGAAGGAGATGGTACAAACCGAGCATTCCATCTGTTCTTATGGGTACCGTAAGATCTTTACCCAACAAGATGGAAGAGCTGATGGCGCTAACCAGACTGCAGTGAGAGTACCAGCAGAGCAGCCTCCTGCTGTTCACGGAGACTTGGCTCACGGACCACACACCGGACTCCGTCGTAACTTTGGATGGCTTTCAACAGGTGAGAGCAGACCGGAGCACGAGGGAGAGCGGTAACAGGAGAGGTGGGGGACTGGCGATGTACATGAATGAGAGATGGTGTAACCCAGGACACACCACCGTGAAGAAGCAGTGCTGTACCAAAGACATTGAACTGTTAGCAGTTAGCGTTTGGCCATACCACCTGGCTCGGGAGTTTTCACATGTTATTGTGTTGACTGTGTACATCCCGCCCTCGGCCGACGCTATGGCAGCCTGCGAGGACATTCACACCACTGTCTCTCAACTGCAGATGGCACATCCACAGTCCCTTATCATTATCTCCGGGGATTTCAACCATGCCTCAGTCTCCACCACTCTCCCCAACTTCACCCAGTATGTTGATTGCCACACAAGGGACAATAAAACCTTGGACTTGCTGTTTGCCAACACAAAGGAGGCTTACAGCTCATCACCCCTCCCCACGCTTGGCCACTCAGACCACAACCTGGTCATCTTTCACCCCACCTACACCCCCATGGTGAAGAGGAAACCCCCCACCAAGAAGATGATAAGGATGTGGTCTGAGGACTGCAGTGAGGCCCTGTGAGACTGCTTTGAATGCACAGACTGGCAGGAACTCTGCAGGCCCCATGGTGAGGACATTGACGCCCTCACACACTGCATAACGGATTACATCAACTTCTGCGTGCAGAACACTGTGCCAACCAAGAAGGTGTGGTGTTTCTCCAACAACAAACCGAGGGTGACCCCAGAGCTGAAGGCCCTGCTGAATGAGAAGAAGAGGGCTTTCAAATCCGGAAACAAAGGAGGAGAGGAGAGTGCAAAAGGATCTAAAACATAAGATCCGAGGGGCCAGGGAGAGCTTCAGTAAGATGGAGGAACAGCTTCAGCAGAGCCTGAGAAGTCCAAGAAGTCTGGAGAAACGTGAATAAAATCTCTGGCCACTTTGAGGACAATGGAGGAGCCACAGCTTCTGCTGACCGGGGGTGGGCAAACGACCTGAATCTGTTTTTCAACAGATTCGACTCTGGGTCACTCAACACCCCCCCCCCCCCCCCCCAGTGTAGCACCATCGCTATCTGCACTCTCCTCACACCTCCCTGCTTCACCCCCATCCACACATCCACACACATACCCACCCACAACAAAGCCGGCCACATCCCCTCCCCCAGCCCAGCTCAGCCTCCGCTTCACAGCGAATCAGGTGAGGAGTCAGCTCAGGAGGACAAAGATCAGGAAGGCAGCAGGTCCAGACGGAATCAGCCCTAGACTGCTCAGGGACTGTGCAGACCAGCTCTGTCAGGTGGTCTTGCATATCTTCGACCTGAGCCTGAGTCTGGAGAGGGTTCCTGAACTGTGGAAGACTTCCTGCATAGTTCCTGTGCCCAAGATCACGCACCCCAGGGAGCCCAACCACTTCAGACCTGTGGCCCTGACTTTGCACCTGATGAAGGCCATGGAGAGGCTCATCCTGCATCACCTCCGCCCACTGGTGAGCTCAGCGCTGGATCCCCTGCAGTTTGCCTACCGGCCCAGCATTGGGGTGGATGACGCCGTTATCTACCTGCTACACCGATCCCTCTCTCACCTGGAGCAGGTAGGGAGCACTGTGAGGGTCATGTTCTTTGACTTCTCCAGTGCTTTCAACACCATCCAGCCTGCACTGTTGAGAGGGAAGCTGGAGGCAGCTGGAGTGCACGAGCAGCTGACTACATGGACCATTGACTACCTCACCAACAGACCACAGTACGTGAGGCTCCAGAACTGTGTGTCTGATGTGGTAGTCTGCAGCACGGGGGCGCCACAGGGCACAGTCCTCTCACCCTTCCTGTTTAGTCTGTACACCTTGGACTTTAGATATAACTCAGACCACTGCCACCTACAGAAATTCTCGGATGATATGGCCATCATCGGATGCGTATCGTACGACCGGGAATACAGGGGGGTCATCAGGGACTTTGTTAACTGGTGTGAGGTCAGTGCTCTGCAGATCAGCGCCAGCAAGACAAAGGAGATGGTGATAGACTTCAGGAGGAAGTCACCCCCTACTACACCGGTGAACATCTAGGGAAGAGACATCGAGACAGTGGACTCGTACAAGTACCTGGGCGTTCATCTCAATAACAAACTGGACTGGTCCACAAACACGAATGTCCTGTACAAGAGGGGCCAGAGTCGACTCCACCTGTTGAGGAGACTGAGGTCCTTCGGAGTCTGCAGGACTCTGCTGAAAACCTTTTATGACTCTGTTGTGGCATCCGCCATTTTCTACGCAGTAGCCTGCTGGGGGGTGGATGCACCAACAGAGACAGGAACATGATCGTGCTGGGATGTCCCCTAGAGTCTGTGGTTGTGATGGGTGAGAGGAGGATGTTGACGAAGCTGACATCCATCATGGACAACCCCCATCACCCTCTGCATGAGACCGTGGGTGCCCTGAGCAGCTCCTTCAGTCAGAGACTGAAACACCCTCATTGCAGGAAGAAGCGCTTTCGCAGGTCATTCATCCCAGCAGCAGTTAGACTCACTCAAACGCATCATGACGCTAAGAGTCACTCGGTCACTTCACTGTCACCTTACAACCGACACGCATATTTATTTATTTATTTATTTATTACCCAAACACCTCCACAACCCTCTGCCAATAACTGCATACTGTGTATGCTCTGCTGTTTTGTATATAGTGTTTTTTGTATACAATGCCCTACTGTATATATTGTTCCTTTTTAATTTTTTGCTGTGTAATTTATGTGATACATTTTAATTGCTTTGTTTCTTTCTGTAATGGAGCTGAGGTAAACACACCAATTTCCCCATTGTGGGATCAATAAAGTTTCTATCTATCTATCTATCTATTTCCTCTTCAGCATAAGGCAGCATGACCTCTTGAAGTATCTTGATATAAGCAAATTGATCCATGATCCCTTGTATGTGATAAATAGGCCCGACATCATAGTAAGAGAAACATCCCCATATCATGATGCGTGACATGAGGTCTTCAGAGTGTACTGTGTAACAACTGGCCTCCAGCGTGACCCAGCTCGATGGGCAACTGGGTCACGTCACGTCATAACTCACCAGCCTCTTGACCTCTGGCGTCCTGTCTGCTCCGCCAGCCGCCGCCTCACCTGCTTCCTCACCACCGGCTGTACCTCCAGGACCGTTTACTTCCTCATCCCGAGAACCGTACATCCTAAATCCAGCCAGGTACACGGGGGACCTAGGGGCATGCGCGGAGTTCCTACACCAGTGTGCCCTGGTTTTTAGCCAGCAGCCGGCTACCTACGGCACCGACCAATCAAAGGTGGCATTTGTCATGAGTCTTTGTGCTGGCAAAGCTGCCTCGTGGACATTGGCCCTCGCGCAACGCGAGCCCTCTCCGTATCTGTATTACCGAGAGTTCGGCGCAGAAATGCGGAGGGTTTTCGATCAGCCAGTCCGGGGAAAGGAGGCAGTGAGCCGGCTCTTGTCGCTCCGCTAGGGCACGGACTCCGTCTCCCAGTATGCACTAGACTTCCGCATCCTAGCCACAGAGTGCGGCTGGGATCAGATAGCTCTGCAGGGCATCTTCCTGAGGGGGTTGTCGGATGAGCTCCGGGACGAACTAGCAGCTGGAGACGAAACGGGCTCGCTCGAGGAGCTCATCCAGTTAGCTCCCCGACTGGACAACCGACTCAGGGAGAGACGGAGGGAAAAGGCGGAGGAGTGGAAGCCCCTGCGGTTCGCTACCACCGCCAGCCCTTCCCGGCAGCCCGCCAGAGCGACAGAGTATGTTGGTGCTCACACAGCGGAGACTACACGTCTACGACCCAGTGCGGATGAGCCCATGCAGCTGGGACGGACCCGACTGTCGTCCGCCGAGCAACAACGCCGCGACCGCCTGGGACTATGCTTTTAGTGCGGCCAGGGGGGACACTTCCGGGCCGGGTGTCCGGACTTACTGCGGCGGGGGCGCTCTCCAACCAGCGAAGTGCCACCAGAGAGCTGGCCTGCCCAGTCCTCGTCCTCCTTGGAAGGCAAGAGAGTCTGGGTTGAAGGAATGTTGCGCTGGCAGGATGCGGACCTGCCCGTCCAGGTACTGGTAGACTTGGGGGGCCGATGACAGTTTCATCGACGAAGAACTGGTCACTCAGGAAAACATTGCCGTGCTAACCCTCGCGAGCCCAAAGGAGGTGTTGGCATCTAGCCAGGGTAACCTGCTGCACCAAAGCCAGAATTTTAAGAAGACCCTGTATAAAAGTACAGGCACCTGCACAAATGATGAGGAATTGGCACAATTTTAAAAAGACATCAAATTAAAAGAGTTACCTAAATCTATGGCAAGAGAACTGGATGAGCCAATCAAGGACCTGGAAATACATCAGATAATCTCCACACTGAAAAATAATAAAAACCCTGGCCCAGATGGGTAGATTAATTATTTTTATAAAGCTTTTATAGAGATTATATCACCTTTATTACTACACACTTACCATCATGCATTAAAATCTGGAACCATGCCCTCCTCTTGGAGAGAGGCTACTATAGCAGTGATACATAAAGATGACAAAGATCCCACTAAATGCCAATCATACAGACTGATCTCATTATTGAATACAGATCTGTGAATCTTAACAGATATTCTGGCAAGACGTGTCAATAAAATTATTACAGAAATTATCCATCCCGATCAGACAGGGTTTATAAAAAGGGAAGATACTATGGGGACAACATCAGAAAGTTGCTAAATCTAGTGACACACCCAAAAGTTAAAGAAGAGGAGTCGATATTGTCTTTAGATGCCATGAAAGCATTCGATTGAGTATCCTGGCAATACCTCATTCAAACTCTGGAACGATTCCAATTCGGCCCAAACTTCATCAAATGGATACAAACCTTATATTCAGATCCACAATCCGCAGTTAAGGTGACCGGACTTCTCTCAGACCGCTTCACTCTGGAACGTGGGTGTAGACAAGGTTATCTACTATTTCCTTTGTTATTTGATATTGGTACCATGATATTGAACCATGAGCACAGCTGATTAGGGATAATGATAATATAAAGGGGGGGTACGATAAACAGAGAGCAGCATAAATCTCAATGTATGCTGACGATGTATTGGTGTGTCTTACAAAACCTGCAACAACAATACCATATTTAAAAAAGGACATCATTTTCACTTATGGATACTTCTCGGGCTACAAATTAAACGTGGACAAAACAGTGGCCATGGATAAAGGTGGCAACATCTCAGATATAACTAAATTTCAGAGTGGGTTTAAATGGCCAGTAGATGGCATCAAATATTTTGGCATTCATATACCACCTTCATTAGAAAAACTATACGATCTCAATTATCAAAGTTCAATTCATAACATTAGTAAGGACTTGACCGACGGTCAATATTGCCCCTATCTATGATGGGCTGCATTGAGAGTGTCCGTATAAATGTACTGCCTAAATTACAATATTTGTTTCAAATGTTACCTAATGGCAAGTGATGGGCAAATGATACCGAGGCTTCGGAGCTTGTGTCACTCTTCCTGAAGCGGAGTGATTTGAAACACTGTGTTGGAGCTTGTATCAAAATGCCAGTGTCACGTGACCGATGACGTTCGAGGCTTCAAACATCATCGCTGTTTCGCTTCGCGCTTCATTGCTTCAAAATGTTTTGAAGCTTTTCATTGGCTCATAGTCTGTCAGTGTGTGTCATTGGCTCATGGCGTTTCAATGCATTCTGAGCCAATGACAGCTTGACAGGTTTGACAGATTTGAGTGGTTTGGTGCCATACCAGCTATATAAGATGCATCATTACCCTTCAAAATGGGGTTGTGAGGAGATAGAGATTTGGAGAGTGAGAGTAAGTTGGCAAGTTTCATGGCGAGTACCACCAATAAGCGACGTTCTAAAGTTTGGGATCATTTTGATCTCATACCACCAAATAAGGTACAATGCAGTTTATGGCATTAATTTTATGTTTCCATAATTGAATTGTATTTTTGATTTTTACATGGGTCTCAAAATTACAATTGCTTGTAGGTGCGGTGTTTGCTCTGCACACAAGAGTTGTCTTACAGCAACAACACATCATCTATGCTGAGACACTTGCGTGCCAGGCATGATAATCATGCCCAGCAAACCTATGACCCTGTCAACACTGGGAATCCTGACAGTAAACTAAATATATATATGTGTGTGTGTGTGTGTGTGTGTGTGTGTGTGTTTATTGTAGATGTAGTATAATTTTCATAACATAACAACTTTTCTCCCACACAGTGTCCAGAAAACAGAAGCTGGATGAGGCCTTGGTGGACATGATAGTTAAAGATGGTCAGCCTTTTTCTATCGTTGAGGATGAAGGGCTCCAAAATTTCATTAAAACCCCGGACCCATCATACTCCATTCCAAGCCGCAAAACCATCAAGGCAATGGCGGAAGCAAGGTACACTGTAACCAAAGAGAAGGCCTTGGCAGAACTTAAGAAGACTTCAGCTGTTTGACTGCTGACATGTGGACATCAGTCAACATGGATGCATACCTTGGTGTCTCTTGCCATTATGTGTCAAACAGTCTAGATCTGGCTACTGTGCTCTTAGGTGTGCAGTATTTTCCTTTGACCCACACAGCAGCTAATATTTCAGATGCTATTGCAAATTTGATGACAGAGTGGGGAATCAATGAAAAGGTCTGTGGGATGGTTACTGATGGAGCTCATAATATTGTGGCAAGTGTTAGTCAGTTAAACGTTAGACACATTTAATGCTTTGCCACAAAGCTGAATCTTATTGTCAAAAAAATCACTCTGTCAGACTTCTGAGCTGGAAAACATGCGCAGTAGGGCCCGCAAAATAGTGGCACACTTCAAGTCCAGTTCAAAAGCAAAGGAAAAGTTGTGCTCTATTCAAACTAATATGGGCATGCCCCAAAAAAACTTGTTCAAGTAATTTAAATGAAAAATGTAGTTGCTTGGAAAAGGTGAACTCCCTGTCTGTGGCCACCATCTTGGACCCTTGGTTTAAAACAGGCTGGCTTTACTAATCGAAGCAATGCTCAGGCTGCTGTTGAAAGGCTGACATGAGAGTGTGCCAGTCTTATAGATTGGTTGGCAGAAGATGTGCCACTGGAAACTGCAACAACATCTGCCAGTGCTGGTGAAGAAAACTACAACTTGTGGGCTTTACTGGACAACTATGTAGAGTCTCAACACCGCCCCAGCAGCGCATCTGCCACCGCTACAGTGGAGATCCAGAGGTATGCATGTTGACTACCGTTGAAACATCAGTTTTTATTCAGTCATTCATTGTCTTACTGTCTGTCATAGATATTTGAAAGAACAAATTGTAACAAGAGCAGAACAAGAGCAGAGGATCCCCTGAAGTACTAGGAGGCACGAAAGACTTTATATCCTACGCTGCGGAAACTTGCATGCAAGTATCTCTGCATCCCAGCATCATCTGTTCCCTGTGAAAGGATATTTTCCAAAGCTGGGGAGCTGGTCAGCCAGAAGAGGAGCCGACTGAAGCCTGCGACAGTCTAAAAATTTTTATTTCTCAATGAAAACCTATGAAGACAAATAACTTGTCTGCTTCTGTGAATAATAATTCCAAATCAACCATACAAGTCCCCAAATGACAAACCATTATTTTTAAAGGTTTTCCTTAAACACGTCACACAAACAGTTTCTGAATTCAAACACCATAATCATTTGTCAAGTAGGAAGGATCTCTAATCCTTTTAGTACAGTTTTTAAATAAAGCTCAAAGCTTTAAATTAACCCTTAACCAACATTTAATACTTAATATAATTTGCATGTATTCTGGAATGTGTTTGAGTATGGGGGAGAGCATCTGCATATTTTATTGTAATGACGATATAAACATTATTTGGTATGAATGAACAAAACACTTGAATGACCACACAGACTTTTCATAAATTGCTGTCATGGGATTGAAACAGTGCCAGTGCTTCAGTCGTACTCTTTAGATATATTGCTTTATTTGTCCACCAGATGTCACTATCACTGAAGTCTCGAAGCTTTGAATCTTTTTCGGCACAATTGTTAGGAAAACCTCTCTGCGTCATGAGGCTTCACTTGCCCACCACTAGAGTACAGACTCACCAATTTACATCAACTTCACAATGCTGGCAATTTTAAATCATTTGCACAGCTATCGGAGGAATTTAAGCTACCAAGCACAGATTTCTTCAGATACTTACAGTTAAGGGATTTTTTATTAAAACACAAACAATGGGACAAAGTTGCCAAACCAATGCTAATTGAAGAGTTATTGATTAAAGTACAAACAAAAAAATGGGATAAGAAATTAATAAGCTATTGCTACCAAATACTCCTGAGCATGAATTTAAAAAAAACAAAACAAAAAACGCACAGATTAATGAGAGATGGGAAATTGAAATTTATTCCAACATATCATATGATATGTGGGATAAAATTTGTACTGAAGTACATTGGGTTACTAACTCAAATGTATGGAGAGAATTCTAATGGAAGGTAGTCATGAGGTTCTTTCGGACATCTGAAATTACAGCTAAATTTAGCACTACACACTCAAATAAATGCTGGAGAAACTGTGGGCCACACATCTCAGTCATTCTTCAGATAAGGGACAAAAGGGTTTTAATTTTCCAAAAATAAAATCACCTTATTTCCAACACATGTCCTTATATTATGGTTGCACAAGGTCTTGGCCTTCTTTTGCTGTTTAAGAACAATCTCCCAGATCAATAGTTTTTACAAATATTTCATGTTTGCTGGGCAAGTCCAAGATTTTGTCAACACCATAAGACACAAAGAAATGTAAAAAATATGTGTTCTGAATTAACTTTGTCCTGGAATTTTCACTCTTGGAGGTTGCATTAATCTCTGTTCGTCTGTCTGTGTTGTAATACTAGTAATATTACTTTTAGTAGTTAAATTTATTAAGCTTTCAATGATTATATTCAAGGGCATGCGACTAAACACATTTTGTTTTAAATCTCTATAGCAAACAATTATATTTAGCAATGTAAAAAATACACATTTAATTAGGAAATGTAGAGTTTTTATTGTAACAACTTGAAACAATGTAATACAATCTCTTTTTAAAGAAAAAAAAACTTAAAGAGTCATCTTATGGAGTTGACACAACGCTTATGGAGTTGACACACCAATTATGGTGTTGACAAATCAGAACATAAATGGAGATAACTTCATTGAACATTGCCACTGAACTTCAGAAGCTTGACATTTCAAATGTAACAACATAAAACACTATTTCATGTAATCATACATTGAGAACAGGAACTAGGAACTAGGCAGTAGGCATATTAATAAATAAATAATAATAATAATAATAATAATAATATTTTATAATAAGTAATCAGTATCAAACTACAATTTAATCTTTTGTATCATGTACAAACAAATCAGACCTAAACAATCCAATTGGGTTTGGACTGATAGCCTAGTTTGTCAACATTTAAAAAATATATTTCTGTAAATTAATTAAAATGGCTTTTAGAGGCATCTGAACTGAATATATATATATATATATAATCTATTTATATTTGAATATATTGTTAATAGGCATTGTGATTTCAGCATGAGAATGATACATAATCTTCAATATATATGAAGTATATATGAGGATATGCAACACTGATATGCAGAGATGTCACTTAAATAGATAATAAGTAATAAAATAAAATGTTAATTGATAAGACTGAGTGGAATGGGGGAAATTACATAATTTTAATAATAAACAAGATGGCTGCTGCCAAAAAATTTTGTCAACACCATAAGGCAAAGGGTCAACTCCATAAGACATAAATCCTTATGGAGTTGACGACTTATGGAGTTGACAAAATAATACATTTTTCATCATAACTCATGTTTTTTTGGCAGCAGCCATCTTGTTTATCACCAGCTGCTTATGGCCTCAACAATGAAGTTATTTAAAACTTTTATTACAAAAAAACTCAAATAAACCTTGACTTTTAGCAACTATGGTGTTGACACATTATGGTTGTGACACTGAATGTTTTCTTATAGAGGTATTGATGGAAAAAAATATAAAATCTTAACTTACCAGAGCTGGAGCCTCATGGCATGTGTATCAAACAGGAAGTGGTAAAGGGGTCCTTAAAGTGTGAGTTGGCCACAATAATGCCTGTTTTTTTGCACTTTTAGAAAAATCTTATGGTGTTGACACAAGCTCTGGACATGACTTAAATCACTTAAAAAGTACATAAAAATGTTTCTTAAATTGTTAACTTTTATGCAGCTTGAATAATTATTTGTAATACTTTATGACAATAGCCATGATGTTTGTTTTATTTTACTTTTAGCTATTATTTAAGGATTTTGAAATTATGAAACCTGCTTTCGGACAAGGGTTTTTTGGGTGCTGGCAACACACTGAGCCATAAAAAATAAAATCTATGTGTAAAAACCTTGAATTCATGTTTTATAGTACAATTCTGTACTTGTTCTTTTATTGAATATAATCATTTGACATATTTTATATACATTTTAACCACAAAATGAGTGTTATCCCTCGGACATGTTTTGTCCCTTATCTGAAGAATCACTGCACAGGCTCAACACCCTGAGTATCAGAATCTTCATCATTTCTTTACACATATTATATTTTATATTTTAAGGCTTCACCAAATTTAAGTAAAGTTAATACTGAATCTTGCATCTTTGATAAGGTTGTGTGACTGCTGTTATTGGTTTGATTAATTGTTTACAGTCTGCTAATGTGTGTTTGTATTGATTACTGATGGTGGCTGATCAGACTAATGAGCAGCTAATTGCTCTCTCTTCCTAACGGCCTCATGCGGTAAATTGTGTCAGCCTTTTTAAGATACTTTCCTAATTAAACACGATGCACTTGATGGTGTTATTAATTACTCCTGATTGAACTTGACAGCTCCGCATTCTCGTTGCCCTTCATCCTCCCTTTTCATAAGTCGCATTAACATTTATTCATCCAGAAAAATCCAATATTTTTCTGTAGAAAGTGACCTCTTCTTTCTGTCAGCTGCATTGGGTTTTCACAAATGATTTCAGACAAGTTGGCGGAGTTAATCCTGTGACTTTCTAACTCTGAATCTAACTGAATAATTATCCAGGCTGCTGCTATTTCCACTGTATTTCATGCAATTTTTGGGGTTCACAAATGGAAACATGCCGACATCCAGCAGCTGAAAGTGCTGTGTCCAGATAGCTAATGGGTGCAGATGGTTTCTGTGGGCAGCTGTAGAAACTCTGTAACCTTGTCTGGTCTGATGTTTTGTTTTTTTTGTTTTTTTTATTTTGGCTGGTGTTGGGGTTTTCCTTGTTGATAAAATAGGGAAAACAGGACCCTGGTCCCCATAGCAGTTACAAACATGGCTTCATCCTCTGACCAATAAATCTTTTACATTGTCAAGTATAGGTGAAAGACTTCCATATCACACACACACACACACACACAAAGAAAGAGCAGCTTTAAAATATTCCTCAAGTCCTTGACCTAGCTATGAACTTTTACTTTGTGTGTGTGTGTGTGTGTGTGTGTGTGCGCATGTATGTTGACAGATGATATGATAGCAGAGACTTTGATGTTCCCTTGTGTGTGTGCTGCAAACTCAGGCCATCTGACCAGGATCTTTCTTACATCCTCTCCTTCTCCTCCTCTCTTTTCACGAACATCCAGTTTGTTTAACCACCTCATACATCAGAGCCAATCAGATCATGTCTAATTATCTCTGAGTGAAAGGACTGAGCTCATTATGTGAAATTTCAGTGTTTCCCCCATAGTGACACTTGATCTTCATTCCATGCTGCTTGAAGTTTGTGTATGTCGTAAGACATGCACAAACTCTGAAGATGATGTAATGTAATTGAACACACCCTGGCCTCCAACTATTGTAATAGCTGTGTTTATGTGTGACAATAACATGGGCTCTTACATCACATTATTTAAAATCAAAATCATTGCAATTGAATATTTTTGATTGGCTGAGAAGTCATCCAGCAATAATTTGTGATGCTTTGCTACCCGCATTTTAACTCCTGCAAGACCAGTGATTACCACTTGACACGCCCTTCTTCTCTGTACCTGGTAACATGCGGGAACCAGATGTCATGTGAGTGGCAGTGGGCAGACCTGCGATCTGGAAGTTCTGTCAAAGTACACAACAGTTGATGGAGTTATGAATTCACGAGGCTGTCAGTGACCCAGGTTCAGGCTCGTAATCTGAAAAGCCTGCAGCTTTTAATGAGTGGCAGTTTGAGTGAAACAGAGCATTGGTGATTGGCAATTTGAGGTAAATGCCAGTCAGCTTGTGTGGTGAGAGATGGTGTCATACTGCTAATTTCCAGTCTGCAGGGGCAAGATCAGCAGACATTGATTCCATTTCAGTTCCATCTTCATACCATCAGCAAAGAGACTTTTTAGTGGGAAGCCACAGAAAGTTACCAATGCTGTTCAGAAGGAATATAAGCAGGAGCGTTTGCAAGTTCTTCAATGCTTTATTTATTTATTTTTATGAAATTATTCATCAAGCAGCTTTAGAGTGTGGGTTTGCTTAAATTCTGTTTAAAAAAAAAAAAAAAAAAAAAGAGCTGTCCTTTCTCTCTGCTCTCAGCATGCTGTGGTTTAGAGGGTTTTTTTTAATGAGTGATTAGCTTCAGTATGTAACTTGATAAGGAATACTATTGAGTAGAGTGAGTGTGTATCTTATAAATACAAGGTGTGTGTATGTTTTGCATCTGACATTTAAAATCTAAAAGCATGAACTAACTGATGCTACTTATAAAGCAGTACCAACATGGACAGGTGTCCCACTTGTTACCTTTTAGAGATCATGTTAATCTGAGAAAAATAAAGGCAGTAATCCTAGCATTCCTTTACACATCCATTTCCCAGGACCATACATGATTATATTCAAATGACCAGCTGGCATTATAAATGCAGTTTGATACAAAGGGAATGTGTCTCTACAGTTTGCTTAGCTGACATTCTAATTACTCCCAAATTTCAATTAACTGTGCTGTCTACCACTTTACTGTTGTTTGTGTGTGGTTTGCTCCTGAAATTTAGCCTGAACTCTGGGAGTGCTGGGATTTCTTGCAGCCAGGAAATCCCATCCTCATCAACTTTTTTTTAAAATTTGATTTCCCCTTCTGCTTCTCTCTATTGTTTTTGCAGCAACATTTCAATTAGACATACATGAACAGAAATAGATGGTGCTCAGAGCTCAGAGAAATTACTTTCCTCCACGTGTGCCTGGACACAAAGGCTTCAAAGCGCCATGGTAGCCTGCTTAGACGCAAGCTAATGGATTTTTGTTTTTAGCTGACAAAGGAGCTGGCATACATAAAGCTGGCGCACACAGACATACGGCACTGTACACACCACGAGTGGATGCATATACACACACACACACACCAAGAACAAAAAAAACAGGATTTACCAAAAAAGGTACTTCTTCACCGAGAAATACATTAGAGATTTTTGAAGGGAAGAAAAAAACCCATTGAGTACATAGCAGCTTTTTTTAAAAAAACAAAAAACGTTTGTTACAGCATTGCAGAGGATCCATGTAGAACCACTTGAACAGTTGATTATGATGTTAATGTATGATGTTTCTCAATGAAACATCTTCACATAACACAGTGACTACTGTTCATGCTCTCACAAACACAAAAACTGATTTAACTAATGAAAGTTTCTGAACATTTGACAGGATGGTGTGATGTGAGATGATGTGAACTGTATCTTTGGCTTATTACAGTTCACAAAGCAAAAAAGTGTCTGTGCAAGACAATGATCAGAGTTACAAAATGCTCCCCATTTGAACAATCAAACACACACACACACACACACACACGGTGAGACAATCTTCTCTTTTAATCATCTGGTTTAGCATTAAACCTAGCTCAAAAACCTTGAAACACGACTGCATTCACTTTGCTTTTATTTGTTGACTCACATCGTGAAAAACCCACAGGAAATAATCATCCACTACAACTGTTTACACTCATCCTAAACTCTAGCTCATTCCAACTTGTTCCCACTACCCTCTGCTCTGCTCCTTGTCGCTTTGCTCACAGGGAGAACAGGCTTGGTTTGGTTTTTCGTGCTAAAGAACATGAGAGGCATCATCTGTGGAGTTTGTTCTTGTTCTTTTCTGCCTGCATCTCTTTCCATCTCTCTCCTCTCTCTCTCTCTGACACACAGACACATACTAAAGAAAAGTCTCTTGATTTGCTTTGTTTCTTCCCTTGAGTCAATTTTTTGTTTTCACACTTCAAGGTTACTTGCTACCCCAAACCATTTCTACTTGAGTTTGTTTTCTGCTAACAGGACAGTCATGTCTTGCCAACTTTCTCTGCTGCTGCTTCCCTCCTTTTTCTTTTTTCCAGTTCAATTCAGACTTTGTCACTGAGGTGTGAAAAAACAGCATGGTTTCCCTCTGTCTTAATGGCAATGAGGTATTTTAAGTGTCTGAACCTTTAAGCATGTGATTACCATTTCTCCTTTAAATTAAACAGAAACTCATCCTAGGTCATGAGGTCAAATGTGACATTTCAAATCGCAAGACCACTAGGTTCTCCATATTTTTCTCCCTCAGCCAACTCCAACAGTATCTCACTCAGCCATCCCCTTTCAAAGGTCAAGGTTGGCCATTACTCACAGCTATATCTGCTTTTCAACAGTTAGCCTACTTTCATTGGATTTGTTTTCAACCGTAGTAGTGTTAAAAAGTAATCAGGGGTGGGGCAGATAGAAACTAATGTGCCCCACAGTCATAAATGTCTTAAAGAGGTGAAAAACTTCTCCTTGCCAAAGCAGTTTCAGCAGTCATAGATTTTCTTGATCATCAATTGAAGAGCACTTCTTGTCAGGGAGGACATGGAACTTGAGCAGCAATGCACAGAGAACTGCAGGGTTGTAATGTCTTTTTTTAAAAATATGTTTATGGTGCTGGTTTCTGTCTGGCACATTAAAGCTTGATCAGGGATATTTCTTTCTTTTAAAACCAAGGATGTTCTGTAAGGTGAACCCAAACACATTTTAAGGTCCATTCACTTTTTAACCTGTCTGTCAAAAGACCTAAGATCCAGCTATAAAAGGACCTCTACATAACATTAAAACATGGCCTTTAGCACAGTATTTTTCAACCTTTTTGCATCATGGCACATTTTTGACATTTTGGCACACCACCACCCCAAATGTTACAAAATGAAACATCACAGCAGGCTGTCTAACATTATAAGGATGTATACTCACTAAGTACGAAACCTGGGCTTGTTTAGATCAACATCAAGATAAAGAGATCCTGGCAGGAAGTGAAGAAAAACACACGTCGAGCTTTTTGTCCCTCTCGCCTGTTTTTAGTCTTTATGGTGGTTAGGCTTGAAAACCAAGGTCACAAATATAAGTTGTGGAAAATGGGAATAAAGTTGAAAAAGCTGTGTTTTCCATGACTGAAAATTCTTTGGCTGCAGAGTAAGATTGGCATGGCTCAGTTTGAATCCTCAATCTCAGTTCAGTTGGTTGCTCTTGCAACGACATAAGTGTCACTGTGGCATCATTGAGCTCATCGCTTGCAGTGGGTTCTTCATCTGAGTTAGGTTATGAAGGACCTTAGTCCTTGGAACCTTATTATATCAGTGTTCAGTGTATTTTTCTTTTTGAAGTATTTATCCATCATTTCTTTTCATGGTCTACCTCCATTTCTGATTCTCTCTCAATCTGACAAACAACAGAGGCTACTACAACTAGACTACAACCATATGCTCATTGAGTTGAATAAAATGAATAAAATCAATGCTTTAGCACAACTTAAGATTCATATTCTGTACTGATTAAGTGGAATTTCAATAATTTTTCATGGCACACTAACGTGCTGCAGTACAGGTGTTGAAAAACATTTCTATCAAGGATGAAGAGAGACATTAATATTTAATATACTGAATCTTTGAAACACTTGAACAACAAAAAATGAATGGCATTACTAAGGCTGTGGTGGCAAGAGAATGAGGGGAAAAGGCTAAAAGGGAATTAACTTGTCTTAAAAAGTCAAAACAAACATGATTGTAAATTTGCTCTATTATTTTGTGAAACAAATTTCTGTTTTGATAAGATAACAAAAATGCTGTAATCCTACTTTGGTTCAGTTTTATATACTTGGGACACCAGGGACATGACGTTGCACTTCACACAGACTGAAGGCATGTGGATGCTGGGCAGTGTGGATTTTAGCCAGACTTGCTGGCTTTTTTTTTTCATTTTCACTTCGTCATCCAGTCTAACATCATGTTGATGTAAATATTTTTTCCTCATCCAATCAACAGTGGCTGATGCACTGCATATGTCACTTTTAGTCCACACAGAAGAAGTCAGTGTGAGCTTATCTCAACATCCGTCATGCTACATGAAGAATTTTTTTTGTTTTTATGAATTACAGAGGGATTTCCCGTTTGAAAATAGTCAAATACTGCTGCATAGTATATGCTAGAAACATGAAATTGCTGCTTAGAGGTGAGTCTGGATGTGCCCTTTTTTATAACCACATGTCACTTTTAATAAACATCTGGCAGCATATATTATACTTATTCAGGTGGAAAAAATTAAAGAGCAATGGGAAATGAGGGTATACATGATGGCTTACCTTGACACTAAACAGTGAAGAAGTCTAGAATAAAAAAAGTATAGAAAAGATACAATGTATTCATATGCTCATGTGGTTAACAAATTTAGTCCTATTACTATGGACAAATTATAAGCAACACAGACCATAAGAGCTGAATCAGAATCAGAAAAAGCTGTAATGCCAGGTATGTTTTTACACATACAAGGAATTTGTTTTGGTGTTGTTGTAGCAGATACGTTTTTAAAATAAAGAAATAAAAAGTAAAAAAAATAACAATATAAGTGTAAGTAAGGTTGTTGTGATGGTTTGGTTTTTGTGTTTTGTGTTTTGTGTTCTTTGTCCCTCCCCTTTCTGTTCTTTCTGCGGCAGGGGGTGTGTCTGGCTTCTGCAGCAGCTGACCAGGTACACTTGCCTCCACTCAGCTCATCCACAGCTCTACTTAAGCCTGGTCTTCACTCCACCACTCTGCCAGATAATTCACTTGTGTTCGGTGGTGCCACCGCATGATCTACTTCAGTGTCTTCAGTGACTTTGGTTCTCAAGTATCTCCCAGACTTACATCAGCTGTGACTCATCTTTTAGCCAGCCAGCTCCCAGCCTCCAACGCCTTTTTGTACAAATAAATCTTTTTTTTCATTTTTCACCTTCCTCGTCCTTTGCTTTAGGGTCGAATTCAATCAGAACAGTTTTGTCTAACAACCACAGATAGCTTGTGTAAATAACAGACTTGAAGAAAAGAACATCATGTATAATTTAGGGGCGATGTAGCAGTGGTTAGCACTGTAACCTCAGGTCCACTCCACCAAAAACATGCAGGTTAAGTTGATTGGTGACTCTAAATTGTCTGGTGTGACTGTAGGTGTGAATGATTGCTTGTCTCAATATGTCAGCCCTGTGATAGACTGGTGAGCCTCGCACAATGTCAGCTGGGATTGGCACTGGTACACCTGCGACCTTGAAGGGATAAACAGTATGATGGATGGATAGATGGATAATCCACTGTAGTTTTTTTGGGTTTTTTTTTAAATCAAGCAATAGACACATCATTACATTACGTAACATTACCCCCTGTTTCCCCTTAGTTGCAGTGGGAAAATAATAGTGAGCAGGCAGCAGCTACAGTGAACCAATTTGTCAGGGATCCTGTCAGGGATATAACAAGGTCAATAATCAATATGCAGCTACATGTATTTCATAAGGCTTTGTAGTAGCTGCAGTTTACATCCTTTAATATCCTGTTTCCACTTGTCACACTCAAAGCACAGGCTATAACATGTCAATCCCCAGGAAAAGTAGAGCCATTTTTCCTACAGGATTCTTTGCTAATTGTAAATTGTACATTTTAGTCAGATAGACTTCATTAATTGTTGTTTTATATCAGTACTTTACTTTTTAAAAGCTGTTTAAGAGGCAGAGAAAACCAACAAGTGCACTCATAGTTTTGGATTGTGAGACAAAAATCACAGGACAGTTAAATTTGAATTTGAATCCCATACTCACTCTTCATGTGTTGAATGTAAGAAATTATTTGTGTCAGTCACTTGTTTCTAAATGTTCTCTGTTGACCATGTAAACATTATGTGTTACAAATGAACTATCAGGTGATTACAGTGGCTCTTTATGTATTAACATTACTTTGGCATTTGTCAAAGGATGCAGCTGCCATGACCATCTGCTGCTATTAGCCAGTCACTATAACATAGCACTTTTATGAATTTTATGTAATATTAAAATGATACTGTCACAAAATATAATATCTGTGGCTTTTGTGGTGAAACCAAAGGATGGAGTGGCTCCTGACAGCAGACAAAGATATCACAAGTACCACAGCAGTAAGCTGATTTTAAATAAATCGCACCTTACAGGACCTCTTTATGGTTGTGATGAGGTGTTTCCCAGCAGGAAGTTTGATCTGTCACATATTTGGATCTGGGCATCACATACCTCGTACTTTCAAGAATTCTCACATCGCTTCAAAATATATATCTACAATCAAATAAGAAATGTTCATATTGTTATCAAGAACTATCATAGATTGCATAATAAGAACTATCTGTATATGAGATGAATGCATTCAGCCTGATTGTTTGTATGAATAAACCTGTTGAGAGGTGTAATTTCCTGTTGATGCATACTATTGCATTATATTCACGTCATTACCAAGTTTTAAATATTATAAATGATAAAAGCAAAGAGAAGATCCTGGCTGGAAACAAATCCCCAGTTATTATGGACATTCAGACATACTTTACATGATGTGGAAATACATAGGACCAACTTGGGGTTGTATTTAGTCCCCTGTGCATAAGCTGTGTTACTTTTCATTTGAGGAAGACTGTGGTAAATGTGTACGTATGTGTAAAGGGATTTGCACATTGTGTGTATGTGTTGTGTGGATTTTAACATGCATAGCTGCATGGTTAATAGGATTCATTAATTTTCTGTGCTGCCTGTTCTAAATACGGTGCTTCTGTATGTGTGTGTGTGTGTGTGCATGTGAATCTTGAATCTATACGCCACATGATCTTGAGCATGTGTGCAAGCATGTGTCTCCACTGTGTATGCAGACACTTCCAAAGACATGCACTCACTCTGTGTATCTCTGTATGTGCATGTACCCACATGTGCTTGTTTGCATCGATTGCGTATGTGTGTGTTTATTAGTCATTGTTAATGGGATCCCAGTGGATGATCCACAGGAATAAACAGCAGCAATGCTCAACACTGAGATGGAATGCTGAGGAACCTCCACCGTTACCTCTACTGAAGCCCGTCTTTGAAAAACTGGACCATGGTTCTCAGAAGTCAAGTAGAAAACAATGCATGACTTATTGTAATGCAATCTAACACACACACTCATTCATATTCAAACCCACACACATGCATTATACACTCAGCAGTGTTTTATGAAAAAGAAAATCTGGGTCCTTTATCCCTTTATCTGGTTCATTCACAGCACCATACACAGAACATGTAGAGCATGTTACTAGCCAAAGAAAACATTCAGTTACCATGGGTAGATGACCATTTAAGCAGTATAAAAGGACACTGCAAACATTGTCCCCATCAATAGTTAATCACTGAATAACCATAGCAACATTATTTATGCTTAATGCCACACAGTTACTATCGTAAATTAGTTAGACATTATTCTCTATAAGAGGTAGGCCTTTATTTCTTACTTTCACTGTTCTTCTGGATAAACTTCCTCTATGTCTGCTGTTTTCATAAATTCTGTATAAATGACATTCCACAACATTTTGGATCACTATGAAGCTACTGTCAACTCTTTCTGCACAGACTTTTATGCTAAATGTTATGATCCATGTCCTTTTGGGTTTCTGCCTGGTGTTATCTGTTAGGGCTCCCCCTGGTGTTCTTCCCCCGCTTTTGGTTAATCACCTGACTAATTCCTCGCACCTGTGTCTCATTTGCTCATCACTCCCCAGTGTATTTAAACCCTGCTTCACACTTCCCTGGTGTCGAATCGTGACCATTTCATGCCCAAGCCGAGATCCCTGTACGCTTAGCCTGATCTGTTTTCGTAGCCCCAGTTTTGCCTGACCACCGTTTATTGCTCTAGCCCCTTGGATTTGTTTGCTGTTTCTCTGGTTTTTCTGACTCGGACTGTTTGACTACGCCTCTGGTTTTGCTGCTCTGGTTTTCTGACCCTGTTTACGGACTTGTGATACGGATTTTTGGATTTGCGGATTTTGGACTGTCGCTAATAAAGATCATTGTCAGCACACACTGTCTTGCGACTGGTTCCTGTACTGATCAACACACTAAATTTTGTTGGCATCATTTTTCCCTTTATTTATGGGCCTTTAATGTCACAGATCAAAGGAAGTGTTTGGCTCATTAATGGCAAGTAAGGGCTTTATGGGCTAGAATGATTGTTGGATGGGGTAGTGACTTTCTGACGTTTAGTGACCTGGCAACTTTAAGGTGACAGCACCAGCCAGTGAACAGAAGTCATTGCATCCACCCCACTTCATGCACCATTGCAGAAGCACCACTGTTTTCCTGTCAGATTCTGTGAGACTGTGTTTTACCGGATGATGGGACTTTAAAAAAGAACATGATGCAAATTTACCCTCATTACTTCATAGAATCTTAGGTGATTTTACACAAACCTCTCAGAGAGCAGAGTTAGTTTTCCCTCAAACCAGGGGGGCACCCTGACCTGGAAAATTTGCCTGTTACAGCTTTGATGCCTCAGCAATCCGGGCAATGGGAATGATGTCTCAGGGCACACCATTATAAAACTCTGCATCTGTCCATGCTAACTTAGCTCACCAACAGTAGCTACCAAAGCTGACAAACCACCTTCAACAGTGGTCATGGAAATATAAATCTCTCCTCAGACTAAATGCGCATGGACCCAAAATGAGGTTTCCCACGTGACATTCAGCCCACAGAAATAACCATCCTGAAATGTAAACTGGAATTTCAGATGACTGGTGTTCAGTGTGAATGTGATCTGCTAATGTGCAGAATCCATTCTTAAACAATACTTTTTTTGTGCAGCAGAGATTCTTTGTGTGTGCCTTGAGTAATTAGATGGATGTTGGAGTCTTTCAGAATGTTTGTCTAGTTGTTTGCCAACAAGCCCACAACTAGTTATACACACAAACAATTCTCTTTAAGTAAATAAATAGGAAAACCTTCATTTACATGGGCTGTTTTGCTGTTTTAACACTTTGGTTGCTCTTACAATCACGGAGATTATTATTTTGATAAATAATTCACTGATGCCAATTCAATGGTGGCCTGTTGAATTCATGGTCACCATGAACCTGAATGCATCTATTGTTGTATTTCTGTAGTGGCATTCATCAGAGATAAGGTAGCATGAGGTTTGTTTCCCTGCTTGATCTGGTATAAATTCAACAAAGAAAGGAGCACAATTGAGCTTGAGGAAATAAAGCGAGACAGAAACAGGGATAACTGGAGTTGTAAAAGGACAGCATTGATGCTAGACATGAGATTAAAGCATGAAGATGCTGCAGTGTGGCATTATATAGACCACCCCTCTAACGAGCTTTCATTTGTTGATTTATGTTACTCATCTGAAAATGTATTACTGTCTCTCCCTGTGAAGGAATTTCTTCCTTAAGGTGTAAACAAGGTCTCACACAAAGGTTACTGAAGTCCACTACCTATCTGTATTTCTTAGGAAATGTAGAACCTCCTTTTTCAAATGATGGATTCTGATGAGTTAAACTTGAACTTTCATCTAATATGCAGTACAGCAATTTATTATCCTTTTATGCTTTAATTCTTCCAACAGGACACGTTAGCTTTAGAAATTAGTAGCACTGCTTTGTGTGCTTTTCAGACTATAATCATTTTTCACAGTTAAAAATCTGAGTCAGAATACACAGATTCACAGTATTCCAGATTCCAGATTCCAGCTGCAGTCCACTCTTTGTGGATCTCCCCCACATTTTTGAATGGGTTTGTCATCACAATTCTCTGCAGGGTGTGGTTATCCCTAGAGCTTGTACACTTTTTTCTACCACATTTTTCCGTCCCTTCGCCTGTCTGTTAATGTGCTTGGACACAGAGCTCTGCGAACAGCCAGCTTCTTTAACAATCACCTTTTGTGTCTTGCCCTCCTTGTACAAGGTGTCAATGGTCGTCTTTTGGACAACTGTTAAGTCAGAAGTCTTCCCCATGATTGTGGAGCCTTCAGAACAAGACTGAGGGACCTTTTAAAGGCCTTTGCAGGTGTTTTGAGTTAATCAGCTGATTAGTGTGGCACCAGGTGTCTTCTATATTGAGCCTTTTCAGAATATTCTAATTTTCTGAGATACTGAATTTGGTGTTTTCATTAGCTGTCAGTTGTAATAATAAAAATGAAAATTAATAAACACTTGAAATATATCACTATGTGTGGAAGGAAAGTATACAGTATACAAGTTTCACGTTTTGAATGGAATTACTGAAATAATTCAACTTTTTGATGATATTCTAATTTACTGGCCAGCACCTGTATGTGTATTTGGTGCTGAGGGATCTCTCACCAGCCTCATTCAATTCAGTCATTTGTTCATTATATCATTCCTCACATATGCTCATGGATGCACATTGCTAGACAACCTCATATGCTCATACCTACTGTTAATTTATGACCTTTCCAAATTGATTAACTGTATTTCATTAATTCAATTTTAAAGTCTGTGGATAGCCCTTGTTTGTAAAGAACTGACACTGCAGTGGGCAGGAGGACTTTCACAAACCAGACATCAAGACAAATGTTCAGCCTGTGTGCTGCCATTTAGCATCTGTCTTGTTGATTTTGCTCCCCAGGCTCCACTGTGTTTCCCTTTGCACCCCTAAGCATTTTCTTGAGTTCCCCAGATCTCAAATTGAGTTTTTTGATTCCTTGTTACCAGTGAGTTTTGGCTTTTTTGCTTACTTTTGCTACCTCCTTTTACGATTTGGACACTGTTGTTGTTAAACTAAAATTCCCTGCACTGCATCTCCTCTCCTGTTGGCAACTCCTTGCATGCTTTGAGACAACAGGGGTTTTTATGGGCCGTGGACTGAACTGTATTTGTTTTCCAAGTGAACAGTGGATTAGGGATGGATCCCTAGAGGACTGGGGATGTGACTGTGGTGGCCTGGGACTGTCTGAGTCCTATTCACAAAGATGAAAACTTTGATTTATGTACTGTTGATTCAGTGGAGTTCAGTGGCCATTAAATTGGTAAGTGCAATCAGTTACAGCTGCCAGGAGGGCTGGGAAGGTCAAATGCAATGGCCTTGACAGTGGAGAGCAAATAATGTTTAGACAGAGTGACGATACACGCACAACACACACACACACACACACACTGTCCATTGTAGAACATAGGTGATTTATCAAGTTTGCCTTCATCAAATATTCATAGTGAAGTTACAGTCAGATCTGAGGTGAAGGACCATGCAGGGTAGTTGCAGCTCCTGCCTAATGAAACACTGGACATACAGTAGTTTACATCAGAAGGAGTCAAGGGGGCCTGCTTTGGTCTGGTCGTTATCTGGGAAGTTCAAGTGGAGCCATTTTAGGAAAAACATCAATAGTAGAGCCCATCATTTGTAATAAAACAAAATGGTTTGATGCACAACAAACACCAGAAAATGTAGAAACACACAACATTAATTTCTAAAACAATATGATGATTTCTTTTTTTTTGAATGGATGTTTGTTTACTACATTGGTCCCAGCATGAGTAGTGTATTATACTATGAGGGTAAAAATAATTATAATTAAAGAACCCGGCTGAATATTCACCATACTGCCAGAATATCATTAACAGATTTCACATAAATGTGGAAACGGTGTTATTTATATATATATTTAGTATCCTAACACTTAGCAGGTATACTTAACTACAAGTCTATTTCAATCTACAAATCTACACACACTTTCTGGTACAATTTGGGTAGGAGGCTGGTAATGGAGACAGAATCAGAGGCTGGAGGTCCTGAGCACCCCCACCCGATCTGATTGCTGTCATACCATTGAATAGGCGTAATTCGTGTACCGTCATCCCACAGACATGGGCCAGTAGGCCCCTACTCTACCTACTAGTAGGTTAAGGGTTCGGGTTCGGGTTCGGGTTAGGGGTTAGGGTAAAAGCGATAATAACTAATATAATGTTATTATAAATAAAGCTTTTCCAGTGACGTATAATTCCATAGCAAGCCTACTGTGCCTACTGGGTATTGATAACATTGGGTCAAGCATATGAATAGGTGATCACAGCCTTCTAAACCTACTAGTAGGTAGAGTAGGGGCCTACTGGCCCATGTCTGTGGGATGACGGTACACGAATTACGCCTATTCAATGGTATGACAGCAATCAGATCGGCTGTGAGCACAGGTGAGACAGTATGAGTTCAGGGGACAACACGCTACTACTACAATTATTATTATTATTATTATTATTATTAGTAGTAGTAGTAGTAGTAGTAGCAGTTGTAGTAGAAGTATTAATATTAGTAGTAGTAGTTGTATTTTTTATTAGTATGTAAATTAGGACTATTATTATTCTTATTAAAACAATCTGTGCACAGTGTTTAATTACACTAGTATGTGTAATTGTTCCTGGTCTCGCTCTCCCTCTCTTTCTCAACCCCCATTTTCTCCTCCTCCATCATCTTCCCTCTTCTTTCTTCCATCTCCCTTTCAACCCAGCCAGTCGACGCAGATGGCCATCTAACTTAACTCTGAGTCTGGTTCTGCTTGAGGTTTCTGCCTGTTAAAAAGGAAGTCTTTCCTCTCCACTGTCACCAAGTGCTCGCTCATTGTGGGAACTGGTGGGTTTCTCACTGTGTAAAGTGCCTTGAGATAATGTATGCTTAGAGAATTGGATAAATTATTTCATCAGTCTTAAAAAGTCCAGTGTATCTGGGATCCAACTTTTGGGATTTGATCTGGAAGGATGACAGCCTTCTGCCCTCGGTGGTAACCAGGAGTCCTGTGCCTGTCCACAGTGTACTGAGTGTAGGCCTCCTTCCACACTCTCCAACTCTGACATAGGTTTTCTTGCATTGGTGAGTGAAATAGTGGAGTGTTCCACCCAGGGGTGCTCTGTGCTCCACAATGCAGGATGGTGACTCGTTATGCATTGCAGAGCCATTTGTTGCTCTTGACTGGCCTCTCTGACTGACCATTGGTACATGGACAGTATCCAGATAACAGATGGGTGGTTACCCCCAGTGCCTGACAAAATGCCTTCCAGACCTGTGACAAAAACTGCTGCACCTAGTCTGACACAGTCTTGTGGGGGTGCCATAGAGCCTAAACACATGGTGGACTTGGAGATTCTTTGACATTTGAATGAGGATAATTTTGGTAAAGGGAGAATATGCAGCTTTAGAAAAGCGATCAGCAACCGTAATGATGGTAGTTTTAACTTCAGAACGTGGAAATCCAGATACAAAGTCCAGTGATGTGGGACACAGGGCAGTTAGGAAGGCCCAGCAAGTCAGCTGGGGTTGATGAGAGGATATATTTCTGGTGCATAATTTTATTTCAGTAAAGATCCTTTTATGTTTAACCTGGGACATCACATCAAGAATTAAAAATTAAAATTGATTTATATAGGTAACTATTCAATAGATCCACATGCATGCAGCATAGGATGATGTAACTTTTAGCTTGTGGAAAAAAAGGGTTCCAGTAGAAGGTCATCTGCCGGATGTCCTGTCTAATGTCCTGTGAGGGGAAACAAATCCATTTGCATGTGAGGGAGATGAGAGCTCGCACATGTTTCTTTGAAACATGCATCCATCCCTACATAATTGCTAACCTGCAATGAACCCATAGTATGTCAAGACTATCAAGATTATCTGACTGCTGTTTTCTCAAGGGCACTTCACTGGTAGAGCAGGTGCTATGTAGCACCCTCAGGGAGAGCAGCCAAGAGCTGCTTGTCAGTGTTTGTCACCAGTTGTCGTCGTCTCCTCAATCTTCCCTGTCACTTTATCTGCTTTTAAATAACAAATAAACTCCATTTTCAACACACTGATTACAGTTATGGGTTATTTGCAGCCTTTGTCTATTGAAGACTTCAGGATCTCTCATAAATACACCAAATGACACTATAATATGTAGTTGTCTGTGAGTTCCTGTCTATACAGTTGACTATCTATGTGAATGAATATGTCTGAAAATGTGAATAAAGTATGCAAAAAAAACCTTCTCCAGCTGAGCAGATGTAACATTCTTAACCACAACAAATTAGGTTGGCCAAATTTTTTCATGATATTTTTATGCTTTACCATACTATATTGTTTTTATTATATTTCTGTGCTATATTTCTATTTATATATTCTATATTACTGTAGGATGAAGTTTTTCATGCCATTTTTATGCCTTCTGATACTATAATGTGTTTTGTAATATTTTCACATTAAGCACTGCTCTTATGGATTATGGAATGCCATACTATAGTATGTAAAAAAAAAAAATGCAACAAAGCCACTGTATACTATGTCCAAAAATGTAAAAGACACATTATTGTATAGTCATAAACATAAAAAACATAGTATAGTAGCTCAGCAATATAATATGCCATAAACACATTAAAAATTAAATTAAAACATTTAATTGTATGATTTGTTGTAAAAAGAAATCATTAAAAAAATATATCAAATGTCATAGTATATAATAAGACATCAAAACCTCAGGTCTTCCAATGTTGAGATTAATTAATATTATAAGTAATAAGTTGTAAATTTTTTTGAAACATTTGTCTGATGTATATGAGGAAGTATCTGTCAAAAAGTATAATGTGCAGTGACTGCAGTCTACAGTACTTGCAATGAAATGGCTGTCAATATACAAGTCAATCTAAACTCAGTTGGCATTTTCTGGAAAAAAAGGAATTTTGAGTGTTGTATTGTTACTTTCTGTGGTACATTAAGTTAAAATTTGCAAGATTTACAGGATTATAGCATAGTTTATAGCTGCATAATGGTAGAGATAGTGAAGAAACAAGTTATTCACTTGTGGAGACCACAATACACATACAAGTAAAAATTAATACAGGACAGAGGCAGATCATCAACATATGATTGCCACTTTGCCAATAGTACAGCAGGGACAATGTCTTTCAACTCCAGACTTCACAATGCAGCTATAATATTCAGTCTGTAAAACAGTGGTGCGTTCTGTCAGAGATGCTCGAAGCAGGCGTGACACATTCAGACAGTTGGTTCATATTTTTATTCCGTATAATGTACACAGAGATGAGAACAAACATGTGTTAGGACATGTGCAATATACACAAGCACTTCAATATACACAAATTTCCACCAACTCACACATTAATTGAGCACACAAGGAATCAATTTCTGTTCTATTTCAAGCACAAGCCTAGTCTGCTTGTCTCTTGGCTTCGTTAGCTGGTCCATAAATTATTTGCTGTGTGGCAAATACCCCTGGTAATATGATGAGAGAACAGTTGACTGGGCAAAGCACTGTCACACAAAAAGATGCACACATACTGTACAGCTGTGGAAACCTGCACATGTGGAAATAGAGTCAAATCTATAGGGAGAGGTGAAAAGTGACACGAACAGCTTTTTTTCTTGCAGTGTCTTTTATGATTTTACCACTAGGAGCCACTCAAGTCACCCAAGTTAAAAGTGTGTACTGTGCACTCATTGAATGCTTCATTAGGGAAAACCATACTATTCTTGGGTAGGGGTTTTCTTTTCCCATAAACAGGCTCAGTTTTTAGTGGCATTGATTCGACAACATGATAAGCTTTTCTGCTCATTGCAGGTGTAAATACAGGTTATCTGACTTACTGTCAGCTCATATGAGTTTGTCCATTCTCCTCTTACATCTCTCATCAGCAAGGTGTTTCTGCTGCTCACTGGATGCTTTTGTTTTTTTCCACAGCATTCTGAGTAAAAACTCTTCAGACTGTGAAAAACAGCAGCAGTTTCAGATATAGTCACACTAGCCCGTCTGACACCAACAAGCATTTTTCCCCAATTTGATGTTTAAAGTGAATATTAATGGAACCTGCTAATATATATATGTATATATATATAATGTATCTGCATGATTTACTCAACTGCTGCCACATGATTAGCTGGTAATTGCACAAATAGATGGGAACACAGGTGTTCCTAGTAAAGCGCTCTGTCAGTGTACATACTGGTTATAAAAAAGTTGCAACTTCATAGATTAACACAGCTCATTTCTAAGGGCGTCTTTGTTTTATTTAATGGGATAGCATAGGCACTATGGCAGGTATGCATTACATTTCACCATGTTTATGGTAAAATGGAGTAGTGTTTTGGAGATGTTTTGGCCATGTCTATATATATACAGTATATATACTGTAGATCATCATATGGACCCTGCTCTGCCATGCAACTTGATTATGTTTTGTTAAATTGTGCAATAGAACCAGGTACTTGCTATGCGTCCATCTTATCATCCTTATTAACGCTGATAAATATTGATAAGCCAGTTTCAGCAATGATAGGGTAATCACTAAAAGTCATTAATCGTTGGGATTTGATCTCTGCTAGCCAGTCCAGTTTTATCAACAAAGATTGAGAAGGAGAATGTTCTGCACATTTCGGTACTCTGGGACTTTGTTCATGACACATAATGATTAGATTATTAGACATAGAGATTACAAATGGGATGATGATTGACAGCTGTGGAGCACATTGAGGGTTCAAAAGATTGATATGAATCATGTATACACTAATTATTAGCCATATAGCCTCAATCTTCACATGATGTAAAGGTCATATCTGCAGTAATATTGTCTTGGTGACAATCTTAAAGCAGTTTGGTGTGCATGAGTAAAAGCTTAATTTCTGGCTGAATTATTATGATGGGGAAACCAGATCCTTGTAGCCATGCATGCAAGAAAATGCAATCTCCCAGAAGACCTCAAAAAACTCTTCCCAACCTCCACTCGTACTTGAATGCAGGCTTTCCAGTCACCTCAATTGTAATTCAGACCCAATATAAATTGCCATAGTTTCAAGGTCTTTAAGTTTCGGACATTTCCAGTCTTTTTTCCCCCAACAAGAGTTAGCAGCCAATCAGACTGAAAAGACCTTCAAGGAACTGAAGTGTTAAATAACTTTTGGAGGCTTCAAATACAACATGCTTGCATTTTTCACTGTAACATGCTAATTAAAATGACAGCTCCACCCCTACACCCCAACTTCATTTGGGCAGTCATTAGGGAAGGTCCTTGAAAACGGATACCCTCATTTGGGACACAATGATATTGTGTTACCCATTTACTCGTTTTATAAACTGGAGCTTTCATTGTCAACAGGTGAACCAAATGTCAGACTAGGACTCTGAGCTGTAGAGGGAGGCTGGTGGATAGCAGGGCTGGGAGATCAATGGGAAGTATCTGGCAGGGAGGTTTGAGGGGATCAACAATGAAGCTAAGCTGGCTGGGGTTGTAGGCAATGTTGCACATGTGGTAGTGTAGTGAGCAGCCAGACAAGCAGTGATCCTGAAGCACAAGGAAATAAGGATTAGCTCAGAGTTATACATGATAAATAAAGCTTAGCATAAACAATCCTATGTGGCCTGATGTATGTATGAATGTAAGATACCATAAATGGAGACACAAGAAAGGGAAAACACAAGACCCTCCCCCACTTCCTTTGACACATCCTTCCTCAACAAGCTTAACAGCTTCTATGCTCAGTTCGAGAAGGATAATCATGTACCTGCAATAAAGGCAGAGTTGGCTGCCGACCACCAACCACTAACACTCTCCCCCACTGATGTGGAAGCAGTGCTGAGCAGGATCAACGCACACAAAGCAACTGGTCCTAGCACACCTCAAATCCTGCCTGCTCCCCACCCTGGACCCCCTGCCGATTGCAAGAACAGAAGTACAGAAGAAGCAGTCTCCACAGCATGTACTCTGTCCTCACACACCTGGACAATAATGGCACATACGCCAGAATGCTGTTTATGCTGCCCCTGCTCCAAGCCTACTGTATTCTTGCAAGCTAGGATGCTAGTTAACGGCGCTCCAACAAAACAGACTTTGTTTCTTTTTCTGTTTTACTGAAATATGGTATTCAGCCATAGTCCTTTTGACCAACCATGAAAAGAAAAATATTGTCCCAGGCAACAATCGTTTGTGGGGAATCATGAGCTAACACACGAACAAACCCAGCTTCGGCTCAGTTGCCTCACATCCGCTCTCAGGCATGCGCAGCTGCCATCATCTGAATGCAAGATACAGAAACAATATATCCATGCGACCACAAGAGGGCGCAGTAGGTCAACCCTAAACGTCCCATAAACTTATAATACGGGCAGAACACTGTTCATAGACTTCAGTTCAGCATTCAACACTGCCATCCCCTCTAATTTGGTAACCAAACTTACAGATCTGGGCATCACAGCTCCCATCTGCAACTGGTTACTGGACTTTCTGACCAACAGGCCACAACATGTCCGCTTAGACCACCACTGCTCCTCCACCTTCATCATGAACACTGTTGTACCACAAGGCTGCATGTTGAGTCCATTCCTCTACTCTCTCTTCACGCATGACTGCAGACCTGAACATGGCTCCAACGCCATCATCAAGTTTGCGGATGACTCAACAGTGATTGGCCTCATCAAGAACAATGATGAGTTGGCCCACAGTGGATCGCCTGACTGCGTGGTACGATGACAATAACCTGATGCTCAACACCTCAAAAACAAAGGAGCTCATCATGGACTTCAGGAGGAATGCTGTCACTCATCCACATCAATGGTGTGACAGTGGAGCGTGTGACCAGCTTCAAATTCCTGGGGAGCCACATCTCACAAGACCTCTCCTGTACAACTAACTGCTCCAACCTGGTCAAGAAGGCTCACCAGCGCCTCTTCTTCTTGAGGAAGAAAAACCACCTCTCTTCAGACATCCTGGTGAAGTTCTACCACTGCACTATTGAGAGAATCCTTACCAACAGTATTACAGGTATGGGAACTGCTCTGTCTCAAACCGGAAGGCGATGCAGAGGGTGGTGAAAACTGCCCAGCGCATCACCAGAGCTTCACTTCCTGCCATCGACAACATCGACAGGAAGCGTTGTCTCAGGGGAGCAGCCAACATAATAAAGGACTCCTACCACCCAGCACACAGACTGTTTGCCCTCCTGTCCTCTGGGAGGTGCTACAGGAGTCTCCGAACAAGGACCATCAGGTTCAGGAACAGCTTCTTCTCTACAGCTGTCTCCCTGCTGAACTCTGCCCCCTGAGGCCCCTACCCCCTTTTGCACACACATGCCAACCCCCCCCAGGAGGTGAACTGGACTAATTCCCACGACTTCTTAGCACTATTGTATATACTCCAAATCATATAATCACATCTGTATAGTTTTTTTAAACTAACTTTTAAAATCGTCTGTACATACCTGTAGCAACAGCATACTTATTCATTCTTAACTGCACACTGTATCAACAAATATTTATTCATTTATTTATTCATTTGCACTGTGTATATATACTATGTATATTATATAATGTATATACTGTACATTACGTATTTAATTCAATGCTTAAGCACTTCTGGTTGGATGCTAACTGCATTTTGTTGCTCTGTACTTGTGTAATGACAATAAAGTTGAATCTAATCTAAACTATGTAATCTAAACCTCAAGTCCAAGTCAGAGACCACAAAGACAAGAGTGTGGTCCAATTTTACTCCTTGTTACCTGAGTCACTAAGGATGACTCAAGTTCCAAGATGACTTTGAGTGCCCCAGTCTAGCCCAGTCAAAGAGTTGACATAATAAAAACAAAAAAAGCTCTACATATAACACAAATGACTAAACTGTCATCATTTCAAAGCAACACTGACATGTTGTGTTTGACATGATCACCAAAAAAATGTAAGCACATGCATGGACTCGAGTACTTTAACATTAACAGGGACACCTATGGTTTTAAAAAAGACATTTGTTGCTGTTCAGTTCTACATTTTTTGCTCAATGATTTTTTTTTCTTAACCTATGTTAGCATTGTCAGGGCAGTGGCAACACTGGTTCCCCACTGTGGTCCAGACCGGAGTCAAGCAGCTACTGGATTGACAGCCATGGACTATATTACAGACATACATGTTCCTCTCAGAATCAATTGTAATAAGTTTGGTGATCCATGTATATCTACCATCATCCTCCTGGTTTATCACTAATCAGTAAAAAAAATGACACGCATGGTAGTCCACTAAACCAAGGTGATGAATCAGACATTATATCTCCTTAACACCCACAAGTAAGTAGCCTCTCAAAGCTGCTGGCATTATTCTAAATTCCAAAGCCCTGTACTGATTTATTTCAGCTTTCTTGTGAGCTGATGGAAAAAGTCAGATGTTTCAAACAGGAGCATTTATTACACTCTTGGGGCTCAATGTAGACAAAGGACAGGCAGTAGACAGGTAGTACAGACAGCACTGTAAATCTAAACAGGATCTCACATCTCACCTAACTCACATTGTGACTTCTACTGTATTCCACCTTTATAAAAGAATACATTTTACATCTATCTGTCCCTGAGACTTCAAGACACTGCATACTTTTTGTAGCTGTTTACATCTTGTTGCAGTTACAAGGGGCCCTGCGGTAACCTTGGTAGCTATGGTTACTGCTGATGGGAGTGGAGCAGTGGCATGCATTCTGTGGTGGAGATAAAGAGAGAATGAAGGTGACCTGTGCCTGACCTCGTGTGAAAACAGACTAACTGAAGGAAATGAAATTGACTTTAAGGAAAATTCCTTCACAACTGTCATGATTCCTGTCTCAGTCCTGTTTATGTGGACCATTCTGCCTCTGTCTCCTGTGATACCCCTCACCCACTGGGGTCATCTGACTTTTCTCCTGGTCCCAGATCCACCCCACCTCTATCCCATTCCCAATTATCGACCTATTCACACAGCTTTTGCTCATTTATCTCATTTACTCCCCTGTATAAAAGTTCTCACAACAGCAGACATCTCCAGAACTACATTGTGAATTGATAATATACACAAAAACACATGCACATTTTGTGCAGGATGAAAATAACAGCCTGGCTGTTATGATGTTTGAGTCAGTGTGACCAATCCAGTACCTGTCTTCAATACTTTACTACATTTAAGTGGTAATACTTACTTATACAATGGTATATTCTGTACTTGTAGTTTTACAAGTATAAGGATCTGAATACTTATACCATTAGAGTTTGTAGTGTCATGTATGATTCATCACTGTTTGAAGACTACAATCCCTGATGCCTACCTGACACTGCAGATGAATCAGACAAAATTGTCAAGTCATGCAGTCTGTCACTGAGCAGCCATACACATACTCAAGTTGTCAGTCAGGTTGGGGGAAATAAGATACCAGCCCCAAAAACCCCTCTCAGTTCATATATATCAATTTATCTTCATTAATAGTTGTTGTTTGGTTTAACCTCTTAACGCTGATTGTCGCGATTTGGCATCAAACCGCTTCCACTCCAAATGCAGCCAAAATAGCATCTGTATTCCTCCATTGCCGGTTGATGCATTAAGAATACATACCTAGGAACCTTTTGCAAGCATTAGTTTCTCATGGTACAGGTCGAAGGGGAACACTACATCCTGTTAGATTTATATCTATTTTATGTGCTATACTCAAATTAACACTCTCAACTTCATTTAGCATCTACTTAAAAGCAAAAACACACACCATTTTTTTTTGATAATTGGAAATAAATTGAGGCGTTAAGGGGTTCAAATGTGAAATAAAATTCATTACAGGTTTAAAAGTAATGTAATGTGAAAAATAACTTAATAGCTGATAACAGCTAATACTTTTATGGGGAAATTAAAACCACTATCTGTGCATTTCTCACCACCTATTTTTAGAGGTCAGACCATGGGGATCGCAGTATGTGGGTGATTTGCAGGTAACCAAGGCTTAGGGCCTAAGACATCAACCATGAACTGCTTGAGAAACGGAATAGCAAAGTAAAGTTCTGGACACTGAAAAAAAATGAAATGTAAGAAGCAGAAGAAGTCATCTCTCATCCAAGTGCTCCATCTTGTGCGCAGTATTATCCCTGATGCCTAAAAAAACAAACATAATCAGCAGGATAAGCTCCAAAAGTGTAACAATATGCCATTGTGCAAGAAATGTGCAATGGAAAGAGGGAGTAAAAGAGTCCATTCTCAGCATTCTGTCAGCAATTGTTGAAAAACACAAAGAAAAAAAAGCAAATTTTGGTTGAAAGACAAGCTCATATGGAATTGTGGCAATCAAGATTGACCCCATTTGATAAAAAAAAAAATCTTTTATTTGTCAGCCAGAACATTTCAAAGGAACTACAAGAAGAACAGAAGTGGGTTAAAATACTTAAGCGGGCTGCTTACACTCACTTACAGCTGCAGAGGCACCCGTCCAGTCTGTTGTCTGGTTTTATTAACTTTATTAATGATAGTCAACTAATGAAAAATGATGGAAGTCATGAACCTTGGATGTTTTTTACATAGGATGAGGTCATTTGTATTACTCCAAAATTCTGCCCACAAGGAACCTGAATTATCACCCAGAAATATCTCAATCCATTCACAGCACCACCACTATCATGGATGTATCAAAAAAGCTGGATACAACATTGCAGAGTCAGTCTTACAGGTGCCACTGTTAAAATGGTATCCAGTTTGCAAGAGTGGAGCTTGGACCATTGTTACCTTGTCAGTCCTTCTTGAATCTTTTGACACTTGATTTTAATGTGTTCTTGCTCAGTTTAAATACAGAGGGATAATGTAGGACACGTCAGGGGGGCAGTGTAATGATGGGGACGAAGGGAGGACTACTGAATCAAGCCCAGTGGGAGATAAATGTCTACTCGGTCAGTGTGGAGATGAGATGGTTATTGACATAGATGGAGAGAGGTCAGAGAGGATGGACGGCTGACAGGAGAATTAAATGTCATAACAAGGACAGCAAGAGGGAGTAAAGGCTGGAGAGAAAAAGAAATTGGACAGATAAGGTTGGCTGGAGTAATGATGTGAGACAGGAACTGGAGGATGTGAGAGGGCAGGAGGGAGAGAAGCCAGGGCATTACTAAAATTATTAAAATACAAAGCAAATAATGCAATAGTTTTGTTATTACAGTCAATGCTACAAATATGAACCTAACTTCAATCCATCCAATAGTTGTGGAGTCTTTAGTCTCAACCAAAGTGGTGGAGCAACTGACAATGCCATTCCATAGTTCCATGCCACCAGCATGGATATGGAAGTGCTGTGGGGAGTATGGCCACATGAAAAATCAAGCAGTCTAATCACATGCATGAGAGACAATGAGTGTCAGAGGGAGCAAATAAGGTAAAAGGCCAGAGCAGTCGAAGGAAAATTTTATGGAATGGTTTCACCTTCATTATGCAAGCTGTCTAAAAAACCCTCCTATGTTATCAGCTTAAACCATCCACTGCAACAGGGAAAATGTCTAATCAAGATGCTGCGCTGTAGATTTGCTGTGTTGAGATCACTGTGATTGTTTTTTCTGCTGCCAGGCTTAATCACTGGCTGAAAATGGTCTACACCCACAGAATCCAAAGGAAAACATTGCAGCAGCGTGTGTGTCACATAGACACTCTGAAGCCTGGACTGCTTATTACTACTTGCTGCCATCCTGGCAGTTAGTGCAAAAGCTCAGCCTGGTCAGGGGAGTAGATGTGGTGAGGGAAAGAAATAGGAACAAATGTGATAGCGACAGGTGGAGAAACTTGTCAGTCAAGCAAATGAGCCACTAAATACACTACATTTACCTAAAGCCTTGAACCTGCAATAACTAATATTTTGACATATGGGGACAGCGGAAAGAAGCTGTAAACACAACTGCTGCACAACAGTAACATAAATAAACTTCTTCTGTCTGCAACACTTACTCTCCCCCACTCTCCCACTTGTCCTCTCAATATTTCATACTTGACTTCCATTGCTCTGTCTCCTTTCTTATTTTCTCTTATATTATTTTTATTCAAATCCTCTCCATCTGCAGCCAAACATCCATCTCTCTACTTAACTCTGACCAGCTTTACACTTCACACTTCTGGCTTCTCCAGTGTTGTGCCTCTTTTCATTAAATCTGTTATGCTTTGACTCTACTCCTCCCTGTCCTCACAGCAATCCCTGCCCTGGACACTTTTAGCATCTCTGGATCCAGAGTACTGCAGGTGTTCCCATGCCCTTGCCAGAATGAACTCCTCCCTGACTGAGCTGAAAAAGAGCCTGAGCTTGCTGGTGTTCCCATACAGCCCAATTTTACTTAGGCTGTCTGGCAATCCCAGCCATCTGCATAGATAGCTGCTCACCCTTAGCTTAAAGCCTTCCACCACAGTCATGGGGACCTCATAGATGAGCAGAGGCCAGAGAATTCTTGGGAGGATCCCATGCTAGTAGATCCAGGCTTTGAATCTTCCAGGGGGCCCAGACTTGTCCACTGTTCTCAACCAGCTATCCAGGTCAGCACTGGTTGCCTTGATGGAATCTCTGTCACTCAAGCTGCAGTTGAAGACCTTTCCAAGGCTCTTCACTGGCTTCTCAATGACTGATGGGATCTGTTGCTCTCCCAGCCGGAAGTGGATTTGTCTGTGACTTTCCCTTTCTTTAGAACCAAGGACCTGGACTTTGCAGGTTTGAAACTCACACCTGTGTGTTCCAGGCAACCAGGAACTCTCGGTGTTCCTCCCTTCTGCACTGACATGTCGATGTAATTATTGCTCAGCAGGAAGTTGGAGAATCTCTTGGCCACGATACTGAAAAAGATTTTGCTCTCCACACTGAGCAAGGAGATGACATGAAAACGGTCGATGCTCTCAGATCTCTCATCTTTCGGTATATGCGCTCCTTCAGCATACTTCCATGTTTGTAGAATCTTCCCTATCCTCCAGATTACCTTCAGGGCCCTCCAAATCGATTTTGCTCTCCGCACCACTTCCTCCACTTCACTTAGGCAGGGCCCCAGCAGGTTCAAGTCTGAAGTCTGCTCTGGTGGTGTTGTCAGTGCATCACATGGACCCAACAGCTCTTCTCTAATGGGGTCACTGTACGTGGCCTGAGATGGTTGTCACTGGCATCCTTGGAGCACGTGAGGCTGCCAGTCCTCTTTTGACCAAGGAGCTGCTTGGTCAACTTGAAGGGATTGGCCAGGAATGCTGCCTTGTTTCTGACTTTCTTTTCCTGCCTTCTCCGATGGAACTCTGCCCTCCGCAGGGTCAAAAGTTAGGATTGCTCTCAGGTCCGGTTCAGGTCAGGTCTGCTGTCTTGTACTGCCTCTTTATCAGCTGGAGCTCTTCCCTTAGCACTGGATTTTCTTTGTTCTGTGGCTTGGAGCATAGGCCGATGGTATGGGCTTGGGTGCCTCGGTTCCAATCGCTGGGTTGTTGGGAGATGATACTATCTCTTGGGGGCTTAGGGTTGCAGATGAACTGCTTGTAGCAGGTGTCGGTGACACGTGGAGGCTCTGGGCTCTGTGGGTTGCCTCTGGGCCTAGCTCCTCCTGCATCTTACCAGAAGTAGCTTCTGTGCATTGTGTCATTGTTGCTGCTGTCAAGCATCTCATTCTGTCATTCTGCCTTGATGGATTTTTTAGCCCTTCTAATTCTTGCAGGTTTTACTGCACATGCACTGTACTGTCATTGTCGTTATTCCGTTGTCCTGGGTCGTTGTTCTTAGGTCCGTCCTGTTGGGGTGCTCAACCACCTCCGCTTTGCTGCCATTTAAATCAGCAGAGACACATGTCTCTATGTTGTATCTGCAAAGAAACTGATTTTACCTCAATAACAGTTGACTATGCTTATGTCTATTTTTACTTGTGTGTGTACATCTACTGTCGATGCAGCAATAAATAAAGTAGCAGATTGCTGCTCCTCAGAAGGCAAACAACCCCAGTATGAGGAAAAACTCATTTGGAGGGATCAAAGTCCAAGTGGGTTTACCCTCCACTGTATCCTCGCACAAATGTGTGCTTTCATTTTTGATTCTGCAGCTGAGGCCGTTACCATGCACAGCTGCAGGAGTGTATGTGTGTGTGTGTGTGTGTCATTGCTCATGAAAATAAACGCTTCCTCCAAGATCGATACTTGCCATATTTGACCTCTTGTTAAATAATAGGCCACTGGGCACAGGCATTGTTCATATATGCAGACATAGAGCTGTTATGGTGTCCGCATGCTTAACATCAGTACATACTGATGCCTGACAGAAACAAACTTATGAGCCTTTTTAAATTTAATTTATGGTGAATGCTTTCTCGGAGGACACGTATCTGTATGCCTGGCATCAGGCCATGTCATTAAAAAACACATAACTGATTTTAGCAAGTTTTCTCACTTCAAATTACTGTGATGCAAGACTGAACATTTGGTTTTCTTATCTAACATGTGGTTATCATCTGCATTTTGGATGCAGTTCAACATTTTGTGTTGTTAAGCTTTTAAAATTTTCTTTCTTTGGTTTTTTGTTTCCTTTGATTTCTCTGAGATCCACTTCCTGGGGCCTGTACTACGACGCATGATTTGTGGTTAGAGAGGGAAATTCAAGTTTATTCTGCAAGGTCATCCTTCCTACAGGATCCTCACAGGCACAAATTTGTTTCCAGTAAAGTGACAAACAATAAGGAATGACAGAATATTTTAAAGATCAGTCAAATGCGTTTTCATGCGTGCACTTTGGTTTTAAAACAGTGCTTCTAATAAACAGTCACACTACACAATTACTATCTTAGCTTCAATTTATCTCAACACATTCTTTGATTTCTGCCATTGTGTTTTATACTCTTTAGAAATTAGGAGTTTGGCCAAAACTTTTTTAATCATAAGAATTATTCACACACTGTTATTGTTACTGCATTGCCCATAATCATAAATAAACATTTTGGTCAGATTAACCTCATCAGGCATTGCCGAATATCACTTTTTTAAACCAAATTTACCTGCAGGTATCCATGGGTCCTCTCATATCATAATAATTATAAAAATAAGTACTATATTTATGGTTCCAATAATGTTGCCTGTGACTGAACTGGGCCATCTGATAACCAGCTTCATGATGCAGTTTATCCAGTACTAGGTTTAATGGGGTCAGATAATCTGTATGTTGCACTTGGTTTGTAGTGTGTTCTGGTTGAGGAGGGTCTCCTCATTGACATGTCAGTGTAACATCTATGACCCATGCAATATGTTTTCATTTTTAGAATCAGTTTTCTCTCCTGTCAGAGCAAATGAACCCCAGCATGGATGTAATGTTGTTATTTTAAATGAAAAAGTGGATTTTACCAACATGCATCGTTGTGTTTATTTTTATTTTATTTTATTTTTTCACACTTAGCAAGATAGTTTGACCAGGAAATATTTAACCAATCTCTCTGTCCTTTGTTAAGGCAAATAAGATAATTTTTCCATATCAAATTTTTATAAAAGCTTCACCCCAACAGGAAGAAAACTTTGTAATTTTACAGACATCTGATCCAATATATCATTTCAGAACCACTTTTTAGCTTGTCAGCCTCCAAAAAGTTACAGATGACAACTAGCATGAGCAGATTGCAGACTTGCTTTTCAGAATTGGTAAATATTAAGTGGTAGAGCATCCAAAGGTGCTTTGAAAAGCACTATTTACAGAGATACAAACAACCTGAGCCTGTATTTATCAAGTGTGTCAGAACAGGAGATGATTCCTGTAGCCATGGCTGTGCTCTGGTTGGTTTATAATACACAAAGTGTACCTTAACTGCATGTGGAAGTCTTACGCGTGCTTTGAACTGGCATTGTTATGGTGGATGAAGCTACTGTAGCCATATACATTTCATCATACACTCAATGAGCATTTTATTAAGAACACCATACTAATACTAGGTAGCCTTTCCCTAAAACAGTCCCAGTTCTTCATGACTTTGATCGGACATGGCTGATTTGATAATTGTATGAATAAACGGGTGAGCGGGTGTTCTGATAGAGATACTCGCAGATTCAACCAGATATACCGCATATCCATGCAGCCACATTCACAGCACCAGCTACAAACACAGCAGCCAGTGGCTGTACGCTGCCACAGCTTGGCCGCTTGGCCTTTTGAGAGTCATAATCAGCTGTAAATACATAATGATCGGTGTGACACCATGTCTCCTTTCTGTAGTGTCTGAGTGTTTCTATAAACTGGCACAACTGGACCAACCACACTAAATGTCACTACTAACCATGCCTACAGGAGAATCACATGAGTCTTTCAGAAAGAAAAAATCCCGCCACAACCTTCCAGGGCTTCAAGTGTTTGGATGGCTACTGTATGTATACTGTTTTTCACTCAACAACAGTCAGTTTACATACCTGTCAGGTGTCAGGAGGCAGAGACAGAGTGTCATAAACTGATAGTGAAGTTAATTTGTCACATAATGTTAACAAGAGGAACAATGGACAATAAGCAGACTATTTCACACTGACAGTCATGAAGCACCATGTACAGCTGACATATGGAAAACATGTTCAGTGTGTTTCATTTCCTCTTAGCAGAACTCGTGTTTAAAACATAAACCTTCCTCTGCCCTCCCACAGTTCTGCTATACTAGCTATATAGGCAATCTGATCTTCATACAATACTGTGATTGCCCCAGCTCAACATGCAGCACATCAATACAAATAGGTACAGGTACACTCATGCTCCAAAACAGTGAGCACATGTCAGCAGCTATTTGTAGAAAGCTCAGTGCCATATGTGTACTGTAGTGAGACTGGACAAATATCACATTCAATAAAAAGCATGTAACCCTTCTACACATTCTGCAGGGACCTTCTGCAGTTCCAAACCACCAAACATTACAATGAAAAGTTCCTGGAGAAATTGTTCATTATCTCTCCCATCTTGTTGCATGATTACCCTCAGCCTGTCCCTGTTTTGTTCTGGGGGGTTTTCTCTTGGGATGGTTGGTTAGTCCATCATATTGTGCCAGACTAAAATGTCTTAACAGCAGGATGGATTGAACAGTCATGTTCCCCACAGAATTAATTGTAAGAACTTTCACTTACCCCTGAATTACTATCCAGCTGCATCTGTAAATCAACAGGACATGTTTAATGTTTATTTATTATTTAAAATTTAATTTTAGTCGTATCATGGGAATTAAAAGTTATATATACACATTTTCATTTATTTTAAATAATTAAATCTCATGAAGTGTAAGTTGAGTCCAGCTATTTTGTCATCCAACTTTTAAAACTAAGAGGACTGATGACAGGCTGAGATTTCCCATCCTAACTGTCAAACAAAACAAATAGCATAGTGAGGGAAATGCCAATCAAGTGCGGTCTTTGCCCATTAGCAGCGTCAAACACCTGTGTGGGTCGACTATGGAGTTTTGAAACAAAACTTTCTCATTTTGACTTTAACCAAAGATTAAATTTTGTTGTATTGCCTTGAGAAATAAGGTCTCTCAAAATTTTATTTTTAACCATTTTACAGTCACAGCACAATCGTCACTGCATTTTCAGTGATTTGAAATATGCACTTCAAGTGCACTCCAGCACATGATCTTTAATGAGAGCTGAACAATGAAACTGAACTGAACTAACTAACCAAATTAATAAATAATGTTTGGATCCAGTTTTGTTTCCCTGTTTTCCTAGTGGGGCTCGCATATGTCTTTTTTGCTGGCACTCATGCTAGTTATTTGTGATCTAAACTATGATGCTGATACAGAGTGTGATAGCATAAGGGTTGGAAGGGTTGGAAGACGTGCATAACATCCCATGAGGCATGAATCCATCTCAAACTGAACGAGAAAATCTCCAGAGGTTTCTCATATCTACACTCACACAATAAAATATAACAGATGCTGAGATTGGACTGAGGCAGATGTAGGAGTGCAGGCTTTAACCATGAAGAGAAACAGTTTGATTCCCAGAGCGTCTGCCCTATTTCACAGGAAACATAAGCTTCAGCACATATCCAGCATGGATCAGTATGGGAGATATCAAGTTGTTAATCACATAGTAACGGCTGCCTCTGTAGATAGAGAGAAAGGTACTTAAACTGTCACAATTACTGTTTCATTTCATCTTTAGGAAAGGAAGCTAGAAACCCCACTTCATTATCAATTTCCAACATGAATACAGCTATCAGCCTGACTACTGTCTAAATCAAGAAGCAAATTGCAATTAGAGCTACAAACTCCAATTTCAGTGCTGTGATGAAGGCAGAGGAAAACACCCAGTTACTGACTAGAGATGCCAACTGAATATGTTGGTTTTGAACCCTGTTACAACCCTGGCTCAGGGTAAGCAACACACAGGAGACAAACAAGGTCTGTCATTTAAAAAAAATCAAGTTTATTGAAGTTAACAAAGGATAATCAAAAGAACACAAAGTGGTGGCTGGTAGCAGTGTGCTCGGGTTGGCTGCAATGAGAGACCGAGGCAGAGAGAGGGAGCGAGAGCGAGAGTGAGAGAGTGAGAGAGTGAAGCCTGACAGAGGTTGAATAGAACCAGAACATTTGAATAGAACCAGAAAATTCGTGATGTCTGCCAGATTCCAAATTCAGTCAGAAAGACAGTCAGAAAGAGAGACAGTCCCCCAAATGTAGAAGTACAACACCAAAGGATAATCCAGTTTTCTAATTAGGGCCCGAGCACCTTCAGTGCGAAGGCCCTATTGTAATTCAAGGGATTATTATTAGGGCCCGAGGACCTTCAGTGCGAAGGCCCTATTGTAATTCAAGGGATTATTATTAGGGCCCGAGCACCGAAACGGTGCGAAGCCCTATTGTATTTCAAGGGATTATTATTATTATATTTATTATTATTATTATTATTATTATTATTATTATTATTAGGGCCCGAGCACCGAAACGGTGCGAAGCCCTATTGTATTTCAAGGAATTATTAAGCTGATCTGCACACACACCCTGAGAGCTCGGCCAGGGATGCCGCCAGGTCCAGGAGCCTTGTGTGTGTTGATCCTTTTAGAGATCTGCACACATCTGCCTGAGTTAAAATCAGTGGGCAGGGGTCCTGGGCCTTCTGTACCTCCCCAGCCGGGAGCAACTCTCAAACCGTGCAAAGAAAGCATTCAGATCATCTGGGAGAGATGCACACACCTCCTCAGCACCGCTCAATGTCTTTTGCAGTCTGTGAGTGTCCTTAGACCAGACCACATGCTTCTAGAGTTGGAGCCCTGAAAGTTGGACTCCACTCTGTCCCTGTATTGTCTCTTTGCACTGCTAATAGCTCTCCGAGTGCGTACCTGGACTTCCTGTACTCTTCCAAATCACCCGAGTTGTAGGCGCCAGTCCGTGCTTTAAGTTTGGCACGGACTTCTCCATTAACCCAGGGCTTTGATTTGGGAATGTCCGTACAGTAATCCGCTGGGACTACGCCGCCGATGCATTTGCCGATGTAGCAAATGATCGCGCGTCCGTGTGTGTGTTTAAGTTGTCATCCTGAAACACACACCACTCCGTTGTGCTGAAGCAGTGCCAGAGAGCCGAATCTGATTGGGCGGACCAGCGCTGAATTGTCCGCGTCATCGGTCTGTTCCGCTTGAGTTTCTGCCTATAGGAAGGCACAAGCAGGATGGAGGCGTGATCTGATTTGCCAAAAGGAGGTCGGGGAGGGGCCTGTATCCATCGCAGAAGGGAGAGTAAACATGGTCCAGCTGTGTTGCCTCCTCGCAGTAGGACAGCTGATGTGTTGGTAGTATCTCGGCAGGACTTTCCTCATGTTGGCTTTTGTTAAAGTCCCCCGCCACAATAAAAGCAGCCTCGGGCCTTGAGGTCTCCGCCCTGTCGATAACTCCATACAGCTCGTCCAGCGCTTGGTTAGTGTCCGCATGTGGTGGAATGTACACCGCTGTTAGCACGACCGATGTAAACTCCCTCGGCAGATAATAGGGCCGGCATCCGATCATGAGGTGCTCCAGGTTAGGAGAACAGTCAGATGAAATAATCTCCACATCTGAGCACCACTGCTTGTTGACCATGAAGCAGACACCTCCCCCTTGCTCTTCCCCGATGTTATTGTCCGTCCTGTCGGTAAATGGAAAGTCCGTGGTGGGACAATGGCGGAGTCCGGGATCGAGGGATCGAGCCAAGTCTCCGTGAAAACCAAAACGTTGCAGTTCCTGATGTCACGTTGAATGCCATCCTGCTCCGGAGTTCGTCCAGCTTGTTATCCAGTGACTGGACATTCGCCAGAAGAATACTCGGGAGAGGAGGGCGGTTTTCACGCTTCCTCAGCCTGACCAGGACCCCGCCCGCGACCTTTCAAGGGATTATTATTATTTTTTATTATTTTATTATTATTATTATTATTAATATTATTCTTTTCACGACTTTTCTAGCGCATTTTCGAGGCCTGAACATGCTCAAAAACTCACCAAATTTTGCACACGCGTCACGTCCGGCGAAAAATTGCGGATTTTAAGGGTCTCAAAAGTGGTCGGAGCAAAATGGCTCGGTGGCGCCCCCTGGAAATTTTCAAATACCCCTCCCCATTGGGGTTATTTCGACCGAGACAGATGAAATTTGGTGGGTGCGTAGAGAATGACAAGACCTTCGAAAAAGTCTCTCGCGGCCATGACTCAAACCCAACAGGAAGTCGGCCATTTTGATTTGAATATGCAAATTTTGGCCGTTTTTCGCCATTCGCACGTGTTGTATTTGAACGAACTCCTCCTAGGGGTTTCGTTGTATCGACTTCAAACTTGGTGTACTGGCTCTGGAGGCTTTGGTGATCAAAAGTTATCAAAAGCTTTAATGGTACGTGAACGAAATGGGCGTGGTGGCGTGGCGAATTTTGATGTTTAGCCAGAAAGCACGAAACTGCCATAACTTCAGTGTACGTGCTCCGATCTCAGCCAAACTTCAAATGTATGATAATAATACACTCCTTGAGACATCTGCATAATCATATTCATTGAAAGTCACAGCGCCACCTATTGGCGACAGGAAATCACATGTTTTGTACTTTGATGTTCAACATCAAGTATCTAAATTCGATGAAGCTAAATTTTACTGTGGTAAGCCTTGAGATAAGGTAGATGCTGGATTCAGAAGATGGCGTGCTCCCTTCTCATGGTGGCCCCGTGGCGGCGCGGCGAATTTGGATCCTTCGCCATCACCATCAAAGTGCTCTAATTTGCATATACCTTGTCCGATGTGCCTCAAATTACATATGTATAATCAGCGCATTGGCCTGAAGAGATCTATGGGACTATATGGTCCTATTGTCATAGCGCCACCTATTGGCGACAGGAAGAAAATTTCAAAAACCCCTCCCCATTGAGGTTATTTTGACCTGGGCGGATGAAATTCGGTAGGTATCTGGAACGTCCCACAACCTTCGAAAAAGTCTCTTGTGGCAATGACTCAAACCTTACAGGAAGTCAGCCATTTTGATTTGAATGTAAAAATTTGGCGTATTTTTCACCGTTTGCACGTGTTATATTTGAACGAACTCCTCCTAGAGATTTCATCGTATCAGCTTCAAACTTGGTGTGCTGACTCTCCAGGTCTTGGTGATCAAAAATTGTTAAAGGTTTTTATGGCTCGCGAAAAATGTGGGCGTGGCGGCGCGGCGAGTTTTGGTGTTTCGCCAGAAAGCACGAAACTGCCATAACTTCAGCGTATGTGGTCTGATCTCCATCAAACTTCACATGTATGATAATACTCCCTTCCCGGAGGTATTCGCATATTCATATTCATTGAAAGTCACAGCGCCACCTATTGGTGACAGGAAATCACACGTTTTGTACTTTGATGTTCAACATCAAGCATCTAAATCCGATGAAGCTACATTTTACTGTGGTAAGCCTTGAGACATGGTAGATGCTGGATTTACAAGATGGCGTGCTCCTGCGTCATGGCGGCCCCGTGGCGGTGCGGCGAATTTGGATCCTTCGCCATCACCATCAAAGTGCTCTAATTTGCATATACCTTGTCCGATCTGCCTCAAATTACACACGTATAATCAGAGCACTGGCCTGAAGAGATCTATGGGACTATATGGTCCTATTGTCATAGCGCCACCTATTGGCGACAGGAAAAAATTTCAAAAACCCCTCCCCATTGAGGTTATTTTGACCTGGGCGGATGAAATTCGGTAGGTGTGTGGAAAGTCCCACGACCTTCGAAAAAGTCTCTTGTGGACATGACTCAAACCTTACAGGAAGTCAGCCATTTTGATTTGAATGTAAAAATTTGGTGTATTTTTCACCGTTTGCACGTGTTATATTTGAATGAACTCCTCCTAGAGATTTCATTGTATCAGCTTCAAACTTGGTGTGCTGACTCTCCAGGTCTTGGTGATCAAAAGTTGTTAAAGGTTTTTATGGCTCGCAAAAAATGTGGGCGTGGCGGCGCGGCGAGTTTTGATGTTTCACCAGAAAGCACGAAACTGCCATAACTTCAGTGTACGTGCTCCGATCTCAGCCAATCTTCACATGGATGATAATAATCCCCTCCCTGAGACATCTGCATGTTCATATTCCATAAAAGTGACAGCGCCACCTATTGGCAACAGGAAATCACATGTTTTGTACTTTTGACGTTCAACATCAAGTATCTTAATCCGATGAAGCCGAATTTTACTGTGGTAAGCATGGTAGATGCTCAGTTCTGAAGATGACATTCTCCCGCCTCCTGGGGTTCCGGTGGCGGGTCAGCGAAGTTGGATCCCTCGCCATCGCCATCTAAAGCGTTGTAAGTTTCAAATGCCTCATCCGATCTGCTTCAAATTACACACGTACAATTGGGGCGGCGTCCTGAAGAGACCTGAGGGACTATGTTGTCGCATTGTTGTAGCGCCACCTATTGGTGACAGGAGGAAATGTTCAAAAACGCCTCCCCATCGGGGTTTTCGGGGAAATTCGGGGAATTCAGCATCAGCCGGGTCCCCCGAGTTGGCGCAGGGGTGCGAGGGCCCGTTATCACTGCTTGCAGTTTTAATTATTATTATTATTATTTTCACCACAATTAAATCGCATTTTTCGAGGCCTGAACATGCTCAAAAGCTCACCAAATTTTGCACACGCGTCAGGTCCGGTGAAAAATTACGTATCTTATGGGTCTCGAAAATGGGTGGGCCAAAATGGCTCGGTGGCGCCCCCTGGAATTTTTCAAATACCCCTCCCCATTGGGGTTATTTTGACCGAGGCAGACGAAATTTGGTGGGTGCGTAGAGCGTAGCAAGAGTTTCGAAAAAGTCTCCTGCGGCCATGACTCAAATCCAACAGGAAGTCGGCCATTTTGACATGAATATGCAAATTTTGGCCATTTCTTGCCATTTCCACGTGTTATATTTGAATGAACTCCTCCTAGAGATTTCATCGTATCGGCTTCAATCTTGGTGTGCTGATTCTTGAGGCCTTAGTGATCAAAAGTTATCAAAAGCTTTTATGGCTCACGAACGACATGGGCGTGGCAGCGCATTGAATTTTGATGTTTCGCCAGAAAACAGGAAACTGCCATAACTTCAGCGTACATGCATCTAAAGCATTGTAAGTTGCTCATGCGTCATCCGATCTGCCTCATATTACACACGTACAATCGGGTTGGCGTCCTGAAGAGATCGGCGGGATTATATTGTGGAATTGCTGTAGCGCCACCTATTGGCGTCAACAGGAAATGTTCAAAGACACCTCCCCGTTGGGCTTTTCAGGGAAATTCGGGGAATTCGGCGTCAGCCAGGTCCCCCGAGTTAACACGGGAGTGCGAGGGCCCGTCATCACTGCTTGCAGTTTTAATGAAAAGTTGAAAGTGAAGTGAGCTTCAGTTGATTGGCAGACCTAATTTGTTCTGGTTTGAGTTCCTTTACCTTGGGGTCAAATTGAGGTAATGAACAATTTAATGCAAATAATAAAAGAATGACAAAATAACATCTGGAATACTTTAAACATTTAGCTACTATTATAAATTCATTTCTCAGCAATGCTACCACCATCAGCGGGTTATTCTGAGTGAGGTGTTCCAGCAACAATCCAATCCAATGTACTTTTATTTGCATAGTGACACTTCACAATATACATTATCCCAAGGCATTTTAGGTAAGGCAAGGAGTGGGGTCAAGACCTCACAGGAAAAAATGCCTTGACATACCTTTATCCTTTAAAAACAGCTATAAAAATTTGGTTAACGCAAGTGGTAACTGAAGATGAGGTAACAACTAGACTACAACAGGTTCAACTAGATTATGTTTTATCTAGCACCGCCATTCGGTCAAAATTTTCCTCCCACTAAATTTTCTTTCTAATTAATAGTAATTAGCAAATGTTATGCTGACATGGCAAACTAAGATGGTGAATATAGTAAATATTGTCTGTGGAGATTCTCATTCATCCAGTTCATAGGCTGTTGAATCAGTAGCAACTGGACTTAGTGATATAAAAAGAAAGAAACAAAGTAAATATGTTCCTTGCAGTATTCAGCAGGCTGGGCTAAAACTGACATTTTCATGTCTGCTCCAAGACAGATTGTGTGTTCTTTTTGGACTCTGTTCCCTGCATGTTTCCTTTTGCTCCTGTTCTGTTAAGTACTGTGACTTTTGTTCACCTTACTATTTCCTTTACTATTGTCTGTAATTTTTTATTTTGTTGTTTCATTTTGAAGTTTGTGTTTGTCTACCCCACCCTAATATGTTCCTTATCCTCTTTATCCCTGCCTCCATTCTCTATGTAAGTCTATCCTTTTGTCTTTGTCGGTTCTCCTTGTTTAACTCCCCATGTTTGTCATTGTTTTCTCCGTTCATCTCCCAGTGTTCCCACCCTAAGTTTGCATTTCTTTTTTTTCTTCAGTTCAATGAGTTTTGGTTGTCGTCTTTTGCATCTGCCTTTTGTTCTTTTTTAATTAGGACTCTGTAACTTCTTATGTGCATCACAGAACCATATTTTGAAATTAGTCAGGATTTTAAACCCCTGAAACATGAGCTTTGCTTGTAGTTTCATACAGTTTAATTTTGAGGATTTCTGTTTGGATTTTTTTGTCCACTACACAGTTCTGCCCGTTGTAGCTTTTAGAACACATTCAGAACAAGTTTACAGTGACTGTTGCGATCACTAATGCAGGATATATGTGCTTTCCACAGGTAACCTTTACACTGCTGAAAACTAAGATGACATTCCTATCCTGCCTGACTTAGAGTACAGTGGATACAAGATACAGGATAAGGGAAGCTCTAATGTCATCTGGGATTTCCTAATGGTTTGATGGCTTTGAGGGCAGAAGAAGGCAGTGCTCTGACGGAAAAGCCCTGGCAGAAATGAATAGGGTTTTCTACTTCCACACCTCGTATTTTCTCTTTTTTTCTTTTAGTTCTTCATTTATTGATGTGGACTGATTTTTTTTCTGGATGGTTTAGTAGAAGAGGAATGTTTCCCATTTTAATAATAGAAGACAGCAGGAGTAATATTTCATGGGTCCCAGTCACAATCGTAATAATAGAATTTGATCATCACAAATCCCCACAGCATTGAAGCTTGGTATAACAATACATGATGCTACAGAATCTGCTGTGTAACAGTGAAAGCTCTCTCTGTGTCAATTCATTGCAAATATTATTCACTGCTGAAATGCACTTTGCATTATTCTGCAGATTGTACTTGATTATTCCCATATGACTTCATGTCCAAATCAAATCATTTATTCCTATGTTCTTTAGGATGAAATGACTCTAATGTTGCATGATGACAGCTTTTCACTTCCCATATTTGCTATAAGTCATTATGAGATCTGACTCGTAGTCTTTGCCTTGCACTTGGGCTGCCCCCTGCCCTGTATGGAATACAATCACTGAGCACTTTATTAGGTATTAGGAACATCATACTAAGAGAGAGTCAGGCTTCCCTTTGCTTTCAAAAGAGCCTTAGTTCTTTGTGGCATGGATTCCACAAAATATCAGCAACTCTCATTTAAGGTTCTGCTCCATTTTGACGTGATCACATCCCATCAGTTCTGCATATTTGTCAGCTGCACATTCATGCTGCCAATCTCCTGTTCTACCACAAAGTAATTATAATAGTAATACCACAGTGCACAAGTAAAAAGTTACAAGAAAAGTTCTGCATTCAAAAGTGTAGATAAGTAAAAGTACAGAAGCATCAGAAGCAATATAAAATATAATAATATAATATATAAACTAAATTTTTGAGCATCACTTTAAGCGTTGACGAAATTTTCGCTACTTTATACACAACTGGGTAGCCTGATGTGTGATAATATTTCATCAGTTATTTGGAGGGAAATATGTAAATCTTCAATCTGTCAAGTTGGAGTAGGAGTATAAAGTCTAGAAGTATAAAAAAATTGAAGTATTCAAGTAAAGTACAAACACCTTTTAAACTGAACTGAACCACTGCACTGGAGTAAATATGTGAATAACTTTCTATCACTGTACCCAACTCAGTCACTCTCCAGCAGCAAAACCACTGAGTTTATTACCTTCAACTTTTCTTTCAGGAGAAAAATAGACTATTTGTTAGACAGTAACAGTCTCACTTTAAACGTACCCTGTGGAGATTGCTTGGGAACATTATGTTTACCTGTATCTCCATGACCCACTTTTGTTGCAAAAATGTGTTGTTTATTTTCATGTCTTCTTTATTTTCCTTTATTGTTGCCTTTCTTGGTCTAGATTTATTTAGATTTGATATTTAGATTCTGAATAGATATGGCCAGTGTCTGAGGTAAATGCCAGTTTCATTAACCATCATATTGGTATCTTCATTGTGCAGTTGGCTACAGCAAGTGATGAGAAACTCTCTGCTTCATCATGCTTCATTGCCTACTTCTTTCTAAGGATTTATGGTTTGCATGAAGGATTCATATATATTACTGCCCTCTGCAGTTGGCAGCAATGGGTATCATGTCACCTTCATTCATATCTTTGTGTGAGTACTTGTACAAAACATTGCTTTAAGATTGGGAGAGTTCAAATTAAAACACAGTAATGTCCACTTTTCTATTCTATTTTCTATTTTTTCATACATTATATGCCTTTAACTGATCCAATTTGTCCTTAAACAAAAAAGGTAAAAAAAAAAAAAAGAAAAAGAAAAAAAGAAACACGAGCAGCACTGAAGAGAATATTGTCTGACTCTTAGGAAGCAGTCTTATCAACAGCAGTATTTGTCACCTTAGTGCAGTGACTTGATGTGATTAGTTAGAGCTTTGCTTATTACTGAGGTGAGATGCACAGCAAGGGGAGAGAGCTGAGGGGCTCATTTACCCCCAGCAATGGCCTTGATATGGTCTTCACGTGCACCGATGGGCTCCCTGTTGAATAAGAATATAGTGCCTTCCCTGCAGTTCAGTTCAATAACCCATATCCCATTATCATCCTCTGAGAAAACAGACACCTATACTCTAGAATCAACACATGGAATTTGTATTACAAGTTTTAGCTACTAATATCAATGCAATGTCATACAAGGCCAAAGCCATCATTATTAAAGAAGTTCCACCCATAGTCATATTTAATGTTTTAGCTGTGCAGTGTCACAGGGCCGACAAGGAAGCTGGACAACCTGGGAGGGAATTGTCAACTGGAACGTCAATTGGTCTGACCTGTGGAAGATCCCACAGGCAAGGATCAGCTTCCTCATTTGAGCAACTTATGACATGCTTCCCTGTCCTCGTAACGTTCACCAATGGTTCAGGAACGAGAAAAAGCTGCTGATTCTGCAATGCCCCCAATGCAAGCCTCCATCACATCCTGTCGGACTGCAAGGTCGCACTCTCCCAGGGGCGCTATAGATGGCGTCACGACCAGGTCCTGAGGAAACTGGCTGAGGTGTTGGAGGGCTGTCGACAGGGCAGCAAAGAATCAACCACCAGCAGAGAACCATGCCAGCTTTGTCACGGAAGGGGATGGACAAAGATACACCAGACCAAGAGAGATATTGAAGCCCTTTTCCCCCGGACCTGGAGTGGGACATGAGGACCAATCAAAACAAGCAGCACCAGTGCCGCACGATCGTAACTACAGCTCTCCGCCCTGACATTGTTATGTGGTCCAACAAGGCAAGAGTGGTGCCCCTCATCGAGCTGATGATGCCTTCAGAAGAGGGGATTGTGGCCACCCATGAGTGCAAGAAGGCCAAGTACTCCGAACTGGCTGCTGAATGCCGGGAGGTTAGCTGGAAGCCCACCATCTACCCAGTGGAGGTTGGCTGCCGAGGCTATGTGGGGCAACCACATGCCTTCTGGAGGGACGCAGGAGTGACTGGAGGGAAGCTGTAGAAGGCCACAAAAGAGCTAGCAGAGGAGGCCGAGAAGGGCAGCTATTGGATCTGGCTGAGGAGGAAGGACAGGAGCTGGGGAAAGAAAACCTAATCCCGACAACAGCTGCAGGGGGTAATGCCCATCAGCTGCCGGGGGTGACGGGGAGACGTCCTTGTCACTGCTCTGCCACCAGGAGACGTTCTAGAGATTAAAGGAGTGAAACGTTAGTGAACGGTGGTTCCTAGCTGATGGCCCTGCAGCTGACCTGTGGGCACTGGAGGAGGTTAGACAGGCAGCAATGCCAAGCAGGAAATACCATCTACCTCTACATTAGCTGTCTTGACAGTAGATGGAAACATACAAGGATCAACAAACCACAACCAAAATGAAATTGAAATTCTACTATCACTTTATCTGTGCAGATTAATGCATGCTGTGCTTTAGATATTCTCAAAAGAGAACTGGAGTTTACTTTTGAAAGATACATATACATATACGGTATATGTATATAAAGTATACAGTATATCAATACAAAAAGACAAGGAACAAAAAAGGAACCAAAAGAAACCAAAATAAGTTATTAATGTGATGTACCACCAAGAGCCACCAGAAAAAAAATAAATCACAGAAATCCTTGCCCTATATTCTGTGTAATGAATCCTACTGGAATGAAGAACTGTTCTTCTGAAGTACATCCTCATTTTATGTTTTGCTGATAGTGGTGGGGAACACTGTCTAACACAAAACCTCCAAATTACTAGAGGACCTGTAGAACCTCCTAAATACTGTAACCTCTTAAAGGACTTCCATGCCCATCAAATGACCACTACAGAACATTCTTATTGACTACTAAAACCTCTTAAATAAGCACTTACACCTTCTAAACAGAACAACCTATAGGATCTTTAGAACCTTCACATTAACCACTCAGACATATACAATCCTGAGAATCTCTTCAGTAACTATAACTTGTACTATTAAACTTTATCCCTCTAATCAACAAATGCATAGAGTCTCTGCATTGGACAAACAAAGGCAGAATCATATAATAGCCTACCGCAGCAGCAATGTCAATTTGACATCATGTTGTTTTGGTATTGTTGGTATTGTTGTTGGGGAAAGGTAATCATTTAATCACAGCAGCGGGATGTGGAGAGAGACAGAAGATGGTTAAGAAAAATAGGGGGACATGAGAGAAGAAATTTAAATTGAAAGCATGGGTGACTTTGCTCAGATGTTGTTCAAGTTTGCCAAATTTGATGGAACATGTGCTGTCAAAAATCCCCCAGACCATTACAACAAGTGTTTTCTCCAATCAATTATCCGTGGTGTCTGTGAACTGCGGTCAAGCTTGATTTTCATTTTCAGACATTGAGAGCCAGGGAGAGGTGATCAATGATTGAGAACACTATCCAAGGTAGAGAGAATATTTCAGACCTCTGTCATCACTCATAGTCAAATGCTGACTTTTTGTTCTGGGTCTCCCTCATGCTACTTTTGAGTGTTCTGTTGTTTATGTCAGTACTCAGCAGCCACTTGCATCATAAACACCGATGTAGGACACCAAAATTTGATTCCAACAAAGTGCCCAAAGGTCTGGGAGTACACTGTTTCACTGAGAATGGGCATGTTCTCAACAACTTCATGCACAGCAACAGTAACAACAAAGCTTCCTTTCTTCACAATAAAGCTCTATTTTCCTCCCACTTGTAAACTTACATACACTGCAAATTTTGGCTTTTGGAATAAACTCCCTGTGAGTCAGAAAAAACTCAATTTTAGTGTACATGCCTGACCAAAGCATATACTCCAGTGCTGAGTACAAATAAGTATTTTTTTAGTTGATCTTGAACCCCTTTTTCTGAGTTAAAATTTTACTCCTCAGATGTTAAAGTTCTAATCTGATAGAGTATATTAGAATTAGTTACTAAATAAATAACTATTAGTGTATTCAGATCCTCATACTAAATAGCATAGCAAAACTCTTCTTTACACCAGTTTGTCATATGCATAAAAGACACATGCAGTAACTTAAACAATGCCTGGACAGCACACAAAGCTTAACCTCCCTTTCAGAAGTGTACACAGTGGGCCTTCATCGTAATAAAAAGTGTATCTTCTGTTTCAGTTCTCTGAGCCAGTTCAGTTTCTGTGGAGATTGTTGTCTGCCAATTAAGTCTGTCTTGCTTCATTGTACTGCAAAGGTCGTTTTTCCTGAGTCCCAAGCCAAGTTGAAGTATTTCCCTATCCTCAGCCATGGCTCATGAGAGTTGGGGAAGGAAGGGGGCTGCAGGTGCATTGTGATTGGCACGTTCCCCAGCTACTCATATATTTTTTTGAACAGCTGGCGCCTGGTTGGAACACAATGTGCTACTTCTAGATTGCCTCAGTGGATGTGCCGGGACTGGTCACCGCCATCTTAAAACTGCCACCACAGTGGTCTTTCCTTCCATCCAGATATTTATGATGTTGTGCACCTTCCCAAGATTTGACACCAATCGTGTCTTCGTGTCGCTCCAGTAAAGTTGCCTTTTGGTATTGTTACTGCTGCTGCTTACTATGATTCTGTTTCTGCTGGCAATGACCCCTTGGGCTTGTCCATACACTAAAAGTATCACCCAGGGTCTTCTCTTGGCACATGCACACATGCAAATAGCTGATTAAAAATGGAGCTGGTGAAATCAGCTTTCTATAATTTCCTTACCCTGCTTTTCACTAATGTTCAGGGATCTGCTCAAATCTGGAAAGCACAGAAAGCTGATCATCATCTTGTGATATAGCACATGTGACCAAGTAGGACATTTTAGTTTGTGTCTGTCCTTTTACCTCATAGAGTATCTGTACTGTGCTCCATGTTTGAAAACTCAGAAGTGAGACTGAAAATAACCCTAACCCTAACCCTCAGCAACTTCAAAAATGTTCTTGAATGTGTGCTGGTTTATTAAACAGAGTTTGTGAAAAGGATTGAGACAGTAACTCCATTACAGTGACAGGCAGATTAGACGGCAATACAAGAAACATTTCTTCTTTCTTCTTGTGCTGCTGCAGACTGTACGTTAATTTGAAGGTATTCAATTCAGATATGTATTATTTTTACTGTGATGTCAAAGTGGCCAGGAGGCTCATTCAGAAATGAGACCAACATATTAAATTGCTATCAGATTACAGCATGGTGCATGTCTAATAGACGCTAATGACCAGGCAGATAGATGACTTCAGATTTCATCATTTAAATGGAGCAATGGTACAAGGGGAAAAAAGAAACTGTAAGTAAATCCCTTAAAGCCAAATAACTGTCCATGTCTTACTGAAATGAGTCCTGCACAGCCAAAATGGAGCTTTTGAGTTTTGAGTGAATGGTAAAATGAATGGAGACAGGTTCACTGGAGAGTTGAAATTAAATCTGGGCACAAATTAACAAGTGGATTTATTTCAATATCTTTTACTAAGCTAACAAGATTATTTTCTGTTACTTTAAAGTGTAATTCCTCACCACTGTATTGTGGCTGTAATATGCATGGGATCCTCCATTAGGTTAAACATAAGCATAGAGACATTCATCTTAAAACTAATTAGTTAATCAATCATCCATTAGAGCGAGAAGGGGAAGAGGGCTTAATGAGAGGGCAGGACCCTAAACGGGCTGCACAATGGGGGGTGGGGGGCTGTCTCTGTGTTTATGTGAGTGTAGTTTATACCCATGGGGATGACTAGCGGAATGAAATATAGTTGCCACAATAGTACAGGCTGCAGCTAATTTAATGATGGCAAAGAATTCAGTCACTTCATGCAGGGAACTGTCGGGATACAGCGTTAATGTTACAGCTCCACTGCATATTGTCATGGGGTGTGTTCATGTCTCGTTTGCATGTCAGTTACACACATTTTGGTCTTCAGGCTCTGAGCTTCAGTACATTCAGTGTGAAATAAACTAATGAACACTACATAAAAGTTCTCAGCTTTAGTATACATGAGTATTAACAGACTTGTGTTGAAAATACACACATAATGTGTAGGGATTCAAAAGTAACTGGACAGATATACATTATTTTATAAAACCATCAGATATCTGAATATTTTGAGGTAAATCCTTTGCAGTTAATGACTGAAGTATTTGACCCTTGGACATCAGCAGACACTTTGTATCTTCCCTGGGGAGGCTCTCCCCAAGCTTCACCTCAGTCTGCTTTGTGACTCACCCAGTCGGAGAAAACAGTGGAGATGATAGTGGACTTCAGAAAGGGCCCCCCTGTTCTCCCCCCTGTCTCCATCCATGACACCCCTGTTACCCCCGTTGAGTCCTTCCGCTTCCTGGGCACCACCATCTCCCAGGAGCTGAAGTGGGAGCAGAACATCAGCTCCCTCACCAAGAAGGCTCAGCAGAGGATGTATTTCCTGCGGCAGCTGAGGAAGTTCAACCTCCCAGTGAAGATGCTGGTGAACTTCTACACTGCCACCATTGAATCGATTCTCACATCTGCAATAACAGTGTGGTTCGCTGCAGCTACAGCCAGGGACAAGGCCAAACTACAGCAGGTCATCCACTCTGCAGAGAAGGTGATCGGCCGCAGCCTCCCATCTCTCCAGGAGCTGTTCATCTCCAGGACACGGAGACGAGCAGCCAGGATTGCTGCTGACCCCTCTCACCCTGGACACAAACTGTTTCAGACCCTCCCCTCTGGCAAGAGGCTCCGGTCCATCCGGACCAGGACCTCGCGCCACAGAAACAGCTTCTTCCCCACTGCAGTCAGCCTCATGAACAATGCCCCTGCCCCCTGAACAACACCCCCCTCACCATTTGCACTACTTTGCACTGCCAGACACTTCAACCACATGTATATAATCCCTACCTCCTTTTAGATTGTGTTTTAACTTATTTGCTTTTATTCTATTTTTTTTATTCTGCTATACCTCTATTATTATTGTTGTGGTTGTTGTGGTTGTTGCTGTTATTTTTAAGTTTTTTTAAAGCTTTCTCTTGATTGTCAACAAAGCTTTAGTCCTTTGAATAGGTCCACCTATGTTGTGGCCATCTATGGTCACACCTGATCAACAAACTACTTTTGATCTCTCTCTTTTCTGGTTATCATTTATGAACTATTATTATTGTAACAAAATAATAAATAATTGATTCTTATATTGTTTTATAATAATAATAATAATAATAATAATAATAATAATAATATTGTTGTTATTGGAATCACTAATATTAATTAATAATACAGGGCACCACCTGCAAACTGGGAACAATAACCAAATCAGGCTACAATCTCATAACTTTCATAATTCACTTTAGCTGGAGTCCACATCCTGGGGTCAACAACCATAAGTGACTAGCAAAGGATTAAGTTCAAACTCTGACCTTCTCAATCAGCCACAGGTCACAATAAACATACACAATAATGACAAGATGGTTCTCCTTAAACTATAATGATGTTTATTCATTCTGCACAGTAATCAACAATGTTAATCACAGTCTCAATGAATTACACCAACTAACTAACTAACAGATACAGGAACATGAGCTGTACAATAATCTACATACTGCATGGGTGTGTGTGTGTGTGTGTGTGTGTGTGTTTTGTGATGTAAAAGAGGGTGTGTGTGTGTGGGGAGGTGTGTCTGTCTAGGTGACTTGATCTGGGTGGATGATGTCATACGAGACCCAAGATGGTGGTGTTATGATATGTGTTCTGTTGGGTTTCTGTCTGGTGTGTTTTCCCCTGGTTGCTTCCTCGCATGTTTCAGGTGGTTCCTGGTGTTGCTACCTGTTAGGGCTCCCCCTGGTGTTCTTACCTTTTTGGTTAATTATCTGGTTAATCACCTGGCTAATTCCCTGCACCTGTGTCTTGTTTGCTCGTCACTCCCCGGTGTACTTAAACCCCTGCCTTACACTTCCCTGGTGTCGAAACATGACCATTTCATGTCTGAGCTCAGAATCCTGTACGCCAGTCTGATCTGTTTCTGGAAACGCATTTTGCCTGACCACCGTTTCTTGCCCTAGCCCTTTGAATTTGTTCGCTGTTTCTCTGGTTTTGACTTGGACTGTTTGACTACGCTTCTGGTTTTGCTGCCCTGGTTTTCTGGCCCTGCTTACGGACTTTTGACACAGATTTCTTGGACGTGCGACATTTGGATTTGGTCACTCTTGGACTGTTATAAAATAAAGATCATTGCCGTCAGACACTGTCTTGCACCTGGTTCCTGTGCTGACCGTTACAGGTAGATGTGACTCTAAAAGGAGTAGCATCACTCGAGCCAAAGTGGTGGACAGGATTGTGCCTCGTATGGGCAACAGTAAAACTGGTGCCAACTAGTGGTCAGAGTATCTGTGCTCAGACAGATTAAATCCCCACCACCTTATGTGATGGTGGTGGGGATATCAGATGTGTGTTACAGTTATCTCTATATGTGGCCTAGGGTTAAAGACTACCTATCATGAGGCGGGTGACTGCAAGAGTCAGTAAACACAGGTCCTCCAGTGCGATTCTGACAGGACCGTCTCCATCGACTTAAGAGAATAGCGAATGTGGGGTTATTCAAAATACAAATTGAACATAACAGCACCATATGGCATAAAATCCAGACAGCTAAAAGAGAAGGGAAGGATCTTCATGTCTTGTACCTTGATCTGGCCAATACCTATCTGTTTCTCATTCACTACTGTGGACTGCCTTTGAATTCTTCCACGTGCCTGCAACAATAATAAACCTGGTAAAAACACTACTTCAAGGATCTGCAGTTTTGCCTTGCAATATCAAGCTTCACCACAAAATGGCAGCCTTTGGAAGTAAGCATCATGGCAGGGTGGCATTTACAATGGCAATGGAGATCATCATCAGAGCTTCAAAATGGAAAGAGGTGGTGGGAGGATTATAACTAAAAGGGTAGTCAGAGGTTACCACCAATTTGAGCCTATATGGATGATATAACACTCACAACAACTGTTCCCTGCACCAAGAAACTGCTAAAGAAACTTCATCAAAACATAACATGGATGGTGCAAGGATGAAGATCAAGCCTAGCAAGTGCAGAAGCATTTCCATAGTAAAAGGCCAAGTCAAAGAACAGAGATTCTATGTTGGCAGAACACCCGTACCAACTGTGACTAAATGCAAGTAAAGAGCTTGGGATAATGGTATGAGGCAAAGACACCGAAAAATTTGAACAACTTAAAAAAGGATACCATCACCTATATGGGTCGCATCAACAAGACCTTGTTACCAGGCAAACTAATGAGGCTAACTTATGGTGCTTTCAGTTTGGCATACTCCCAAGACTCATGTGGCCATTAACTGTATACGAGATCCCCATCATCAAGGTGGAAAGGTTGGAAGGGGTGATAAGATCACAGCTGAAGCAGTGGCTTAGATTTCCACAATGATAGTACCATCAAACTGTATTGGAATGGCAAACCGGAACTACCAATACCAGGTCTTTTGGAAGAATTCAAATGCACCAAAGCCAGACTGGTCAGCGACCCTTACTGAATCTGAAGATGCAGTCATTTGAACAGCGGATGGCGAGGGGAAGGTAATGGATTCCATCAAAAGCTGTTCAGAGTGCAATGTCTGGTCTTCACATCAGGGATGTAGTTGGTCAAGTCCAACATGGGAGAGCAGGTCTCAGGTTTCTCCCAAAAGCTCCTCTGTAGCATAAACCAACAACTGTGTCAAAGGAACTGCTGGTAGTAAAGGGAATCCGGAGACAAGAGGAGGCAGAGAGAGATGCCAAAACTGTCGCAATGGCCAGGCGAGGAAGATGGACCAACTGGGAGAGCCTGGAGAAGAAAAAGCTCAGTTGGCGTGACATCCCACCAGGCACATTCTATCAGGGTGTACTACTAGTCACACCCAAGGGCGCTACACTTGGCTGCATAACCAAGTACTCAGAGAGTTCGCTTCAACACTGGAAGAAAAGCAAACCACCATAAATGCTCTCCAACAAACATCATCAGACAAGTTCCACTTCACACAGTTTATACCAGCCGGCCATCTTTAAGCACACCAAACAACACCAAAGGATACAAACATTCTGCAGGCTGCTCAAGATTGAAAGTGGACCTGGATAAAAAGCGAGTGTTTCCCCCAGAGATGACGACAACAATACTCCGGCCAGACATGGTCCTGTGGTCTCCAACAGCAAAGCTGGCTTATGCTATGAAGCTGACAGTGCCATGGGATGATGAGTTTGAAGAAGCTTTTGAGAGGAAAAAAACAAATATTCTGACCTCGCAGCAGAAGCATGCTGGTGGCTGGAAGATCACAATCTTCCCAGTAGAGGTGGGATGCAGGGGGTTTATTGTGACATCCACCACCAGTCTGTTGAGGGAAATGGGAGTGAAGGGGAGTGAAGGGGAGTGAAGGGGAGTGAAGGGTCGCCCCCCCCAACGGGCTATTAAAGGCATTTCAAGTGCTGCCGAAAAAAAGCAGCAATTGGTTCTGGATAAGGCAAAATGACAACGCCTGGGCTAAAAAAATAGAGACAGACAGACAGTATGCAGCCAGGCGTACACCTTGCTCAGGGAGAAGGACGCTCCTGCCATGTAAAATCCATCGAGGGACATGGAGGGTATGGCATGGAGTGTGGGGGTGTACCTGGGATGCTGGGTACACCGTTAAGCCATTGTTGAGACATTGTGGGCTTCAACTAACAACACGCTGATGAAGCAGGGTGCCCACCTGATGACCCTAATAATATACCTACCCACCCTTTCACCACTCATCTCCAATGGCTAACATCAAGAGCACCAACTAGTCAAAGGGACTGAAACATCTAGTTCTATTTGTTTTACTACCACCTCTCCGGTAGTGGATCCGTTAATTTGTGGATCTGTTAATTTGAAAGTCACAACTCGTCCATTAAAGGGAGAACTTTCAAACTCCACAGGGGAAAAAGAAAAAGTACAAGTACATGGAATACCTCCTACAGTAACTGGTTTGCACAGAAAGTGAGCTTCCTGTGATGGTTTGGCTTGCCTGCTGTCTGCCTGCCCCCTTCCCCTCTTGTTTCTCTGCTGCCTTCAGGTTGTGGCAGGAGGCGTGGTCGGTCTCCCATGATTGGATGAGACACACCTGAGCAGCATCTCCAGTGATTACCCTGCCTCTACATAAACCTGGCCAAGACGTCCATCCGAATGATTCCGCCAAGTTTCCCTACACATGTGCCTAGCTTAGTGAATACTCCAGAATGACAGAGACTTACCTAGTTTTGTTTTTTGAACTTCTTTACCTTTGCTTGACAAACAATAAAGACTTGGAAACCCTGGCTTTTGGTCTCCTGTGCTTTGTGGTCCAGAACCATTCCGTGACAGAATCATCTGGCCACAATGGACCCAGCGGAGACTGATCAGCTGAGACAAGCCTTGTCTTCTCAGGAGTTGTTCGTTGACCAACACGATGCCATGATGAGAGGAATCATGGGTACCCTTCAACAGCTCACCACCAGTTTGGCACAGTTTGATGGTCGGCTAAACCACGTGGCCACCCAGCTAACTAGCCTCACGACCACCATTGGCACTCCACCTCTGCCACCTGCTGCTTCACCCGTTCCTACGTCCCCCCTGCCCCGAGAGCCATTCATCCCAATCCCTGCCCGGTATACTGGGGATCTAGGGAAATGTTCAGAATTCCTACACCAGTGCTCCCTAGTTTTCAGCCAGCAACCAGCCACCTACGCCACAGACCGATCCAAGATAGCGTTCATCATGAATCTCTGCACCGACAAAGCCTCCTGGTCGTTGGCTGTTTCGCAACACAATCCCTCCTTGTGTGTTGACCTCCAGAACATTACCTTAGAGATGCGACGAGTCTTCGACCATCCAGTCAAGGGAAAAGAGGCAGTTAGCCAACTGCTATCGCTGACTCAGGGCGAAAACTCAGCCCAGTTTGCACTAGACTTCCACATTTTGGCTGCCGAGTGTGGAACCAGGCAGCCCTGCAGGCAGTTTTTTTGAAAGGGCTGTCCGAAGAAGTCAAGGATGAGCTAGCCGCTTGGGATGAGACCTCCACCCTCGAAGAACTCATCCAGCTGGCCATCCGCCTAGACAACTGGCTCAGAGAGAGACGAAGGGAGAAAGTGGCAAAGCTGAGATCCAGACCCCCATCACTTGCCTCCAGTCCACATCCACAACCCTTTGCCCAATCGAGAGTCTCCAGTGATCACCGGGGAAAGCTGTGCAGCCCTGGGCCGACGCTGAGGAGCCCATGCAGCTGGGACGAGCCAGGCTGTCTTCAGCGGAGAGACAGCATTGTGCCCTTCTGGGCCTGTGTTTCTTCTGTGGCCACGAGGGACACCTCCCAGGCCAAGTGCCCAGTTCTGCCGCAAAGGGCAGGTTCATCAGCCAACACGGGGGCGCCGGTGAACCACCCCTCCCAACCCACTACCCCCTCAGAAAGCAAGAGAATCCAGGTCCCAGGTATGTTGCGTTGGCTCCAGACTGCCTTGCCTGTTCAGGTTCTCATGGACTCAGGCGCTGATGAAGGACTGGTGAGCCAGGTTAATCTCCCCACCGTGGCTCTCCCGAAACTCAAGGAGGTTTTAGCATTGGACGGAAGTCACCTAGCCAGGGTCACACATTGTACAAAACCCATCTCTCTTATGCTATCTGGGAACCACAACGAGTAGATCAAACTCTACGTAATCCCCTCGCCCTCATCCCAGGTGGTGGTAGGACTGCCCTGTCTTAAGAAACATAATCCACATATTGACTGGTCAGCGGGTTCAATTGTCAACTGGAGCACCTTTTTGTCATGTCAGCTGCCTTTGCTCAGCCATATCTACCTGTACTCCATCTCCATGGAGGAGATCGATCTATCAGCTGTCCCCACAGATTATCACGAGTTAAAACAGGTATTTAGCAAGGATAGAGCACTTTCCCTACCTCCACATAGACCATAAGATTGTGCAATCAACCTGTTCCCGGGAGCTTCTCTCCCCTCAAGGAAGCTTTACAACCTCTCCGAGCCCGAGAAGGAAGCTATGGAGACTTACATTCAGGACTCCCTGGATGCTGGCCTCATCAGGCCATCATCATCTCCTCTGGGGGTGGAAGCGTTCTTCGTAGAAAAGAAGGACGGGTCCCTGCATCCATGCATAGATTATACCGGGCTGAATGAGATCACGGTCAAGAATACCACTGATGGACTCGGCTTTTGCCCCCCTCCATGACGTGGTGATTTTTTACAAAATTGGACTTGAGAAATGCATATCACTTGGTTAGAATTAGGGAGGGGGATGAATGGAAGACGGCTTTCAATACCCACCTGGGGCACTTTGAGTATCAGGTAATGCCCTTTTGGTCTGACCAATGCACCGGCCGTGTTTCAGGCGTTAATGAATAACGTTCTTAGAGACATGCTAAATAGGTTTGTTTTCGTTTACCTTGATGATATCTTGATTTTTTTTTTTTTCAAAAGGTGTAGAGGAACATGTGGGACATGTCAAGACTGTGCTACAAAGATTGCTGGAGAACAAATTCTATGTCAAGGCTGAAAAGTATGAGTTTAGTCTTCCGACAGTATCATTCCTGGGATTCATTATTGAACAGGGGCAATTAAGACCCGACCTGGCCAAGGTTAAGGCCGTGTTAGAGTGGCCTTTACTGACCACACGCAGACACCTCCAAAGGTTCTTGGGGTTTGCCAACTTTTACAGGCGCTTCATCAAGAACTATAGCAGGTTGGCATCCCCTTTAACGCAGTTAATGTCAACTAAGGAGGTGTTTAAGTGGTCCCAAGCAGCACAGGCGGCTTTTGACTCCCTTAAGGAGAGATTCTGACATGCCGGTGGATTTGGACCAAGAAGTGCAGGAGACCGGAGGCACACAGTACAAGTTTTTATTGATTACCAGCGAGGAAAACAGCGCAAGGGTATTCCCGAAGAGTCACCCACATGGTGTTGCTGACGTGGTGTGCTGGCGCTGACTCTTCAGGGATGTGGACGTGGTCGAGATTGTGGTTGAGGACATAGCCGAGGTCAAGATTGTGGTTGAGGACATAGCCGAGGTCAAGATTGTGGTTAAGGATGTAGACATGGTCAGAGACATAGCCGTGGTCGGAATCGTGGTCTGGGACGTAGTCATGGTCAAGGACGTAGACGTGGGTGAGGAGAACAAAGAACGTGATGTTGCAGGGCAATCATCTGGCACCGAGTGTTGGGAAAGCAGGGCTTTTATGGTGGTGTGTTGATTGCCTGATGATGAGCTTCAGGTGTGCCTCGTCTGCCTGTTAGGGGCCAGCCATGCCTCCTGTCACTGCCTGGGAGCAAGGGAGAAGAGAGGGAGAGGCAAACCGGAAAGCCACGCCCATCCTGGGCCATCACAGATTCTCTAATGCCCCCGTTCTAGTCCATCCTGACCTAAAACTACAATTCATTGTGGAGGTCGACGCCTCAGATTTGGGAGTAGGTGCCGTGCTCTCCCAGCGGTCTCCGGTTTATCATAAGCGCCACCCTTGCGCCTTTTTTTTCCCAAACGTCTCTCACCAGCCAAACACAATTACGATGTGGGAAACCGGGAGCTGCTAGCTGTGGTGTTGGCCCTACAGGAGTGGAGACACTGGCTTGAGGGTGCAGAACACCCATTCATTGGGTGGACTGACCACAAAAATTTGGCTTACCTACGCTCTGCTCGCAGGCTGAACCCTCGTCAGGCTCAGTGGGCTCTGTTCCTGGGCAGATTTAACTACACCCTCACCTACCGCCCGGGGTCGCGAAACACCAAGCCTGATGCCCTGTCCCGCCAGTTCTCATCCCCAGTCGAGGAGGCCCCCGTGGAGACAGTCGTCCCGTCCTCCTGCGTGATTGGGGCAGCCAGGTGGGCAATTGAGCGAGGGGTCCAAGACACCCTGCACATGCACACGGTACCGGATCAGTGTCCAGGGGACTGGCTCTTTGTTCCCCCCTCAGCTAGGTCATCAGTACTCCAATGGGGTCATTTGTCCAAGTTGGCTTGCCATCCTGGTTACCACAGGATCCTAGCTCTGCTTCGGCAGAGATTCTCGTGGCCGTCCATGTCTGCCAACACCTGAGAGTTTGTCCTAGCCTGCTCCATCTGCGCCCGTAATAAGCCATCCCACCATGCTCCAGCTGGTCTCCTCCATCCCTTGCCCATACCTCATCGTCCCTGGTCGCACGTGACAGTGGACTTCGTCACAGGTTTGCCCCCATCAGAGGGTAATATGGTCATACTCTCCACTGTTGATCGATTTTCTAAGTCCATCTATTTTGTACCCCTGCCGAAGCTTCCCTCGGCTTTTGAAACTGCTAACCTTCTCATTCTTCACCTGTTCCATCTCCACGGAATCCCTCCAGGACATTGTCTCTGACCAGGATCCTCAGTTCACCTCCCAAGTCTGGAAAGCCTTCTGTCGAGCTTTGGGGGCCTCGGCCAGCCTGTCCTCTGGCTACCATCCCCAAACCAACGGCCAGACGGAGCAGGCAAACCAAGACTTAGGGGCAGCCCTGCGATGCGTGGCTTTTCATCTGCCAGCCTCCTGGTCCATGCACCAACTCCCTGGTCAGCTCCGCCACAGGAATGTCCCCCTTCATGGTCTCTAAGAGGTATCAACCTCCTCTGTTCCCAAGCCAAGAGTCCGAAGTCGCAGTCCCATCAGTTCAGGCCCACCTACGGCGTACCTGCCGAGTCTGGCGAAGCCCGAGCAGCCTTACTCCAGACAGAAAATTGCAACCAACGACTTGCGGACCAACACAGGACCCCAGCTCCTGACTACCAGGTCGGGCAAGAGGTTTGGCCTCCGACACGCGATCTCCCCCTCCAAACAGAATCATGAAAATTAGCACCCAGGTATATCAGGCCATACACCATTGAACATGTCATAAATCCCACTGTTAAAACCCCAGCTCTAAAGGTCCACCCTACCTTCCACGTGTCCTTGCTGAAACCGGTCACAAAGAGCCCTTTAAGCCCGCCGGCCGAGCCCGCTCCATCCCCCTGGCTCATCGATGGCCATCCAGCATTTACAGTCCGCCGCCTGCTGGACGACGTAGGCGTGGGGCCGTGGGTTCCAGTATCTTGTGGACTGGGAGGGCTACGGCCCACAGGAGAGGTCTTGGGTCAACAAGAACCTCATCCTGGATCCTGCCCTGATTGCTGAATTCTACCGTGAGTTCCCAGACAAGCCTGGGAGGCCACAAGGAGGCGTCGATTGGGGGGGGGTACTGTGATGCTTTGGCTTGCCTGCTGTCTGCTTGCCCCCTCCCCTTCTTGTTTCTCTGCTGCCTTCAGGTTGTGGCAGGAGGCGTGGCTGGTCTCCCATGATCAGACGAGACACACCTGAGCAGCATCTCCAGTGATTACCCTGCCTCTACATAAACCTGGCCAAGATGTCCATCCACTGCCAGATGATTGCGCCAATTTGTCCTACACATGTGCCTACCTTAGTGAATACTCCAGAACAACCGATTCTTACCTAGTTTTGTTTTTTAAACTTCTTTACCTTTACTTGAAAAAACATTAAAGACTTGGAAACCCTGGTTTTTGGTCTCCTGTGCTTTGTGGTCCAGAACCGTTCTGTGACACTTCCTTGGGTACAGTCACAATTGAAAGGCAATGATTCATCTGTGTAGCTGAGATTTATAGATGCAGTGACAAAGGTCTATCTCGGGGCTTCCCCGCATCTCTGCCAATGACAACTTGACTTTGGGGCTCCCCTTAATTTCACACTCAGGTGTGAAGTGCTGGGCATGCTGGGAGATGGAGTCTGTGGGGGCGGCCTCTGGTGCATTTTCCTTTTATTTAGTGAACTGAAGACAAAGGCTCAAACTCGGGGTCAGGCTTCAGATTTTGCCTGTAGGATGGAGCAGGTCTGCCTTTGTCTGACCACATGTTCAGGCCCAACATCTCCCACACGGCTCTTTCTATATTAATGTAAACCTACTCAAATTAAGGCTGAGATCTGTCAACATAGTAGCTATTTTATTTTATTTCAGACTGAATGTAATGAAGTTCAGAACCTGGAGACTACATATGTACAAAAACCGTCCACATAGTTATGGTCTGGAGTGTACTGTAACTCTAAATGCATAGTGCTTGAGTCCCTGTTTGAGTGACAAATAATCACATAATCTGCTCTAAAAGGTGACTTTGTGGTTGTGTTTCTGTTGTTGTTGGTTGGTGTGTGTAAAAGCTAAATCCAACTCTGCTGCATCTTATTTTTCTGGCACACAGAGGTGACTTTTGAAATTAATTGTCCTTTAGTAGCACTATATTATGGTGCATCAAAGGTCTCTGGCAATGTGTGTGTGTGTGTGTGTATATATATATATATATATATGTGTGTGTGTGTGTGTGTGTGTGTGTGTGTGTATATGTGTGTGTTTATCTGCTGAAATTAATTCCAATTTTTTTTGTTTCCCCTTGTAATGAACAAATAATAAACTTTCATAATCCCCACTGCTGCAATCCATGTTTCTCTCTGCCCTCCAATTTAACAGTGACACATGCAAACACAAACACACTTACAGGGCATAGTTGGCAGCAACAACATTAAATGTCCTATTTAACAGCAATATTAGTGAAAATTAATTATTTCATTAATAACACATTAATTGATTAAAAACATGGGGGGAACAAATAATCATCAGGAAAACACTAAGCTTCTCTGTCTAAATGAAAACACAAACACAGACGCATAGTCATTTCTCCATAACTTCAGAGGACATTACATTGACTCACATTCACTTCTTGAAAACTTACTCCACCCCTAATTAATTCAAAGCTCACATGTCTTCACCGTAAAATGTAGAGATTTATGTAATGAGGACACCTCACATGTACACATAGCATTCATCTTAAAGAGCTATCTGAAATCATGTGTCCATGCTGATCCAGCACAGTGGCCCAGATATTTCTACGGGGCCAGATGACTCAAGGCTGTGACAAATAGTGATGGATGGTGTGTGTGTGTGTGTGTGTGTGTGTATTTGCTTGTAGAGTTTGGCACAAGATACATTTCCCAGCTTTGGTCACCTGTTGCGTGTTCAATTATTGTCTCATGGAATACACCACTTTTAATCAATGCAGCTGTCATCACTGGAGTGGAACTGTGACCTTAAGCATCTTTTTTGGTCTACAAGCCTATTTTCCTCTGACTTGCATACATAATTGATTATTTATTGGGCTATGAGCTCCGTCAAAGCTTGTCACATTGCTCAGGGTGACAGTTATGCTGTGAATGAGTGAATGCAGTGTGAAAAATGACAGCAGCTATTTTTGTTGTTCTGCCTTGACTTGAACTTGATATTTCTCCCTTTGACGCAACTCCACAGTTCCAATTTTTGTGAACATCACCACAGTGTTTTGAGTTCATTAAGAGGTGTTACTACACTTTGTTCTTATCAAGCTAAAATATCTGGATTGCATTTTATAGAGGTGAAAATCCTAAATCACTGCTGATTCAGTCCAGTCTGTATGCTAACTGGTCACATAACCACTTAGATGCATTTAAGTACATACTGAACATCAGAATGCAAATGTGTCACCCTTTATGGGCACTACATTATGTAAAATCACTTTTTAATTGTATCATAACATTTAGCCCTGATTCAGACTGCAGGTCAGTAAGACGTGCTGTAATCTGTAGCTCACACAAGCAATTTACATTGAATTATAAATGGAAGAATCTGTCTATTTTCATTGTAGAGATAATGCTTGTCTGACTGACTTCATATTTGAGCACAAGAGGGAGTGCATTGTAGACTGAAGGATTTTTTTGGATGAGCAGTTCTCAAGACAGTTTCAAATGTTGCTTTTGTGTATCTTACTTGATGCAAAGAAAAAGGAGGGAACACAGCGCACTACAAGGGAAATTCAGCTTCCATAGAATTACAGCACGTACCATACATACCACATACCAGGGTTTGAAAAGAGGCAGCGTTAGGGAAGGGAATGCAACTATGTCATGGCAGTTGTATTGCTTGGGACGCAGGATTGCAGAGTTGAGCTCATGTGAACCTGCTTGGGGGGCACATTTTGAATGCATTCATAAAGTTCATAGCTCAGCGGCCTATTATTTACAACAGAGTTATTCCATTTGGTTGTGGCTCTATCTTCTAATGGGCTTTTAATGAGTAAGTAATGAACTGTGCATCACAGCTTAACTGACACCGGCGCTCTTTGTCATCTTTGAGGAGCTTCACTGCTAAATGTTACCTGTTTGGTGACAATGGTGATTTAATACCCACCTGTTGCCTCCAAACCTGCCGCTCAAACCTGCCTCCATGTTTCCATGTACTGCACCGATTTCCTCTACCACCTGCAATATTCATCACACACTTTTCTCCATCTCAGTATCTGACATTGCCTTGATGCCTCACAATGGTGTGAGGTTTCAGAAATTGACAGATAAAAGTTAATGTGCTAAGTGGCTGTGAATAATTGAAAAGGGTAGGCTGAAATTAAAGGTCTTGCACCTTTTTTTAATTTCTTTTGTTCATTCTGTTCTTAAAGTGCAATTACTTTTGTTGATAACATGTTGATAATGCTTCTGTGTTTCTGCAGAGATGGGTCACTTTTTTATTTTGATACACATATGAAGAATTAGTACATGCATTTGAAGAGTGGTGCATGCTCCCATACAAATGCATCTTAACAGAAGTTAGATGAGAGAATCTGTGTGCGTTAAATATGAACATGCAGATATGAATAGACAAGACAGATATGAAGCTGATTAGCTTAACTTAGCATAAAGAGTGATGAGAAATGTGATGAAACAGCTAGCCTGGCTCTGTATGAAAGTACAACTCCAATCCTCTCAGCAGCTTTAAAGTTATATCTCATTTGTCAAAACTCAAAAAAGTTAAAAAACACAACTACCTCTGAGTCACTGACTTCCTGGACATTGCCTGCCATTATATCAAATGTCAAACTATCCCTTTAGGATGTGATTGTGTTGCAGCACAACCAGTGACCTTGAGGTCTTATAAAATATGCTCACAGGATTTGAAACCAATCAGTTGTCAAGATGTTAACAAGACAATAATGACCAAGGCTTCCTAAAAAAAGTCTATAATTACATTCTGACTGGGAAAAAATGCTTCTTTTGTATTCAGAGTGCACTCTGGTTTTACCCCTGTGCTCTGCCTGCCTTTGTCTGATAAATGTCACCAAAATAGTGAACAAAGTCAGACCAATCGAAATATTTGGAAACATGGCCTTCAATCTCTCAGCTAGTATCTCATTAAATTTCATTTGTCCTCGAATATTCCTCAACACAGGGCTGTTTTGTTAGTGCATGTGTTTTGTATAACAGTGTGCATTGCGTGGCTGTGAATAAAGAGAGATACTCAGAGAGCAGATACACCGCTCTGCACTCCTGTCTTGTTTGGTTGGATAAGTCGAGCTGGGGACACAGAGGACTTGTAATGCTCCACATCGGATGTAAGCCATAACACAAAACGGTTCAGGGTAGAGAGGTTGAGGTAGCAGCGGGGGGATATAGGGTGAATTTTAAGCAGCATTAGAGTGTGAAGCCCAAACAACCTGCCCTTGGTTTGAACTGTTCGTCCGAACAATGTGCTGGCAACAATTAATTTCTGTGTGAGATCATTAGGAGGACACTGAACAGAGTCCCAGTGTGGGCCACTGTAATGAGCTGCTCCTTCAAATCTGTGCTCACAGTCCTCCTGTGGATTCACTGCTCATGAAAGCAGCAGAAAGTCTGCCTTTGCAAGACAGATGAGCAGAGGCTGATTCAGAGAAGGGAGATCAGGAAAAGGGCACAGAGACGGTGTGAGCCTCGGGGACACTTGTGGCTCAAGTGCTTTGTGGCTTGCGCCATTGGTGTGAATGGCTCTACAGAGAAGATACAGGACTGATTCTGTTGATGTGTTGAAATTGTTGGAAACACCAAATACTGTCTTAATACTTTTGTAAATATATTAGCACACGTTTTAGTTTGGTTTTACTTGACATTTTTGCCCTGTTTAGTTTGTGTGGATTCTGCTCTAGCATGAAACGAGTGAGAGGTTGACAGGTTACTAATCTGTCAAACATGCCTAAAGATCATGTTTGTAAGTACTGTTAAACTTTTGACAATATTCATGAAATGGTGTTTAAGATGGATTTTGTTGCTGCTTGATATAGAGCACATGTGTCAAAGTCAAGGCCCGTGGGCCAGATCTGAATGAATTATCTATGGCCCCTGGGATGACATTTGATTAGTATTAGAACCGGCCCGCAGGCCGCAGCTGGTGTTTTGCATGCACCAATACTCCATTTCCCACAATGCAACGGTAGCCCGCGAACTCCCCCTGCGAATGGAGGTGAGAACAGGGGGTTTCAAGCCAGGTGGGAGGCAGAGTACATGTTCACGGAGGTAAAAGGCAAACCTGTGTGTCTTCTGTGTGGAGAAAGTGTGGCTGTAATGAAAGAATATAATCTAAGAAGGCACTATGAAACGTCTAAGAAAGACAAAGACAAGAATATGGACACGGAACAAAGGCTACAGAAGGTGGAAGAATTGAAACGAGGTCTTAACTCCCGGCAGGCTCTGTTCACAAAAGCCAAATCACAAAGCGAGGCTGCTGTCAAGGCTAGTTTTATTGTGGCAGAAGAAATTGCAAAATCAGCCCGGCCATTTACAGACGGAGAGTTTATCAAAAACTGTATGCTTAAAGTTTGTGACGCAGTGTGCCCAGACAAAAGGCAGCTATTTTCAAACGTGAGCCTGAGCAGAAATACCGTTGCTGAACATGTAGACCATCTTTCCACCGATCTAAAAGAACAGCTTGTGGAAAAGAGAAAAGATTTCATCGCATATTCTCTTGCTGTGGATGAGACCACTGACACAACTGAGATTGCCCAGCTGTCAATTTTCATTCGTGGATTGGACTCCAGCCTGAGCATAACAGAAGAGTTTTTGGCATTACGTCCTATGCATAGTACAACTACAGGACAAGATATGTATGAAGAGGTATCCAGATGTGTAAATGAGATGGGGCTCGTGGAAAAACTCATGGGAATGACAACAGATGGAGCACCCGTGTTATGGACACAGGGGTGGATTGGTGGCAAGGATGCGTGAGAGGATGCAGGACGAAAATGTCACAGATGAGCTGACAGCTTATCACTGCATAATACACCAGGAGTCATTATATGGCAAAGCCTTAAAAATGGAACATGTAATGAGCATCATAAACACATGCAGTTAACTTTATCAGAGCCAAAGGTTTAAATCACCGCCAGTTCAAGGCATTTCTGGGCGAGTTATATACAGAGTATGGTGACTTGCCCTATCACACAGATGTGCAATGGCTAAGCCAGGGAAAGGTGCTGCAAAGATGTTTCGAGCTGTGTGAGGAGATCTGTCTGTTCATGGAAAGCAAAGGGAAAGACACAACAGAGCTCTGAGATGAAACATTTATGTGTGAAATGACGTTTCTGTGCGACATCACAAGCCATCTGAATGTGATGAACCTGCAGCTGCAGGGACGGGGGCATGTCATCTATGATATGTACAGTGCAGTGAAGGCGTTTAAAACCAAGCCGAGTCTGTGGGAGACACAGATGCGGAAAGAAAAATTGAGCCACTTTCCCAGCTGTGGGAAGCTGTGTTCCGGAGTGCACAGTTTGCTGATAAACTCAACATACTTGCCGCCGACTTCCGACGCCGATTTGCTGACTTTGAAGCCCAAAAAAGCAGGTTTGAACTGCTCGCCAATCCTTTTGGAGTTGATGTGGAAATCGCGCCACCAAACCTCCAAATGGAATTGATTGAGCTCCAGTGCAATGACACACTGAGGGAAAAATATGAGAGTGGGTGCTGCTGAGTTTGCACATTTCATCCCCGACACAATGCCTCAGCTGCGCATCCAAGCTGCTCAGATGCTCTCCATGTTTGGCAGCACATACCTGTGTGAACAACTGTTCTCTTTGATGAAGCTAAACAAAACATCACACAGGAGCCGTCCTACTGATAAACACCTTGACTCAATCCTGAGGATTTCCTCAGCACACAGCCTGACCCCGAACATTGATGAACTTGTACAAAAGATGAGACACCATCAAGTATCAGGCTCAGTCTCAGACAAGTGAACATCACAGAGCATTAACGTATTTTTAGTTTTTAATTCAGTTAAATTTTTACATTTGTTTCTACAAGACGTGTTTTTTCTTTAAAAGAAGTATTGTTTTGTCTGTGTGCCATAGATTTTTGTATTGTATATTATTTATTTATATTTATTTATTTATATCAGTTAATGGACTCAGGGAAAATTGCAGATAAGAGCCATGAGAAAGAATCAAATGATTTGATTTTTTTTTTTAATTTTCTCATTTTACTATTTGAAAGCAGTAATTGGTAGGCTCATAGAGCAGCTCAATATTGCATTTTCAGTTTATAATACATGCAGTTTCATTTATGCATTTATCTTGATATTAAGGAACATATTTTGTTTTTGAAGGACATTTACTTTCTTGCTGTTTGCCTGTTGAAAATGTTTTCCCTTGAAATAACTGACAGAGCCATAAGAAAATATTGCTCTATTCATTTAATGTACAGGACGTGATTTTTCTTTGAAGGAAGTTTGTTTTTGTCTGTGAGCCTGTTGAAAAATGTTTTCATTTGAAATTACTGACAGAGCCATAAAAAAAAATTGGATTATTCATTTAATCATTAAATAATATGCGGTCCACTGTGTTAGGTCTTGGTTCAATAGGCTATATGCAATCATTTTGATATGTTTGAATGAACATTGAATCAGTCCGGCCCTCAGCTTGTAGCAAATTTGGTTGTTTGGCCCTCTGTGGAATTTGACTTTGACATCCCTGATATAGAGTATGTATTTTTATCAATTCTATATATGGGCCCAAATAACAAGTACAAATCTTATTTGAAAACTTAATTGTCTTCTTTATGACTTGTTTGACTTTTGTACATTTTTTCAGTATGTGAAAGTATTATTGAAAGACTCAGTAACATTTTGTCCAACTACCAGTATGGCACTCTGTCAACTAGTCGACTCCATCACTTCCATCCATCTAGTAGTCCAGAGCTATGGTCAAAAGCAAGAATGCTCATTAACTACTAACTTACTACTATTATAACTACTAACTCCATTCCATTTCAGTGGGTCCTCATAGTCCCTAAAAATGTTCTGCTGTTGTTGTTTTTGTTGTTGTTGTTGTTGTTTTTGTCGACAGAGAAGAAAGATAAATGTCCAAAGGGCAGATTAGTATGAATTTTACCAAGCACATTCACGCTCCCACTTTCCATTTCAGACACTCCTTCAGTAAAAGTTTTTAAACTAATTAAATAATTCACATTTTGCCAAGTGTTTCACTGGTAAATCAAATAAGTGAAATATGAACTTGCTGGTCTTAGGTCAGATAATTAATGATGGGATCACCATGAATTATGCTGTGGATATTTATAATCCCCCAACTTTTTATTGTATGATTCTTGTGATCCCTCACACATTTGGGGCACACAACAACTTGTTTAATTAAGCTGCCCAGAGGTGCCCTCTTGATTTTGGTGATTCTATCACCTCTTCTTCTTTAGGGCGATCCTGTGGGCACATCCTCATAGCAACAAAATCATCCAACATGTTTATATTGTTCCATGACAATCTTTTAGACTTTTAAAAAACATACCCTTCTTAATTTTGGATTTCAACGTGCATGTTTATTATTCTATTCATTCCAACAGTTGATCCGTGATTTTGAAATCACTCCATACAATCATTGATTGGGACACTGATGAGGGATGTTCAAAGATTACAGCATTTTCTACTTAAATGTGAAAATGAAGCGGTGTGTGTGTGTGTATGTATGCGTGTGTTCAACAGTGTCTGCATGTGCTCATCCCCTTGACTGCCACAGAAAATGTTTTCTTGTGTGTGTGTGTGTGTGTGTGTGTGTGTGTGTGTGTGTGTGTCTCACTTATGGGGCACATCCAGTAGTCCAATTGTGGTCAAACGAATGCCCCCAATAGCAAGAAGGCAACATATTTTTGGGTAAGGTTTCCTCAAAGGGTGTGTCATCACATGACAGGAGGCTGCACACTGAGCTACAGCAAGCTCAGCATACTAAATTGTGGCACTTGGTATTGCGAAATGTATAATGTGGACCAGGGACATGGCCAGGAGCTTGACTGACAGCACTTAGATCTATGTGTTCTGTTTACTGCAGTACTGTGTTCATTTGCTGTGAAATCCAGTTCCTCTACTCCCACCTACTGGCGGAAGTTAGTAGTGTTTTTGTAAAGAATCTGCTGAAGACGTCAGTTCGTTATTTTCTCTCGAAACCAGAAGCTCGACTCTGACGTGCACTGAGTATCTTCGTAACATATCAAGATTGCTTTGAAGGCATCGTCGGTAAGTTTATAATGTATAAGGAAACGATATATGATTTTGTTGTTATAACTCAGAGAAGACTTTACATCTAAGAAGACCGTGTGAATGTTCAATGTTTATGCTACGTGCTGGCTAAGCTAACCTAGCTGCTAATACTCGTGCTCTGTTAAGGTAAATCACATTCTGAATGTATTGTATCTTATGCCTTTAGTTTTACCCTACTTCAACGGACCATAAAGAGTTCAACTGAAACTTGTCGTCTGCGTGGTTTGTTGGAGAGCAGTTATCTCGCTGTTGACCCCGGCAAGGCGTTGGGGCAGAACAGTACAGTAAAACGACGTCTTCGGCGGGGCTAATCTTCGCGTCTCAAAGATATAAGGACAACGTTGGAGCAACGCACATATCAGAGTCATCGCGACCGGATTTTCATCTCAAGTAAGCAAGGTTAGATATAGAGCTAAGATGTCAGGAAAGGCTTCGACCACAGGATCTATAAAAACGAGGTCCAATGCCTCTTGTTCATCGAAAAGGACTTCAATCACCTCTGATAGCAAACTAGCTGCTGCTAACGCGCGCGCAGAGGCTGAGGCCGCAAGGACTGAAGCAGCATTCGCTGCAAAAGAGAATGAACTGAGATTGAAACAAGCAGAATTAGAATTAGAAAATAAGCTTTTGGAAATGACATTGGATAAGGTTCGCCTTGAAAAACGAGCTGCAGCTACAGCAGCCAAAGCAGATGTATTAGAAGCAGCAGTGCTCCAGGAATTGGAACAGGATGTCAGTGACATTGATGTGCCAACCATTGACCCAAAAGCACGCACCAAAGACTATGTTGGAGGAGTGGCTAAAAGCACACCAGCCATACACATAGACAGCGGCGCCCCTGATAACATTCCAAACATGCACACTTCTGGGTATGCCCACACTGTTGCTTCTTACCACACCGTAGGCCCAAGTAATTTGCTTCCTCAGCAGAACTGTGCTCCACCCTTCACACAGCACACCCAAACCCTGAATCCGCCCGTACAGCAAGGCATCATAGAACAGTGTGTGCAACAAGCACAGAACCCTGAGCACATGCCAACCATGACGCCTCACTCTGAGATGGCACATCAGCCTTTAGGAAATGGCTACAGTGACACTGCACACAGCAAGCCATTAGACAATCCCTACTTACCACACAGTGCTGCTTACCAGCATCAAGGTCCCGTGTACACTCAGCATAGTGAAAACAGGGGAATGTCAGACTTCGTCAGATTCATGGCCAGGCGTGAGCTCATCTCCACTGGGCTTATGCAGTTCAACGACCGTCCCGAATGCTTCAGAGCTTGGAGAGCTTCGTTCATGAACTCTATTAGAGACCTTAACCTCTCAGCTAGCGAGCAGCTTGACCTTCTTGTGAAATGGTTAGGCAAAGACTCAGCCGAACACGCTAGGCGCATAAGGACTGTTCACGTGAATCACCCAGAGTATGGTCTCAGGGCCGTATGGGATCGGCTATATGAGTCCTATGGCGCACCAGAGGTCATTGAAAGCTCTCTGTTTAAAAGACTGGAGGGCTTCCCCAAAATCCAGAACAAAGATGGGCGCAAACTACGAGAACTGGGGGACTTACTGATGGAAATACAGGCTGCAAAAGCTGATGGGGACCTGTTTGGACTTAGCTATCTAGACACGCACCGTGGAGTTAACCCTATCGTGCAGAAATTGCCATTTTACTTACAGGAAAAGTGGCTCACACAAGGTTTCAACTACAAGGTACAGCATAGGGCTCTCTATCCCCCATTCAGTTTCTTTGTGAACTTTGTGTGTCAGCAGGCGAGAATGCGTAATGACCCTGGCTTCACATTGGCAGCACCCAACAACGAACTGTCTAGTCATAACAAGCCAGCAGTTAAGCTAGAGGGTCAGAAAGCAGTAGCTGTTCTCAAGACTGGAGTGACCCCCAATCCCCCACTCACGCCTTCGGAGTCCCCTTCTGCGGACAAGTCCACCAGCAAAGAGGACCCAGCCAAACATTGTCTGCTACACGACAAACCCCATCCCCTACACAAATGCCGTGGATTTAGAGACAAGCCAATTGAGGAGAGAAAGGCGCTCCTAAAGAAACATGGAGTGTGCTACAAGTGCTGCAAAGCCATACACTTGGCAAAGAACTGCAATGACAAGATAAGCTGCACAGAGTGTTGAAGCAACACGCATGTTGCAGCGATACACCCTGGCCCAGCACAGAAAGCCAACAGCTCTGTGGACCCTGCACCGGAGGATGGCGGGGAGACGGCTGTCTCAGCGTCATGCACTAAGGTGTGTGGGAAAGACGTCCCAGGGTGCTCCTGTTCAAAAAAATGCCTCGTAAATGTGTACCCAGCCACTCACCCAGAGGCAGCAGTCCGCATGTATGCCATATTAGATGACCAAAGTAACCGCTCGCTTGCGCGGTCTGAGTTCTTCAGTGTTTTCAACATCTCAGGTCGTCCCTCACCTTACTCACTGAAAACATGTGCAGGAACAATAGAGACTGAAGGCAGACAAGCACGTGGCTTTGTGGTGGAACCTATAGATGGCAACGCTGCACTCTCTCTGCCACCACTGATCGAATGTAATGAAATCCCCAACAATCGGACAGAGATTCCCACATCTGAGGTTGCCTCCAGCCACGCCCATTTGAAACATCTGGCTAAACACATCCCAGACCTCGATCCACAGGCTCCTATCTTGCTCTTGTTAGGCCGAGACATAATCAGAGCCCACAAAGTACGAAAACAGGTAAATGGCCCACACAGCGCACCCTACGCCCAAAAGCTGGACCTGGGCTGGGTGATTGTGGGTGATGTGTGCATGGGGGACATGCACAAGCCACCTCTTGTCCATTCCTACTACACCAAGGTGCTGAGGAACGGGCGCCCCTCTCTCTTTCAGCCATGCCCGAACAGCTACACGGTTAAGGAGAGATACTGTGACACTGAGTCCCTCTCACACTCCCTCCTGCACAGGAGCAGCCACGCTAATGGGGTACAGAACATGTCAGACAGTGGTGTGTTTCAGACAACCAGGGACAATGACACAGAGGCCCCCTCCATAGAGGACCTGCAGTTCCTGAGCATCATGGACCATGGAGTCTACAAGGACGAGGAAAACAGCTGGGTGGCTCCCCTGCCCTTTAGAGTTCACCGGCCACAGCTGTCAGACAATCGTGCTCAGGCACAGGAACGCCTCAACTCGCTTCAGCGCTCTTTCAAAAGAAAGCCTGAAATGAAAGAACAATTTGTCACATTCATGGGAAAGATATTTCAGAATGGACATGCGGAATTAGCTCCCCCGCTGAAACCTGGAGAGGAACACTGGTACCTGCCGTGCTTCGGGGTTTATCATCCAAAAAAGCCCTCTCAGATCAGAGTCGTATTCGACTCTAGTGCACAACACAAAGGACTGTCTCTGAACCAAGTGCTGTTAACGGGACCGGACCTCAACAACAGCCTCATAGGCGTCCTCCTTCTTTTCAGAAAAGAACAAATCGCCTTCTCTGTGGACATACAACAAATGTTCCACTGCTTCAAGGTCAAACCTGAACACCGCAACTTTCTCAGGTTCCTTTGGTTTAAGGACAATGACCCAGATAAAGAGATTGTAGAATATCACATGAATGTCCATGTGTTCGGAAATAGTCCCTCCCCAGCCGTGGCCATTTACTGTCTCAGACGCGCAGCTCAGGATGGCCACAGTGAGTATGGGGAAGACACACAGCAGTTTGTGAACAGAGACTTTTATGTGGATGATGGGCTGAAATCCCTTCCCACAGCAGAACAAGTGATCAGTCTGCTCAAAAGAATTCAGGCAATGCTAGCCTGCTCCAATCTCAGGCTGCATAAGCTGGCCTCGAACAACAAAGAGGTCATGGAAGCCTTCCCATGTGAAGATCGCGCCACAGACCTAAAGGACCTTGACCTGGCTGCTAATGATCTGCCAGTGCAAAGGAGCCTTGGGCTACATTGGGACCTGGAGTCAGACTGTTTCACTTATCATGTGAAGGATGAGAGGAGGCCATTCACTCGACGAGGAGTCCTCTCCACAGTGAACAGTCTGTACGATCCTCTCGGATTTGTCTCTCCAGTGACAGTTCAAGGAAAAGCACTCCTTCGCGAGCTCACTACTGACTCGCCTGACTGGGACACGCCTCTGCCTGCAGAAAAGGAGAAACTGTGGGACAGCTGGAAAGATTCTCTTCAAGAACTGGAAAAGTTAAGAATCCCCAGAGCTTACACTGGAGTGTCCTTGTCTACGGCCGAACGAGTTGAACTCTGTGTCTTTTCAGACGCATCAGAAAAGGCTGTCGCTGCAGTTGCCTATGTAAAAACTGTGGAGGCAGATGGACAATGCCACACAGGGCTGATTTCAAGCAAGGCCAGACTCGCACCGCGCCCAGAACACACCATACCCCGTTTGGAGCTATGCGGAGCTGTCATGGCAGTGGATCTGGTCGAGACCATCATGTCTGAGATGGACATCTCGTTTGATGCAGTCACATTCTACACAGACAGCAGGATTGTACTTGGGCACATCTGCAATGAGAAAAGAAGATTTTACGTGTATGTGAGTAACCGAGTACAACGAATTAGACGAAGCACCCAGCCACAACAGTGGAGGTATGTACACACACAACACAATCCTGCAGACATCGCAACGCGGCCGATCCCAGCAGACCGCTTGAAAGACACAATGTGGTTTACTGGGCCGGCATTTCTGTGTCAGCCTGATACCATGCCGCCTGACGAACAGACTTTCGAACTCTTACAGCCAGAACAAGATCCTGAAATCCAGCCACAAGTGACCACGCTGTCCACGGCAGTGCACAATCGCCTTGGCTCACAGCGCTTCAGCCGTTTCTCACGCTGGAGTTCACTCACAAGGGCTGTTGGTGTGTTGATTCACATCATTCAGTGTTTCAAGAAAGAAAAGACTAGTGGACAGTGTCAGAAATGGCATCTTTGCTGCACGCCTGTGGATGTTCTAAATCAGAGCGCAGCGGTCATCATTAGAACAGTCCAGCAGGAGGCCTTTGAGAAAGAACTACAGTGTCTCGCATATCATGCAAACATTCCAAAGAGTAGCCCACTCTGGTCTCTGGACCCCTTTCTCCACCAAGCAGGCCTGCTGAGAGTGGGGGGACGTCTCGCAGCTGCTGATTTGGGGCCTGATGAAAAGAGACCACTGATCTTGCCTGGGCGTCACCATGTGACTACCCTCATTGTGCGTCACTTCCACGAACAGATACAACACCAAGGGCGCCACTTCACTGAGGGTGCCATCCGATCTGCTGGCTACTGGATACTGGGTGGCAAGAGATGTGTCAACAGAGTGATCTTCGAATGCATTGTTTGCCGCAAACTCAGAGGGAAATGTGAAGTTCAAAAAATGGCCGACCTGCCACCAGACAGACTCAGTGCTGAGCCACCCTTCACCAATGTTGGCACAGATGTGTTTGGGCCCTGGGCCGTTGCTGCACGCCGCACAAGGGGAGGATACGCTGAGAGTAAGAGGTGGGCAGTTCTTTTTACTTGCTTATCTGTCAGAGCCATTCATATCGAAGTCATTGAGTCGATGGACTCTTCGAGCTTCATAAACGCACTCAGAAGGTTCCAGGCAATC